>CM036756.1:939546-1687046 GCA_020796225.1 Arion vulgaris
GCGAAGAGTGGATGATGATTGTTGCATGTGTGATGATATTACATGTGCAAACTTACTGCCACATCCTGGGTGTGATGTTCTCATGTGTAGGTTGAAGTCACGTACTTCAGTGCAGCAAATCTCACACCTAATAGCACATGTCTGCTCCAGTCTCCAGCGCTAGCAGAAGGAGACATTAGAATAACTGTTGGTTTCATTATCAAGTTCTTGTGCTGCATGAGTCAGCTCTGATGGCATCCTCTATGAACTAATCAGATCTGACACCATGCTGCTATCGTATAACTAGCAAGGCTGCTAACTGACAAGGCTCAGATACTAAACCGCTGGGCAGAACACTTCCGTTCTGTCCTCAACCATCCATCCACCATATGTGATAAGCCATAGAGCGCATGCCCCAGGTCCCAATCAATGCCAAGCTTGATTTTCCACCTACCTTAGAAGAAGTCAAGAAGGCAACAAGTCAGATGTCCAGCGGGTTGGTACCGGGTGCGGACTCAATACTGACTAAAGTGTACAAAGAAGGAGGACCCATGCTGATGTTGACAGATCTCTTTACGTCCATTTGGAACAACGAACGTGTACCACAGGAACTAAAGGATGACACTATTGTCCACCTGTACAAGCGCAAAGGAAACCGGCAGGCCTGCGATAATCACAATGTATCTCTCTCCTGTCAATTGCTGGCAAGATACAGGCCAGAGTCCTCCTCAATCGCTTAATAGATCACATGGAACAGAACTTACTCCCTGAAACCCAATGTGGCTTCAGAGCGGGTCGTGGAACAGCAGACATGATATTTGCTGCTCACCAACTACAGGAGAAATGCCAAAAGCAGTACTGCAACCTCTAAAATTGTCTTTGTCGATCTGACAAAGGCTTTCGATACGTCAACAGAGTGGGTCTATAGAAGATCATGGAAAAATTTGGACGCCCAGTGAAATTCATTAAGATCGTCCAACAGTTTCACGAGGGCATGATGGCGCACGTACTTGATGAAGGGGAGATGTCTGGGGCCTTCCATGTCACCAACAGTGTCAAACAGAGCTGTGTACAGGCCCCAACACTCTTCAGCATGATGTTTGCTGCCATGCTCACGGATGTCTTTTGGGAAGGCGATGAACATGGGGTAAAGATTAGATACAGGACAGATGGTAATCTATTCAATCTTCGGAGGTTAAAATCCTCCACCAAGGCAAAAGAATCAACTATCTCAAATCTGTTGTTTGCTGATGACTGCGCCCTCGCTACCAGCTCTGAGGAAGAAATGCAGACTTACATGGACAAGTTCTCAGTGGCCTGTGATAATTTTGGCATTACCATTAACACCAAGAAAACAGAGGTCATGTTCCAGCCGCCCTAGAGAGCAGTACTAAGATCCAGTCATCAACATTAAACACTAGCGTCTCCTGCCAACAGACAACTTTGCCTATCTTGGCAGTATCCTATCAAGATCGGCAAACATAGACTCTGAGGTCAACAATTGGATATCTAAAACCAGTGCTGCGCTCAGAAGGTTACGTGTCACTGTGTGGGAATGGAAGGGGATAAGCATAGTCACAAAGCTGAAAGTTTACAGACCATAGTGCTAACCACGCTGCTGTAGCAAGCGAGACATGGACAGTGTATAGCAGACACGCAAGAAAATTCAATCCCTTCCAAACAAGCTGTCTATGCAGAATACTAAAAATAAACTGGCAGGACAAAATTCCAGACAGCGAAATCCCCACGAGAGTAAAGATCACAAGCGTCAACACCCTGTTGCAGAAGGCCCAAGTGAGATGGGCCGGTCACATTGCTCAGATGCCTGATAAATGCATCCCAAAAATGTTGATGTATGGCGAATTGAAAAGGGGCAGGCGTTCTGCTGGTGGACAGAAAAACGCTTTAAAGACACTTTTATAGTGTCTCTGAAATGCTTCGATATAGACACCACATGCTGGGAATCCTTTACGCAAGATCGCAAATGTGGTGCTATAAAACACAAGAGGAACCCGCATAGCTGAGAATCATCGTGCTGTTGAGGCACAGAGAAAATGAGCTGCGCAAAAAGACAAAACACACAATGCCCTACATGTGGTAAGGAATTGTGTTCTAGGATTGACTCTACAGTCACCTCCGCACACACCAGAGAGGTGCAGCAGCAGCACATGTCTGAGTCTCATCATCATTGCTTGCGATGGACGGCTATTAATTAATCGTATAACTTAGTAGATGTGCTACTATATACCTATTATCCATACAAGGGATGACTGCAGTAAAACTATGTAGCAATAGCAAAACATGTCAAACAAAGTACAGTAATTTTACAAAAACAATGACAATACACAGGAATGTTTCGACCAAAAGGCCTTTATCAAGAAAAGGAAACAACAGAAGTGAAGCACTTCACTTCTTCCACAGCACACTACATATAGAATACAATAGAGGTGAAGAATTTCACTTCTTCTACAGTACACTACATATAGAATACAAGAGGTGAAGAATTTCACTTCTTCTACAGTACACTACATAAAGAGTACAAGAGGTGAAGAATTTCACATCTTGTACAGCACACTACATATAGAATACAACAGAGGTGAAGAATTTCACATCTTGTATAGCACACTACATATAGAATACAACAGAGCTGAAGAATTTCACATCTTCTACAGCACACTACATATAGAATACAATAGAGGTGAAGAATTTCACATCTTGTACAGCACACTACATATAGAATACAACAATTAGTCCTACGAAACAGTGAGACTGGAAAGAATTCAGAATGAGGCTATGCGCATCATTCTGGGATGCACCAAAGATACACCAGGAGTGTCAATGCGATTCCTTCTTGATCTCCCAACTATTGCTAACAGAATTGAAACTTGGAGGGTTCGATCATATCTAAGAATCAATGCAAACAAGGAACATCCTCTCCATGAAGAACTCATTAAGGAGAAAGGGGGTAGACTCAAGAGAGGCAGATCATGACTGAGTCAGGCGGAAGTTATGCTTAGGAAAATATGTGATCCTTCCGGAATTGAAACAGGAGAGGAATGGATTGCTGTGGCGCCTCAATTTCCGACTGCTTTCACCGTTATTACATCTATTAAGAAAAACTGTGAACAAAATAATCTATCACTGCTAAACGTGGAGGTGGAGGCTCTCTTGAATGACATCATCAATGATACAGATGTGGTTATTTACACCGATGGTTCAGTCATTCGCCAACAACGCTGTGCGTGGGCTTTTCAGCACGCTCAGGAGGAAAAATAATAAGAGAGGCCAGTGGGGCCTACGCAACAACCACAATTAGCTTGACAATGGAGGTTCGGGCAGTTACGGAGGCGGTGAACTGGTTGGCATCTCACAATTACTCTCGTGTTTTCATACTCAGTGACTCCATGAGCATGATTCGTAAAGTCGAATCAGGTATGATGAGACGCAACTGGGTGGAGGTATTGGTACAGACAATGATCAGAGAAATCACCTTCATTTTGTCCCTGGGCATGCAGGAGTCAGGGGTAATGAACGAGCTGATAGATTGGCTGGCTTAGCTACAATATCAGAAGGAGCTGCCATGGATCGAAGTGACATTCTTCACGCATTGAGAGAGTCTTTCCGAACAGAGGAGTTTCAGGGCTGTGAATCCCACTCGCTGACCAGATTGAAAGAGATGGGTGTCAATATTGGTGCAGCCCGAAAAGACGACATACTAAATATGCAAAGAGATTGATTAATCAACATCGAACTTGCGTGTTGGGTCGCTGGACACTGGATTTGCTGAGGCGGAGATCGGAGCACCTATGGACATGTCCCGAGTGCTATGATGATAGTCCTCATATAACTGATAACTGAAAACTAACTGGAATGAAGTAGAGTATGGTAGAACTAGTAGCAAATTTTTATTTATTCCTCCTTCAAGAGACAAAATTTCAGGTGTCATTGATAGTTCACTTGATCAAAATTGCAGTCCTTTGGATTGTCTTCAAACTTTGTTGACAGGTACTATTATGGATTTTTTAGTTGATAGTGTCAACAGTTACGCTGAAGTCAAGATTTCTAAAAGTTTACCACCTAGAAAAAGATCATTCGTTTCTACATGGGTACCCATAACAAAATATGAATTGTATACATTTTTTTCGGTATTGATTTGTATGGGAATTGATCGTCGCCCAAGTATACACGACTATTGGTCACGAACTGAAATGATGTTCAACAATTTCTACCATACATTGTTCACTCGAAGGCGGTTTGAACTCATTTTTCATACAATGCTTCACTGCTCCGATCCTGACAGTGAAAATAAAAGAGAAAATAGAACCTTAAATGAATATGCCGATTGAAAATTTTAACCGAGCCTTCTACCCATTTGAAAATCTTTCAATCGATGAAATGGTAGTTGGTTTCAAAGGACGCTGGAAATATAAGCAATACAATGCCTCTAAGCCAAAGAAATATCATATAAAGTCATTTAGTTTATTGGATTCGACTACCGGCTATGTTCTAAATATACTGACATATTTTGGAGCAAACACCTCATATGATCCAGCCACAGATGTAGATGGTCGAATGGCTGTTCGTGTTTTTGACACCCTTCTTAGGCACATTGGAACTAGCCATCATATTTTTGCCGACCGGTACTACACTACGGAAGTTTTGATGCAACATTTGCTGCGAAGGGACACTTACTACACAGGCACATTAAATTTAAAACGTAAAAATTTTCCACCACAACTGAAAACTCTTCGGATGGGCCACAATGAAATAAGGAATTCTTTGGACACAAATAGCAAAATTTTAGTAACAGCCTTCAAGGACAAGAAAGCTGAGAAACCCTACGTTTTAGTCTCGACTAAAGCTATCATTGATGTTTATCAACATCCGCAGAAAAATAAAAGCGCCGGTTGTCTACAACTACGTGATGGGTGGTTGCGATCGAGTGGATGAGATGGTGAATTACTATTCACACATCAATAGAAGATCGTACAAGTGGTGGAAAAAGCTTTTCCACTGGCTGTTTGAAATTTGCCAAAATAATGCGTTTATTTTATACTCACTTTCAAGAATAAATGACACAAAGAAAATGACTTTCAAACAGTTCAAAATTATTTTGAAAGATGAACTTGTGAATGAAGCGGCAAAACTGATGTCAGCCGAAGAGCGAGATCAAGGACCACAGACCCAGGGCAGACCCAGAAACTCGAATTCAATTGAACGTTTACAAGGCACAAAACACATGATACGCTTTGCTGGAGTCGATCGAATCTGTGTGTTTTGCAGTATGAAAAAGAAGAAAACGTACAACTTTCATCTTTTCCGGCTGTTCACATGCCGCATTTCTCTGTGCGAAATATTGTTTTGAACTATATCATTCACAAAATGCTCTTTTATAAAATATTGAGATGGGTGGCATCATGCATGTAAATCAATTAGTTGTGTAGTCTTATTTTCATAACATAACAGTTCATAACACTTGTTTTCTTTTGGAATTTTCTTATTTGACATGGCTGTACTAAAATGTAAATATTTTAAGCTCTACTATACCTAATGGGTTGAAACTTCTACAATGTGTTGTATATGGATTATCTTCATGTGAATTCTGTTGCTGAAAATATCGGTGGACGTTAACTTGCAATACAAACCAGTGAGTACAAATATTTGTCATAATGTTTTTTGTAATATAAATTAGTTATGTAACAATAATTGTTCTTTCTCTCCCATATATTGCCTTATGTAAAATATAGTTGTATTGAAATATTTAACATCCAATTATGAACATTTTGATATATTGTATGTTATACCTCAGAAAAACTATACTAGAGATTTACTGGCATTTTAAAAATATACTAATTTTGTTGCGGAATTTTCTTATTTGACATGGCTGTACTAAAATGTGCATATTTTAAAATCTACTGCACCTAATGGGTTTAAACTTATAGAATTTGTTTGTATATGGATTATCTTTATTTAATTGCTCCTACTGAAGACATCTGTGAAAAATAAGCTGCAATATAAACCATTGAGTACAAAGATTTTTTTTTTTTTTTTTTAAACAAATTAGTCATGCAACAATAATTCTCCTCTCTCTCACATATATTGTCTAATGTAAAATATAGTTATATTAAACTATTCATCATCCAATTATGAACAATTTGATATATAATATGTTATACCTCAGACAAACCATACTAGAGATATAGTGATCTAAACTACATGACATTGATTGTTTAATTTGACTTGCAAAATAATTGGATCCAGAGGATAAAAATGAAGGGTGAAAGGGCTATCTTATATATATATATATATATATATATATATATATATATATATATATATATATATATAAGACAAAGATCAATGGAATTGTATGTCTGTCCCAATTGTTTGGAGATATCTGGACATCCTACAGACTTGAAATTTGGCAAGAAGGTGGCTTCATGGATAGGAAGAGGGAAAAATTATAAAAGTAGACATTTTATACGTTTCTATAACCATATTTTCAACTTAACGCACATGGTCGTTCTGTGTAGAAATCACAGAAAGTGTATATCCATGTTTTCACGTGATCATGTTGTTACTTTTGGCGACATCCCATAATCACAAAGTACTGTAGTTTTACAAAATCAATACATAGCAACGTTTTGACCAACAAGGTTTTTATCAAGCAAACAATACAACAAAGTGACAAATGTCACAGCACACTACATAAAGACTTTGACATAGATTATTGCTTTCCGCTCAAGTTCTGTGGTCATATAATGCTATGATAAAGGCACTATTATTATAACAACGTATTTTAAACACATTTATTTATAACTTTCTCTAGAGGAGTTGATAACGTGCCTGCCTAGATTGCAGTAGACATGCGCTCGATTCACGTTGAGCCAATATTTTTTTAAATACGTCGATAAGTTAATCTTTCTTTCGTCCTTCTCTGCTTTTTTGCCGCTAGGCGTAGCAGGTTTAACCGATGATCGGTTTCCGAGATAATGCACGCTTGGTCATTTGATATGTTGTGGTATTGTGGAGTTTTAAGATGTCTGTAACTCCATCAACCCATCTTTTTCTTGTTCTGCCCCTTCCTCTTGATGACTCCATTTTCAGGTTGTACGCTCTTGCAACTGGTGTATTCGGGTTCATTCTGACCAAGTGGCCAAACCATTTGAGTCTCTGTTTTTCAATAAATCTAATAGCAGGTGTTGTTCGACTGTTCTTCTAATTTCTTCATTTCTTATATGGTCTCTTCTTGTTTTATTTACTGCTTTCCTCAGGCATCTCATTTCGCATGTGGTAATTTTCCTTTCTTGTTCTTTTGTCAGTGCCATGTTTGGCTCTGGTAGCACAGTGTTGGTATAAAGATTGAATTTATAATCTGTCTTTAGTCACTACTGGAATAGCTGGGTGTTTCAAAATTGGGGTAAGCTGGTATGTAATGTTGGCTTGCTGGATTCTAGTTTCGATCTCTCTGTCCAGTCTACTATCAGATGTGAAGATACTTTCAAGGTATTTGAATTCTCTCACCTGCTTTAGCGTTTGGTCATTATTTGTATGTTGATATCTTTATGTTCTCTGCTTAATACTCTGAATAAATTTAATTTGCTAATTGTTATTTTTCAACTTTCACGGAATTCAATTGTATCAGGTTTTACTGGCAATTGAAATGATGAATGCTTTAAATTGTTATTTGTTAACTTTCATGGGAACGGGAATTCTGTTGTATCAGGTTTTACTGGCCAATGCATGGAAAGAAAACGTATTGTTTTTAATGAGGAAGAAGCCGATTTTGAAGCAACGTGGCATGTTTCTTTAAGGGACTCTTTACCCGCCTGCCCAGCGTGTTCGTAGCGAGTTGGACTACATGTGACAAGCTCCCTGTGAGTGTGGGTTCAATTCCGCGGCTGGCAGAAAAGCCACAGGTTCACCAGATTCACGGTGTTTGTGGCATCGAACTGATGGGTTACGATGTCCATGGCACGAGCCGAAGAGCTGAAAGCTCAAGTGTTTCTGGATCAGTAAAAAAAAAAAAAAGCCTTTACAAATAGATTTAAACTAAATTCCCCGTGCGAAGAATGGGTAAACTTCTAGTACTATATAACTTGCAGTTCCATATTTTATTTAACCCTTTTGCTCTATATTATTTTGACCTCTGGACGCATTTATTTTGCAATTCCAATGTAACATTTAATGTCAAGTAGTTTAAACCTTTATAACTCTAATACTGTTTCTCTAAAGTATGAGATATTATATATTAAATTGTTGCTAATTGGATGTGGAATACATTAATATAAAGTAACTTACATCAGGTGATATAGGTTTGAGAAAATTAAATTATTGTAGCATGACTATTTATAAAAAAAAAAAAAATCATAAAAAATATTTCTACTCAAGGGTTTGTATTACATCTTAATATTCATAGATGTTTCTAGAAGGTAGCAGTTGAATGAAGATAATCCATATGGGAACATATTCTATAAGTTTCATATAATTAGGCGCACTAGTTTTTATAATATTCACTATTTAGTGCAGCCATGTCAACAAATGAAATGTGGAACGACCATTCCTTAGATGCAATTATTACATTAGACTTAGACTTACAACTATCTATCCTCCGTTCTATAAACAATGAAATGTTGTTATTACCATCAATAAAATCTTCTTCATTACTAATCACAAGTTATAATTTGATCTAACAATACTCAAGATTGCATAGCATAAACTCATTTTGGTCTTTGTAACAAGGTTGGCAAATATCGGAAACATTATCATTAAAAAATATAGCTCTGCCTTAACACCACATATACATTACTTTCCACAATTTCAATCTTTATTATAAGAGTAAGTAGAAATGTCTGGCTCTCTCCTTACTCTGTTTCTGAAGATTTTTTTAACTTCATTAAAGACTTGTGACGCCGTGTGGTTGCAAATTAGGGATGTAAAGAATATAACCACTGTCACCTGCCATACATGTCGTGTTGGTTGGGTTTGACATCATGGGTGAGGCATGGATGTTTGCAGAGCCTGTAGGAAGATTGGCTCGTGCCGGAAGAGGGACCCCAGTAGAGGCTCATGACGGCAGTGAAGTGAAAGAAAATGGGCTGCAAACTCTGTCTTTCGGGAATCTCAAGTTAGCACCTGGAATATCCGCCGTTCAAAACAAGAAAACACCCACAAATGCCAAGCAGAACATATAGACTAGCCATCTGAACTAGGCGAAACCAGATGGACAAATGCAGGACACACTAGACACAGCAGAATCATTACTGTACTCCTATACAAAGAAAGCACCACCACATAGAAAATGCGTAATGTTAATCCATTGTTTTGAGAATTTGTCAGTTGGATGGACCGTTGGGACCAGAAGTAAGTCAGACAACTTCCAAAACCTCCAATGCAAAATTAAACTGAACATAGTCAATGCTCGCCCCAACAAATGACAGCAAAGAACAAATAAAAGAAGAGTTTTACAATAAGTTACAGGGTGTATTTAGGCAAATTTAAAAGTAAGGATCTTACTATTTTGCTAGGAGACTTTAATGCAAAGATAAGCCCAGAGACAACTGGGGCTTGAGAAACCATGGAGGCAAACACGAACTAGAAATAAATGAAAATGGAGAGATGTTTGTGGATCTTTCTTGTAAATAGTTAGTTATAGGAGGTAGCCTTTTTCAGCAAAAAAGAATCCACACAGCTACATGGATATCACCAGACCACAGGACAGAAAACCAAATCGACCATCTGCATAACAGAAGTTCAAGGAAGGTCACTGTACGCGTAAAGTATATAGAGGAGCAATGTGGCCTCTGATCACCACCTTGTTATAGCAAAGGTGCGAATGAAACTCAAGAGATTCACTTGTGACCATGGTAACAGGGTGAGATACAATGTAGGACATCTGAAGGGGAGGCAGAAGGGAAAGGATATATTTAGTGTCACGATTTCCAACAAATTGAGGCCCTAGAAGTTGATGAAGGAAGTATTGAAGACACTGGCATAAAGTTAAAGCCTGGACTAGCATGTGAAACTACCCTTGGAGAAAGATATGCACCACAAGGAATGGCTATCAAGTCAACAGTTAAATAAGATAACAGAGAAGAGGCAGAAAGGCTGACCTCTGTAATAGCAGAACAAGATCAGCAAAGGCAATAGCACAAGAAAAATACACAAAAGCCAACAGGGAGAGTGAAGAGAAGAAGTATAAAAGCAAAGAAAGTATATAGATGACCTGGCAGAAAGCAGAAGGCAGCAGCTAAGGTAACCTGAAAGATTTATACGACCTTTGAAATTGACAGGAAATATAACAAATAATAAACCAGTGGGAACAAAACTCAGAAGGAATTACTCGCTTAGTACTCAAGAACAGATGAAGAGAGTGGGCAGAACATTTCAAAGACCTTTTAAATGTTGTTCAGTTCCCCTAGGCCAGCCGGACATAGAATCCAGCTGCAAAGATCTAACAATCCCGGCTGTAGCAAGCCAAGCAAAGCGGAAATAAAAGGCCATTCTCCAACTCTACGAAATAGTAAAGCTACAGAATTTAGATGTTGCCCACATACCTGCAGAGGCCATAAAAGCAAATGTTGACATCTCAACAGACCATGCTACATGGCTTGTTAGGGCGTGGGAGAGGAAGAAATACCAAAAGACTGGAGAGAAATATATAGTCAAACTACCTAAAAGGTGACCTCAAGATAACAATTATAGAGGAATAATGCTCCAGTCTGTACCAGGCAAAATACTAAGTGAATCATCCTAGAAGAGACTCAAAACTACAGATGCAGTACTAAGGGATGAACAAGCAGGATTTAGGAAAAACAGATCCTGCACAGATCAAATATCGGCGCTATGGTATCATAGTGGAGCAGGCATCAGTGGAACTCATCCTCTATGCTTTGTGGACTATGAAAAGGCGTGAAGTAGCCTAGACAGGAAACACTCTGAAACTCACGACACTATGGCGTGCCCCAGAGAAGCTAACCAATTTAATAAAGAAAATGTATGAGAATTCTGACTAGAGTACTGCATGAAGGAGAAGCAACAAACCTTGAACAAAACTAGTATCAAACAGGCTGCCTTTTATACTTCTTTCCTGCTGGCTATTGACTGAATAATGAATCAACTGCTGTCAGGGTTGAAGTTTGCGTTAGTTAGGATTAAAAAGGTTAAATAATGTGTGACCGATGGCGGATTGGAGGCTGACAGAGCCAGAGAACGGTCTTGGCAGCTGGGCTGACTGTTGTGGGAGAAAACAAAGATCATGAGGTTAAATGCTGGTTTCCAGGGCCCAATCTTGTGAGAGATCACCACTGAAGAGATGAAGCACATTTACATATCTAGGAAGTATCGTCAGTTCAAGGGTGGCACAGATGAGATGTTGAGGTTGCAGAATGCAAAGGCAGAATCAACATTGCCATTCTAGCTATATAAGAGATCAAAACAATCAAAATAAACTTAAAATGTAATATTTACTCAAATATCTCTGTCCTTCTGTATGGAGCAAGGGAACATAGAGAACAACTAAGTGGGCCTGAAGAGCAGGACGTTTCAATCATTGGGTGCCTCTTGTGGGATATCAATTTGAGGTTGGTGTGGCCCAGGACCACAGGCAGAGGCTGTGGGATGAGTTAGGGACAACGGCAGGTGGAACAGAGATAATGAGCAGAGGTGGAGATGGATAGGACACACTGGAAACCCCTGACAGCATCGTGAGACAGGCTCTCCGATGGAACCCCCAGGGCAATAGAAGTAAGGAAGACCAGGAAACACCTGGAGACAGGGAGTTATAGATGGAATGCAGAGACGGGGAGAGAGTGGCGAGATCTGGAAAGGATGGCCTTGGATAGGCGGGCTTTGAGGCCTTGGTTGCCGGACCTGGCTACAAGTGGAAAGGTAGAAAGAAAAGAAGAAAGGGCTTAGCGAAGGCTCTCTTTATTTAAATCAACAGGCACATCAAAAGCCCGGCTCTATCAATTTTGCTTATCCTGGGCAGCCCTCTGAACGTGCCTCCAACTCTACAATCCAATTAAATTAACTAAATTATAAGTTTCAATTCCAATGTTGTAATCCTAACATATACCAGCTAAATTGAAAAATGATGAGGATGTGAGGCAGGTTGGATGCGTTTTGAAATGAATATAGAAATAGTAGATATAGATGGAATGAATTCAGGAGAAGTGATGAAATCAGAGGAAATGTCTGATTAAACACAGTGACAAATATTGTAAGAAGAGAAGATGGAGATATGTTGGACACACCTTGAGGAGAAATGATTAATGAATATCAAGCGAACATTTCAGTGGGATGCAAAGGAGTTCAAGAAAGAGGATGACCTAAGGGAGACCCTGAAACGAACTTTGCTGTGAGAGGAAAGAAATATCAGTCTCAGTTCATGGAAGGGTCATTTAGTTGCCCAGGATAGGCGAGATGGAGAAATTACTCGTGGCACTGTGTAGTAGGTGCGGAGGGTGGTGTGTGCATACTATACTGATTCACTAGATACAAGTCAAGCAACAAACTTACTGTAATTTATTCTAATGTAAGGCTCACTATTTATCCTACTCCTTCAAAACGGCCAGCCATCAGTACATCATCATTATCCTTTATAGACAAAACAATTATATTGGATTATTGGACGTGGTCAGACGGACACAGTAACGGACATGACCTTGGCATCATGGGCGGTCTCAGTGTTAGAATTGTCCTCAAAGTCCAAGCCATCTTCTGAGAAGAAATCTTCCTGAAGATCAAAGTCATCATAGATGTCAGAGCAACAAGCCTAAACCATAGGCTTCCTGCGTCTGGGCCGGTGCATGTGGTCTCTGTGGCTAGGGACAGATGATGCCTGTATCTACAGCATGTAGACAGTGCGGCATCGTACAGAGATGACAAGTAATCAGTATATCCAATAACTTGTGCTAGCTTTGTACCTCTGATGGCAGTTACTAGAGCGAATTCTGGCATTCCAGCATGGACATTCATCCAGGACAGTTTCCCATACTCTGGTAACAATATGGAAGGGTGGGTGGGGGCACGGACACACAGATGGCAGACATCAGGACAGTGTATCTTGTACAAGTGGTTTCTCTACTCTAGGTAACAATATGGAGGAAGGGGCACAAGCGAGCGTATAAATATGTTTCACAGGTTTTATTTTTCAAATAGTCATGCTACACTAATCTAATTTTCTCAAATGTATATCCACCTGATATGTAAAATATTATTATATTACTGTATTCCCACATTTACGATTGTAACAATTTAATATATTATATTTTAGAGAAACAGTACTAGAGTTATCAAGGTTTAAACTACTCGACCAACACCCGAAAGACAGAGTCACCAACATGTATCGAAGAAAGTTGGCACAGAACCTTGCTTGAATTACATTGAGAAACAAGAATGAAGTGGTTTGGCCACTTAATAAGAATGCATCCAAACTCCAGAGTCTTTATCCACGTGTCAGACCTTGGCCTAAATACGAGTCTTCTACAACAGAACATCGGAAAGAAGGCAGAGGAAGACCCACGCCAGGAAAAGATGGTTAGATAAATAATACTTACAAAATAGATGAGACTGCAGTAAAACTATTTGATTAGCAAAATACGTAATCACAAAGTACTGTACGTTTTTACAAATTACAAAAACAATGACAAAAATACAGCAATGTTTAGAGTAAACAGGCCTTTATCAAGCAAGCGAACAGCAGGAGTGACAAATTTTAAAACAAATGGATGACCAAAAACACAAGCGTTTCTGTGAAATCTGGAGTAAAAACAAAAAACTGGGAATAAACACAAATAACGAATAAATGTAACTGCAAAAACACACATAAAGCTTAGAAATCAACAGAAAAGAAAACAATAAATCCCAATAATATATATATATAACTTAGACCCATAATATATACCCATATAGATTACAAGGCGCAAAAGAAAATACTAAACGCCAGATGTATCACGTTGAGCCCACGCGTGGTGTAAGGTACCATACAAGAAATCGTGAATTCTCAGAACCGTCAACTGCGATCATCCGAGGAACGATGGGATGGCTGTGACCTGGTTATCGTGGGCTTCTAAATGGCCAATATCATTGAAATGGAGTGGCTACAGAAGTCCCAGAAACATTGGCCTGTGTAGCAAGTGTTAGGCGAATCGGGATTCACCCAGCACTTGCGCGACATACGCCCAGCCTCTGTGACCCTGTAGCCACCCATTTCCAATGATACTGACCATTTAGGAGCCCGATGTCAGGTGCATTATCGTCATTGTTCACCGGATGATCGAAATTTGTTCTGAAATAGGTTGATTTCTTTGTGTTGCCAGACGTGGGCTCAACGTGTACATTCCTATACTTCTTAGTACTTTCTCTTTCTATGCCTTGTAATCTATATGAGTATATATTGCATGTATTTAGAGTTATATATTTTATATATTACTGAATTTTCATTGTGCGTGTTTATTCCAGTTTTCATTTCTTCAGATTTCATTAAGCATTCGGCTGTCGCCGGCGCTGTTGTCCTCCCCAGCGACAAAGGCCTTGTTAACCAGCGTGCTGTTTTGTGCATTGACTGTATTCAAAACTACAGTACTGATTGCGTGTTTAGATCTTATCTTGGGAAGTCCTGTGAAGAGCAAAAATAACAATCACACAAGCCACCAAGAACAGCACAAGGCAAAAACAGAAAAAGTTGTTGGTGGTTTGGTTTGATATTTAGGGTGACGGGCCTTTCCGGACGGCAGTCGGTGACGAGAAGAACTGCTTGGGCATTGGATATTTGAGATTTGGTTAAAAGATAAATGCGTGCAGATGTAAATAATGACTAGAGCAAAAAGGGTTGTCATAATATTATTTAAATAAGGTGATATATGTTTGAAAAGTACATTATTGTAGCACTGACTATTTTAGAAAGAGAGGATAAAGTATTTTAAAATATTTATACTAACGAGTTTATAGTACATCTGAATATTTATAGATGTTTCCAGAAGTGTAACATTATGAGTGTTTGAATATATGCTGAATACACTTACTATACACATGTACTATCACAACACTTAGAATATATAACATATAGTATCAAATTATAAAATATGGTTTCACTATTCTGTTCTTCACTATATAAATTATCAAATTCACCATCTCATCATCTAAAGTTGCATAAATGCACAAACATTTCATAGAACACTCACATAAGTAATATAAAAATACACACAATTAAAAATATACATTAGCAAAGCTGAAACTTGAAAAGAATGTCCCATCAAGCTTAAATTCTTTCATGGGGTTGGGACATTTACCAGGCTGGCGGGGTGCTTTGTCTGAAATTATTAGGTTGTCACTGTTCAATACTAATTTCTTAATTATCTATCCAATGTCCTTGGAATTTATCAGTCTATCTCTACACACAAGATTTCACGTGTTAGATTCAAACTTCCTCCCTTCTAAATCTGAATGTGTAGCAGTTAATCTGAATGTGTACAGTTAACGAAGCTCGAGTTAATTGGCCAGTAGAACTGGATGGTAGTCTGTGACTAAACCAAGGCTAATGCTTGGCTTGACCCACATAGCGCTATTGCTCTGAACAGCAAGTCAGGGTGAGTGATTAAATGTGACGTCCTCAGAAACGACACTGTGACGAAAGTCCCCGTAGAAGACTCTGTCAACCTAAGATGACAGTTCTTCTGCCCGTGATTTGTTAGCTATCTGCAGTAGTGCTAAACTGGGAGCCACAATCTTCCTCCTATGCTAACTAATCCCACTTTATATAAAACCTGTAGTCCGGCAATTTGAATTGACCAATCGCCACCTGCTGCCCCATCTGAGTAAATGAGTTTTGGGTCATGTTGCTCCCTCTGGGGCAAGGGTCGTAATTTTTGTGTATGCCTCTGCTACCTGTTTACAGAAGTAGCAGTTAAAGGAAGATAATCCATGTGGAACATATTCTATAAGTTTCATCGAATTAGGTGCAGTAGTTTTTATAATATTCACATTTTAATGCAGCCATGTCAACAAATGGTATGTGCAACGACCATTCTTTAGATGTAATTATTACATTAGACTTAGAATTACAACTATCTATACTACTTTCCTGCACAATCAAATATCGTTATTACCATCAATAAAATCTACTTCATTATTTCACAATTATAATTTGATCTAGAAATACTCAAGATTGCACTGTGCAACTTATTTTGGTCTTTGTAACAAGGTTGGCAATTGTCTGACACATTATTGTAAAAAAACAAAAATGGCTTCGACTTTATCACAAAAACACAGGCTTTCCCGCTTTCAAAGCTTTGTTCTAAGGAGATAAATATGTACCTGTATATAAATACTTTTCTGTTTCCCTGAAGACTTTTTCAACTTCAACAATGTGGTTTTGTGAAGAAACATTCGTTTTTGTCAACAGACATCAAAAGCCAATATGGTTTTGTATCATAGACATTACTCTGAACCGATATATTGGCTCAGCGATCATAGGGTTAAGTCAGTGTGAGAAAACAACAAGATTGCTTACTGACAATATCTATTACGATTATAACTGTATACACTAAGAATTATCACGGACAATATCTTAGCTTGTTCAATCGGCAATATCTGATGATTATAACTGTATACACTAAGAATTATACGGATAATATCCTTAGCTTGTTCAATCTGACAATATCTGATGATTATAGCACTGTATACACTAAAAGAATTATACGGACAATATCCTTAGCTTGTTCAATCTGACAATATCTGATGATTATAACTGTATACACTGAGAATTATACGAGACCCAATATCCTTAGCTTGTTCAATCTGACAATATCTGATGATTATAACTGTATACACTAAGAATTATACAGACAATATCTGATGATTATAACTGTATACACTAAGAATTATACAGACAATATCTGATGATTATAACTGTATATACACTGAGAATTAACAATGAAATATTTGTAATCATTCTAATGATACTATGTTCCTGTCATAATAGAATCTTAAGCAATAATTAGTCATGCAGCAATTATTGAACTTCAACCTCTTCTGAAATCATACCTGCAGTTAGAAAGCTACGTGTATGTCCAACATATCGGCCTCGGTGAGGCGTCTGGGTCGCCTGGACAACAGGCTTGGTCTTGGCAATCATCATATTCCCTCTCCTGCTTCCTCATCAGAGTCTTTACCCAAGCATTAGACTGTCCAGTCTCAGACAGAGCCTCAATTGCCATTTCTCTGTACAAATATATTCACACTATTACAGATATGCATGGTATTTACACTAACACTCCTACAGATATACATGGTACCATTACACTAACACTACTACAGATATACATGAGTTGCCATTTACACTAACTTACTACAGATATACATGGTACCATTTACACTAACACTACTACAGATATACATGGTACCATTTACACTAACACTACTACAGATATTCTTCTTCTTCTTCTTCTAACCAGGGCTGCGAGTTTCCTCTTGGGCATCCAATGCCAGTTATTAGAATCTGCATGTGTTCTGTAGTTGTGGGAGACTAGTGTAAAGGGTATTATGAACAGATGGAATGGTGGGAGGAGTTCTTATCTAGCTTTATGTAGTCCAGGACATTCAAGCAAGATATGCTGTACTGTCTCACTTGAGTGACTGCACTTTCTACAGTGTGGTAGGTGTGTGGGGTTTATTCTGTGGGTGGTATTCAGTCCAACATGTCCTGTTCTTAACTAGAAGATAGTGCTTTGATCTTTTCGTTGTAGCAGATTTATATTGTCCTTGGGTTTAAATCTATTCATCTCTACACTCCCTGTCAACAATCGTCCCCACCAACCCATAAATTAACCATCTTCTCTGAAATTTATTTCAAAATCTGTTTATACTTTATTGTTGGTTTGGTGGATGATTGGCGCATTAAAACTTTCTCTTGGGATATTTGCTTTAGTGTCATATTGGAGATGACATTGAATGTCAGGGAGGAATCAGTTGTGGATGACTAAGTATGACTGGATGCAAGCATTTGATTCTGCCTGTTTCTTCTAAAGCTTGTAAGTTGGACCTTGAGTCAGTGAATACTATCATGTCTTGGACAATATTCTCTCCAAGTTCAAACTGCTGGTAGACTAGTTCTACAGCGGTCTTTATAGCTATAATCTCTGCCTCATAGTTGGAACATATATTACCACAAGGGGCACAGTAACTATAGGTAGTTCCATCTGGATATTTCAGGTATATGCCGAAATAGCGTATTAGTGGCTTTGAAAGCTGAACCATCAGTAAGCATAGATAGAAGTTGGCTCTTTATCTATATCTCAATACCTGAAATTCCATCAATCTAAAAATATTACTTTATTTATAATTTATCAAAGTATTTCACTTGGATTGCACAGTTTGTTTGTGTTTATGCATGGTGGTCAGGCAGGGCATCTTGTGATCGGTTCTGTCCCAGTTGGGAGATGGCCCAGTGTTCTTCGAATTTTTCCCAGCTTCAGCAATGATTTTGCTGGATTCTTTGATTCTAGTTTCCACCTGTCAATGGTTTGTCTGTTAGGATGGTTTTCTATTCTTTTATATCGCTCGACTGCTTCTATTAGTGCCCTTCGTCTCCTAATATCTAGTGGTTCGATGTTAAATCAATTTCACAAGCAGCAGTTAGAATTAGTTTCTCATTCCCCCATATAAACCTGAGACCCTGATTCTGCACTCTGTCCAGGGATGTTGTGATGTGCTCACTTGCTATAGCTTGGAGAGGCAGTTTGTCCATTGTAGATCTCACATAGCCAGATATGGTGCCTAAGGGTGCTCTTGTCTGCACCCCAGGTGGTGTAGCAGATCTTTTAACCATGTTGAGTCTTTTAGATGCTTTTTCTTTTATGTTGTTAATGTGTTCTGTCATCCTCAGTTGTTTGTCTAACTTGACTCCCAGGTAAATCGGGTTTCCTCCTTTTTAGCAGTGCTCCATTCATTGTAAGCCGAAGATTTCTTTGAGTTGTTTTGGGGCTGCGAGAGAATGTAGTATACACAGTTTTCTGTTCATTGACTTTAAGCTTCATAAATTTAATATGTTAGGAGTCCTCGCAAGGATTCCTAATTACTTAATTAATCTAAAGCTCTTCGCTTGTCCATATTACAAGAGTCATCGCTTAAAAAAAAGAACTTTCTGTGTGTTTAAGGGATGGGAGATCGTTGGTGAGATTGGGGAAAGGGTGCGGCTAAGGGCAGAGGAGCCCTGGGAGGCCCTTCCTCTGAGTCTTCTTGGAGGACATTGTTCACTAAAGATGTTCCAATGGTCCCTGTTTTGGAGAAAAGCATCCATTGTAACATCTTTCCATGGATCCCCATATTGAGCATCTTCATCAGAGGCCCTTCCTCCAGACTCTGTCATATGCTTGCTGTAAATCGATGAAAACCGCGGCTGTGTGCTTTTCATTCTGGAATCCATCAATTGTATTCTGCACAAGTCTGAAGGTTGGTCTTCTGTTCTGCAGCCTTCTAAACCCTGCCTGGGGTATTGTATCAAGTGGCCTAGGTTTTCAAGCCACCAATAAAGTCGGTTTATTAACCATTCTCTCCGCTAGCTTTCCCTAAACATGAGGTCAATGAGATGGGCCTGTAAGCAGGAAATTCGTCTACTGGTTTCCCTTTCTTGAGGATGGGGTGATATTGGCTGTTAGCCAAGCAGCAGGTATTTTGGCCTCTCTCCAAGTTCTATTTATATGAACAGCAATATCAACCTGGCCTTCTTGCCCCTTGCTAACAACATTTCATTCTTAATCTTATCTGGGCCTGGGGCTTTTTTCGAGGTTTTAGTTTTTCATTGCTGTTTCCATCTGCATAGACTAAAATCTTGTTCAAATGCCACATACATTCGCTACTGGTGCATTTTTTTACTTTAAAGATTTTCCATAAAAGCTTTATCCAGCTGTTTTCTTCTTATGCTTCTCATGCCTTTAGCAAAGTGTTTGTTGAATATTTCAGCTTTCTTTTTGCATCTATGATGGTTTCATTGTTTCTTTTGATGGGTCTGGGATTTTCTTTCTTTCTAGTGCCTGTCAGTTTGTTTATCAGATCCCATGCCTTGCTCTGGCCCATCTTTATTTAGATCAAGTTTTCATGCGTGTCTTCCACTTCATCTTCTTTGCTGCTTTGATTAGAAGGCGAACTTTAGCAGTCAAGCGATTATAATTGGTTTTATTAACTCGATTAGGTTCTTTTCAGCTTGTTTCCTTGCTTTTCTTCTATCCATCACTGCTTTTTCTAGGTCTTTGTTCCCGGTATGGCTTATATTTTCTGAGTATTTCCATTTAGAATGGCCTTCTTACAGCTTCCAGTATTTACAACATATATTACTTAAAGACAGTATCGATATTTCAGTAGGTCATTTGTCATACCCTATGTTGGTCTAGTTCTCGAAGCGGCCAGTCTGCTTTCTGAAATTCCAGAACTTTCTATTTCCTATGAACTGAGCTTCTGAGTTGCTTAGTGGTAACAGAGATAGAAGTATAGAGAGATAATTACATCCCTATATCTCATCAGACAGTGATGGTGTTGCATCTATAATGTCAGCTGATACTATGGTAAGATCTGGTCTGCTATTCGGCCACCATGGGCTCTGTGTAGAAGTGTTGATTTGGTTTCTGAGCTCTGCATTACCGTGAGGTTGGATGAGTTACACAGGTCTTCAATGTCTCTCCCTCTTTTGTTGTAATCTTTGTAACCTAGGGCTGGTGTGTGTGCATTAAAGTCTCCTGCAATAATTGTTCTGGTGTACATGGGTTCCTTGAACGGCTGGTCAGAGGTGCAGGTTGGTGGACAATAGATGTTATGTACAGTATATCCTTTCCTTAAACCACACTTGGATGGTCACAGGTGTCTATGTTGTTGTGTGGTCTGTTGTGGACTTCTGCCTGCACATCATTTCTTATCAGTGTCATGAGTCCTTGACATCTATTTGCACTCGCATTTATTAGGTGTAACCTGTGATGTGCTCCTCTTTGAGGTAAGATGGTTTCTTGTATAAGGACAATGTGGACATTACTCTATTAGCAAATTCTTTAAACTCCATCTTTTCATTCTATAAACCTAAATATATTTATCACCGTATATCATAGAACCCTTTACGCCTTTTTCCACCGGAAGCGAGGCTTCACTCGGCGTGCATGAACCTTATTGGCAGCGGCGGTTTCGGTTGTTGTTTGTTGGCGGTTTTGATACAGGGGGTTTGATGGACCTTGAGTCTGGCAGTCTGGGGCCCTGGTGGTTTCGGGCAGATATGCTTGGTATCAGGTGTCACTGGATGAACAGAAACATTTGCTGTGCAATCCCTTCAGTCATAGGTGCACCATGCTTGCAGGCCTTTTTATCATTAGCTCTGGTTCTGGGCTATTCACTATGGCGTGCATCATGTGCATAGGTGTTTTAATGCATGTCTCCACCCATCAGCTATTCCCTTCAACACAAGTCCGTCTTCACCACTTGGGTCCTGCAGCAGTGTGACCTATCAGCTCAGTAATACCAATATCTACTCCTCTTATATAACTAGAGGCCAAAAAATAAAAGAAAAAAAAACCCATAAAAAAAATAAAGAAAAGGAAAATAGAGGAGCATCAGGAAGGTGCAGCAGGATTACTCCCGCCCACTCATATTGTTTTAGCAATCCTTGAACTATTGCAGGAAATGCCGTAGAAACCATTCCTCGAGGCTGAGGTGAAGTGGGACCAGGCTGGGATCATGACTATCAGTGGGCCACAGCAGGATAAAACTGTCATTTCGTGAGGTACTAACCCCTAATATCACCCCTTCCTACTGCAGATATACATGAGTACCATTACACTAACACTACAGATATGCATGATACCATTTACACTAACACTACTACAGATATACATGGTACCATATAATGTTACTGCCTTACCTGATACTGTTTACATTACTGCCTTACCTGGTACTGTTTACATTACTGCCTTACCTTGTACTGTTTACATTACTGCCTTACCTGGTATTGTTTACATTACTGCCTTATATATGTTTACATTACTGCTGTATAGGTATATTTACATTACCTTACCTGGTACTGTTTACATTACCGCATACCTGGTACATATTTACATTACTGCCTTACTATTGTTGTTTATATTACTGCCTTACCTGGTACTGTTTACATTACTGCTGTACCTGGTACTGTTTACATTACTGCCTTACCTGGTACTGTTTACATTACTGCCTTACCTGGTACTGTTTGCATTACTGCCTTACCCTGGTAGAAACAAAAGATTTAGTCTAGAAATGAAGAGAGAAAATTCATGAACGTTGTCATATATCTTGACTTTGATGACAACTGTAACTTAGATTTGTTCAAATGTCAGAGATAATATCAATGAGCATGGATGTGACAATGGTGCCCATACCAAGTTGTATGTAGCTTTCTCTACATCCAAAATAACATTTGCACATCAAAAGTAGCTAGTTACAAAGTTAACTTCAGAACAGCAATAACAGTTCCACTATCACAAACGACATCCACATACGCTAGGCCTGCCCATATTGCTTCATCCTGCAATGTAGTAGCCATCTTAATGTTCCAATACTTACAGCGTATGTCTGTATTGTTGCTGAATTCTACTGTTGTATGTTCATATCAACAACAGAAGAACAGCTACAACAACACATTAACAGACTCCAGTTAGCATGTAATGAATACAATATGAGAATAAGCATCGATAAAACTGAAGTAATAACATTTGCTAGAAAGAAAAACACTACCAATATCTCCATGGACAAAACTGAAGTAATGATATTTGCTAGAGAGAAAAACACTACCAATATCTCCATGGACAAAACTGAAGTAATGATATTTGCTAGAGAGGAAAACACTACCAATATCTCCATGGACAAAACTGAAGTAATGATATTTGCTAGAGAGGAAAACACTACCAATATCTCCATGGACAATGACTCATTAAAACAAGTCTTGAGATTTGACATACCTAGGATAGGAGCATTTTGTCAGCAAACGGAAGAATTACTAACAAAATACAACATAGATGCAATAAAGCAAATCAAATCATAGAACAAATGGTGCCAATTTTGAAATGCAAACAGGTCACAATGAAGACAAAAAGAGTAATGTTCAACACAATATTTCTCCCACATTATGCTACCAGTGTCAAACCTGGACGCTGACATTAAATGATAGAAGAAAACTAGTCATGACAGAGAAAAAGTGTCTAAGCAGAATAGTGGAAGTATCAAAAAGAGATTGGTTTAAAAATGAAAGACATCAGGAAGAAAAGTGTGTACAACACCAGTACTAAACGTCATCAAGAAATAACAATTTAAATGCTTCAGCTACATAAGCAGATTACCTATAGACAGTGTGTCTCAAAGAGTAATGTTACTCTGACACAATGGATACAAAGCAAAAGGTTGTCTGGTAAAAGGTGGACCTCAGAGATATTGTATGTGTATGTATGTATGTATATATACACATAAGACATACATTGTAGTATATGTCTATATTGACTGTGTCTACTGTGCAAGTCTCACCTGTCTGACAACAATGGTGCCATGCCAACCTCCTCAGGAAGTATGCTGAAAGGAGGCATGCCAAGTCTTGTCTCTTGTCTATGAAGATCAGAGTCTTGTGACTCGACTGGATGTTCTAACATCCAAGTTGCAAGAAGATTAGTGGATCTTGCAGAAACTTCTCTACCAGTCACACCTGCAACCATTTACAATTCTCACATGACAATATTGAGAAGCCATTCACATTCAGAGCTGATATCAGGTATTATACCTCTATCATTCATTCACTGACAACAGACAAGGAGGACATTCAGAGCTGATATCAGATATTATATCTCTATCATTCATTCACTGACAACAGACAAGGAGGACATTCAGAGCTGATATCAGATATTATATCATTATATCTCTATCATTCATTCACTGACAACAGACAAAGAGGACAATCAGAGCTGATATCAGATATTATATCTCTATCATTCATTCACTGACAACAGACAAGGAGGACATTCAGAGCTGATATCAGATATTATATCTCTATCATTCATTCACTGACAACAGACAAGGAGGACAATCAGAGCTGATATCAGATATTATATCTCTATCATTCATTCACTGACAACAGACAAGGAGGACATTCAGAGCTGATATCAGATATTATATCTCTATCATTCATTCACTGACAACAGACAAGGAGGACATTCAGAGCTGATATCAGATATTATATCTCTATCATTCATTCACTGACAACAGACAAGGAGGACATTCAGAGCTGATATCAGGTATTATACCTCTATCATTCATTCACTGACAACAGACAAGGAGGACATTCAGAGCTGATATCAGATATTATATCTCTATCATTCATTCACTGACAACAGACAAGGAGGACATTCAGAGCTGATATCAGGTATTATACCTCTATCATTCATTCACTGACAACAGACAAGGAGAATTAGGATTCTATGTTTCTTATATCATAACCAAAGACTGTTCTTTTAACATGTTTCACATAACATATACCATAACATATGTTTCACATGTAACACATCAGCTCCTATGTAACACTATAGCTCCTATGTAACACTACAGCTCCTATGTAACAACACATCAGCTCCTATGTAACAACACATCAGCTCCTATGTAACAACACATCAGCTCCTATGTAACACATCAGCTCCTATGTAACACATCAGCTCCTACGTAACACTATAGCTCCTATGTAACACATCAGCTCCTATGTAACACATCAGCTCTTATGTAACACATCAGCTCCTATGTAACACATCAGCTCCTATGTAACACATCAGCTCCTATGTAACACATCAGCTCCTATGTAACACATCAGCTCCTATGTAACACATCAGCTCCTATGTAACACTACATCTCCTATGTAACACTACAGCTCCTATGTAACACTACATCTCCTATGTAACACTACATCTCCTATGTAACACATCAGCTCCTATGTAACACTACATCTCCTATGTAACACTGTAGCTCCTATGTAACACTACAGCTCCTATGTAACACATCAGCTCCTATGTAACACATCAGCTCCTATGTAACACAACAGCTCCTATGTAACACTGTAGCTCCTATGTAACACTGTAGCTCCTATGTAACACTACAGCTCCTATGTAACACTACAGCTCCTATGTAACACATCAGCTCCAATGTAATTGACATAAATGTTACCTGTGGCTGCGAGAGCTTGCTTGATATGCTGAAGTCCAAAACCCATCTCCAGCAGAGGAGTAACAATAGGGGGAGGAGGAGGGGATGGTGATCGTGATCGTACAAGATTGGCCTGTTGGGGTCTACGAGGAGGATTGGGTGTAGAGGTACAAATGACAGATGTCCCACTTGGCTTCAACACATTAAACATGCGCCTCGAAACCCCGCATGTCTTCAGCACTGAAATTGAAGGAGTCATTGATTGAGTACAAAGAAATGATACAATATAAAATAGAAGAAGACATTGAGTACAAAGAAAGAAATGATACAATATAAAATAGAAGAAGACATTGAGTACAAAGAAAGAAATGATACAATATAAAATAGAAGAAGACATTGAGTACAAAGAAAGAAATGATACAATATAAAATAGAAGAAGACATTGAGTACAAAGAAAGAAATGATACAATATAAAATAGAAGAAGACATTGAGTACAAAGAAATGATACAATATAAAATAGAAGAAGACATTGAGTACAAAGAAAGAAATGATACAATATAAAATAGAAGAAGACATTGAGTACAAAGAAATGATACAATATAAAATAGAAGAAGACATTGAGTACAAAGAAAGAAATGATACAATATAAAATAGAAGAAGACATTGAGTACAAAGAAAGAAATGATACAATATAAAATAGAAGAAGACATTGAGTACAAAGAAATGATACAATATAAAATAGAAGAATAGCTATCTCCAACCAACAAACACCCAAAAAAATAAAAGACACCAAAATACTGTTAGACAAGTATACACACCTAGAACTGGTGCGCATGTACTGCAAGATAGATGTCTGATGACCAGCTCCAAAACCTGCAAATGTATCACAACCATTGACTGATGAAGCCATGCCAGGCATATGTGCTTCACTTATTTGTACTTTCTTAGGTCCCACTGCTGTCTGACTCTCATTGCCATGTAAGTCCATGCCATGTTTGCCACTGGCTGATAAGTTGGATAACTTATCTACAATATAAAGAACAAGATAAGACATATGATAACCAATGTCACAAAGACAACAGTGGACATGTTATGATGTATTGTGGTGGTTAGACTTGTGGTCGGTAGTTAGACTTGTGGGTGGTTGTTAGATTTGTGGGTGGTTGTTAAACTTGTGGGCAGCGGTTAGACTTGTGGGCAGTGGTTAGACGTGTGCAGTGATTAGACTCGTGTGCAATGGTTGGACTTGTGAGCTGGCACTAATCCCCTGCCCTCACCTCCACGTGGTGACCCTGGTAACACACAGTAGTTCCGGTCTGGCTAAGAGGGCAGGTGCCGTGGAGAGCTACTCTGGGGCAAGTAGAGATGCAAAGGTAGTGATGCTAGATGGGATCCGCTTGCAACACAGACGAGCGAACTCACAGACTAACATTAATGCTCTGCCTCCCGGCCGATGGGAATAGCTGGAAGGATAAACGTGGAACCGTGTAGGGCTAAACTCAAGCCCGTGCATTCTCTTAAGCCCTCGCTCTTGAGCCGATGAGTATGCTGGGAGTCGAGTTGAGCTCCACGAGGGCCCACATAGGGCGGAACTCGGCCCCTATCTCAGGGATGGGGGCATGAGTATAAGCCATCGAAGAGACATTGACCAACGCGTGGCGAAATTCGGAGCCGTGCATGCTCTCTCTTAAGCCCTCTCTATTGAGCCGATGAGTATGCTGGGAGTCGAGTTGAACTGCATGTGGGCCTACATAGGGCAAAACTCAGACCCCTATCACAGGGATGGGGGCACGATTATAAGCCCCAGAATTGGACAACCCAGACAAACGTGTGCACTGCGAAAACTGATGGTGACGATAAGCAGGCACCATCGCAGCAGCACGCACGCTGGCGATTCGAGAGTGGGCCGCAAATGGGCAGGCAAACATGGCACGGCATGCAAGGTAGGCACGGCATGCAAGGTAGGCACGGAAGGCACGCATGCGGGTGATGCAAGAGTGGGCCCATCAGTGGGCAGATGAGCATGGCACGGCATGCAAGGCAAGCACGGCAGGTGAGAGGGTGTGCGACCACCTAAGTGTGCAGAGTAGCTGAAAGCCCAGCAGAGGTAAAGCCAGTGCGCGCTTCCGCCGCAGGGAAACTACTGTGCCTTGTAATTTGATTGGGGACAATCAAAGGGTAGGAGCAAACCGCACACAAAACTGAACGCTAGGCAAACCAAGCAGTCCATTAACTCTTTCCACGCCCAGTTATTTCCTCAATTTTATGCAGTTAATTTCAGGAGTAAAAACCAAATAAATTTACGCTACCAACTACTCATCAATAAATAAACATATATATATATATTATTATATACTAAATTAAAGAAAACTGGATAACCCAAGAGAATGACAAGGTTGAAAAGTAGTATTTTTTTTCCGATCCAGAAGCACTTGAGCTGAAAGCTCTTCGCTCGGTGTCATGGACATCTAACCCTTCTGCCGGTGCCACGAACACCATAAATCTGGGGAACCTGTAGCTTTTCTGCCAGTCCGTGGAGTTGAACCCGCACCTACAGAGGACTAGTCACCCGTAGTCCAACGCGCTATGAACACGCTGGGCACGCGGGCTGAAAAGTAGTGTAAGTAAAACAGTAGAAGTAAAACTGGAAAGACTTCTTATAAGGGAAGCAATTCTATGGCGCAGTGTGCGGCTAATAGCTCGCAACGGACTTCCGCAGTGGCGCAGTATGCGGCTTAAAGCGTGGAAAGAGTTAAAAAGACGGGTATAGCTGGACAGATGACGCTTATCAGCCCAGGAGGGCAGGTTGACTACGGGCCGCGAACCCAGTAAACGCTGGTTGAAATCGAATACACCGCCAAAGGATAAGCACCTGAGCTTCAATAGGTACTGAAAGCTGTGCACATTCATCCGTTTTTGATGTTTGGCTACTTATATATCACAATAGAATGCAAAAAGCGGCCTCAGAACGATCACGAGAGACTTGTGTGCGGTGGTTAGACTTGTGTGCAATGGTTAGACTTGTGTGCGGTGGTTAGACTTGTGGGCGGTGGTTAGATGTGTGGGCGGTGGTTAGACGTGTAGGCAATGGTTAGACTTGTGTGCAATGGTTAGACTTGCTTGTGGTGGTTAGACTTGTGTGCATTGGTTAGACTTGTGTGCGGTGGTTAGACGTGTAAAGGTTAGACTTGTGTGCAATGGTTAGACTTTGTAGCGTGGTTAGACTTGTGGACGGTGGTTAGACTTGTGTGCAATGGTTAGTCTTGTGTAGGTGGTTAGACTTGTGATCGGTGGTTAGACTTGTGTGCAGTGGTTAGACTTGTATGCAATAGTTAGACATGTGTGCAATGGTTAGAATTGTGTGCAATGGTTAGATGTGTGTGCAATGGTTAGACTTGTGTGCAATGGTTAGACTTGTGTGCAATGGTTAGAATTGTGGGCAATGGTTAAACTTGCTTGTGGTGGTTAGAATTGTGTGCAATTGTTAGACATGTGTGCAATAGTTAGACTTGTGTGCAATGGTTAGACTTGTGTGCGGTGGTTAGACTTGTGGGCAATGGTTAGACTTGTGTGCGGTGGTTAGACTTGTGTGCAATGGTTAGACTTGCGTGTGGTGGTTAGACTTATGTGTACATGCTGTGAAGGATGATCATGGACTGAACAAGATAGAGAAATATTGTTGCTGCTGACCTACAAGACGTGTGACATTTCAACAAAGTTAATCAGCAATCAAACAATAACAATCAAAATCTGTGTCATACAGTAACACTCTATCAACAGAGTGAGAAATATGAACAGAGTGAGAAATATGAACAGAGTGAGAAGCTAACACTATGAACATAGGGACAAATATGAACAGAGTGAGAAACTAGCACTCAATGAACAGATTGAGAACTAACACTCTATGAACAGATTGAGAACTAACACTCAATGAACAGAGTGAGAAGCTAACACTCTATGAACAGAGTGAGAACTAACACTCTATGAACAGATTGAGAACTAACACTCTATAAACAGATTGAGAACTAGCACTCAATGAACAGAGTGAGAAGCTAACACTCTATGAACAGATTGAGAACTAACACTATGAACAGAGTGAGAAGCTAACACTCTATGAACAGATTGAGAACGAACACTCTATGAACAGAGTGAGAAGCTAACACTCTATGTACAGAGTGAGAAGCTAACACTCAATGAACAGATTGAGAACTAACACTCTATGAACAGAGTGAGAAGCTAACACTCTATGAACAGATTGAGAACTAACACTCTATGAACAGAGTGAGAAATGAACAATCCATGAACAGAGTGAGAAACTAACACTCTATGAACAGAGTGAGAAACTAACACTCTATGAACAGATTGAGAACTAACACTCTATGAACAGAGTGAGAAGCTAACACTCTATGAACAGATTGAGAACTAACACTCTATGAACAGAGTGAGAAATGAACAATCCATGAACAGAGTGAGAAACTAACACTCAATGAACAGATTGAGAAGCTAACACTCAATGAACAGATTGAGAACTAACACTCTATGAACAGAGTGAGAAGCTAACACTCAATGAACAGAGTGAGAAGCTAACACTCAATGAACAGAGTGAGAAGCTAACACTCTATGAACAGATTGAGAACTAACACTCTATGAACAGAGTGAGAAGCTAACACTCAATGAACAGATTGAGAACTAACACTCAATGAACAATTCATGAACAGAGTGAGAAGCTAACACTCTATGAACAGAGTGAGAAGCTAACACTCTATGAACAGATTGAGAAGCTAACACTCTATGAACAGAGTGAGAAATGAACAATCCATGAACAGAGTGAGAAACTAACACTCAATGAACAGAGTGAGAAGCTAACACTCTATGAACAGATTGAGAACTAACACTCTATGAACAGAGTGAGAAGCTAACACTCAATGAACAGATTGAGAACTAACACTCAATGAACAATTAATGAACAGAGTGAGAAGCTAACACTCTATGAACAGAGTGAGAAGCTAACACTCTATGAACAGAGTGAGAAGCTAACACTCTATGAACAGAGTGAGAAATGAACAATCCATGAACAGAGTGAGAATGTAACACTCTACAAACAGAGTGAGAAAGATCTGCTAGTTCAGCCTGAAACCTATATAAACCTATATAAACCTGATAAACACCTATATAATAGCTGAATGATATTTAGAATAGATAATGAGAGAGTGTGACAAGCAGATGACAAGCATGTTAATTGTCTCTCACCTTCTAACAGATGTAGTCCCAGTTTCTCATCTGCTATGTGCTGTATAATTGAACCATGTAGAACATTGAATGCTCTCTCTATCTCTGCTAGAGGAACTGCCTTTTTAAATGGAGATGGGAAGGTAGATCGAGCTACAAAAAGCTTCATCATTTGTCGTAGTGAATTCTTCATGTCATCATTTATGTGCATGTCCAGTGAGTCCAGCAAGTGTTTATCACATGTACTATCCTTCAAGTTGCTGCTGCTGGAGAGAGGAACTAGTAAAAGTTCCACAAATTTCTCACTTGTTGCAAGCACTGACAGTGCCTTGATAGCAGACAGTTGAAGTGCTGCAAACTGAAATGTGTGAATCTCTTTGTCTCTGTTGACTTTATCCAAGTTAACAACAGCAGCAGCAGCAGCAGCCAGATCTGAGTGCGGCATCATGACTGGTGCTCTACTGCAGTATGAAGAAGAAGAAGGAGGATGAGCAGGCAAATGTGTTTGATGATCATCATCTGAGAAGCCAGACATGTGTTTGCATGTTCTGGAAGGATGTGCATGTGATACAATAGAAGATTGTGTAGTCAAGTCTAAGGCAAACAACAAATCTGCATTGAAATCAGCTTTGCCATTAGGCAGAATATCAGACTTGAGATCATCGAGACCAAGCTGCACTGATGTTGTGTTCTGACTGCTGCCAAGTTGTGACAGGCGGTCCAGGTCTGAGTTGAGATTCATCTCAGATAAGCTATTCAGATGGATTTGACCGGCTCCTGATAGTGGTACTGTTGTGGTATCTGCAGAATCAACACTAACTGCTTTCATTTCTCTAAACATGGTTCCACGAGCTGACTGCAAGCTCTGATGTAGATCTGGAGACTTCAACCTCTCTTCCTCACTGACTGATTTCTTGTCTGCATTGTGGTCCAGTGCACTCAGGTCTTCCTCTAGCATGGCAGCAATGTCTCTGTCCAATTCTTTCATCAGCTGCTCAGACCTTTCTCTGCTTCTCTGCTTTGCTGGAGAAAATAAAACATATTCTTAAGTACATAAATCTTCAGTGTTGTCTCAACCTCTACAACAGAGAGAGAGAGAGAGATAGACACATAGAATCTGCCTTCAGTGTTGTCTCAACATCTACAACAGAGAGAGATAGATAGACATGTAGATACTGCCTTCAGTGTTCTCTCAACATCTACAACAGAGAGAGAGCGAGAGAGAGACATGGATACTGCCTTCAGTGTTGTCTCAACATCTACAACAGGAGAGAGAGAGAGAGAGAGAGAGAGAGAGAGAGATAGACATGTAGATACTGCCATCAGTGTTGTCTCAACATCTACAACAGGAGAGAGAGAGAGAGAGAGAAAGAGAGAGAGAGAGAGATACACATGTAGATACTGCCTTCAGTGTTGTCTCAACATCTACAACAGAGAGAGAGAGAGAGAGAGAGAGAGAGATAGACGACGACAATGATAGAATATCAGTTACAACAAACAAAGTAAAGTAGTTTGACAAAATACAAAAACCAGATCAGATACAGTGTGATGTTTCATCAATAAGATCTTAATCTAGCATAAGATATCAGAACAAACAAGATATCAGAACAAACAAGATATCAGAACAAACATGATATCAGAACAAACAAGATATCAGAACAAACATGATATCAGAACAAACAAGATATCAGAACAAACAAGATATCAGAACAAACAAGATATCAGAACAAACAAGATATCAGAACAAACATGATATCAGAACAAACAAGATATCAGAACAAACATGACATCAGAACAAACAAGACATCAGAACAAACATGATATCAGAACAAACATGATATCAGAACAAACATGATATCAGAACAAACAAGATATCAGAACAAACAAGATATCAGAACAAACATGATATCAGAACAAACATGATATCAGAACAAACAAGATATCAGAACAAACAAGATATCAGAACAAACAAGATATCATAACAAACAAGACATCAGAACAAACATGACATCAGAACAAACAAGATATCAGAACAAACAAGATATCAGAACAAACAAGATATCAGAACAAACATGATATCAGAACAAACAAGATATCAGAACAAACATGATATCAGAACAAACAAGATATCATAACAAACAAGATATCAGAACAAACAAGATATCAGAACAAACAAGATATCAGAACAAACAAGATATCAGAACAAACATGATATCAGAACAAACAAGATATCAGAACAAACATGATATCAGAACAAACAAGATATCAGAACAAACATGATATCAGAACAAACATGATATCAGAACAAACATGATATCAGAACAAACATGATATCAGAACAAACATGATATCAGAACAAACATGATATCAGAACAAACATGATATCAGAACACACATGATATCAGAACAAACATGATACAAGAATGACATTGAAATAAAATCAGAGAGACATAACCTGAGTAACAGACAGTTAACATAACAGAATAGTTAACATAAAGGAAGAGTTAACAGACAGTTAACATAAAGGAAGAGTTAACAGACAGTTAATATAAAGGAAGAGTTAACAGACAGTTAACATAACAGAAGAGTTAACAGACAGTTAACATAAAGGAAAAGTTAACAGACAGTTAACATAAAGGAACATCATCTTGTACCTGTTTGTTCTTATTCTTACTTGATAGAGATTTGATGAGATGTTGTAGGTAACTTGTTCTGACAACTAACTGACTTTGTGTTGCTGTATTCCACATGCAGACATAGAAACATCAGACAGTGAGACTGAACTTTCTCTGTACAACTAACTGACTGTATGTTGCTGTATTCCACATGCAGACATAGAAACATCAGTCAGTGAGACTGTAACTTGTCTCTGCACAACTAACTGACTGTATGTTGCTGTATTCCACATGCAGACATAGAAACATCAGTCAGTGAGACTGTAACTTGTCTCTGTACTAACTGTGTTGCTATTTCCACATGCAGACATAGAAACATAAGACAGTGACTGTATTGTCTTGAACTAACTGACTTGTGCTATATTCCACATGCAGACATAGAAACATCAGATAGTGAGACTGTAACTTGTCTCTGTACAACTAACTTTGTGTTGCTATATTCCACATGCAGACATAGAAACATAAGACAGTGAGACTGTAACTTGTCTCTGTACAACTAACTTTGTGTTGCTATATTCCACATGCAGACATAGAAACATAAGACAGTGAGACTGTAACTTGTCTCTGTACAACTAACTGACTTTGTGTTGCTATATTCCACATGCAGACATAGAAACATAAGACAGTGAGACTGTAACTTGTCTCTGTACAACTAACTTTGTGTTGCTATATTCCACATGCAGACATAGAAACATCAGACAGTGAGACTGTAACTTGTTTCTGTACAACTAACTGACTTTGTGTTGCTATATTCCACATAATAATTCCTCTCGCATCGTTATAGCTACATAGGGCCTGCAAGTAATTTCTCCACACTGCTTTATCCTGGGCAACTCGCTCAATCTCTCCATGGAACTGAGACCGATATTTCTTGCCTCTCTCAGCAAAGTTCGTTTCAGGGTCTCCTTAGGTCATCCTCTCTTTCTTGAACCCTTTGCATTCCACTTCAATGCCTGCTTTGATATTCGTTGATCATTTCTTCTCAAGGTGTGCCCAACATATCCCCATCTTCTCTTTCTTATAACAGTTGTTACTAGTGGTTGACTAGACATTTCTCTAATTTCAACACTTTTCCTGAATTCGTTCCATTTTATATTCATTATTTTTCGAGACATCTATTTTCAAATGCATTCAACTTGCTTTCTATATCTTTAGTCATTTTTCAACTCTCGCTGACATATGTTAGGATTGATACAACATTTGAATTGAAAATTGTAATTTAGTTTTAATACTATATAACTTGCAATTCCATATTTTATTTAGACTTTTAAAGCTGATGTTGCTTTGTTAATTGTATCATAATTTCTTTTTTTAACATTTCCTGTGCAATCAAAACTGCTACCTAAATAGGTGAACTGCTCTGTTATTTTATCATTTTAGATTCCAGTGTGATATCTGCATTACTTGCCATAGGTGTCTTCATTATATTTGTTTTTCATAGCTTATCTGCAGTCCAACTTTGATGCTATAGATGACAAGTTGTCTGTTTTTCTTGCATATCTTGGTTGTTTCTACTTAACAAGGCAATATCATCTGCAAAATCCAAATCTTCTAGTTGACTATTTTCTACCCAATCGATGCCAGTTTCACCCCTGCAACATTTTCGCATCACCCAGTCAATGGCCACTCCAAACAATAGCGGAGATAGAATACAGTCTTGCTTTACTCCGGTTTCAACCATAAACCAGTCACTGTGTCCACCATCAGTGCGAACTGCACACTGTGAACCATCATAGAGGCTCTTGATAATGTTTATTATTTTGTCTGGTATTCCATAGAATCTCAGAATATTTCACAGAGAGATTAGTGTAGAGTATCAAAGGCTTTTTAAAATCGATGAAATTTAGTATGAGTGGTTGTTGCTTCTCAATATGTTCCTCCAAAATTAGTCGTAGGGTAATTATTTGGTCTAAGCAGCTTCTCCAGGTCTAAAACCAGCTTGTTCTTCTCTCAGGGTTGTGTCCACTGCTCCTTTGATTCTATTAAGAATGATTTTGCAGAAAGTCTTGGTTATTACTGATAATAGGGTGATCCTCTCCAGTTGTTACAATCTTTGAGATCACCTTTTTGGGGATCTTAATAATTATTCCCTTTTACCATTGATCTGGGACAGTTTCTTCTTCCCATACTTTATTAAATAGTTCTTGCACCTGGCTAGTAGTTGTATTATCAGCAGCTTTGAGCATTTCTGCAGTAATGTTGTCATCACCCGCTGCCTTATTGTTTATCAAGGAAATGATTGCCTCCTTGACCTCAGCTACACTTATCATTTCTTCGCATGGTAGGAGCTGTTTCTTGCCTCTTCGTCAAACTTGAGTAGTACTGGTGGATCAGGTCTATTTAATATTTCTTCAAAATGTTCTGCCCATCTGTTCTTCTGCTCGGTATCTGAGGTTAGTATCTGATATTCCACATGCAGATATAGAAACATTAGACAGTTAGACTGTTACTTGTCTCTGTACAACTAACTGACTTTGTGTTGTTAGATTCCACATGCAGACATAGAAACATTAGACAGTGAGACTGTAACTTGTCTCTGCACAACTAACTGACTTTGTGTTGCTAGATTCCACATGCAGACATAGAAACATTAGACAGTGAGACTGTAACTTGTCTCTGTACAACTCACTGTAGACAGTGAGGATGTACATACCTGATGAAGCATCCACTTCTTGTTGGCTCTTTCCTGCAGCTCTGTGAGAAGAATAACTGTCAGAACGAGCCTTGGCATCTTTCATAAAAGCCAATGTTACCAAAGCATCTATATGATTGCAATGAAAACCAGACAAGTTTGTCACATCAAAACTGATTCCATCAAGTGGGTCCAGGTTGGAGAGCAGTGAATCACTGTAATAACAAAGTCATATAGTCATATTCATGCATTGAAAATTGTTCTCTCTCTGTGTGTGAAATACATGGACACATGTTCTCTGTGTGAGATACGTGGACATGTTCTCTGTGTGAAATACGAGGACATGTTCTCTGTGTGAGATACGTGGACACATGTTCTCTGTGTGAAATACGTGGACACATGTTCTCTGTGTGAAATACGTGGACACATGTCTTCTGTGAAATATGTGGACACATGCTCTCTGTGTCAAATACGTGGACACATGTTCTCTGTGTGACATACATGGACACATGTTCTCTGTGTGAAATACATCAGCTACACAAGTTCCTCTTGGAGGTTTTGCAGAGCAACATTTGTAAATCTTGGGCTAGGGATTCCCAGTACATGGTGTCTATGTCAAAGCATTTTAGAGACACTTTAACAGTGCCTTTGCAGCATTCTTCTGCCCATCTCCTCACCTGAACCTTCAGCCACACAATGTGACTAGTGTCCCATCTCCTCACCTGAACCTTGTGTATCATACAATCTTCCAAATGCAGTATTGTCTTTGGATATCCTATTATTGACACCAGAGTCTATGTTTGTCGACCTGGATATGATGCTGTCAAGATAAGCAAAGTTGTCCGCTGACAGGAGATGCTGGTGTTTAATATTGATGACTGGATCATGGTACCGCACCCTAGGAGTGGTAAAAGTAAGTAAAGGAACCCTTTCATACCTCGTGGTATATAGGTCAATACAGTGTTAGGCCTGTATTTTTCATTGACCGTCGGCACACGATGAGTGATGTGGTCAGCATCACGCCGGCCGCCTTTACTTTTCCAGAGCATATCTGGTACCCAGTTGAGGCTGGGTCGACCTGAGAGCGTCGCGGTCGGGAAAAATTCCACGCGCATTGCGGAGCTGAACCCAGACCACCAGCCTTGAGAAGCGAGTTCACTAACAACTACGCTACAGCGGCTCTCACCCTAGGAGTGGGCTGAAACATAATCTCAGTTTTCCTGATGTTAATGGTAAGACATAACATTTCCCTGGTCATAGAAAAGCCTGATCATGTGGGTCTGTATGTCATCCTCAGAGTTGGTAGTCAGGATTCCATGAAACACTAAGCTCTCAAAAAAATAAATGAGCGTTGGCCATGACTTTCTTCTTCTTCTTCTGTGGTCAACTTCTGATATGTGACTACTCCGGCATGTGTCATAAACAAGGCGGTGCGCTTGAAGTCTTCACCTGTCCCCCATAATTTGTTTTGTAGGGTTAAAAGGGTTTGAAAGCGAAGGATTGACTTCATTGCACCGGGTTTTATCCCATATGGCTCAGTCCCTTCCTGCAGAAATGGCATGCCACCTGCTGAGAGTATTGTACAAAGCACAAACTTTGTAGCTCCAGCAACATCACTAGGGGTCTCTAGAAAAAACTGCACTCGTGAACAGAACGGTGTGGTCTGGATTCGAACCCACAACCTTCTACTCGCAAGGCAGAGGGCTTAATCCACTCAGCCACAGAGACCCCCTTTGTACGGTTGTTTCTGTTGAGCAGATTTCCATTCTCACACTACTCAGACTGGGGCAGTCTTCCAGGATGTACTCTGGGGACTGCTTAGGTGCTCTGCATGTGCAGACAGTCAAGTCCCTGAGACTCATTCTATGGAGGTGTGCTCTGAGACTGCAGTGTTCCTTTCTAAGTCTGAAGACTGTGCTTTTCTGTTTAGTGTATTTATACTGTCATGTTCTAGGTTGTATCCTTCATTTTCTTGTCTCCACATCATTTTTCTGGATTGTTTCAGTAGTCTTTGCTTCTGTAAAGCTTTGTGTTGGATGGTGTTGTGTTAGGCTCCTCCAGCCCTTCAGAGTTTGTCAGCCTTTTCATTTCCTGGTATGCCACAGTGTGTTGGTATCCACCGTAAGACTAGTTCAGATTTTTTTTACAGCAAGCTGATTTTTTGCAGTATGTCCTGAATGAGCTTGTCTTGCTTGTCACATGAGATGGCCTGGAGAACGGATCTTGAATCACTAAAGACTGCAATATTTTTTGCTGACACCTGCTGGTTGTTGAGAATCTGTATGGCTGCAAGGAGGGCTGTTGCCTCTGCTCTAAAATTGGTGCATGTTTCTGCTGCTGCCAGACAGTGTGTTTCTATGTTTCCTTGGGGGTGAGTGATGTAGATTTCGCTGTCTCCCTTCTTGATAGCATCTGTAACTGAGCCATCTGTGAACATGCATGTCCATGTGCTGGTGGGATATTGCTCTTGTAGCATTAGGAGTGACCTGGCTCTTTGCTCTGCCTCTGTTTGTATTTTTTTGGAGATTACTCCTGGGACTTCTAGGTGTATTTCGGCCATGTTTTGGTGCCATGACTTTCTAACAATGCCGACTTCACAACATTGGGAATCAGGTCAAGCTGGAACTATGTCAACACAAGCACAAACTTCAAGTCTAATGTTATTACAGATTTGTGAGTGCAGCACACACACACAAACAAAAAAAAGTAAATTGCATACACTTCAAATCTAATGTTATAGATACATGAAAATAAAATGCACATGTCACACACACACACACACACAAGCAAATTGCATACATATAGCAAACATAGATAGCTTGAAATAGTGTGTGCATACAACATGTAAATAAAAAGTTCTTGTTTTGGCAGCAGTAGTAGTAGTAGTAGTAGTAATAGTAGCAGTAGTAGTAATAGTAGTAGTAGTAATAGCAGCAGCAGTAGCAGCAGCAGCAGTAGTAGTAGTAGTAGTAATAGTAGTACACATACACATTTTTAACAATATATATCCTAGTTCTGGGTTCGCTTCGAAGGAATCATCATGCCCTACTCCCAGCTACTTCTCAACCAGCCCTACCTGTGCCAGAACTGCTTTAGGACTCTTCTGTTCAGCATACAGACTGTCAGAAGAAAACTATGAATTCACTAGCCTCAGGTTACTTCCCACAGCTTAGTTTGCAATGTGGGTTCTCAACATGTTCCCCACAGGTGAATCATAGAGTACAGCTGTTACAAGATGTGGTTATAAGATGACTTAAGAGTTGGTCAGACAACTCAATGGCTGAGGTTATCTGTTTCCAGGAACATGGGGTGCTTTAGAGTTTTGGTTAGTAATCTAACCTTTGAGCTCAAATGTTCTATATGTATCTCATTCTATCTCAGATATCCTGATTACAATGAACATGTGTAACAATAATAAGATTTGAACACAAGTCTCACTTGACTGTACTATCTCCTTCATCCCACTGAACTTTGGCTGTGATTGCTGATTCACGGGGCAAGCCCAAAACAATGCCCTTCTTGCCACTGGTTTTGTGAATGCAGCGTCCTCCAATCCTCAACCCATGATCAACACCGCCAATGACAACCAGGCATGGCCAGATCTGAAATGAGATTGAAATTATGTTTGTCATTTGAAACAAAATAGCACAGCATGTCAAGAAGAGACTTGTCAATGTTTTCATATCAAAATTCATCTCTTACACATGGTGAAACACACAAAAACCAAACTACTGTAGTTTTACAAATTACAAAAACAATAACAATACACAGCAACATTTCAACCAAAAGGCCTTCGTCAAGTAAAGGATACAGGAGAGGTGATGAATTTTGCTGCTCGCACAACACACAACATGTAGATCAGACAATAAGTTCCTATAAATAATAATAATTCCTCTCTACGTATAATGCTACATAGGGCCTGCAAGTAATTTCTCCATACCGCTCTATCCTGGGCAACTCGCTCAATCCCCTCCATGGAACTGAGACCGATATTTCCTGCCTCTCTCAGCAAAGTTTGTTTCAGGGTCTCCTTAGGTCGACCTCTTTCTTGAACCCTTTGCATCCCACTTCAATGCCTGCTTTGATATTCGTGATCATTTCTCCTCAAGGTGTGCCCAACATATCTTCATCTTCTCTTTCTTATAACAGTTGTCACTAGTGGTTGACTAGACATGTCTCTGATTTCATCACTTCTCCTGAATTCATTCCATTTTATATTCATTATTTTTCGAGACATCTATTTTCAAATGCATTCAACTTGCTTTCTATATCTTTAGTCATTTTCCAACTCTCGCTAGCATATGTTAGGACTGATACAACATTTGAATTGAAAATTGTAATTTAGTTTTAATACTATATAACTTGCAGTTCCATATTTTATTTAGACTTTAAAAGCTGATGTTGCTTTGCCAATTCGTATCATAATTTCTTTTTAACATTTCCTGTGCAATCAAAATTAATACCTAAATAGGTGAACTGCTCTGTTATTTTTATTATTTTAGATTCCAGTTTGATATCTGCATTACTTGCCATAGGTGTCTTCATTATATTTGTTTTTTCATAGCTTATCTGCAGTCCAACTTTTGATGCTATAGATGACAAGTTGTCTGTTTTTCTTTGCATATCTTGGTTGTTTCTACTTAACAAGGCAATATCATCTGCAAAATCCAAATCTTCTAGTTGACTATTTTCTAACCAATCGATGCCAGTTTCGCACCTGCAACATTTTCGCATCACCCAGTCAATGGCCACTCCAAACAATAGCGGAGATAGAATAGTCTTGCTTTACTCGGTTTCAACCATAAACCAGTCGCTGTGTCCACCATCAGTGCGAACTGCACACTGTGAATCATCATAGAGGCTCTTAATAATGTTTATTATTTTGTCTGGTATTCCATAGCATCTCAGAATATTCCACAGAGAGTTTCTGTGTAGACTATCAAAGGCTTTTTAAAATCGATGAAATTTAGTATGAGTGGTTGTTGCTTCTCAATATGTTCCTCCAAAATTAGTCGTAGGGTAATTATTTGGTCTAAGCAGCTTCTTCCAGGTCTAAAACTTGCTTGTTCTTCTCTCAGGGTTGTGTGCACTGCTCCTTTGATTCTATTAAGAATGATTTTGCAGAACGTCTTGGTCATTACTGATATAGGGTGATCCCTCTCCAGTTGTTACAATCTTTGAGATCACCTTTTTTGGGATCTTGACAATTATTCCCTTGTTCCATTGATCTGGGACAGTTTCTTCTTCCCATACTTTATTAAATAGTTCTTGCACCTGGCTAATAGTTGTATCATCAGCAGCTTTGAGCATTTCTGCAGTAATGTTGTCATCACCCGCTGCCTTATTGATTATCAAGGAATGGATTGCCTCCTTGACCTCAGCTACACTTATCATTTCTTTGTTAATTGGTAGGAGCTGTTTCTTGCCTCTTCGTCAAACTTGAGTAGTACTGGTGGATCAGGTCTATTTAATATTTCTTCAAAATGTCTGCCCATCTTTTCTTCTGCTCGGCATCTGATGTTAGAACTTTACCTTACTTTAATAAGTTCCTAACAGCCCTAAAAATAAAATCTGTGACTAAAATCAAACAACGAAATAAATGCAAAACACTAGAAGTGGTAAAAAGATAATAAACAATTAAAAAAATCATATATATACATATATATATAACTAATAAACATTTAACATTCACACATATAGAATATGGAGCAAGAGAACAGACAGTATTAAGAAGCATAGGAATGTAGTGAGTTTAAAAAGGTTTAAAAGCCGAAGGATTGACTTCATTGCACCGGGTTTTACCCCATACGCTCGGTCCCTCTCCGCAGAAATGGCACGCCACCTGCCGAGAGTACTGCACAAAGCACGAACTCCATAGTTCCAGCAACAATCCTAGGGGTCTCTGGGAAAAACTGCACTTGTGAACAGAATGGTGCAGTTTGGACTCAACCCACGACCTTCGACTCACAAGGCAAAGGGCTTAACCACTTAGCCACAGAGACTCCTGCATGTGTTGTAGTGTGTTGAGTCCATGAGGTACCATATAAAGATATAAAACTATTCTTTAGAGCAAATAGACTTTGATCACCAGAGGAACATGATCGGATGGCTGTGACCTGGATATCGCAAGCTCTCAAATAGTCTGTTCCATTGAAATGAATGGCTACAGGGGTTACAGGGCAATTGTGCATATCATGTAAGTGTTGGCCGAAATGGTCACTAAGCTGTTTGCCAATTTTGCCTATATATGCTGTGTCACACCATTTACAAGTGATGGCGTAGATTATGTTAGGAGCTAGCACGTAAAACTATCATCAATAACAAAAGTGGCTTGAGTAAAAGATACAGTACTGGTCTGTATTACATAATCACATGTATGGCATCGCTGACGGCCACACAGACTGTGCCAAAGTGACCTGACATTGGATTTAAGGTGACTGTGTACCAACATATCCTTAAGATTCCTGTACCATCTGTAAACCACCAGAGTACAGTTTTGGAAGACTGAACGTGTCTCTGGATCCGATTTTAGAATAGAAAGATGACGGAATAAAACATTTGTCACCAGTGAACTATGTGGCTGGAAGTTTCCCCCTGTCAGAGTTGGAAGTCCTATACTGGTTGGTAAGTTGAACTATGTGGCTGGAAGTTTCACCCTGTCAGAGTTAGAAGTCCTATGCTGGTTGGTAAGTTGAACTATGTGGCTGGAAGTTTCACCCTGTCAGAGTTAGAAGTCCTATACTGGTTGGTAAGTTGAACTATGTGGCTGGAAGTTTCACCCTGTCAGAGTTAGAAGTCCTATACTGGTTGGTAAGCTGAACTATGTGGCTGGAAGGTCAAGATAAGTTTCACCCTGTCAGAGTTAGAAGTCCTATGCTGGTTGGTAAGTTGAACTATGTGGCTGGAAGTTTCACCCTGTCAGAGTTAGAAGTCCTATACTGGTTGGTAAGTTGAAATATGTGGCTGGAAAGTCAAGATAAGTTTCAAGGAGGAATACATATGATGGCTATCTTCCGTCCATTTATCATAGATACATTTATGACGGTATTGGCATTACTGATATGCCTGAAGCTGATTTATCTCACTTCATAAATTTCATCAATGATTTCAACCCTGCTATTCGTTTTACCTCTCACATCTCCATTTCTTGTGTCAACTTTCTTGACATCACTATCACCATTAACCTATCCACCATCAGTATAAGCCTACTGATGCACATAGTTTTCTCCTCTATACCTCTTCCCATCACCAGGTTTGTCGTGATTCTTTGCCATTCTACCAACTCTTGCACCGTCGTCACATGTGTAGCGAGGATGATGGTTTTCTTGATAGAACTTGTGAGATACTTGATTTCTTCCGCAGCCACCCATACTGGGAGATGTTTGCATCTGCTATGCTTTGAGTCCAGAAAATGGTGTGCCATGATACCCTTATCCAACCAGTATAGGACATCTAACTGTGACAGGGTGAAACTTATCTTGACTTTCCAGCCACATAGTTCAACTTACCAACCAGCATAGGACTTCTAACTGTGACAGGGTGAAACTTATCTTGACTTTCCAGCCACATAGTTCAACTTACCAACCAGCATAGGACTTCTAACTCTGACAGGGTGAAACTTATCTTGACTTTCCAGCCACATAGTTCAACTTACCAACCAGCATAGGACTTCTAACTCTGACAGGGTGAAACTTATCTTGACTTTCCAGCCACATAGTTCAACTTACCAACCAGCATAGGACTTCTAACTCTGACAGGGTGAAACTTATCTTGACTTTCCAGCCACATAGTTCACTGGTGAAAAAAGTTGTATTCCGTCATCTTTAAATGGAACAGGAATCTTAAAGATATGTTGGTACACAGTCGCCTTAAATCCAATGTCCAGGGTCATTTTGGCACAGTCCGGTGTGGCTGTCGGCAATGCCATACATGTGATTATGTGATACAGACCGACTGTATCTTTCCTAAAGCCACGCTTGTTATTGAGATAGTTTACATGCAGTCCCAATATAATTTACACCATCACTTGCAAGCTTGCAGACAAGACATAAGCAACTGGCAAACAGCTTAGTGACCGTTACTGCAACATTTATGTGATATATGCAATTGCCCTGTAACCCCTGTAGCAACTAATTTCAATGGAACAGACCATTTGGCAGCTAGCTATATCCAGGTCACAGCCATCTGATCATTTTCCCTCTGATGATCAAAGTCAATATGCTCTAGAGAATAGTTTTATATCTTTATATGGTACCTTGCAACCTCGTGGACTCAACCACAGCCATCCGATCATGTTCCTCTAATGATCGAAGTCAATTTGCTCTAGAGAATAGTTTTGTATCTTTATATGGTACCTTGCAGCCCCATGGACTCACTACATTCCTATGCTTCTTAATACTGTCTGTTCTCTTGCTCCATATTCTATATGTGTGAATGTTAAATGTTTATTAGTTATATATATATATATATATTTATTTTAGGACAGTTAGTAACTTATTGTTTGACTCTATATGTTGTGTGTTGTGCAAGAAGTGAAATTCGTCACCTCTCTTTTATCCTTTACTTGATGAAGGTCTTTTGGACGAAACATTGCTGTGTATTGTTATTGTTTTTGTAAACCTACAGTACTTTGTTTTTATGTGTTTCACCATTGCTACATAGTTTTACTACAGTCTTTCCTTATATCGAGTGTTTCACCATTGCTACATAGTTTTACTACAGTCTTTCCTTATATCGAGTGTTTCACCATTGCTACATAGTTTTACTACAGTCTTTCCTTATATCGAGTGTTTCACCATTGCTACATAGTTTTACTACAGTCTTCCCTTATATCGAGTGTTTCACCATTGCTACATAGTTTTACTACAGTCTTTCCTTATATCGAGTGTTTCACCATTGCTACATAGTTTTACTACAGTCTTCCCTTATATCGATATCTCTTACACACCCAACATAATGTTGCTGATAGATATTGCTGATAGATGTTGTTGATAGATGTTGCTGATAGATGTTGCTGATAGATGTTGCTGATAGATGTTGCTGATAGATGTTGCTGATAGATGTTGCTGATAGATGTTGCTGATAGATGTTGCTGATAGATGTTGCTGATAGATGTTGCTGATAGATGTTGCTGATAGATGTTGCTGATAGGTGTTGCTGATAGATGTTGTTGACAGATGTTGTCTCATGGATTGATCAGACAATTCTATCTACTACATGACATTACACAGACAATCTTATTTACTACATGACATTACAGATGAGAACAAGGAGTTTTTGCAAGAACCCCAGAGGAAGCAACGGAAGCGAAGAATATGATCAACAAAGAAACAATGTACAGGTATTAAGAGCTTCAGAAAAAACAAATAGACAAACACAGATTCGAACCACTAACCCTCATTTCTTACGACACCCATCGCCTAGCCTAGCAATACGAGCGTCCTTAAGAACACAACCAGCATGCCATTCTAAACAAAATGGCTAACTGAGGAGTATCTTTCTCAAACGCTTCGTTATAACTAGACACAAAATAATCAGGTAAGGTTCGATCAAACAGTTTTTGCACAAACACATGCTATAAGCTTATTGTACTTCACTAGTATTACTAGGCTAGGCGATGGGTGTCAAGAAATGAGGTTAGTGGTTCAATCCTGTGTTTGTCTATTTGTTTTTTTCTGAAGCTCTTAATACCTGTACATTGTTTCTTTGTTACATGACATTACACAGACAATATTATTTACTACATGACATTACACAGACAAATTATTTTGTGAACAGAATGATTATACAGAGACAACAACTAGAACCAATAGTCTACAGCATAGATTCCCAAACTTTTTCAGTCCACGCCACTTTGCACAACATAAACTTTGTAACTCCCCCCTCCACATTATAACAGTTTGCCAACGCCCACATATATACATGCTCTATTTTCTCTTTGACATCGAAAATTGAGATAAATTTCTGTCATACATGGTCAATTTTCAAATGATTATATGCATGAAATAGAAACTTGATGAAAAAATGGATAGTGTAAGATGGGTATAAGATGAATTAAAATGCAGAATTCAAATTTTAAATGATTATTCAATAGCAAAATCACAAAAATATTTAATTTAAAAATATTTATGATTAATTTCTCCTTTCAGGAGTCACCCACCCTAATCACCAAATTCTTCATAACCCTCATGGCCCACCTAGAACTCTTCTAGTGCCCACTCAGGGGGTGGTACGCACTTTGGGAAACGCTGCTCTAAAGTAATCTTATCAGATTATAGGATGAAGAAACTACAGTAATCTTATCTGATTATAGGATGAAGAAACTACAGTAATCGTATCTGATTATAGGATGAGAAACTCAGTAATCTTATCTGATTATAGGATGAGAAACACAGTAATCTTATCTGATTACAGGATGAGGAAACTACAGTAATCTTATCTGATTATAGGATGAGGAAACTACAGTAATCTTATCTGATTAAAGGATGAGGAAACTACAGTAATCTTATCTGACTATAGGATGAGGAAACTACAGTAATCATATCTGATTATAGGATGAGGAAACTATACAGTAATCTTATCTGATTATAGGATGATGAAACTACAGTAATCTTATCTGATTATAGGATGAGGAAACTATAGTAATCTTATCTGATTATAGGATGAAGAAACTACAGTAATCTTATCTGATTATAGGATGATGAAACTACAGTAATCTTATCTGATTATAGGATGAGGAAACTACAGTAATCTTATCTGATTATAGGATGAGGAAACTACAGTAATCTTATCTGATTATAGGATGAGGAAACTACAGTAATCTTATATGATTATAAGATGAGAAACTACAGTAATCTTATCTGATTATAGGATGAGGAAACTACAGTAATCTTATCTGATTATAGGATGAGGAAACTACAGTAATCTTATCTGATTAAAGGATGAGGAAACTACAGTAATCTTATCTGATTATAGGATGAGGAAACTATAGTAATCTTATCTGATTATAGGATGAAGAAACTACAGTAATCTTATCTGATTATAGGATGAAGAAACTACAGTAATCTTATCTGATTATAAGATGAGAAAACTATAGTAATCTTATCTGATTATAGGATGAGGAAACTACAGTAATCTTATCTGATTATAGGATGAGGAAACTACAGTAATCTTATCTGATTATAGGATGAGGAAACTACAGTAATCTTATCTGATTATAGGATGAGGAAACTACAGTAATCTTATCTGATTATAGGATGAGGAAACTACAGTAATCTTATCTGATTATAGGATGAGGAAACTACAGTAATCTTATCTGATTACAGGATGAGGAAACTACAGTAATCTTATCTGATTATAGGATGAGGAAACTACAGTAATCTTATCTGATTACAGGATGAGGAAACTACAGTAATCTTATCTGATTATAGGATGAGGAAACTACAGTAATCTTATCTGATTACAGGATGAGGAAACTACAGTAATCTTATCTGATTATAGGATGAGGAAACTACAGTAATCTTATCTGATTATAGGATGAGGAAACACATAATCTTATCTGATTATAGGATGAGGAAACTACAGTAATCTTATCTGATTATAGGATGAGGAACACAGTAATCTTATCTGATTATAGGATGAGGAAACTACAGTAATCTTATCTGATTACAGGATGAGGAAACTACAGTAATCTTATATGATTTAGGATGATGAAACTACAGTCATCTTATATGATTTAGGATGATGAAACTACAGTAATCTTATCAGATTATAGGATGAGGAAACTACAGTAATCTTATCTGATTATAGGATGAGGAAACTACAGTAATCTTATCTGATTACAGGATGAGGAAACTACAGTAATCTTACCTGATGACAAGCATCTTCTAGTTTGACATCTTCCACTGGATACAACAAATGTCCATCATGACTGTTTCTTCTGTCATGCTTTCCTCTCTGATAGCTGAATTCTTTTTTCTTAGCTTCATCTAGATATGTCAATACATCATGAGTTGTTTGCTAACATTTGTTATACTGTCACAATGTGTGTCTGCTACATCCAGGAGATGACAAGAGAAAACTAGACAACTGGACATATTCAATGAGATGGATGATGATAATACAAGAGAAAACTAGACAACTGGACATATTCAATGAGATGGATGATGATAAGACAAGTCTGTGAAATATGCCATTAATAAAACTGCTCATTCACCCCATCATTTTGTCTGGCAGCATCTTGATGCATTTATTTTAGTAATGTAAATGTCCCTCAGCCTGTCCAGTAATTTAGATAAATATATATAGAAATAAATGTATATACACAAATAAATATATATAGAAATAAATGTATATAGAAATAAATATATATGCAAATAAATATATATACAAATAAATATATATAGAAATAAATATATATGCAAATAAATATATATACAAATAAATATATATAGAAATAAATATATATAGAAATAAATGTATATAGAAATAAATATATATACAAATAAATATATATAGAAATAAATATCGAAATAGGGGAAGACTGCAGTAAAACTTGGTAAATAGTGAAACACGTACAAACAAAGAACTATAGTTTTACAAAATACAGAAACAGTGACGATAAACAGCAACGCTTCAACTAAAAGGCCTTTATCAAGCAAACGACACAACAGGAGTGACGATTTATAGAGAACACTTACAAATGGACGATAACGGAAACATGCAAATGTATCTAATAATCACATCTCTACCTCTTGTGTCAACTTTCTTGACATCACTATCACCCTATCCACCATCACTACATCAGTATACTACAAGTCTACTGATGCACATAGTTTTCTTCTTTATACCTCTTCCCATTCCCAGGCTTGTCTGACTTTTACCATTCTCTCAACTCTTGCGCTTCGTACGCTCTGTAAGCGAGGGACGATGATTTTCTCGATAGAGCTCATGAGATGCTTGATTTCTTTCGTAAGTGCTTATACCCGATAAGGTGCTTGGCTTCTGCTATGCCGCTCAGCAAATTCTCGCCAGGAGGCCTCTCTAACCAGCATAGAACTTCCAATTTACAGGTGAAACTTGTCTTAACTTTCCACCCTCATAGTTCCCTTGTGAAGAAAGTCTTATTCCCTCATCTCTCCATTCTTCAGTCTGATCCTGAGACACGTTCAATCTTCCAACACTATCCTTGGTATGTACAGACGTGGACAGAAGACTTAAGGGTATGTTGGTCACAGTCGCTCAAGTCTAATATCCAGAGTCATTTTGGCACCATCCAGTGTGGCGCAGCGCTGCAACACTTGTGCTTATGTAATATAGACCCGCACTGTGTCTTTTCCAAAAGCCACATTCATTATTGAAGACAGTTTCACGCAGTCCTGTAATATTATCTATGCCTATGCGTGCAACAAGGCCTATATTGGGGAAACGGCAGCAGACTCAGGACCGATTCGCTCAACACTTGCCGATATAGCCAATGCTCTGGACCCTGTAGCTACCCATTTCAATGATACTTGGCATTCAAGAGCTTCGATAGACCAGGTCACAGCTATCCGTCCGATCATGTTCTCTGATGATCGTAGTCATTTGCTCTGAGAACTCGCTTTATTTGTTATATGGTAATCTATGCCTCTTGGACTCAACAAATTACATAGAATGTATATAGAAATAAATGTATATACAAATAAATATATATATACAAATAAATACATATACAAATAAATACATATCCAAATAAATACATATACAAATAAATACATATACAAATAAATACATATACAAATAAATATATATAGAAATAAATGTATATACAAATAAATATATATATACAAATAAATAAATATGCAATAAATATATATGCAAATAATATATATACGAGAAGTAATAGAAGCTTCAAATGGCTGTAGAAAAATAAACATGATAACACTTGAAACCAGTTTTTTTAACATACATGTTCCTTTATTTCAACATATTCACAACATTGATGCACTTATCCCATCGTTTATCATCCTCCAACTAGCTGATAGACTGCGGCTCTGAACATTCACGCTTCCATCCTTGGCCAATGCGCCAGTGGTTTTCAGCGCACCAAAGAGTGAATCGCAGCTGTTGACTGCAGTTGATGTTCCAGAACTTTCACGTAGCTGGTTATTCCGAGCATCGCGCTGCATATGGCATTGTCATGAGAACATCGAAAGTCCGAGCATTTTCTGAATCTGACAGCTATCGAAGAACTTCAATGATCGAATCATCTGTCACCTTCTTCTTGAAATTCAAAGCACTCTGACAATCGAACACCGCCAACATAACCTTCCCTGCTGATGGCGAATCCTGAATTCTTTAACACAATTGAAGATAGTGCTAAATTTGATCTCAGACAATTAGAGAGGAACACGAAACGAAACGATTAGGGCTGTCTTTAAGCGCATCTCTGTCGATACGAAGATGAAGGAGAAGACATGCTGAACAGGATTGTTACTGAGGATGAATCATGGGTGCATCACTACAGCCCGAATCAAAGCGCGCGTTTCATACAGTGGAAACATCTTTCTTCGCCTTGTGTCAAATTCAAGGTTACGCTATCAGCAGGAAAGTCATGCTGACTGTGTTCTGGGATTGTCAAGGAGTGCTTTTAACCAATTTCAAGAAGAAAGGTACATGTGAATTCTAATCATACTGTGAAGTTCTATCAATGCTTTATGATGCACTCAAAAAATGCCCAGGACTGCTGACTACAGGAGTGTTGTTCTTCATGACAATGCCAGACCACATACGGCCGATTAACTCAGAGAAAATTAACCAACTACGGTGGAAAGTTCTGGAACATCAACCTTACAGTCCCAACTAGCCCTAACGATTTCCACCTCTTTGTGCACTGAAAACCCACCTTGGGAGACATTTCGAATGACGCTCGAAGATGAATGAAGTGAAACTGGTTTAGAAAACAGAGCCCGCAGTCTTGCAGCCAGTTTGGGAGGATTGATAAAACGAGGGATAAGTGCATCAATGTTGGTGGAAATTATGTTGAGAAATAAAGAACAATGTATGTATAAAAATAAACTGTTTCAAGTTGTTATCATGTTTAGTTATTTTTCTACAGCCATTTGTGGTTTACTTATTGACTTCCTAGAAATAAATATATATGCAAATAAATATATATAGAAATAAATATATATAGAAATAAATATATATACCAATAAATATATATACAAATAAATAAATATACAAATAAATAAATATACAAATAAATATATATACAAATAAATAAATATACAAATAAATAAATATACAAATAAATATATATACAAATATATAGAAATAAATAAATATATATATATATAAGAGTGCAGAGTTTCTCTTTTCCAGTATATCAGTATACTATAGCATCACATGGTTAACAATAGTGTGTGTGTGTTTCTAGGAGAATGAGATATTTATATCTAGAAGTGTGTATGTGTCGTGTGTGAAAAAAAGAGATTATTACTAAATTTATATGGCCCTTTTCATCTTTACAGACGGTCAATAGGCAGTGTTTTACTGTGACAACTTCTGAGTTTTCGCTTTCTCTCTTGTCGTTCAGCTCGTACTAAGTCTCTTCTCAAAGACTCTGCCTTCGTAATTTGGCTTTTCACACAACTCTGTCATCAGCTAGTCCCTCCCATGTGCTGGGATCTATAGAAAAGTTTTTCATTGAGGTTTTGCAGACATCTTTATATCTGAGCAGTGGTCTGCCCTGGTGCCTCTTCCCCCCGAAGTTCACAGAACAACATTTGTTTGGTATCGATAAGTTTCATTCTTCTCACATGTCCCAGCCATCTTAGTCGTCTACTGCTGAGCATGCCCATGATGGAAGGCAGATTTGCGTTGTGGGTACATCAGAGTTGGTTATCTTGTCGTACCACCTGATGTTCATAATCTTGGGAGACATCGAAGGTGAAAGATGTTAAGTCTCCTTTTGTGTCTTGAGTAGGCTGTCCATGTTTCTGAGCCATATAGTAAAGAACTAATTACACAGGCTCGATATTTTTGAGTTTTCGTCTGCAATGTCAATTTTTGTTGTCCACGCCCTTGATAGTATGCCGAATGTAGTAGCCACTCCTTACAAGCGTGATTTCTTCATCAAAGAAAGGCTGGCAGACCGTGACCCAAGATAGCAGAATTTTTAACTGGTGTTAGATGGTTACCATTTAAAGTGATATTTGATGTCTTACCTCCTGACATAATACAACTGTTTTGGAGACACTTATTGTCAGAGAAAAGAGGTTGCATGCCTTTGACAAATTATTAATTAGACATTGCAGTGTAGTCTCACTGTGGCGACTAAGGCAGCATCGTCAGCGAAAAGGAGGTCCTTGAGAAGTATTTCCGTCGTTTTTGTCTTGGCTCTTAAGCGAGCCCAGTTAAACAGTGAACCATCAGATCTAGTGCGGATGAAAACATCACCATCAGCGTCCCTAAGGCGTGGTTCACAAGGACTGCGAAGAAGATACCAAAGAGAGTGGGGGCAAGGACACAGCCTGCTTGACTCACTCTAACCTCAAAACTATCAGATGTGCTGCCATCGAACTGTATGCTGGCTTTCATGCCCTCATGGAGGAAACAATCAATTGGAGCAACTTTGGGGACAACCAATATACTTCAATATTTTATAAAGACTTGGCCTGCTGACTGTGTCAAATCCCTTTAGTCAGATCCACGAAAGCAATACATAGAGGCTTGCTCTGTACTTCTCTTGTAGCTGTCGAAGGTAAATACTGTCAGTTGTTGACCGTCTAGCTCTGAATCCACATTGTGACTCTGGAAAAACACGCTCCGCCAGTTTCTGTAGTCGTTTTGAAAGGACTAGTGCAAAGCTTTGCCTGTTACTTAGAAGGAGATGCCTCTGTAGTTTTATAATCCTTATCCCTTTGTTTTTATAGAGTGTCACTATCTTTGCATCCTCATGTCCTGAGAAGTTTTCCTCTCTCCAGCACTGAATAAGGAGATTGTAGAGGTGGGGCAGAGGACATCCCTATTGTATTTGAGGACTTCTGCGGGAATGTTGTCTAGTCCTGAGTTGCCATTTGAAAGTTTGTTGATTGCTTTGGAAAGTTCCTGCTCCGTGGGTTCGGTATCCAGCTCGGTTTGGTCATGATGTTTGGTATGATCTGATCGAGGACTGGGTGTGCTGGTTTCTCCACAGAGTAAAGATTGGGTAGTGTTCCACCCATCTTTGAGCTGTTTGGTCTATCTGTATTAGCTCACCTGTTCTGATCTTAGTGGTACAATTTTTGTTATGTTTGGTCCCAGAGCTACTCTGATATTTTCGTATTGCCTTGGTTTGCCCATATCTGCAGCATTTTGTATCGCAGAACATAGATTTGACCAGTATTCATTTGCACACCTCCTTGACTCTCGTTGCAATACTGATTTTGTGTGCTGAAGATGGTCCTTTGAACTTAGGAGGGTTTATTTTTGTAATTTATTAGGAACTTTTTCTTTCCTCAAGTAGAGGGCTTAGGGTTGTTTCATTTTGTTCTACCCAGTCTTTGTTGGAGAATTTCTTGGTGCCAAATGAGTCAATGGCACAGTCATATATGTTAGATTTTAGAATGTTCCACTTTTCGTCTACGCTACATTCTCCCATTTCATTCTCACACAGAGCAGTAAACGCCTTTCTGAAAGTCTCCCTATTCTCTGTCATCCCCATTTTGGTGACGCTGACTTGGGTTTGGGTGGTCTTCTTGTTGAATAGGTTTTCCTGGAAGTATTTTGACTTTGCTGATAATTAGTGCATGATCTGTATCACAGTCCGCGCTGTGGAAAGTACGTGTGATTTTCACTGTGTTGAGGTGTTGTCTGCGTGTGAGTACAAAATCAAGCTGGTGCCAGTGACCTGATCTTGGGTGGCACCATGACATCCTGTGTCTGTGTTTGACAGCAAAAAACGTATTTGTCACACACATGTTATTTTGGGAGCATAATTCAAGCAGTCCTTGACCATTATCGTTGATATTTCCAATGCCATGATGACCCAGGCATACTGGCCATGACTGGTGATCAGATCCTATGCGGGCATTTAAGTCACCCAATATAAACAGTTGCTCATCTACTGGAAATGAATTAACGACATTCTGTAATGAGTCATAAAACTTGTCTTTATCTTCTGCAGACGCTGCTAGGGTTGGCGCGTAGACACATATGATGTTTAGGAGTCCACCTTTTACATTGAGTCGTAGTGATATTACTCGCTCTGATGCAGCTACTGGTGTATGAATAGCTTTCACAAGTCTATTGTGCACGGCAAAGCCGACTCCATACAGTCTAGGTTGATTGGTGCTTAGGCCCTGCCAGAAGAATGTGTATCTTTTCTTTTACTGAGCCACAGTCCCGAAGCCTGGTTTCCTGTAGTGCAGCTATGTCTACCTGCAGTCTCTCAAGTTCTCTGTCTATGACAGCTGTTTTCCTGATGTCTTTTTTTTTCGCGGTCTAGGTTGACAAGTCCGGACACATGGTCCTTACGTTCCATGTGCCAAATCTAAGAGGTTTATTTGTCTTGTGTCTCTGTAACTGTTGCTTCCGTGTTGTCCAGGCAGCAAAGATGAAGTGTCGCCTCTCCTTGTGCCTAGCCTGGGCAGCTGATATGGAGAATGTGCCTTTTCCATTTTGCACAAACCCCCTCTCTACTCCTACTGTTTTTTTCCCAAAAGGAAAAGACAAAGTCTATACGTTTGGAATCCAGCAGGGTTTGCAGAAGATGCCAGAAGATGGCAAAGGGAAAACACATAACCATCAACTCATTGTAACATAATTACAGTAAAACCGATTTAACCGTCAGTTTCTGTTATCCGTCATGGTTCGACAAAATGTAACTATCAACACACAAACAGACATCTTTACAATTTTCACAGATTAGTTGAAATGATTACTGTATACAGATGGAAGTGATTGTACTGTAAACAGCTGGAAGTGATTGTACTGTATACAGCTGGAAGTGATTATGCTGTATACAGATGGAAGTGACTGTACTGTATACAGCTGGAAGTGACTGTACTGTATACAGCTGGAAGTGACTGTGCTGTAAACAGCTGGAAGTGACTGTACTGTATACAGCTGGAAGTGACTGTACTGTATACAGCTGGAAGTGACTGTACTGTATACAGCTGGAAGTGACTGTACTGTATACAGCTGGAAGTGACTGTACTGTATACAGCTGGAAGTGATTGTACTGTATACAGCTGGAAGTGACTGTACTGTATACAGCTGGAAGTGACTGTACTGTATACAGCTGGAAGTGACTGTACTGTATACAGCTGGAAGTGATTGTACTGTATACAGCTGGAAGTGATTGTACTGTATGATGGCGGAAGTGACTGTACTGTATGATGGCGGAAGTGACTGTACTGTATACAGCTGGAAGTGATTGTACTGTATACAGCTGGAAGTGACTGCACTGTATGATGGCGGAAGTGACTGTACTGTATGATGGCGGAAGTGACTATTTTAATTCTATGTTATCATCTAATAGTTATTCATCTAATTAGAGAATGCAATAGTTGTTACAAATATTTCCACTGGACGACATCCATGAGAAGTAAGACAATATCCAAACAATATTCATCATTATTAGAAAATAAATACAGCCACTAGGTCACTGATTGGAAAACTGTGATTGCATACTGCTTAGTCCACTCATTTATTAGGGACATCGAAAGTGGAGTACATTTCAAACCATAATGGCTCCCAGGTCGACCCAGCCACAATTGGGTACAAAAAAGCACTGGGAAGTAAAAATGCCTGGGATGATGTTAACAACATCACCAGTCTATGAATAGTCTATAGTGCCGATAGTCTATGAAAACATTATATTGGACCTGCCGTCATATTCCTCAATATACCCGGACCTGACATCATATTCCCCAATATACCAGGACCTGACATCATATTCCCCAATATACCTCTATAGGGTATGGAAAAATGATATCAGACCTGACATCATATTCCCAAATATACCTCTATAGAGTATGGAAAATGATGTCGGACCTGACATCACATTCCTCAATATACCTCTATAGGGTATGAAAAAATGATATCGGACCTGACATCATATTCCCCAATATACCTCTATAGAGTATGGAAAAATGATATCGGACCTGACATCATATTCCCCAATATACCTCTATAGAGTATGGAAAAATTATATCGGACCTGACATCATATTCCCCAATATACCTCTTTAGAGTATGGAAAAATGATATCGGACCTGACATCACATTCCTCAATATACCTCTATAGAGTATGGAAAAATTATATCGGACCTGACATCATATTCCCCAATATACCTCTTTAGAGTATGGAAAAATGATATCGGACCTAACATCATATTCCTCAATATACCTCTATAGAGTATGGAAAAATTATATCGGACCTGACATCATATTCCCCAATATACCTCTTTAGAGTATGGAAAAATGATATCGGACCTGACATCACATTCCTCAATATACTGATCTAAGGTATGGAAAAATGATTCCTTATTATTGAATGAGACAGATTGACAGAGACAGACACAAAAGTGAAACCTATGACTAGTTCTCAAACAGTTATTATACTGACAATGGGATGAAACTGATGAAGAAAGTCAAACTTAACTGTTTTCTTCTTCCTGATCAGTAGCTGCTTGTGTCATGCCAGACTTGTGTGTAGATCTACTGCCAGTGTTTGGATCATTGGTTTTGTTGGAAGACATCTGTTCCCCTTCACCCACTCCCATACCATGGTGTTGGTCATATTCATTTTGCATCTCTTCTGTCCAAGCATGCAACATCTCAAGTCGACTGCACATATGCTCACTAACTGCATTGGACCAAGCTGGCACCCAGTGCAGTTTTCGTATCAGAGCAATCATTGATTCTGTCATCACAGCCACAGGTGGGGCACACAAAGGTGAACCTGTCACCAGTTCTCTAGGACTCTCTCTCAGGTGCATATCTGTTATTTTTACCTTCAGAGAGACAAAACAATCACAGTAAAGACATTCTAATTGTGGATACATACAGTCTGAGATATTCTCATTGTGCACTCATACAGTCTGAGATATTCTCATTGTGCATACATACAGTCTGTGACAAGATATTCTCATTGTGCATTCATACAGTCTGAGATATTCTCATTGTGCATTCATACAGTCTGAGATATTCTCATTGTGCATACATACAGTCTAAGACAAGATATTCTCATTGGGCAGACATAGTCTTCATCTTTCCAGATAAAATGACTGACAATAAAAACTGCCCGGATTGTAATTTGTCATTTAAACATTAGTCTATTTGTATAATATAAATGGGGTGTACAGACTATAATATAACACATCAAGTGTACAGACTATAATATAACACATTAAGTGTACAGACTATAATATAACATATCAAGTGTACAGACTATAATATAACACATCAAGTGTACAGACTATAATATAACACATCAAGTGTACAGACTATAATATAACACATAACGTGTACAGACTATAATATAACACATGAAGTGTACAGACTATAATATAACACATGAAGTGTACAGACTATAATATAACACCTGGAGTGTACAGACTATAATATAACACCTGGAGTGTACAGGCTATAATATAACACCTGGAGTGTACAGACTATAATATAACACCTGGAGTGTACAGACTATAATATAACACCTGGAGTGTACAGACTATAATATAACACATCAAGTGTACAGACTATAATATAACACCTGGAGTGTACAGACTATAATATAACACCTGGAGTGTACAGGCTATAATATAACACCTGGAGTGTACAGACTACAATATAACACCTGGAGTGTACATACTATAATACAACACATGAAGTGTACAGACTATAATATAACACATGAAGTGTACAGACTATAATATAACACATCAAGTGTATAGACTATAATATAACACATCAAGTGTACAGACTATAATATAACACATGAAGTGTACAGACTATAATATAACACATCAAGTGTACAGACTACAATATAACACCTGAAGTGTACAGACTACAATATAACACCTGGAGTGTACATACTATAATACAACACATGAAGTGTACAGACTATAATATAACACATGAAGTGTACAGACTATAATATAACACATCAAGTGTACAGACTATAATATAACACATCAAGTGTACAGACTATAATATAACACATTAAGTGTACAGACTATAATATAACACATCAAGTGTACAGACTATAATATAACACATCAAGTGTACAGACTATAATATAACACATCAAGTGTACAGACTATAATATAACACATCAAGTGTACAGACTATAATATAACACATCAAGTGTACAGACTATAATATAACACATCAAGTGTACAGACTATAATATAACACATCAAGTGTACAGACTATAATATAACACATCAAGTGTACAGGCTATAATATAACACATGGAGTGTACAGACTATAATATAACACATGCAGTGTACAGACTATAATATAACACATCAAGTGTACAGACTACAATATAACACCTGAAGTGTACAGACTACAATATAACACCTGGAGTGTACATACTATAATATAACACATCAAGTGTACAGACTATAATATAACACCTGAAGTGTACAGACTACAATATAACACCTGGAGTGTACAGATTATAATATAATCCCTGGAGTGTACAGACTATAATATAACACAGGAAGTGTACAGACTATAATATAACACATCAAGTGTACAGACTATAATATAACACATCAAGTGTACAGACTATAATATAACACCTGGAGTGTACAGACTATAATATAACACCTGGAGTGTACAGACTATAATATAACACCTGGAGTGTACAGACTATAATATAACACCTGGAGTGTACAGACTATAATATAACACCTGGAGTGTACAGACTATAATATAACACATGAAGTGTACAGACTATAATATAACACATGAAGTGTACAGACAGACAGAAAAGTAGTTGAAACTTGTCACCTTTTCTCCAGGACTACTGCTATAGAATGTGACACAAGGATACAGTTCTGCACCATCCACATCCTCAAAGGCAAGCCGTGGCTCCTGCATAGTAACAGTATATGTGTGTGTCAATGTTTCATTCAACATGAGCATTCATCGGATACAAATAGTTGCTCTGCGCACACAAACACACACAATTGTTATTACATAATAGCAATCAATTAACTGCCATGCCTACTGGAGTAGATGATCATGTTTCTCCACAACTCTCTCCCCTTGGTGCAGTTAATCAGTTCTGACGTCAATCTCTTGTCGAACCACAATGTTAGACCATCCAACATCTTCTCTCTCTGTCTTCCACAATCTCTTTTTTCCTGTATTTTGCCAATTGTCACCAAATATCCCAAACCACCTCTTCACATCATACGCATGAACTCTTGGTGGACCAGGTATTTGTTTCTACTATAAAAAATGGCACTTAGTGTGGCAACTGGTCAACAAGGAATTAAAAACATTGATTGCCTTATTCTTGTAATCATGTTTCTTTGTATGCAGGTCTCTTTAAAACTCATCATTTGTTTCGTGGCTGCGTTGTATACCTCATCATTTCTTGTTTGGCTGTGTATGGAATTGTCAGCATTCTTCTGTGTAACATCACATCTGTGTGAATTCTAGCAATCTTATTGAGATTATTTGTTTACAGTCCATGATTACATAATATATTACAAGTTATAAGACATGTACATAGACACAGTCCATGATTACATAATATACTACAAGTTATAAGACATGTACATAGACACAGTCCATGATTACATAATATACTACAAGTTATAAGACATGTACATAGACACAGTCCATGATTACATAATATATTACAAGTTATAACACATGTACATAGACACAGTCCATGATTACATAATATATTACAAGTTATAAGACATGTACATAGACGCAGTCCATGATTACATAATATACTACACGTTATAAGACATGTACATAGACACAGTCCATGATTACATAATATACTACAAGTAATAAGACATGTACATAGACACAGTCCATGATTACATAATATATTACAAGTTATAAGACATGTACATAGATGCAGTCCATGATTACATAATATACTACAAGTAATAAGACATGTACAGAGACATAGTCCATGAAAACAACCAACATCTGCTCACCTCTGCATTCTTAGCAAATGATATTGTGCGAGCATCCATGTCCAGGATGACTGTGATGTAGTCTCCCTGACTAAAACTGGACATGGCTGAGCTTGTCTCCCCATTGTGATATAAATTACCACTGTAAGCTCGGTATAGCCACATATCACTTGTTGTACGATGACCACAGTCACGTACAGGCCATTTGGATACTCCAATACATGTACCTTCATTCCCTCGATTCTCTCTCACAATCAGGAACTAGACCAGACAAACAAAGTCAGAAATATAGTCTCAACTCTTTGTAGATCTGAGATAGTTTATCTATACAAGAATTGTAGATCTGAGAGTAGTTTATCTATACAAGAATTGTAGATCTGAGAGTAGTTTATCTATACAAGAATTGTAGATCTGAAAGTAGTTTATCTATACAAGAATTGTAGATCTGAGATAGTTTATCTTACAAGAATTGTAGATCTGAAAGTAGTTTATCTATACAAGAATTGTAGATCTGAGAGTAGTTTATCTTACAAGAATTGTAGATCAGAGAGTAGTTTATCTATACAAGAATTGTAGATCTGAAAGTAGTTTATCTATACAAGAATTGTAGATCTGAGAGTAGTTTATCTTACAAGAATTGTAGATCTGAGATAGTTTATCTATACAAGAATTGTAGATCTGAGAGTAATTTATCTATACAAGAATTGTAGATCTGAGGATAGTTTATCTATACAAGAATTGTAGATCTGAGAGTAGTTTATCTATACAAGAATTGTAGATCTGTGATAGTTTATCTATACAACAATTGTAGATCTGTGATAGTTTATCTATACAACAATTGTAGATCTGTGATAGTTTATCTATACAAGAATTGTAGATCTGTGATAGTTTATCTATACAAGAATTGTAGATCATGAAACACAGTCAATGTCTGACAGCATGACATACATGGAATATGCAACATCTAGATTCAATAGACTGAGTATAAAGACTACATAGTCAGTAAACAGCCTATACTCTATAGATGGGAAAATGACAAGTAAGCAGCCTAGACTCTATAGATGTGAACATGACAAGTAAATAGACTCTATAGATGTGAACATGACAAGTAAATAGTCTAGACTCTATAGATGTGAACATGACAAGTAAATAGTCTAGACTCTATAGATGGGACAATGACAAGTAAATAGCCTAGACTTGATAGATGGGAACATGACAAGTAAGCAGCCTAGACTCTATAGATGGGAACATGACAAGTAAATAGCCTAGACTCTATAGATGTGAACATGACAAGTAAATAGTCTAGACTCTATAGATGTGAACATGACAAGTAAATAGTCTAGACTCTATAGATGGGACAATGACAAGTAAATAGCCTAGACTCGATAGATGGGAACATGACAAGTAAGCAGCCTAGACTCTATAGATGTGAACATGACAAGTAAATAGTCTAGACTCTATAGATGTGAACATGACAAGTAAATAGTCTAGACTCTATAGATGTGAACATGACAAGTAAATAGTCTTGACTCTATAGATGTGAACATGACAAGTAAATAGCCTAGACTCTATAGATGTGAACATGACAAGTAAATAGTCTAGACTCTATAGATGACAAGTAAATAGTCTAGACTCTATAGATGACAAGTAAATAGTCTAGACTCTATAGATGACAAGTAAATAGTCTAGACTCTATAGATGACAAGTAAATAGTCTAGACTCTATAGATGTGAACAATGAATTGAAAATGAGAAGATATACTAACCTTCCACTGATAACATCCTGAGGTCATAGCTGTACTACCTATTCCATATCCCCTTCCACCCATGCCATGGACAAGTGTGTGTCCAGTTTCCACAGTGCATGCCATACACCGGTCTGGGTCAAATGCTGCACAATGGATCAGTATACTGTCTACTGATGTGCTCTGGACATGATCCTCAGCAGCAGCTGCAGCAGAATGAGTACTAGTGCTCGATGGTACATTGAATTGAGCATGTAATTTGCTGTTGGATGGTATGTTGATCTGACTGTTGTATTTGATGTTAGCTGGCTTGCACAATGATGATTCAATCTGTTGATACACCAGTTTCTTTTTCTTTTCTGACAGGGCCACAGCTTTTCTAGCTGGAATACTCCACATCATGTTGGCTAAGCTGGCAAACAAGAGATCTACTACCTGCCACAGATCAGTCAAACTAGTGTCAGTATGTCATCAATATATCAGAGTTTGTGACAATGTCAGTATGTGATCAATATGAGAGTTTGTGACAATGTCAGCATGTGATCAATATATCAGAGTTTGTGACAATATCAGTATGTCATCAATATGAGAGTTTGTGACAATGTCAGTATGTGATCAATATGTCAGAGTTTGTGACAATGTCAGTATGTGATCAATATGAGAGTTTGTGACAATGTCAGTATGTCATCAATATGAGAGTTTGTGACAATGGCAGTATGCCATCAATATATAAGAGTTTGTGACAATGGTAGTATGTCATCAATATATAAGAGTTTGTGACAATGGTAGTATGTCATCAATATATAAGAGTTTGTGACAATGTCAGTATGTCATCAATATGAGAGTTTGTGACAATGGCAGTATGTCATCAACATATAATAGTTTGTGACAATGGCAGTATGCCATCAATATATAAGAGTTTGTGACAATGGCAGTATGTCATCAATATATAAGAGTTTGTGACAATGTCAGTATGTGATCAATATGAGAGTTTGTGACAATGGCAGTATGTCATCAACATATAATAGTTTGTGACAATGGCAGTATGTGATCAATATGAGAGTTTGTGACAATGTCAGTATGTGATCAATATGAGAGTTTGTGACAATGGCAGTATGTGATCAATATATAAGAGTTTGTGACAATGTCAGTATGTCATCAACATATAATAGTTTGTGACAATGGCAGTATGTCATCAATATATAAGAGTTTGTGACAATGTCAGTATGCCATCAATTTACTCTTGGAAGAGAATGTAGAGATTGGGGCAACATGAAGGCTGATCTCGCAGTTAAGCAGCTGATAGAAGATAATGCAAGGGATGATGATGTTGTTGTATATACCGATGGGTCGGTTCAACGTGGTGAGAAATCCGGCTGGGGTTTCTTGGCTAATGCGCATGGTAGGGTTGTTGCAGAGCGAAGTGGGGCATACAGGACAACTACTTCTAGTATGAGGATGGAGGTTGAGGCCGTTACTGCTGCCCTCCATTGGATTTCTGGGACTTCATTTACTGGGGCAGTTGTTGTATCTGACTCTCAGTCGATGCTTCACAAGATCCAGAAGGGCAGGTTTCGGTATGAGTGGATGTCATCTATAGAAGTTTCTAACCTCCAGCGGCTTACGTGGATATACTGTCCTGGGCATGCGGGTGTTTACAGTAATGAGAGAGCGGACAGGCTTGCATCAACAGCATCGATTGTTGGGGATTTGAAGATGGATAAGGGGATATTCTTCGGTCTCTTCGCGACTCTCTGTTGGATGAGGACACTAAAATCGATGTTGAATCGATCAAGCGATTTAAGCAGTTTGGAGTTACCCATTGTTCAAGTCGAACTGGATGCCTGAGAGGCAGAGTGAGAGGTGTGTTTAATCAGCGAGCCACAGGAACCATCAGTATGCATACTCTTCGATATCTGTTTGGGGAGACTTGAGCACCTATGGGTCTGCCCGGAGTGCAATGACGACAGCTTAGTAACCAATAACCAAAATAACCATCAATATATCAGAGTTTGTGATAATGTCAGTATATCATCAATATGGAAATTGGGGAAAGTGTCAATATGTGATCAATATGGGGGTTTGGGACAATGTCAGTATGTGAACAATATATGGGATTTTCTGACAATGTGGCAATGATAATTTTCTGTAACAATGTGGTTAATATAATTTTCTGTAACAATATGGTTAATTAATTTTGTGTAACAATATGGTTAATATAATTTTGCGTAACAATGTGGTTAATATAATTTTGTGTAACAATGTGGTTAACGGTCAGTTCAAAGAATATATTTTTGATTACCATACTTATGATTATATGGTGACCACGGTTCTAAGAGTGACGACAAAGATGATGATAATGATGTTACATAAGACTACCTGTGTCTTGTAGCTACTGTCTTCATTTGTATCCAATGCTGGCAGTATAGTGTTGAGTAACTCAAGTGCAAGAATTCTCATTCGAAGGCTATCAAAACACAAGTGTCCTAGAGATGAAAGGTTCAGTGATTCATGCCTCAGTTAGTTGTTATTAGTTACATATAATAAGGCTACTACATTATAGGTGCCTTATCAATGACTGTCACATGAACAAAACTAACAACAAGATGACTGTTATGTGAACAAAACTAACTAACAACAAGATGACTGTCACATGAACATAACTAACAACAGGATGACTGTCACATGAACAAAACTAACTAACAACATGATGACTGTCACATGAACAAAACTAACTAACAACAAGATGACTGTCACATGAACAAAACTAACTAACAACAAGATGACTGTCACATGAACAAAACTAACTAACAATAAGATGACTGTCACATGAACAAAACTAACTAACAACAAGATGACTGTCACATGAACAAAACTAACTAACAATATGATGACTGTCACATGAACAAAACTAACTAACAATAAGATGACTGTCACATGAACAAAACTAACTAACAACAAGATGACTGTCACATGAACAAAACTAACTAACAACATGATGAATGTCACATGAACAAAACTAACTAACAACATGATGACTGTCACATGAACAAAACTAACAACAAGATGACTGTCACATGAACAAAACTAACAACAAGATGACTGTCACATGAACAAAAATAACTACAAGATGACTGTCACATGAACAAAACTAACAACATGATGACTGTCACATGAACAAAACTAACTAACAACATGATGACTGTCACATGAACAAAACTAACTAACAACATGATGAATGTCACATGAACAAAACTAACTAACAATAAGATGACTGTCACATGAACAAAACTAACAACAAGATGACTGTCACATGAACAAAACTAACAACAAGATGACTGTCACATGAACAAAACTAACTAACAACAAGATGACTGTCACATGAACAAAACTAACTAACAATAAGATGACTGTCACATGAACAAAACTAACAACAGGATGACTGTCACATGAACAAACTAACTAACAACATGATGACTGTCACATGAACAAAACTAAAAAGATGACTGTCACATGAACAAAACTAACAACAAGATGACTGTCACATGAACAAAACTAACAACAAGATGACTGTCACATGAACAAAACTAAAAAGATGACTGTCACATGAACAAAACTAACTAACAACATGATGACTGTCACATGAACAAATCTAACTAACAATAAGATGACTGTCACATGAACAAAACTAACTAACAATAAGATGACTGTCACATGAACAAAACTAACTAACAACATGATGACTGTCACATGAACAAAACTAACTAACAACAAGATGACTGTCACATGAACAAAACTAACAACAAGATGACTGTCACATGAACAAAACTAACTAACAACATGATGACTGTCACATGAACAAAACTAACAACAGGATGACTGTCACATGAACAAACTAACTAACAACATGATGACTGTCACATGAACAAAACTAAAAAGATGACTGTCACATGAACAAAACTAACAACAAGATGACTGTCACATGAACAAAACTAACAACAAGATGACTGTCACATGAACAAAACTAAAAAGATGACTGTCACATGAACAAAACTAACTAACAACATGATGACTGTCACATGAACAAATCTAACTAACAATAAGATGACTGTCACATGAACAAAACTAACTAACAATAAGATGACTGTCACATGAACAAAACTAACTAACAACATGATGACTGTCACATGAACAAAACTAACTAACAACAAGATGACTGTCACATGAACAAAACTAACAACAAGATGACTGTCACATGAACAAAACTAACTAACAACATGATGACTGTCACATGAACAAAACTAACTAACAACAAGATGACTGTCACATGAACAAAACTAACTAACAACAAGATGACTGTCACATGAACAAAACTAACTAACAACATGATGAATGCCACATGAACAAAACTAACTAACAACATGATGACTGTCACATGAACAAAACTAACAACAAGATGACTGTCACATGAACAAAACTAACAACAAGATGACTGTCACATGAACAAAACTAACAACAAGATGACTGTCACATGAACAAAACTAACAACAAGATGACTGTCACATGAACAAAACTAACAACAAGATGACTGTCAAATGAACAAAACTAACTAACAACATGATGAATGTCACATGAACAAAACTAACTAACAACATGATGACTGTCACATGAACAAAACTAACAACAAGATGACTGTCACATGAACAAAACTAACAACAAGATGACTGTCACATGAACAAAACTAACAACAGGATGACTGTCACATGAACAAAACTAAACTAACAACAAGATGACTGTCACATGAACAAAACTAACTAACAATAAGATGACTGTCACATGAACAAAACTAACAACAGGATGACTGTCACATGAACAAAACTAACTAACAACATGATGACTGTCACACGAACAAAACTAAAAAGATGACTGTCACATGAACAAAACTAACAACAAGATGACTGTCACATGAACAAAACTAACAACAAGATGACTGTCACATGAACAAAACTAAAAAGATGACTGTCACATGAACAAAACTAACTAACAATAAGATGACTGTCACATGAACAAAACTAACTAACAACATGATGACTGTCACATGAACAAAACTAACTAACAATAAGATGACTGTCACATGAACAAAACTAACTAACAATAAGATGACTGTCACATGAACAAAACTAACTAACAATAAGATGACTGTCACCTGAACAAAACTAACTAACAAGATGACTGTCACATGAACAAAACTAATTAACAACAAGATGACTGTCACATGAACAAAACTAACTAACAACAAGATGACTGTCACATGAACAAAACTAACTAACAACAGGATGACTGTCACATGAACAAAACTAACTAACAACATGATGACTGTCACATGAACAAAACTAACTAACAATAAGATGACTGTCACCTGAACAAAACTAACTAACAACATGATGACTGTCACATGAACAAAACTAACTAACAACAAGATGACTGTCACATGAACAAAACTAAAAAGATGACTGTCACATGAACAAATCTAACTAACAATAAGATGACTGTCACATGAAGAATGCTAACCATTTATATCTTGACCACAGCCAAGACTTATTAAACAGTGGACCCATTTCCAGGTAGTCAATCGACGTTGAGCTTCTTGGGTAGACACTACATGGCGCAAGAAAACCAGAAAATCTGCCAGCCTCAACATCTTTACTTGATTGACTTCTAGCCATGATAAAACAATATCAGATCAACCACATAAGTTCAATCGCATTTATCTATTGCAGTATGTTAGATAAGAATATGAATTACAAGATAGACAATATCTCCATGTTAGATTAACAGACTTATGAGCTAGACAACTTTTCCATGTTAGATTAACAGATTTACGAGCTAGACAACTTTTTCATGTTAGATTAACAGACTTACGAGCTAGACAACTCTCTGATGACACACTGGATTTGTGTTCTAGAAGTCCAGCTAGCTGTTTCCACATCAGATCAACAATTGACTGAACGACACCACTACTCAATTGATCAGCACATGCTCTGAAAACAAATTAAATATAACATATTATAATGATCATATATTAAATCTATAGGATAATCACTCACCCAACAATTATGTCATCTACAAGTACACACTCAACAATTATGTCATCTACAAGTACACACTCAACAATTATGTCATCTACAAGTACTCACACAACAGTTACATCATCTACAAGTACTCACACAACAGTTACATCATCTACAAGTACACAACAATTACATCATCTACAAGTACTCACACAACAGTTACATCATCTACAGGTACTCACACAACAGTTACATCATCTACAAGTACTCACACAACTGTTACATCATCTACAAGTACTCACACAACTGTTACATCATCTACATGTACTCACACAACAGTTACATCATCTACAAGCACTCACCCAACAGTTACATCATCTACAAGTACTCACACAACAGTTACATCATCTACAAGTACTCACACAACAGTTACATCATCTACAAGTACTCACACAACAGTTACATCATCTACAAGTACACAACAATTACATCATCTACAAGTACTCACACAACAGTTACATCATCTACAAGTACTCACACAACTGTTACATCATTTACATGTACTCACACAACAGTTACATCATCTACAAGTACTCACACAACAGTTACATCATCTACAAGTACACAACAGTTACATCATCTACACGTACTCACTCAACAGTTACATCATCTACAAGTACACAACAGTTACATCATCTACAAGTACACAACAGTTACATCATCTACAAGTACTCACACAACTGTTACATCATCTACAAGTACTCACACAACTGTTACATCATCTACAATTACTCACACAACAATTATGTCATCTACAAGTACTCACACAACAATTACATCATCTACAAGTACTCACACAACTGTTACATCATCTACACATACTCACCCAACAGTTACGGCAATAATCTGCAGCAATCGTAGACTTGACACTCCAAGAATGGTGACAAGGTGTGAAGGCTCTAGTTGGTTGAGCACAGGGGGCAGGGTGTGATAACTGTGTAGCGTGTAGGATGCACACAAATCAAGCAGTACTGGAGTCAGACCACAAGATACTGTTAGTGACACATCCACAGGTGTGTACTTGACACTCAAGGCCAAGATGGAGGAGAGCATCAGATGTTTTCTGGTATCTGTCGAGACACAATTGTACCACATCATCCTCATCATATGTCACATCAACATTGTAGTCACATCACATCACATGTCACATCACATCGCATCATATGTCCCATCACATCCCACCATATCGCACATCATATGTCCCATCACATCATGTCATATCGCATCATATGTCCCATCACATTGCATCATATGTCACATCACATCATATGTCACATCACATCATATATCACATCACATTGTATGTCACATCACATCACATGACATATCACATCGCATCACATGTCACATCATCATATGTCACATCACATAATATGTCACAAGACATCATACTATGTTATAGCACATAATCATATGTCACATCCCATCATATGTCCATATATTCATCAACATACGTCACATCATCACCATATGTTCCATTAACATTGTAGTCATGTCACATCACATCATGTAACATCATCATATGTTGCGTCACATCACATCATCATATGTCACATCACATAATATGTCACAGCACATCATCATATGTCACATCCTATCTTATGTCCATATATTCATCAACATACGTCACATCATCACCATGTCACATCATCATATGACACATCATCATATATCACATCTACATTGTAGTCACATCACATCACATGTCGGCACATGAAGATTGTGGTCAGATAATGACATTTCCTACAAGTGTTTATAGATATTTCATCTCTCAGCATAGACAGACAGACAAACAATACAAATATAACAGCTAAACATTTATTATGTCCAACTCTTGATGTGTATTGCTCATATACACCAATCTCTAAATTTAATAATAATAATAAAAACCATCCATCCATAGCGATGACAGCAGCCTCAGACATGAGCTGCTGCACCTCTCTAGGGCTGGCTAGCTCTGTCACCCAATCAGACGGCCAGTCAATGGATGGGTGGGCTAGTCGATTTTGATTGATGAGTCCACTCCTATACCTGTTGTGCTGTTCTTTTCTGGCTACTCCAATCTTCAATCCCAGCTGTTGCAATCTAGTAGTTGAAGTGGGTTGCTTAAATTAAAATCCTCTTTGTGGCCACACTCTATGAGAGTGTTCAGAGTGTCAGCTCTGTCCATTGACTGGCCGACTGATAGGGTGACAGAGCTAGCCAGCCCTTCCATTTACTGGCCGACTGATAGGGTGACAGAGCTAGCAAACTCTGTTCACTGACTGGCCGACTGATAGGGTGACAGAGCTTGCCAGCCCTTCCATTGACTGGCCGTCTGATAGGGTGACAGAGCTAGTCTGCTCTGTCCACTGACTGGCCATCTGATAGGGTGACAGAGCTAGTCAGCTCTGTCCACTGACTGGCCATCTGATAGGGTGACAGAGCTAGTCAGCTCTGTCCACTGACTGGCCGTCTGATAGGGTGACAGAGCTAGCCAGCCCGTCCATTGACTGGCCGTCTGATAGGGTGACAGAGCTAGTCAGCTCTGTCCATTGACTGGCTGTCTGATAGGGTGACAGAGCTAGCCAGCCCGCCCGCTCTCCTACTGACAACAACATAGATTTGACCCAGAACGAAGATGAGTGTAATTCTGCAAATTGTTGGCGCTTGACGGATTAAGTCCATTGCCTGCGCACCGAACCAACCTCCACCTTACGGATCATACTCAATGAATCACTCAAAATGCATGCATGAGTGTAGTTTTGTGACTCCAGCCAGAGTAGTGCCCCAATCACTGCCAATACCTCCACTGTCATGCTACTTGTTGTAACAAAAAGACACCACTGACTTCCATGACCATATTGCCCTAAGATCCCTCGGAGAAGGCCCATGCGGACTCCTTGTGATGAGCCACCTAACCATCCATGAGTACCACTGCTAGTACCAATGTGTACACACACACACACATATACTTACTAGTACCACTGTGTACACAGACACACACACAGACACATACTGAGACACACACACACATAAATATATATATATATTTACTTAGTAGTACCACTGTGTACGTACACACACAGAGGCATACACACAGACACATTATATATATATATATATATATATATATATATATATACTTACTAGTACCACTGTGTACACACACAGACACAGAGATACACAGAGACACACAGACACATAAATATATATATACTTACTAGTAGCAATGTTGTCAGCTGAGATCATGCCAATAAGAGAAACAACTAGAATCTCATATATCCTGTGTACAACCAGCTGGATCTCTTGTTGAATCTGAGCTGATGTTGCTTTGATACCATCCTAACACACGATAGACAAGGTAATGTGTAGATAGATCAGTAATGTGTAGATAGAGAAGATAGGTAAATAAGATAGGTAGATTAGATTGGTAGATTAGATAGCTAGATAGATATATGTGATAGTTGTGATAGATTTGATAGATAGATAGATAGATAGATAGATAGATGTGATAGATAGATGTGATAGATGTGATAGATAGATGTGATAGATTTGATAGATAGACAAGATTTGATAGATAGACAGACAGACAGACAGACAGAGCGAACACACATACGGAAGATACACAGGTAAGCCCACAAGTGGAGCAGACATGCATTGTGCTGATGATGGAGCGACGAAAAGACGTGGAAAACGTAGAGGTGAGCGGACCACCCAAATGTGCAGAAAAACTGGAAAGCCCAGCAGAGGCTTGAATCCAGTGCAAACGTTCCTACCGAATGGTGATAAACTGCACTGTGCACAGTGAGATAGAAATGGGTAAGGTGTCGCCCAGTAGAACAATGTGAGCACAGCTGACGTAGAGAAAATGGGTGGGCCCAAGTCGGTAGACGAGGCACAAGCAAACATGGGCGAAGGGCACCCAAAGAAACGCGAGGTGGACAAAACGGTGACAAGCCTCAAAGATGGGGTCTTTATCCAGAGAACAATAACCAGATTTCCCCTCGCAGGGAACTACTACTGCCTTGTAGTTTGGGGACAATCAAAGGCTAGCGATCAAGAAAGCTGAGACATGAAGTGAAACTCTGTGCTATGGGCACGAGTGGACACGAGTCAAACTGAGTGTTGGAGCAGCCCTGAGGCACGGTACATGAAATGGCAGATGTGTGAACATGTTGGTCGTATCAGCCTCCCAGCAGATGTGAAAGGCTGCAAGCGAAGGGATGAGAGATGCATTCTGAGCGGCGAAACTCGGAGCCATGAGCGCAAAATGGACAGCGTGCCGTGGCACTGTCAATGCACAGTAAATGTGGTACATGAGGTGACGTGGCACAAGGAAGATTGCGATAAAACTCTGTATATGTGGCCGAGCGCAGACTATGATACTGGGTAAAGTTGGCAGAGCGAAAAACCCAAAGTTACGTTCTAGCGCCTTACGAAACTGTCCTCCCTGAGACAGCTGGGCAGGGTACGATTGTTCATGCAATTAACATCCCTGGAAATATCATGGCGGGTGATAACGGCGAGTGCAAAATCCAAAGTTGCGCTGATAGCGCCGAATGAAACGACCCATAAAATACGATGTGCGGGGCCCCAGCCCAGGGTTTGCCGGATCAAAGGAAACGACAGAGCCAACGCAAATTGCCTAGTGCCGACCCGAGCGTCCATAAAACGTCCCAGAACTCTGTTCTCTTCGTAGGAACCACTGCTGCCTTGTAGTTTTGGTTGGGGACAATCAAAGGCTAGTGGAGTAAACCGTCAACAAAACTGGACGGTAGGCAAACCAAGCAGTCCATTAACAAAACAGGTATTGCTGGGCAAATGTAGCTCATCAGCCCAGGAGGGCAGGTCGTCTAAGGTCGCTGCCTGAAAGAAAATAGTAACCTGCTGCCTTGTGAGTTCTGGCTGGGGACAGTCAAAGGCTAACAGAGAGCGAACCCAGTAAACGTTGGTTGAAATCGGATACACGGCCGAAAGACAAGCAACTGAGCTCCAATTGGCACTGAAAGTTGTGACATAGCTACCCAAGCTAAGGTTGCATGGACCAAATTTTGTATGAATATGCTTAATTTAGAATATCGATATGGTGCTAAACCTGTTGAGATCCGTCGGGCCGGACGAGTGCCGGGCCCCATGCCTCGAAGGGGCCCGTTTTTGCTACCGACGGTCCCCATCCTTCAACTCGGCAAAGCAACGAGCGAGGCCCACGGGGAAAAGCTGCTGGTTCAATACGGCAAAGTACTGGCCAGAGACGATTTAACATTGTGCAATGGAATGCCGAAGGTATTCATCACAAAAAGCAAGCACTCACAATAAGACTCTGAAAGACAAAATTGATGCTGTGTGCATACAAGAAACCAATCTAAATGCCCAACATAGATTTGAGATCAGAGGTTACCAAACCTTGAGACCGGACAGAGAAGGGCACACGGGTGGAGTCCTCACCCTAGTTCAAAACGGCATTCCAGTCAGCAAACAAAAACAAGTACAGGAAGTGCCGGCAGCGAGGATCATAGGCATCCTAATTACATGTGAAGAAATGCAGATTCTTCTGTATAACTTATACTGCCCAAGTGACATCTCGCTGTCACTTGATGCAATGAGTATCAATGATACAGCATGCATGGTGGTCGGCGATTTCAACAGCCACTCAGAAAGATGGGGCTACCTCGAAACGAACAGCAGAGGTGCAGAACTGGGAGATAGAGAACAACCTGTTCCTCATCAATGCTCCAGACGACATGCCAACCTTCTACTTGAGAAGGTGGCATACGACTAGCACCCCGACTTGGCCTTCGCAACAGGTGACCTCTCCACAAAAACAGTACGTACGGTCACAAAGCAACTCGGAGATAGTTACCATAGGCTCGTCAAGCTACAAGTAGACCTAAAATTTGTACCTCAGCCCAAAATGTGGTTGCCACGGAAGAACTACAAAAAAGCCAATTGGAAACAGTACGGGCACTGACAGATGCCAATGTTGAACGCATCAACATGCATGAAAAAAAAACATATGCGATCCGTGTGGCAAGGGAAGTCTCACAAGCAATCCTGAAAGCGGCACGGGAAATCATTCCTAGAGATGCACGGAAGGATTACAAGCCATACTGGACAGCAGAGGTTCAGAAGCTTGAAAACGACCTTGAATTGGCAAGGAGTGAGGCAGAACAGGCACAGTCAGTAACGACCAATACTGCTTACACGGCGGCAGAAGCAAAATACAAGCGAGAGGTCAAACGATCAGCGGAAGAGTTGGGATGATAAGACCGAATCCCTGAACCTTGATAGGGACGGCCATAAATTGTGGAAGTTAGCTAAAGCGCTGAGTGACGAAAACACCAGCCGACCCCCAATAGTCCTCGAAGAAAACAAAAAGATGTCCTCGGGAAGGGAAGCCCAAACATTCTAACGCAAAAATATGCCAAGTCAGCAGAGTAAGCATAGCAAAAGAAAAAGTCGATGACACAAAGAGAAAAACCAGAGCCCTCCAAGGCGAGCCAAGAAAAGCTGATAGTCACCTAACGAATACATTCACCAGCAATGAATTGGAAGAGGCTTTAAGAGAGCTGAAGCTCAGAAAGTCGCCCAGAAAGGATGGGATCACAAATGAGATGTTTAGGAACTTGGGTACTAGAGCAAAGGCAGCTCTACTGGCCGTCCTAAATATGTCCTCGAAAACAGGCATAGTACCAAGAGAATGGAAGGAAGCGATCATGGTACCCATCCTAAAACCAAGCAAAAATAAACTCCACCCGGCAAGTTACAGACCAATAAGCCTACTAAGCTGCACGGGCAAACTCATGAAACGCATGGAGAACAAACGGCTATCTTGGCACTTGGAAAGCAAAGGGCTGCTCATGACACAACAGGGAGGCTTTCGGAAGCACAGATCTACAGAAAATCAATTAACCTATATTGCCCAGGAAATCAAGGATGGTTTCCAAGAAAAGAAATATACACTGGCAGTTCTGGTAGATATGGAGAAGGCGTTCGACACAGTCTGGAAGGAAGGGCTAAGACTGAAACTCCTCACCCTCGGTATTAACTCTATATGTCCAGTCGACGCTCCCAGCGTAGAAAACAGTTCTCTCATTATGCCAAAACACGCTGCCAACGGATAATTTGAGTCCATGCATGTTTTGTTTTACTGTTCAGCTACTATACGTCCGACACTGTTTTTGTTTACAGAATTCAACGGGCAGATAACTCCCATTTCATTCATATACTATCCAGCATGGTAGAATTTAGTTTCAAATTTTAGTAAATAGTTTTATTCGCAAATATATTTTTCCTGTTGTGAAAAAAGTGAACTTTCATGTGAAAAGTTTAGTTATAAGATGTTGTTTTGTTCTCCACGTCGATAAAGTGCCGAACAAGACATGGATTTGTTCCAAAGTTCAAATAAACACACAGTGTTTCATGTTTATGATTTCACCGACAATGATGGAGAATTCAGCAATGGCTAAGTATTGATTCAAGTTTGAAAGTCGTAGTAGTTACTCTGAACATGAAATACAACAATAATTTACTAAATAAATACTGATTTACATATATAACTATTTATTATCAGATTGTTCAGAATTTAATTCTGCATATTTTGATACCAACAGTATAAATCTAGCTTACAAAGAACTTAAGTTATAGGCATATTTCCAAGATCATTCCATTTTGAAAAATTTTGCTAGAAATGTGTTCTGGCAGAGCGTGATTACCTCCCAAAATTTTCGTGGACATAAAGAGTTAAGGGAAGAATGTACAAATGGCTTGATAGATACCTAGAGAACAGAACAGCAAGGGTTCAAGTTCAGGGGTACACTAGCAAGAATGCCACATTGGAGCAAGGAGTCCCCCAAGGAGGAGTGCTCTCACCAACCCTCTTTCTAATCTTTGTCAGTGATATAGAAACATGCCTACCAAAGTGAATACACTCAGCCATGTATGCCGATGACCTGGCAATATGGGTGAGGGAAGAGTCAATGCCCATAGCAACAAATTGACTCCAGGCAACGCTAAATAACTTGGAAGTGTAGTAAAAAAAGTGGAATATGAATATTAACGCTTCTAAGACAACCTACACTGTGTTCTCACAGAACAACCAGAATGACAAAATTAAGCTTAGAGTCAATGGGCAAGAACTTCCAGAAAGCAAGACCCCAACGTACCTTGGAGTCACACTCGACCGAAAACTGACTTGGTGCCCTCAAATTGAAAACGCTACGGCAAAAGTGAGACACAGGCTCACGATGATGCGCAAACTCGCAGGCTCCACGTGGGAGCAAACACCAGAGTCCTCAAAACACTCTACTCTAGAAGAGTGCGACCGGTCCTGGAATACGGCATTGCAGTGTGGAGCAGTACATCCAACAAGCAATTCGCCAAAGTGAGCAATAGTCAGAACCGTGCAATGCGCATTATCACAGGAGCCATGAAGTCCATGCCCATCAAGGCGATGGAAACAATCACAGGCATCCAACCAATGGCAGATCGAAGGGACAGAAAAGTCTTGGTGTTGGCGGAAAAACTTCAACAGCTCAAATCCCACCCTATGTACGAAAGAATGAGCGGATTCGGAAGAGGCAGAATACAGAGGACCAGCTTCACAAAAAACGTGAAGGCACTGATCGCAGGCCATCCGGTCCTAGCAAACTGCAATGCCAAATCAATCCTGGCAACCGATAAGTGCCGCCGTGGAAAACCAAAATGCCGGAACTAAGAGGGAATCAATCCCAGGCATACTAAAAAAAAAGCCAGCAAGAAAACTTCTTGGAAAGCAAAGAAGAGTGGCCACAGAAAAATACATAGTGACAGAGTACCCTGAAAATAAGTGGTTACACGTCTATACTGACGGATCGGCTAGGAATGCAATCAGAGACGGCGGAGGAGGAATAGTGCTTAAACTCTCAAAGAAAGTGACGGTCACAAAAGCGATTGCCACAGGAAAATACTCAAATAACTACCGGGCAGAGGCAATAAGAACAGCAGCCGAAATGATCCTAGAGAGAAGAGGCACCTCTGCAACAAAGTCGTGATATTCACCGATGCTCTATCGGTCATCACGGCACTCAAAAGTGCAGGCAAAACAGAGCTCAATAAGCTCAAAGTGACCCTCGACGCATTAGTGCACACACTCAAACACACCGTCATTCAGTGGATCCCATCACACTGCAATATAAGCGGAAATGAAGATGCCGACAAGTTAGCTAAAGAAAGCGGGCGACTACCTCAGACTGATCTCGAGATCAGTTATGAGGAAACCAGAACAACCATCGGCTGGCACTACAGAGACAAATGGACAAAAGACCATCCTCAGGCTAACAACAGCAACGGATACTATGGTCTGTCTCATAGCGAATAAGTTGCCATACTTCGCCTTCGTACCAGCCACAACAAACTCAGCGCCCACATGTTTCACAAATTTAAAATTGGCACAACTAGCCTGTGCCCATGCAAAAAGGTGGACATGACTGCAGAACACGTTCTGCAAGATTGTCAACTGATAGCAGATATAAGAAAAGAAACCTGGCCCCATAACACAGAGCTTCGAGAAGCTGTCGGAGAAACAGAGTCCCTTAAAAACACGATAAAATTCATGAAAAAAGTTGGTTCATCAGTCTAGGCCGTGATCGCGAGAGAGAAAGGCTAGCGGAGCAAACCGTACACAAAACTGGACGGCAGGCAAACCAAGTAGTCAAAAAAAAGACTGGTAACCTGAGCAGACGGCGCTCAACAACCCGGGAGGGAAGGTTGTCTAAGGGTAGCTACCCTTAAAGAAAATAGCAGCCTGCTGCCTTGCAGGTCGGCTGGGGACAGCCCAAGGCTGACGGAGAGCGAACCCAGTAAATGCTGGCTAACACCAGACACATCGCCGAAGGATAAGCACCAAAGCTCCAAATGGAGCTAAAGATGTGATGCAACACACCCATGTTAAGGCTGCATGAATCAGATTTCCACATGAATAAGAATTTATGGGTAAATCCGGTACATCAGTCTAAGCGGTGATCGCGAGAGAGAGATAGATAGATTAGATAGATAGATGGACAGATCGATATGTAAGATTGACAGGTAAGATTGATTTTTTTTTCGATCCAGAAGCACTTGAGCTTTCAGTTCCTCAGCTCGGTGCCATGGACATCGTAACCCTTCGGTTTGGTGCCACGAACACCGTAAATCTGGTGAACCTGTAGCTTTTCTGCCAGCCCACGGAATTGAACCCGCATTCACAGGGAGCTTGTCACCTGTTGTTCAATGCGCTACGAACACGCTGGGAAGGTGGGACGATAGGTAAGATAAATAGGTAAATCGATGGTAAGATCGATAGGTAAGATCAATAGGTAAGATAGATAGATAGATAGGTAAGATAGATAGGTAAGATAGATAGATAAGATAGATAGGTAAGATAGATAGGTAAGATAGATAGATAGATAAGATAGATAGGTAAGATAGATAGGTAAGATAGATAGATAGGTAAGATAGGTAGATAGGTAAGATAGGTAGATAGGTAAGATAGGTAGATAAGTAAGATAGATAGATAGGTAAGATAGATAGATAGGTAAGATAGATAGATAGATAAGTAAGATAGATAGATATGTAAGATAGATAGATAGGTAATTTAGATTTAGATTTAGATTAGAGATAGATAGATAGATAGGATAGATGGATAGAGATAAGATGATAAGATAAGATAAGATAAGATAAGATAAGATAAGATAAGATAAGATAAGAGATAAGATAAGATAAGATAAGATAAGATAAGATAAGATAAGATAGATAGATAGATAGATAGATAGATAGATAGATAGATAGATAGATAGATAGATAGATAGATAGATAGATAGATAGATAGATAGATAGATAGATAGATAGATAGATAGATAGATAGATAATAGATAGATAGATAGATAGATAGATAGATAGATAGATAGATAGATAGATAGATAGATAGATAGATAGATAGATAGATAGATAGATAGATAGATAGATAGATAGATAGATAGATAGATAGATAGATAGATAGATAGATAGATAGATAGATAGATAGATAGATAGATAGATAGATAGATAGATAGATAGATAGATAGATAGATAGATAGATAGATAGATAGATAGATAATGATAGATAGATAGATAGATAGATAGATAGATAGATAGATAGATAGATAGATAGATAGATAGATAGATAGATAGATAGATAGATAGATAGATAGATAGATAGATAGATAGATAGATAGATAGATAGATAGATAGATAGATAGATAGATAGATAGATAGATAGATGAAGATAGATAGATAGATAGATAGATAGATAGATAGATAGATAGATAGATAGATAGATAGATAGATAGATAGATAGATAGATAGATAGATAGATAGATAGATAGATAGATAGATAGATAGATAGATAGATAGATAGATAGATAGAAGATAGATAGATAGATAGATAGATAGATAGATAGATAGATAGATAGATAGATAGATAGATAGATAGATAGGTAAGATAGATCGATAGATAAGATAGATAGATAGGTAAGATAGATAGATAATATAGATAGATAGGTAAGATAGATAGATAGATAACATAGATAGATAGATAAGATAGATAATATAGATAGATAATATAGATAGATAGGTAAGATAGATAGATAGATAACAGATAGATAGATAAGATAGATAGATAATATAGATAGATAATATCGATAGATAGGATAAATAGATAAGATAGATAGGTAGATTAGATATATAGATTAGATAGATACAGACAGACAGACAGAGAGGGAGAGATCAGGACCAGACCAGACATACTGACAGACAGACAGATCAGTATTGTGTATGTAGATCAGATTTATGAACTATATCTAACTTGATGTCTATATCCGGTTTGAACAGAGCTATATCTAAGTTGCAAGTCTTGACAAGTGTTCTTGACTCCAACTAGACCAACTAGAGCAGACACACATGGGCAAACATGAGATCTAATACAGACTCTAACTAGAAGAGCAGACACACATGGACAAACATGAGATCTAATACAGACTCCAACTAGAAGATCAGACACACATGGACAAACATGAGATCTAATACAGACTCCAACTAGAAGAGCAGACACACATGGACAAACATGAGATCTAATACAGATTTCCCAACTAGAAGAGCAGACACACATGGACAAACATGAGATCTAATACAGATCTCAAGAAATGAGAGCCTGTTGGCAGAAAGCAAACAGCAAGTACTCACCTGGTAGTGGCAAAGCTGGTGAGAAAAGTTGGAGAACTCTGGCCTCAGTACCAATAGTCCAAAGCATCCAGCCAGCAGTTGTAAATGTACAGAGTTGATCAAAGTTGTACTGCTAGAGTTGTACTGTTTAGTATGGCCATCTTTGTCTTGACTAGTGCTCAGCAGCTCAACTATTTGATTCAGTGCATACAGCCTTGACTGGCATCCATTGGTACAGACATAAGATGACAGAGAAAAACACAAGTAAATAGTTTAGTTAGTTTAGTTGTCGGATCATCATCACTGCATGTCAACCAATTAGTCCATAAGTGCTCTGATCTTCCCTCAGTATGTCTCTCAGCATGTGGCAACAACGAGCCCTGTTCTTTGTTGGTTTACTATTCTTCTTTGGCTACCAGTATAGTGTTCTTGTCTAGCTACATCACACTTGATTTGGGAATTCTTGCAGTCTGGTTAGTGTGGTAGATACACCATTATTACTTGAATCATGTACACGACCTCTCTCCCTTAGGGAAGTTAGAATATCAGCCTGATCAATTGCTCGTCCGCTTTGTACACCAGCCCATACCTGCACGTTCATTCCCTCTTACACCTGCATGCTCTGGCACAAAACTAAAACTGATCTTTGTCAGCTTAGATCTCCCCAGAACATCGCTGCTGTTCATCACATATATAGATCAAATCTGTAAAATCACATATATCAATCAAATCTGTAAAACCGCTAACACTAGTGAAGAGACAACATTGGAACTTTTAAACAAATTTCTTTGCAGACCACTAGCAATCGTATCAAAAACAGAGGAACAGCCACAGCAACACATAAAAAGACTCTAGTTAGCATGCAACGAATACAACGTGATTATAAACATTGAGAAAACTGAAACAATGACATTCGCTAGAGAGGAAAACACCACCAATATCTCCATCGATAAACACCCATTAAAACAAGACTTTACATACCTAGAGAGCATTTTTTTCAGCAAACGGAAGAATAACTAATGAAATTCAACACAGATGCAACAAAGCAAATCAAACACTAGGACGACACCGGAGCATATCCTGCAAGACTGTCCTGGCTGAGCTGAGAAGCAACATGTGGCCACACCCAGTCGACCTGAAAACTAAGCTTTGGGGAAACCTGACAGACCTGAAGCTGACCGGCCAGTTTGTGGTCCACAGTAAATTAAGTGCATGACCAGAGATTGCTGAAGAAGAAAACACTAGGACAAATGGTACCAATTTTAAAATGCAAACAGGTCACCATGAAGACAAAAAGAGCATTGTTCAACACAATATTTCTCCCTACATTATGCTATCAGTGTCAAACCTTGACACTGAAATTAAATGACAAAAGAAAACTAGTCACACAGAGATGAAGTGTCTACGAGAATGCTGGGATAACAAGAAGAGACCGGTTTAGAAATGAAGACATCAGGAAAGAAATGGGTACAACATCAGTACTGAACTTTATCAAGGAGCAACAAATTAAATGGTTCAACCACATAAGCAGATTACCAACAGGCAGTGCACCACAGGCCACGCAAAAGGTGGACCTCAGAGATAATAGAGGTGACGAAAGACACTATTTATGAAGCACACACAAAAGCCTGTTCTAGAAATCTCTTCTTTCCCTGAAGCTGTGAGGCAAATCAGGACTGGAGAAGAGAAAGAAAGACAAGGTGCAAAGAGAGGCTCGCTCCAGGTGTCTTCTTTTTCAACCTGATGCTGCAAGGATTAGAGAATAGATAGATAGACCTCCCCAGCGACTCCATTCAATGTCTCCTAGCCCATCAATGTTTCAATCATCCTGAGCATACTCAATGAGTCACTGAGAAAACATGCATGGATAACAGTCTGTGATTCCAGCCAGACCATCGCTTCTGTCAAGTCTCTATAGAAAGTAGTAGTAGTTTCTGTCAAGTCTCTATAGAAAGTAGTAGTAGTTTCTGTCAAGTCTCTATAGAAAGTAGTAATAGAATCAGTTTTAACGTGGAACTATTATATAATGTTGAATGTAGAAAGTGTTGGTCAAGTTAGCCTGTCAGACATCACCAGCAGTGCCTACCTCTGCTTCTTTTGTTGTAGAGACATTGCAAGCATCAGCTGATCAACATGTACAGAATCTGTATAATTACTCCTGTGCTGTCCACACACAAACTGTAACATATCTGTTAAAATAACATTTTCTGACAGGCTGCTAAACTGCTGTTGGTTCCAGTTGTGCCCTGAGCCCATGGCATCTTCTTTCCTGTCGCCATCTTAGACGTCGTAACATCTCTTTGGCTTTCTGCAGTGAGTTCAAGTTTGGTCCTGACAAGACAAATATCAGCAAACATCAGCCCACAAAAAAAATAAAATTTCATATATATTGAAAAATAACAACATTAGATCTCACATACTGACCATACAACAATAAGACAGATCTCACAAACTGACCATACAAAAAGACAGATCTAACAAATTGACCATCCAACAACAAGACAGATCTAACAAACTGACCATACAACAACAACAAAGATCTAACAAACTGACCATACAACAACAAGACAGATCTAACAAACTGACCATACAACAACAACAAAGATCTAACAAACTGACCATACAACAACAACAAAGATCTAACAAACTGACCATACAACAACAAGACAGATCTAACAAACTGACCATACAACAACAAGACAATTCATACATAGTGAATAATAATAACATTAGATCTAACAAACTGACCATACAACAACAACAAAACAGATCTCACAAACTGACCATACAACAAGACAGATCTCACAAAATCACCACACAACAATAAAACAGATCTAACAAACTAATCTAACAGATACAACAAGACAGACACAAACTGACCATACAACAAGACAGAGACACAAACTGACCATACAACAAGACAGAGACACAAACTGACCATACAACAACAAGACAGAGACACAAACCTGACATATTGTCATAATGACAGATCTAATAAAATGGCCATACAGCCACAAGACAGAGACACAAACTGACCATACAGCAACAAGACAGAGACACAAACTGACCATACAGCAATAAGACAAGGACACAAACTGACCATACAAAAAGACAGAGACACAAACTGACCATACAACAACCAAACTGACCATACAGCAACAAGACAGAGACACAAACCTAACATCTTGTCATAATGACAGATCTAATAAAATGACCATACTGTAATAGCGTGGCTTTTGCCCTGTTACATACTCGAAATACAATACAATTTTTCAACTATTTCCGCACTACAAACACACAATATACCAACTCTATTCTTAAAGAACCAGCTGTTTTTGAATTAGGTAACTACATGAGAATCAAAATGATTCTCAACTTTTATTGAACACTTTCCTCGACAATTTATAATACACGCACATGCATCTACTTATATAAGACCTGAAAAAGAACCATCAAAATTAAACTGTTAACTTAAACCGTACACTATCTAACTATTCTTAAGAAATGCTCCAGTCCCTACCGTCCTGTGTTGTCTCTCTCCTTGCTTATTTAATTAACTTCCCAAGTCTAGAGGTATCACTGAAAAATTTCACACAGTTTTATGACAACCTAAATGGGACAAACTCTGGTCAGCTGAAGCAACGATGACACTCTGCTTGGTTCTACCAGCTAGATGACTACTGAAACTGATCTCGGCTCAGCACATGGCTGACGACAATTCTCTGGACATTTCTATCAGATGGTTGGTAGACTACAGTAATCTGGTCTCTGACCAGCATGTGACTGACGAAAATACTCTGGAAAACTCTATCAGATGGATGACTATTCTACTATAAACTATGGCAAGCTCTAACTAAGTTGCCGTTACCATGCATGACACTTTGACGTTCTTAACTATCACTGCAAGAAATTCCTGAAAGTAACCGTAGCTAAACTACCCTGTCCCATTATAATATGACGCCAGACCGTCTCTCCTGATAGCTTTTCGGGTGTCTGTGTGCTTGAACTGCCAGCTCACATCTTTATCACTTTCAAGTGTCTTGTGCCTTGAACTGCCAGGTCGCATCTTTTATCACTTTTCAAGTGTCTGTGTGCCATGAACTGCCAGCTCGCATCTTTTATCACTTTTCTAGTGTCTGTGTGCCATGAACTGCAAGCTCGATCTTTATCACTTTTCAAGTGTCTGTGTGCCATGAACTGCAAGCTCGCATCTTTTATCACTTTTCAAGTGCCTGTGTACCATGAACTGCCGGCTCACATCTTTTATCACTTTTCAAGTGTCTGTGTGCCATGAACTGCCAGGTCGTATCTTTTATCACTTTCAGTGTATGTAGGCAGAACTGCCAGGTCGATCTTATCACTTTTCCCGTTCGTGTGCCATGAACTGCAAGCTCGTGATCTTTATCACGTTTCAATGTCTGTGTGCAGAACTGCCAGGTCGCATCTTTTATCACTTTTCAAGTGTCTGTGTGCCATGAACTGCCAGGTCGCACCTTTAATCACTTTTCAAGTGTATGTGTGCCATGAACTGCCAGGTCGCATCTTTTATCACTTTTCAAGTGTCTGTGTGCCATGAACTGCCAGGTCGCATCTTTTATCACTTTTCAAGTGTCTGTGTGCCATGAACTGCCAGCTCGCATCTTTTATCACTTTTCAAGTGTCTGTGTGCCATGAACTGCCAGGTCGCATCTTTTATCACTTTTCAAGTGTATGTGTGCCATGAACTGCCAGGTCGCATCTTTATCACTTTCAAGTGTCTGTGTGCCATGAACTGCAAGCTCGCATCTTTATCACTTTTCAAGTGTCTGTGTGCATGAACTGCAAGCTTCGCATCTTTTTTCACTTTTTAATGTATGTGTGCCATGAACTGCCAGGTCGTATCTTTATCACTTTTCAAGTGTCTGTGTGCCATGAACTGCCAGGTCGCACCTTTTATCACTTTTCAAGTGTCTGTGTGCCATGAACTGCCAGCTCACATCTTTTATCACTTTTCAAGTGTCTGTGTGCCATGAACTGCCAGGTCGCATCTTTTATCACTTTTCAAGTGTCTGTGTGCCATGAACTGCCAGGTCGCATCTTTATCACTTTCAAGTGTCTGTGTGCCATGAACTGCCAGGTCGCATCTTTTATCACTTTTCAAGTGTATGTGTGCCATGAACTGCCAGGTCGCATCTTTTATCACTTTTCAAGTGTATGTGTGCCATGAACTGCCAGGTCGCATCTTTATCACTTTTCGCGTCTGTGTGCCATGAACTGCCAGGTCGCATCTTTTATCACTTTTCAAGTGTCTGTGTGCCATGAACTGCCAGGTCGATCTTTATCACTTTTCAAGTGTATGTGTGCCATGAACTGCCAGGTCGCATCTTTTTTCACTTTTCCCAGTTCTGTGTGCATGAACTGCCAGGTCGCACCTTTTATCACTTTTCAAGTGTCTGTGTGCCATGAACTGCCAGCTCACATCTTTTATCACTTTTCAAGTGTCTGTGTGCCATGAACTGCCAGCTCGCATCTTTTATCACTTTTCAAGTGTCTGTGTGCCATGAACTGCCAGGTCGCATCTTTTATCACTTTTCACCCAGAACTTCCTCATTCAATTGTCAGTCGGCTGATGAAATCACTTGCACTTACTTCTCCTGGTAAATGTCCGGGTTTCCATGTTTTATTTCCCTAAACCGAGGGACCATTAAATTAAGCAAATATGGCGCCTGGTCTCGCCTATGCTACACTGTTACAATCCAACAACAAGACAGATCCAACAAACTGACCATCAAAAACAAGACAGAGATACAAGCATGACATCTTGTCATAATGACAGATCTAACAAACTGACCATACAACGAGATAGATCCAACAAACTGACCATACAACAACAAGACAGAGATACAAACATGACATCTTGTCATAATCACAGATCTAACAAACTGACCATACAATAACAAGACAGGAACACAAACTGACCAAACAACAAGACAGAGGCACAAACATTACATAATGACTGACCTAACTGATGTCTTGGGTCCACTGAGTTAACTGTAGGTGTTGCCATGTCTTGTTTGCATCCAGATGAAATGTGTTCGTCCTATGAAAGACATCATCAAATGTTCAAGCACCAAAAGAATACACCTTCAATGGTGATATTCATACACCTTCAATGGTGATATTCATACAGCTTCAATGGTGATATTCATAAAGCTTCAATGGTGATATTTATACTTTAGTCGGTCATAAGTCATAGCATGCATAAGCATTACTACTACTGTCACTATATACATGAAGTCATGGTAGACACAAGCATTACTACTACTGTCACTATATACATAAGTCATGGTAGACACAAGTATTACTACTACTGTCACTATATACATAAGTCATGGTAGACACAAGCATTACTACTACTGTCACTATATACATAAAGTCATGGTAGACACAAGCATTACTACTACTGTCACTATATACATGAAGTCATGGTAGACACAAGCATTACTACTACTGTCACTATATACATAAGTCATGGTAGACACAAGCATTACTACTACTGTCACTATATACATAAAGTCATGGTAGACACAAGCATTACTACTACTGTCACTATATACATGAAGTCATGGTAGACACAAGCATTACTTTCTACTGTCACTATATACATAAGTCATGGTAGACACAAGTATTACTACTACTGTCACTATATACATAAGTCATGGTAGACACAAGCATTACTACTACTGTCACTATATACATAAGTCATGGTAGACACAAGCATTACTACTACTGTCACTATATACATAAGTCATGGTAGACACAAACATTACTACTGTCACTATATACATAAGTCATGGTAGACACAAGCATTACTACTACTGTCACTATATACATAAGTCATGGTAGACACAAGCATTACTACTACTGTCACTATATACATAAGTCATGGTAGACACAAGTATTACTACTACTGTCACTATATACATAAAGTCATGGTAGACACAAGTATTACTACTATGTCATATATACATGAAGTCATGGTAGACACAAGCATTACTACTACTGTCACTATATACATAAGTCATGGTAGACACAAGCATTACTACTACTGTCACTATATACATAAAGTCATGGTAGACACAAGTATTACTACTACTGTCACTATATACATGAAGTCATGGTAGACACAAGCATTACTACTACTGTCACTATATACATAAGTCATGGTAGACACAAGTATTACTACTACTGTCACTATATACATAAGTCATGGTAGACACAAGCATTACTACTACTGTCACTATATACATGAAGTCATGGTAGACACAAGTATTACTACTACTGTCACTATATACATAAAGTCATGGTAGACACAAGTATTACTACTACTGTCACTATATACATAAGTCATGGTAGACACAAGCATTACTACTACTGTCACTATATACATAAGTCATGGTAGACACAAGCATTACTACTACTGTCACTATATACATAAGTCATGGTAGACACAAGTATTACTACTACTGTCACTATATACATGAAGTCATGGTAGACACAAGTATTACTACTACTGTCACTATATACATAAGCTAATCGTGAGACACAAGCATTACTACTACTGTCACTATATACATAAGTCATGCAGACACAAGTATTACTACTACTGTCACTATATACATAAGCCATCGTAGACACAAGCATTACTACTACTGTCACTATATACATAAGTCATGGTAGACACAAGTATTACTACTACTGTCACTATATACATAAGTCATGGTAGACACAAGCATTACTACTACTGTCACTATATACATGAAGTCATGGTAGACACAAGCATTACTACTACTGTCACTATATACATAAGTCATGGTAGACACAAGCATTACTACTACTGTCACTATATACATAAGCCATCGTAGACACAAGCATTACTACTACTGTAATCATCATTAAGTAGCTTGTCCTAAGCAGAACTTTGCCGCCCCAACAGTCCTTTGCAATTTCTCTCTTTCATAGGCCAGATGTCCTGCCTCTGCAGCCGTCATGTTCAAACCATCGTTACATCCTGAATCCATCTTTCCATGGTCTTCTCTTCTTCCTTTGCCGGTATGCCTCCTTTCATGATGGTCTTCTCCAGCCCTTCATGTCTTTTATATGTCCAAATATCTCAGTTTTCTTTCATTTGTAGTATCAGCCAATTTCATTTGATTTTGAGTTCTATCTTGATAGATCTATTTGTTCTTTTCTCTGTCCATGATGTGTGGAGGACTCTTCTGTATTTGTTTTCTCTTCTGTCCATGATGTGTGGAGGACTCTTCTGTATTTGTTCTCTTCTCTGTCCATGATTTGTGGAGGACTCTTCTGTAACACTTATATTCAAAAGAACTACTACTGTGACAATATATAATATAAGGACATACAATAGCAAACATCAACAAGTGACAGAACACGTACTTGTACATCTGAAGCTATATCTGGTAAGCTACCTTTCCTTGTCAACAACTTGCGTCTAGAGGACAGCTCAGATACTGCTGCAACCATTCTTGCACACTCTACAGACAAGTGCATATTATAACACATAGAAATATCTGATAGCTATTAACTGATAACATATAGAAATATCTGATAACTATTAACTGATAACATATAGAAATATCTGATAACTATTAACTGATAACATATAGAAATATCAAACAACTATATTCTAGAATATGTCCTTACGATAATTTGTCAATCACAAGCTAGCAGCTTCTCTACATTCAAACAGAAGCTATCCTCTGTTAAACTGATGAACTTGTCAGAAGTTATCTTCTATTGAACTGATCAACTATCACATGCACCACACATGCACCACACTACACATACACTACACATGCACCACACTACACATGCACCACACTACACATGCACCACACTACACATACACTACACATGCACCACACTACACATACACCACACTACACATGCACCACACTACACATACACCACACTACACATACACCACACCACACATACACCACACATACACTACACATACACTACACATGAACTCTGTGTATATATATATATATATTTATCTCAGACATTGATCAGTGAGAGAGTACAACAGAACAATAATACATCTTTAATCAAATCCCTTACATTATATTCATTTAATAGGTTGACGAGTGCACAAGTTGACGAGTGCACAAGTTGACGAGTGCACAAGTTGATGAGTACATAAGTTGACGAGTCAACATGTTGACATGTACACAAGTTGATAACTACACAAGTTGAGATGTACACAAGTTGATAACTACACAAGTTGACATGTACACAAGTTGATGACTACACAAGTTGACATGTACACAAGTTGATAACTACACAAGTTGACATGTACACAAGTTGATTACACAAGTTGATAACTACACAAGTTGATAACTACACAAGTTGATAACTACACAAGTTGACATGTACACAAGTTGATAACTACACAAGTTGAGATGTACACAAGTTGATAACTACACAAGTTGACATGTACACAAGTTGATGACTACACAAGTTGACATGTACACAAGTTGATAACTACACAAGTTGACATGTACACAAGTTGATTACACAAGTTGATAACTACACAAGTTGATAACTACACAAGTTGACATGTACACAAGTTGATTACACAAGTTGATAACTACACAAGTTGATAACTACACAAGTTGACATGTACACAAGTTGATAACTACACAAGTTGATGACTACACAAGTGGATGAGTACACAAGTGGAAGAGTACACAAGTAGAAGAGTACACAAGTTGAGAAACTGAGCATATCTGTTGAAAAAAAAAATCTGTACAAACATGATGCTAGACTTAAGGTGGGCTTGGACTGACCTTCTGCTCTGACAATTCTGCTAGTTGCTGTTCTTTGCTGAAAGTCTGGAGTATCACCTGCATCAAACATACAAGATCAATAGTAACACCTACATCATCAAACATACAAGATCAATAGTAACAACTACATCATCAAACATACTTGGCTGAAATCGGATGCATGTGTCCTAAACGTAGAAGTCTATGCGTTAGGGCCTACCAAACCAATGTGCAACGTATACACGTTCTTGGCAAAGATCAAACCTATCACAAGAGTGTGATTAAAATTGGTCGTAAAGAACGAACACAAAGAAGAAGATCAAACATACAAGATCAATAGTAACACCTACATCATCAAACATAAAGAGCTGTCTCTACACAAACTAGATATCTACATACTCTATGAGATGTCTCTACACAAACTACATATCTACATACTCTATGAGATGTCTCTACACAAACTACATATCTACATACTCTATGAGATGTCTCTACACAAACTAGATATCTACATACTCTATGAGATGTCTCTACACAAACTACATACTCTATGAGATGTCTCTACACAAACTACATATCTACATACTCTATGAGATGTCTCTACACAAACTAGATATCTACATACTCTATGAGATGTCTCTACACAAACTACATAGCTACATACTCTATGAGATGTCTCTACACAAACTACATATCTACATACTCTATGAGATGTCTCTACACAAACTACATATCTACATACTCTATGAGATGTCTCTACACAAACTACATATCTACATACTCTATGAGAAAGATGAAAAGAAAAATGAAGGGGAAACAAGAGCTTGCTTAATCATGAATTAAATATCAGAAAGTTGGGATCTAACTATATATAACTGTCTAACTGTAAAACAGACCTGACAGTGGAGGTCTGACACTGAGCAACAGGAAGATACACTTTTCCAGATACTTGTAACACATGTCATCATATGAGAGTTCTATCTTCTTCTCTACTGAGCCTTCTGCTAGTAAATGCTGGTTCTTCATCTAAGAAAATACAATCTCCAGTCAAGATAAGTGGCAAAATAATGCAAGTACATTTGTAAATATAAACGCTAAAACATTGACATGCTGGCTTGCATTGTTAACTATGCATGATGATTTGCATTGTTAACTACACATGCTGGCTTGCATTGTTAACACACATGACGGTCTGACAAGACGAATTTGAATTATCATCAGGAGTAAGGCAGGGATGTGTGCTTTCGTCTATACTTTTCAATATTTACACAGACAGGATAACGCAAGAAACCAAGACAGATAACAACCTCGATAACAACTACAATTTAATCAACGAACTACTCTTTGCAGATGATCACAGAGTATAATTTACAACAACGAACACAAACTTCAACAACACATAAATGCACTGTCAAGCATGCAAAAACATGACATGAAAATTAACACCTCCAAAACAGAAGTCATGACAATAAATAGGTCAACTAAATATACACGTGAATAATGTCAAAATACAACAGACTCCAGAATTCAAATATCTCGGGAGTATATTCACAGCAGATGGAAAGATGGACAGAGAAATCGAGACTAGATGACAGAAGGCAAATGCAGTGACATACCAACTGTCACCACTATTAAAACATCCAAGCATTAACATGGCAGTCAAACGACAACTGATAAAACTGCATATTTATTCCAACTCTCTGCTCTCAGTGCCAAACATGGCCCCTGACTAAGACACTAGAAAGAAAGATTACAACATGTGAAATGAGATGTCTACGAAAAGCTGTCAACGTTACAAGGAGAAATAGAGTGAGAAACGAGAATATCAGAAGCATCGTTGGTGCTATACCATGTATATAGTACATCGAGAAGCAAAGAATCAAGTGGTTCGGCCATCTAATGAGAATGGAACCACATTTACTACCATCACGTGCCTACAATAATCGACACTCAGGTGCAGAGCACGAGGCAGGCCAAGAACACGATGGATAGATAACATCTCAGAGTCCCTGAAAGCATGGACTGACAACGCCAGCGCAACACTCCTGGCACAAGAAAGAAAACTAAATCTCCTCATGACGCTTCATGGCAAATGTGGTCAAGATAAGATAACAAAGCAGAGTAACTTACAAAACTGCCTGACAAAACATTGACATGCTTGTAAATATATCTACATCTAGTATGATTGATATTTGTTCTACTACATCCCATCCCCAACAAATCAAACAGCTTGTCCTGAGCAAAGCTTTGCTACCCTAACAGTCCTTGAGAATTTCTCTCTCTCTCTCTCTCACATAAGCCAGCTGTTCCATCTCTGCTGCTATCATGTTTGCTCAAATCATGACTGTGTGGGACGATTTCCGGTCGCCAACATGTCGGTTGTGAAAATTCCTAACGGATAAACTGTGCATGATTTCTTGTGATTGCCGCGTTTCGGCACTATAAGCGGATAAAATGTATTGATTAGTGTCCGTGTTTGTGTATGTATGGTCAGAGCAAACGCCTGATCGTACATTGTGGCCTTGAGCGTGCCGGCGCTGTATCGGAGAATAGCGTGACCTGTTATCGATAGGTAGCGCACCGCGCGGCGATGGACTAAGAGCGAGTCCAACCTGCTGCCTTGTAGGTTAATAAATTATGGCAAAAGTGGTAGCCTGACAGAAACGCCAGAGAAGACGGGTGCACAATGTGCACCCAATCGCTTTTACGACATCGACTGGCATACAAAAAGAGTAGTGGTAAACCCGGGAGTTTCACAGACGGCAGGAGTGATCGATCCAAGCCTCCGAGCCAGGGGACAGTTAGCAGGGAAAAACACCAGTGAAGCAAATCATAGAACATTCAACATTATGCAGTGGAATGCAGAAGGAGTATTAAAGAAGAAGGTCCCATTAACAAAATATCTACAACAGGAGCAGATAGACATAGCATGCATACAAGAGACGCACCTAAACTCTAGCCACAGATTTTCCATTAGAGGATATCAGACCTTCCGACTAGACGGGGAAGGACCCAAAGGTTGATTCTGATTCTACCCTCAAAACGAAATTGCATGTAAAGAGATAGCAATATGCTCTAGTAGACAGTTGAAATTGTGGATAGACGCAACAACCCCAATTGGTAGCGCCCGGATCTATAACATCTACTGCCCTCCAAACAAAGGCTTAGTACTGGAGAACATGAACATAATACCAACAAACTGCATAGTAGTAGGAGACTTTAATAGTCACCCAAGCGTGGGGCTACCAGGATACTAACAACAGAGGTGACGAGGGGGAGGACTGGGAGATAGACAGCAACCTACACTTAACAATGCTGAGGATAAACCTAGTTACTACTCCAGAACCTGGAAAACCACCTCCACACCAGACCTGGCCTTTAGTACAGGTGAGATCCACCACAAAATTGATAGAATGGTGCTAGACCAACCGCAGGAAGTGACCACAGACCGGAAAGCTGGTCAAATGTTGCATACTCCCCACAGCAACCAAAACTGCTACCAAGATGGAACTACAAACGAGCAGACTGGGGGGAAATTTGCACTCCTGACAGACCTATACTGCGAACGCCTAAATATATGCAAGAGTATGCTAAAGCTGGGTGAGACTTTAACAAAGCCCTCCAAAAAGCAGCCACTGAGTCCATCCCTCGAGGTGCGAGACTAAACTACAGCCCATTCTGGACGGACGAATTAGAACAACTAGAAGTAGAACTAACGAAAGCAAGAGACATTGCAGAAATAGAAAGAACAACAGAAGCAAACATCAAACTTAAAGCCACCTCTGCAAGATACAAATGAACACTAAATGAAAATGCTAGAAACAGCTGGATAGAAAAAACACAAAGCCTTAAACTAAACTGAGATGGAAATAAGTTGAAACTAGCCAGGCACTAAACCAAGAAAATAAATACCAGCACACAATCACCATCAAACAGAATGATGAACAGCTAAGAGGGAAACAAGCTGCCAATATCCTTAGTGAGCACTTTACACAAGTAAATCATATAGATGTTCCTGAAGAAAGGAGGAAACCATAAAGAAGAACTAATGGCCCACGACCTCATTCAAGGTCCCCGGAGGAGCACATGACAACTAAATTCACAATGCATGAATTAGAAAAAGCATTGCGCTCTCTAAAGAAAAGAAAATCACCAGGCAATGATGGGATAACTAACAAAATGATAATAGAAATGGACGACAGTAAAAGAAGCTACTAGAAATATTTAACTGTAGCTGGAAAAGTGGCGTTATACCTAAAGAATGGAAGGAAGCTATACTGATACCGATAAAAAGATGGGAAGGATCCCACAGACCTGGGGCAGTTATAGACCAATAGCCTACTGAGCTGCGAGGAAAATTGCAGAGCGCATGATCAACACCAGACTAATGTGGCATCTGGAAGAAAGGGCATATCCCACAACTAAGCTGACTTCCGAAAACACAGATCTACGGAAGATCAAGTGACATACTCGCCCAGAGATAGAGATGCCTTTCAAGAGGGAAAACAAACGCTAGCAGTATGGGTAGATCTGGAGAAGGCTTTTGATAAAGTGTGGAAGGCTGGCTTAAAAGTGAAGTTGTGCAGAAACCTAGTAGCAGGACGAATGTACAAATGGATATCACAGTATCTAGAAAAAAGAACTGCTAAAGTGCAAGTGTTCACCAGCAGGAAAACAACACTAGAACAAGGAGTTACTCAGGTGGAGTACTGTCGCCAACACTGTTCCTCATATACATCAATGACATAACCGAGAACATACCCAGAAGGATCCACCACGCCCTGTATGCGGATGACCTGGCCCTGTGGACATCAGAGGAGCGATTACGCTGCAACAAGCAGAATACAACAGGCCCTCACATCCCTAGACCAATGGTCCAATACATGGCTGATCAAAGCCAATGAAAAGAAAACGACATATACGATTTTCCCTATCAACAAAGTCTCAAAGTCCAAAGTCCTTCTAAATAACCATATATTGCTCCCAGAGAAAACCCACATACCTTGAATCACCTTCGACTAGCGATGACATGGAATGCCAGATTGAAAACAAAACCTGAGAAAATCCAGGATGGCAATCATGACAAAAACTAGCTGGCACAACTTGGGGCAGATAACAGTGTTTTAAAGAAGCTTTATATGGGATATGTTCGTCTGACACGGGACTATGGAATCTCTGCATGGACAACTGTAGCCCAATCCAACTTCAATAAAATCAACTGTGTTCAGAACCAAGCTATGAGAATTATTGCGGGGGGAATGAGATCTACCCCAATACAGGAAATGGAGAAGACCACTGGCCTACAACCAATGGAAGATATAAGAGACAGCAGAACACTAAAACAAGCAGAAAAGTTCAAGAGATTAGAAGATCACCCAATGTACCACAGAATGAATGGGTTAGGAAGGGGCAGACTAAAACGAACCAACTTTGCAGCGACAACCAAGATGATGAGCAAACAACCATCATGTGCCAGTTACTCCCAAACCACTAAAATACACCAACACAAGACAGATATGGAAAGATACAAAATTCCAGAGCTGAATGAGAACATCACAGGGATAGCAGGCAAAAACCAACAAACAAATGAAGAAAGAAAATCCCTGGCCACCGAGTATCTAAAGGAACACTTTCCTAACAGCAGGTGGAACCATGTATACACAGATGGGTCTGCAGCAAATGCAACTGAAAATTGAGGAGGAGGAGCCTCATAGTGCTCAGTGACATGAAACACAGGAAGCTAAAATTAGCGACAGGAAGGTTCTCCAGCAATTACAGAGCAGAGGCAGAGGCCCTAAAAGCGGCGACAGAAGCCATAGTGTCAGAGGAACAAGTAAATGAAAACCTGGTATTTATTACTGATGCCCTGTCAGTAATTACTGCTCTAAAAAATCAAGACGATAATAACTTGAAGGAACTGCAAGCATCACTACACCAAGTATGCAACATTTTTCTAGAGTGGTAATACAGTGGATACCATCTCACTGCGGAATACCTAGCAATGAGACTGCAGACATATTGGCAAAAGCAGGAAGCAGACTACCACAGACAGACACCAGTATGACATATGAGGAAGCAAAAGTATGGATAAAAAAGGCTATAAGAACAAATGGCTGAGAGATCACCCAGGGCATAAAAAGGACGATGCTTACCACCAACTAAGTAGAGAGAAACAGGTTGTCATTTTTCGTCTACGAACAGGGCACAATAGACTGAGGTACCATCCGTTTAACAAGTATAAAATAGGCCCATCTGACATATGTACATGTGGCACCAGCAAGATGACAGAGACACACATACTGCAAGAATGTCCAACATACACGGAACAGAGAGAAAACACATGGCCAATCCTCATATCAGTCCAAGACAAGCTATACGGAGATGTACATGGACTCCGGTCGTGATGACATTGTTATCAAACCCGCTGATAAAGGTGGTGCCATAGTCGTATGGAGTAAAGAACTATATCTTCAGGAAGGCCACAACCAACTACTTAACACCCTATTCTACAAAAATATTCCTTCTGATGCCACACTATCCAACAATAGTAAGGTCCGAAGTCATCAAGAACCTACTGCTCTAAAGACCTTCCTACCGGCATCATCACTATGTGTCATCGACAGTTGTTTGGGCAAAACCCCCATTCTATATGCTCCCAAAATCATAAACTCACAATCCTGGTAGGCCTATTGTTTCTGCTTGCCTTTTCCTACGGAACATATCTCCGAATTCCTTGACAGTATCTTCAACCCTATAGTCACCACACTACCTTCATTCTTGAAAGATACTAACCACACTTTGTCTGTTTTTTCTTCTATTGTTGTTGCCTGGCAGGGCTTATCGCCTTCCTCCTTGATGTCTGCTCACTGTATACCTCTATACCTCATTCTGACGGACTTCAAGCTCTCCAGTTTTTTCTCGACAGGGGAACTAACCCTCTTGTCTCCACCGACTCTCCTTCTGTCTTGCAGAACTAGTTCTCACTCTCAACTCCTTTCAGTTCAATGACCAGTTCTTCAACAGATTAGTGGGCCGCATGGGTACTAAAATGGGACCCAGCATGCTTGTTTTATTCATGGGTCATCTTGAACACTTAGTATGGAACACCTATGATGGCCTTCTTCCGTCCGTGTATCATAGATACATCGATGATTGTATTTGAGTTACCGATATGTCTGAAGCCGATTTGTCACGCTTCATTACCTTCATCAATGCCTTAACCTGCTATTCGGTTCACTTCACATCTCTACCTCCTGTGTCAATTCTTGACATCACTATCACCATCAGCCTATCCACTATCACTACATCAGCATACTCAAGCCTACTGATACACATAGCTTTCTTTTGTATACCTCTTCCCATCCCCAGGCTTGTCGTGACTTCTTTACCTTCTCTCAACTTTACGTCACGTCGCCTCTGCAGCGAGGACGACGATTTTCTTGATAGAGCCTGAGATGCTTGATTTCTCTCGCCAGGCCTATACCCGAGAATGTGCTTACATCTGCCATGCATCGGTTCAGCTAATTGCTCGCCAGAGGCCCTCTCTCACATACTTAGAACCCCAAACCTGACAGGGTTAAACTTATCTTAACTTTCCACCCCCATAGTTCCCTGGTGAAAAAGGTCTTATTCCATCATCTCCCCATTCTTCAGTCTGATCCTGAGACACGTTCAGTCTTCCAACACTATCCTTTTGTGGCGTACAGACGGGACAGAAGCCTCAAGGATTTGTTGGTACACAGTCGCCAAGCCTAACATCCAGAGTCACTTTGGCACCATCCAAAGTGGCTGCCGGCGCTGTAATACATGTGCATATGTAATACAGACCCGTACTGTCTCTTTTCCAAAAGCTACCTATACCATTCAAGACAGTTTCACGTGTGAGTCCCGCAATATCATCTATGCTATTACCTGCAAACGATGCCATAAGGCCTATATTGGTGAAACTGGTAAGAGGCTCAGTGACCCGATTCGCCAACACTTACGCGATATTCGCTAATGTCTTAGACTCCTGTGGCCACTCATTTCAATGATACTGGCCATTCAGGAGTTGACGATGTCCAGGTCACAGTCATCCGATCATGTTCCTCCGATGATCGCAGCCATTCGCCTGGAGAACTGCTTTATTTAATTCTATGGCACTTTGCGACCTCTTGGACTCCAACGCATACACTCCTATGCTTCTTAGTACTGTCTTATCTCGTGCCTTGTTATCTATATGTGTGTTTGCTCCATATATGTGTCATTTATCCACTATATTGTTTATTGTTCCTCTCCTTTTCCACTTTCGGTTTTGTGTTGCACTCATTTCGTTGTTCCTTTTTATTCCCAGATTTTCATTAGATAGGTTTATGTTTCCACATGTAATCGTCCATTTGTAGTGTTTTTCGAAATTCGTCATTCTTGTTGTATTGTTTGCTTGATAAAGCCTTTTGGTCGAAACGCTGCTGTTTATCGTCACTGTTTATGTATTTTGTAAAACTGTAGTACTGTGTTTTTACGTGTTTACTCTGGTTGACCACTAACTACTTTAAAAGTATACAAATCGATGTCTGAAAACGTTGGAAGAAGAAGAAGAAGAAGCTCAAATCATAAGTAGCATCCTGAATCCATCTTCTCCATCATCTTCTTATTTTCTTCTTTGCCAGAATGCCTCCTTTTCCCTAATGGTCTATTCGAACCTTTCATGTCTTATTATATGTTCAAAATACTTACATTTTCTTATTCATTTATTCAGCATCAACCAAATTTTTCAATGATTTTCAGTTCCTCTGGATAGATTTATTTGTTTCTCTGTCCATGGTATTCTGAGAACTTTTTTTAACACTTATATTCAAAAGCACAGATATGCTTTTTCACTGCCTTGTTAAATGTCCATGTTTTACACCCATATCTTGTCACTTTGCAATTCTCTCAATGGGTTTTAAAGTAGTGACAAGGCTCATTGTTTCACCACAAATGCTTCTTCCCCACTTGCTGTTCCATTCGCACAGGAAGCAAAAAATACTTGGGTGGATTTAGTCTGTAAGCTTGCTAAGTCATTATTACTTTTAGGTCACTACAGATGTTACATTTGTAGGGTTAGCAATGAATCCTTTACAGTATAAGTTTCATACGTTTTGTTCATAACAACTCAATATATAATAGGATAGATGGAAAATGTCCATAAGTACCAATATATATATATATATGTATATATATATATATATATATATATATAGTGCTCATTGTGATAAAGACAGCTTGAGACCGCAATTAATGATTCGCTGAAGAAATCTCCATTCACCTGATCTGTGTTCTAATCCAAATGATTAAAGTAAGCCATCTATGTAAACTGCAATAGATCATTTCATCACATTCAGAGACAATGTGGTGTAGGTACTTAACTCTCACAGTTTCTGAAATATGTCACTTTAGTTCATGCGCTAAGAAAAATCCATCCTTGGACGATGTGATGCTAAAAGTTGGATGTCCACTTTTGAAAGATAAACATCTCTTACAAGATTATTCACTTCTTCATTCAATAAGTGTGACTATGATGAGTGTTAATCTGACAAATCTTCATCTTTGCACAATGTTTTCCTCTGCATCTGTCTATCATGAAAAATGGCTACAGAAAGGTAATGCAATCTCCAACCCCTAAACTATTGCATCATATTCTGCAATATATTCCAGAAATGTCTGTTCTGACTTTAGTAGCAGGACTGCTGTGTCATACCATGTCAGGGGTCAAAGGTGCAAAGGGACAATGCCTCGCCAGGATTAGTTAGCTGGCACTAATCAAGACCCTGCCCCACCTACACATGGTGACCCTGGAAACAGACATTGGTTCCTGTCTGGCTAAGAAGGAAGGGATCGAGGGAGAGCTACTATGATATAAGTAGTGATACAGACATAGTCACGTTGGATGAGATCCGCTAGCAACACAGACGAACAGAATCCCAGAGTGACTATTAATGTACATCTCTCCCGGCCGATGGGAAAAGCTGAAAGGATGAACAAAAAATGATGAGGGGTGCATCCAGAGAAGAGACGTGGGCCCATGTAAACTGGGCCCCCACCTCCGGGCCCGAGTTAAGTTGCACGTGGGCCCACATAGGGCGAAACTCAGAGCCGAGGTGGGGGCCCAAGTTGAGCTCAGTGTCCGGAGAGCCAAGAGGCATGGTGAATGTGTGCATGGTGAGAACCAATAGACAAGTAGGCACTGGGGCAGAGCGAACACGAATGCGAACGATGCACAGGTAGGCCCAACAGTGGGGCAAACGTGCCCGGCACTGATGGTTGAGAGATGAAGGGTGTGCAAGCGTAGGGGTGAGCAGACCACCCAAATGTGCAGAAAAAACTGGAAAGCCCAGCAGAGGCTTGAATCCAGTGCCCGTTCCACTCGCAGGGAACTACTACTGCCTTGTAGTTAGATTGGTTACAATCAAAGGCTAGAGGAGCAATCTGTACACAAAATTGGACGGTAGGCAAACCAAGTAGTCCAAAAAAGACAGGTAACCTGGGCAGATAACGCTCAACAACCCGGGAGGGTAGGTCGTCTAAAGGTCGCTGCCCTAAAATAAAATAGCAACCTGCTGCCTTGCAGGTCGGCTGGGGACCTAGTAAACTCTGGTTGAAATCGGATACGTCACCAAAGTACAAGAACCAGAGTTCCAAATGTTAGTGAGACTCTCAGACTAGAAGTTGATGTTAGTGAGACTCTCAGACTAGAAGTTGATGATAGTGAGACTCTCAGACTAGAAGTTGATGTTAGTGAGACTCTCAGACTAGAAGTTGATGTTAGTGAGACTCTCAGACTAGAAGTTGATGTTAGTGAGACTCTCAGACTACCAGTTGATGTTAGTGAGACTCTCAGAGTAGAAGTTGATGTTAGTGAGACTCTCAGAGTAGAAGTTGATGTTAGTGAGACTCTCAGACTACCAGTTGATGTTAGTGAGACTCTCAGACTAGAAGTTGATGTTAGTGAGACTCTCAGACTAGAAGTTGATGTTAGTGAGACTCTCAGACTAGAAGTTGATGTTAGTGAGACTCTCAGACTAGAAGTTGATGATAGTGAGACTCTAACTATCAGACTAGAATGAGGAATCTCTAATCCCTCTAATGAGAAATAAATATTTCTTTGCCAGTTATCTGCAAGAAAACAAAACAAATTTTGTCTAATGGCTGCCTAAAAATTGTAATAATGACCTTCCATCGAGTGTCGCTCACGGTCAGAGTCGTGGTCTGCACTCTCATCTAGGATCTCTCTGGAATGCTCAGGACTGTCTGACATTTCTTCTCCTCTTCCTTCTGTGTACGGCACTTCTGGTTTTGTGTTGTTAAATCTCTGGCCAACCAGTGTCTTTTCAGAGTCTTCCTCCTGACTGCGACCTCGGAAAGATATCAGAGAGCTCCTGACCTTATACACCATCAGGAATATTGCCTCTAAATGTTTGGTTGGCCTGCAGAGAGAAAGAGAGAGAGAGAGAGAGAGAGATATAAAGGAGAGTATTCACAAGACAATACAATCACACAGCAACAGAGGTATATGTGCTTGTATAGCATTAGATGTTTGTGTTCTCTCTACTTCTTCATGTCTGTATCTCTTGAAGTCTGTATCACTTCATCTCTGTATCTCTTCATGTCTGTATCACTTCATGACTGTATCACTTCATGTCTGTATCTTTTCATGTCTGTATCACTTCATGTCTGTATCTCTTTATGTCTGTATCTCTTCATGTCTGTATCTCTTCATGTCTGTATCTCTTCATGTCTGTATCACTTGAAGTCTGTATCACTTCATGTCTGTATCTCTTGAAGTCTGTATCACTTCATCTCTGTATCTCTTCATGTCTGTATCACTTCATGACTGTATCACTTCATGTCTGTATCTCTTCATGTCTGTATCACTTCATGTCTGTATCTCTTTATGTCTGTATCACTTCATGTCTGTATCACTTCATGTCTGTATCACTTCATGTCTGTATCACTTCATGTCTGTATCTCTTCATGTCTGTATCACTTCATGTATGTATCTCTTCATGTCTGTATCACTTCATGTCTGTATCTCTTGAAGTCTGTATCTCTTCATGTCTGTATCACTTCATGTCTGTATCACTTCATGTCTGTATCTCTTCATGACTGTATCTCTTCATTTTTGTATCACTTCATGTCTGTATCACTTCATGTCTGTATCTCTTGAAGTCTGTATCACTTCATGTCTGTATCACTTCATGTCTGTATCACTTCATGACTGTATCTCTTCATTTCTGTATCACTTCATGTCTGTATCTCTTCATGTCTGTATCTCTTCATGTCTGTATCACTTCATGTCTGTATCACTTTATGTCTGTATCTCTTCATGTCTGTATCACTTCATGTCTGTATCACTTCATGTCTGTATCACTTCATTTCTGTATCTCTTTATGTCTGTATCACTTCATGTCTGTATCTCTTTATGTCTGTATGTATATCTGTATACATTATGTTCATGTCTGTATGTATGTATATCTTCTCTCTTCTTGCTCGTTTTCGACAATTTTAATCACTCTGTGTGATATGTCTGATCTTTGCCAAGAACGTGTATATGTTGCACATTGGTTTGGTAGGCCCTAAACACAAAGACTTCTACACGCTTAGAACACGTGCATCCGATTTCAGCTAAACCTCCTTAGTCGCCTCTACGACATGCGTGGCAGGTAACAGTGGTTCTATTCTTTACACCCCAAATTTGGGCCGGTAACCACTCGGGCGATGTATGTATATGTCTACATCGTGTTCATGTCTACATCATGTTCATGTCTGTATCTCTTCATGTCTGTATGTATATCTGTATCTGTATATGTCTACATCGTGTTCATGTCTACATCATGTTCATGTCTGTATGTATATCTGTATCTGTATAGGTCTACATCGTGTTCATGTCTACATCATGTTCATGTCTGTATCTCTTCATGTCTGTATGTATATCTGTATCTGTATATGTCTACATCGTGTTCAGGTCTACATCATGTTCATGTCTACATCATGTTCATGTCTGTATGTATATTTGTATCTGTATATGTCTACATCATGTTCATGTCTACATCATGTTCATGTCTACATCACGTTCATGTCTAGAGACTGAACACATTCTCCCTGATATCCTGACTAGCTAGCGCCAATGAAAGGACTTGAGACAATACTGGTTATAATGTTTAATGAGACTCTGAATCCAAGCAAGAGATTGTTGCTGTTGTCATTGTCTTGAAGGATGTGTATAAGAAAGTGCTTCCAGTCCAAGCAAGAGACTGTTACTGTTGTCATTGTCTTGGAGGATGTGTATAAGAAAGTGCTTCCAGTCCAAGCAAGAGACTGTTACTGTTGTCATTGTCTTGGAGGATGTGTATAAGAAAGTGCTTCCAGTCCAAGCAAGAGACTGTTACTGTTGTCATTGTCTTGGAGGATGTGTATAAGAAAGTGCTTCCAGTCCAAGCAAGAGACTGTTACTGTTGTCAATGTCTTGAAGGATGTGTATAAGAAAGTGCTTCCAGTCCAAGCAAGAGACTGTTACTGTTGTCATTGTCTTGGAGGATGTGTATAAGAAAGTGCTTCCAGTCCAAGCAAGAGACTCTTACTGTTGTCATTGTCTTGGAGGATGTGTATAAGAAAGTGCTTCCAGTCCAAGCAAGAGACTGTTACTGTTGTCATTGTCTTGAAGGATGTGTATAGAAAGTGCTTCAGTCCAAGCAAGAGACTGTTACTGTTGTCATTGTCTTGAAGGATGTGTATAAGAAAGTGCTTCCAGTCCAAGCAAGAGACTGTTACTGTTGTCATTGTCTTGGAGGATGTGTATAAGAAAGTGCTTCCAGTCCAAGCAAGGGACTGTTACTGTTGTCATTGTCTTGAAGGATGTGTATAAGAAAGTGCTTCCAGTCCAAGCAAAAGACTGTTACTGTTGTCATTGTCTTGGAGGATGTGTATAAGAAAGTGCTTCCAGTCCAAGCAAGAGACTGTTACTGTTGTCATTGTCTTGGAGGATGTGTATAAGAAAGTGCTTCCAGTCCAAGCAAGAGACTGTTACTGTTGTCATTGTCTTGGAGGATGTGTATAAGAAAGTGCTTCCAGTCCAAGCAAGAGACTGTTACTGTTGTCATTGTCTTGGAGGATGTGTATAAGAAAGTGCTTCCAGTCCAAGCAAGAGACTGTTACTGTTGTCATTGTCTTGGAGGATGTGTATAAGAAAGTGCTTCCAGTCCAAGCAAGAGACTGTTACTGTTGTCATTGTCTTGAAGGATGTGTATAAAAGTGCTTCAGTCCAAGCAAGAGACTGTTACTGTTGTCATTGTCTTGGAGGATGTGTATAAGAAAGTGCTTCCAGTCCAAGCAAGAGACTGTTACTGTTGTCATTGTCTTGGAGGATGTGTATAAGAAAGTGCTTCCAGTCCAAGCAAGAGACTGTTACTGTTGTCATTGTCTTGGAGGATGTGTATAAGAAAGTGCTTCCAGTCCAAGCAAAAGACTGTTACTGTTGTCATTGTCTTGGAGGATGTGTATAAGAAAGTGCTTCCAGTCCAAGCAAGAGACTGTTACTGTTGTCATTGTCTTGGAGGATGTGTATAAGAAAGTGCTTCCAGTCCAAGCAAGAGACTGTTACTGTTGTCATTGTCTTGGAGGATGTGTATAAGAAAGTGCTTCCAGTCCAAGCAAGAGACTGTTACTGTTGTCATTGTCTTGGAGGATGTGTATAAGAAAGTGCTTCCAGTCCAAGCAAGAGACTGTTACTGTTGTCATTGTCTTGGAGGATGTGTATAAGAAAGTGCTTCCAGTCCAAGCAAGAGACTGTTACTGTTGTCATTGTCTTGAAGGATGTGTATAAGAAAGTGCTTCCAGTCCAAGCAAGAGACTGTTACTGTTGTCATTGTCTTGGAGGATGTGTATAAGAAAGTGCTTCCAGTCCAAGCAAGAGACTGTTACTGTTGGCATTGTCTTGGAGGATGTGTATAAGAAAGTGGACTTGTCAATCATGACACTATCTTTGCTAAATTATGGCATTAATCCATGACTGACTAACTGGATAGCTGCTTCTTTGATGGAGACGACTGTTGCGCTACATTCAGAAACATGGACGCAAGAGCCTGCATTTTATGCTAACATAATACAACATGAGATATTGAACAAATATCCAATAATACAACATTAGATATTGAACAATTATCCAATAATACAACATTAGATATTAAACAATTATCCAATAATAGAACAAATATATCCAATAATACAACATTAGATGTTGTACAAATATCCAATAATACAACATGAGATATTGTACAAATATCCAATAATATAACATGAGATATTGTACAATTATCCAATAATACAACATGAAATATTGTACAAATATCCAATAATACAACATGAAATATTGTACAAATATCCAATAATAGAGCTTGAAGTATATATTACACATGTCACGAATATAGAATTGACATCTGTTAAACAAGTACACTATATAGTGTATGCTATCAGGTAGTCTGGTATTTAAATGTGTGTGTGTGTGTGTGTGCTCTAGTCAGATAATAGTTTATTGTGATCTTGTGCTAGAGTCTGCCAGTTACATACATGTCACTTGATTTGCAGGCACATTCATGCAGGTAGGCAGACAGACAGACAGAGAAAAATAGAGGGACAGAAAGAGAGAGATGGAGAAATAGAGAGAAAGAAAGAGACAGACAGAGAGAAATAGAGTGAAAGAAAGAGACAGAGAGAAATAGAGAGAAAGAAAGAAAAGAAATAAAGAGAAAGAGAGAGACAGACAGAGAAATAGAGAGAAGAGAAAGAGAGAGAAGGGAGAGAGAAAGATAGAGAGAAGAGAGAAGAGAGAAAATAGAGTACATGTGTGAGACAGCCACTAAAGGTTTCATCCCTACCACTCATGTTCTTTAATATATCTCCATAGGTTACAGTTTTTCAGCACAGCTGCCAAGACAAATCTGCTTACTAGGTCCAGCCATTTCTCTTCCTTCATTTCACAAGTACTGAGATCTGAAATATAAACATTTTACAAGTACTGAGATCTGAAATATAAACATTTTACAAGTACTGAGATCTGAAATATAAACACTTTACAAGTACTGAAATATGAAATATAAACATTTTACAAGTACTGAGATCTGAAATATAAACACTTTACAAGTACTGAAATATGAAATATAAACATTTTACAAGTACTGAGATCTGAAATATAAACATTTTACAAGTGCTGAGATCTGAAATATAAATATTTTACAAGTGCTGAGATCTGAAATATAAATATTTTACAAGTGCTGAGATCTGAAATATAAATATTTTACAAGTACTGAGATCTGAAATATAAATATTTTACAAGTGCTGAGATCTGAAATATAAATATTTTACAAGTACTGAGATCTGAAATATAAATATTTTACAAGTGCTGAGATCTGAAATATAAATATTTTACAAGTACTGAGATCTGAAATATAAATATTTTACAAGTGCTGAGATCTGAAATATAAATATTTTACAAGTACTGAGATCTGAAATATAAATATTTTACAAGTACTGAAATATAAACACTTTACAAGTGCTGAGATCTGAAATATAAACACTTTACAAGTACTGGAGGTCTGAAATATAAACATTTCACAAGTACTGAAATATGAAATATAAACATTTTACAAGTGCTGAAATATAAACATTTTACAAGTACTGAGATTTGAAATATAAATATTTTACGAGTACTGAAGGTCTGAAATATAAACACTTTACAATGCCTTAACAATGGGGCTAGCTGATATGTTACAGCATTTGCATTTTTACTCTAGCCTCTATCTCCCTATCTAGTCTTCCTCTTCTGTGAATATGCTTCCTAAGTATTTGAATTCTTTCACTTGGTTGATTGTAGTGCCATTGACATGGATGTTTAGTTTATTAATGTTTTCTTCCTATATTCATTATTTCTGTTCTAGTATCGTTGATTTTCATGTCATGATTTATACAATTTTTGTTCAAGGTGTCAACATGTTGTTGTACATCTTGTTCATTTTGATGTATCAGGCTACAGTGTATCATCTGCAAAAAGAAGTTCATTGATTTCATCATTATCTGAATTTGACTTTTTGAGTTATTGTATCCATATATGTCTGGTCAAACACTAGTAACAGCTGTTATAAGAAAGAGAAGATGGAGATATGTTGTTGGGCTTACCTGAGAAGTAATGTCTGGTCAAATACTAGTAACAGCTGTTATAAGAAAGAGAAGATGGAGATATGTTGTTGGGCTTACCTGAGAAGTAATGTCTGGTCAACAACTAGTAACAGCTGTTATAAGAAAGAGAAGATGGAGATATGTTGTTGGGCTTACCTGAGAAGTAATATCTGGTCAAACACTAGTAACAGCTGTTATAAGAAAGAGAAGATGGAGATATGTTGTTGGGCTTACCTGAGAAGTAATGATGAAAGAATCACAAAGCAGACATTGAGGGTGGGAGGCAAAAGGTTCAAGAAAGAATGGATGCTCCAGGGAAGCCCTGACACAAACTTTACAGAGGCATGAAATATCCACAATTCAATTCAACAAAGAGAGTGAGTGAATTTCCAGGACAGAGCGGTATGGAGAAATTACTTGCAGGACCTATGAATGTTTATATATATATGTATATTTAAACTAAACATTGCTATATTTAAAACACGTAATCACAAAGTACTGTAGTTTTACAAATTACAAAAACAATGACAAAATACAGCAACGTTTGAACCAACAAGGCCTTTATCAAGCAAACAAACAACAGAAGTAACAAATTTTAAAAAACATATGGATGACTACATACAAACATTTCTAATGAAAATCTGGGAATAAAAACAAATAACGAAATAAATGTAACGTAAAAAACACACATAAAAACTAGAAATAGAAAGGAAGAGAAACAATGAAAAATCTAGTAAATATATATACAGTAAACCCTGTACACGAACTCGCTTAACACAAACACCCGGTTAACAAGAACAAAAATGTGGTCCCATCATAAATGTCTATTTCTTATCAGTAAATAACACAAATTTCTGTGTACCACGAATCACGAACTGTATTTTAGTCCCTCCGCAATTTTATTCTCATTTAAGGGGATTGGTCTTGAAAATCAAGAATCTATTTTCGTTGTTTTCATATTAATATAAAATTTGTATAAGCATTTTGAAAAAGTATGACTTAGAATAGTAGAAAAAAATTAGTAAAAAAAAATGTCAAAGTGTTGCCATGGAAACAATACAAAATGGCCGCCTAAAACAAAATTTCAAATCCCTAAGGCTCTGAATCTAATGAATGTAAATGAATTCTGTTTTCACTCTAAGGTGCGCAATTGTAATATCTAAAATATTACACATGATTTTTAGGATATATTAAATATTTAATTTTTATAAATTTTTGTAAAAATTCCTCAAAATGTGATCAAAAAAGCTGTTTTGGAGGGTGTGTTTACACAAAAATTCATAAAAATGTAATATTTAATATATCCTAAAAGGATCAGTAATTTTGTAGATATTACAATTAGCACTTAGAGTGAAAACAGAATTCATTTATATTCATTAACTTCAGAGCCTTAGGATTTGAAATTTTGTACTTGCTGCCATTTTGTATTGTTTCCATGGCAACGCATTGATTTTTTTCTAATTTTTTCTACTATTCTAAGTCATAATCTTTCAAAATTGTTATACAAATTCTACATTAATACCAAAGCAAAGAAAATAGTTTCCAGACCAGAGTCCCCTTAACGAACTTCCAAAGCTTCACAATGTTTGTTGTCACCTTAAAAGCCTTTCATTGTTAGTGATCGGAAAGGTAACACTAACAGTTTCATTGACCTGTGGATGTCCAGTTTGTGTAAAAGGAATGCCCTTGAGTTTGAGATAGAGGCGCGAGATAGGTGAAGACATTAATATGTACACAAAGCATTTTCGGACAGCGGGAAAAGATTAATGCGTCCCGGAAGGTGCGATAGCAGATCTGTCAGTAATAAATTGCGTTTCAGGATTTGGTTACATCGTAGAAGCTCTGGGTACTGTATTTTATTACAGGTACGAGAATTTTATAGCCAGAAACCCAATTAGAAGTAAAGTATGGTTTTGGGCGGGAAGGGGGAAGAGAAGGGAGGAGAAATTGAAAATGAAAGTGAAATTCCAGTTGATAAAAATCTGGTGAGAAAATGTTCAGATAGGACGGAAAGTTAGATAGAGTCAGTTGAAGAGTCATGTCTAAGAGGAAGCAGACAGGCATAGATCTGGAAACAAAACTAAGAATTCTAAACGAAGTAGACCGTGGTGCATTGAAGAAAAAGACAATTGCTGAACAGAATGGAATTGCCAAGTCTACCTTATCCACAGTACTTAAAGACAGGGAAAAAATTCTTAATGCTGTTCCATTAGGTTCCGGTAACAAATCTAAGCGACTTCGTAGTGCTAAATCGAAGATATCAAACGCTACTTCTAGAATGGTTTAACCATATGCGCACTTCCAATGTACCTTTAAGTGGACCTATAATTCAGTCAAAAGCAAATGAGATTGCCAAAAATTTGGATATTCAAGATTTCAGCTGTTCCGCTGGTTGGCTGTACCGGTTCCAAAAAGAGACTCAATTTCATCAGTAGTGATTTGTGGTGAAGCAAATAAAGTTAATGAAGAAGGGGCAAACTGGTTGCATGGATTTTATGGAGTGAGAGAAAAGTATGCCTCGTGTGCGTGTACAATATGACGAAACTGGACTTTTTACAATCTTTTTCCAAGTCATACCCTCGGAATAAAAGGTAACAAGTGCCATGGTGGAGCGCACAGTAAACAACGTCCAACTGTTGTCCTTGTATGTATGCAGCGGCAGTGATAAACACCGCCCATGGGTGATAGGCAAGTTCAAGAAACCACGTTGTTTTAAAAACATGAACATGGATTCTCTACCTTGCATCTACTCTCACGATAAGAAAGCTTGGATCGACAGCACATCATTTTGTAAGTGGCTTCTTCATTTCAACAGTCGAATGGTGACTCAGAATAGGCATGTTCTTCTGACAATGGACAAGTGTACGGCCCATAAAATACATGATCTGAACTTAACAAACGTAAAGGTTCAATTTCCCCCCAAATGCAACAAGTCTTCAGCCTTTAGATCAAGGCATTGTTGCTCTTATGAAGAGTGCTTATATGAGCGACTTGTAGAGACTGCAATTGCGCTGTTGAAAACAACACGATAACCCCAAGTTGGAGTGTGCTCGATGCAATAAAGCTATCGCTGTCTCCTGGGAATCTGTGCCATCAAAACACTTGCAGAACTGCTTTAGCAGAGCCTGGAGACATAGCAACACTAATCCTATCGAAGAGTTAGATGGTGACATCGACACCACCTCTCATGACGAATGGGATATTCTTCAAGACGTTGCAAACCCTGGAGTTAGTTTTGAAGAATTCATTAGTGCAGATGACGATGTTGCCGTGTGTTCTCCAGAGGAATCTTATGTACATGTACAAGCAGTTGTGTGTAGAGTGCAAGAAATATCATCAGAAGAAAGTGATGAAGACAATAGTATACCGTCCACCCGCCAGGAAGTATTCGGCCTTGGACACTTTAGAACGGTTTGAAATGACCGCTAGGTTTACGGAAGCTATACACACAGTTGGCCGTGAAGTTACTATGCACTTTCGCTCCTGTCTGCAACAGCGCAATATACAGGAAATTTTCTGCAGAAAATGATACGTGAGTACTTCTTTAAAAGTTAATTACGGTAGTAGTGTTTCTATGATGGCATCTGTATTGTATATGGTTAATACTGTACTGCATTGCAATGCTAAAATTTGAGTCCCGGATAACACGAATTTTTAACACGAACTCGTGATTTTGGTCCCTGAGTTCGTGTTAACGAGGGTTTACTGTAACTTGAATACATGCAACATATGCCCATATAGATTACAAGGCATGGGAAGAGAAAGTACTAAGAAGCATGGAATGTAATACGTTGAGCCATGTGGTCAAGGTACCATACAACGAAATCAACCGATTCTCCAGAGCAAATCAACTGCGATCATCCGAGAACATGATCGGATGGCTGTTACCTGGACATCGTGAGCTCCTAAATGGCCAGTATCATTGAAATGGGTGGCTACAGGGGTCACAGAGCAGTCGATTTGCTCTGGAGAATCAGTTGATTTCTTTGTATGGTACCTTGACCATGTGGCTCAACGTGATTCATTCTATGCTTAGTACTTCTTCCCATGCTTGTAATCATATGGGTATATGTTTCATGTATTCAAGTTATATATTTACTAGATTTTTCATTGTTTCTCTTCCTTTCTATTTCTAGTTTTTATGTGTGTTTTTGTGTTACATTTTTTTCGATTATTTGTTTTATTCCCAGATTTTCATTAGAAACGTTTGTATGTAGTTGTCCATATGTTTTTTTAAATTTGTCACTTCTGTTGTTCGTTTGCTTGATAAAGGCCTTGTTGGTTGAAATGTTGCTGTATTTTGTCATTGTTTTGTAATTTGTAAAACTACAGTACTTTGTGATTACGTGTTTTGCCAATCAAATAGTTTTACTGCAGTCTCATCTATTTTGTGAATTTATTAAAATAACGACTCAGGTAGCATCTCTTCTTACCTTGATGTTTGCTTCCTACTGTGTATCATTATTTAACTCTTTCCACGCCAATCATAGCACACAGTGCCACAGCATAGTCCGTTGAACGCCAATTGCTGTACACTGCGCCATTTGAGTTGTTTCCCCTTATTCAAGTCTTTCTAGTTTTACTTCTACTACTTTTTAACCTTGTTATTCTAATAGGTTGTGCTGTTTTCTTCAAATTACTATATAATAAGATATATATATGTGTTTATTTATTAATGAGAAGTTACGATTTTTAAAAAAAAATGCTTTCTTTGGCCTCCCTTGAATTAACTGTGTACAACTGAGGAAATCACTATGTATGGAAAGAGTTACGGTAACAGTCGATGGTATGATATCTCTTCTTACCTTGATGCTGAGCAAACTCAATCATCATAGCCAGCAGATGGTTGTTTGTGCATTAGCACACCCAGGGCTAGGTCCAACAGGGATCTGGTCTCACTGTCCATGTCTGGCTCATGACATAGACTTGATAATGACTCTGGACTCTCCACTGCCATTTCTGACATCAGAGAGCTGATCTTTTCTATTCAATGACAAGATAAAATGTGAGACATTTATGCAGATTGTTAAACCTTTTTATTTGATAATCATATGTCATTCAAATACTCATAGTAGTGACTGCTTGTGGGGAGACTAGTGACTGCTTGTGGGGAGACTAGTGACTGCTTGTGGGGAGACTAGTGACTGCTTATGGAGAGACTAGTGACTGCTTATGGAGAGACTAGTGACTGCTTGTGGAGAGAGTAGTGAATGCTTGTGGGGAGACTGGTGACTGTTTGTGGGGAGACGGACCATTGTGCATGGCCACTGAGTCATTCATATGTGTTGATTCCACCCCTTCTTCCCCCAAATAATGGCTGACACATTCCATTTCTGAGGACATTTTGTTTAGTTTGCTCTCTAGACATTTGCAGTCCCATGCTGATGAGATCTGTCTTCCCAGGTTTGTCTGAAGTTGTCCTACTCTAGGTGACTTCAGTTTTCTGTCGCCGGGCTCACCAACCCAGGCTTTTATGCAGGGTGTGCTACCTGGACACTATAGTTTAATACCATATACTTGGAGGAAAGTGTCATAGAAGTAGAAAACAAGACAAGAAAAAAGATGTCCTTCTCAAGGGAGAGCGAGAGGACAACTGCTATTTGTCCCATAGTTGGGGGTGGGTTAGTTGCAGACAGAACATTTACCACTCGCCGGTGGGTTCTGCGTTGTCACCTTATGAGGCTCCATCCTACTCCCGCTCTTTGGCCTTTCACCTTCAGTCTGTTCGCTTGTTAGACCTGCTAGGAGTTAGACTCCTGCCGACATAGCCTGAATGATCCTAAAGGTAGACAAATCCTCCAACCGCGATAAGGTAGGCTAATGTGGATGGTGTGGGGAGACAACAAGGGCCACCTGGGGGGGAAGTGAGAGAGGCTAGAGAATTGTATAACATACTCACTAAAATGACTAATAGACTGCAAGCCATTACTGAACAGCATAGAATTATTCAGCCAGTGATCACAGTCCACTTCACATTGAGCTTGCTGGGCTCCATGTAACATCTCTCCCAGACAGCTTCCAACAAGAAGACCACATGTTCTCTCTATGTCAATCAGCCATGACCATGGCTTTTGGTGAGCAGGAACATCATCCTCTCCTGAGCATTAAGTATAATACATTTCTTATCTGATGATATCTTGTATAGACAAACATAAACATTTCTTATCTGATGATATCTTGTATAGAAAAACATAAACATTTCTTATCTGATATCTTGTATAGACAAACATAAACATTTCTTATCTGATGATATCTTGTATAGGCAAACATAAACATTTCTTATCTGATGATATCTTGTGAGGCAAACATAAACATTTCTTATCTGATGATATCTTGTATAGGCAAACATAAACATTTCTTATCTGATATCTTGTATAGACAAACATAAACATTTCTTATCTGATATCTTGTATAGGCAAACATAAACATTTATTATCTGATGATATCTTTTATAGGCAAACATAAACATTTCTTATCTGATGATATCTTGTATAGACAAACATAAACATTTCTTATCTGATGATATCTTGTATAGACAAACATAAACATTTCTTATCTGATGATATCTTGTATAGACAAACATAAACATTTCTTATCTGATATCTTGTATAGACAAACATAAACATTTCTTATCTGATGATATCTTGTATAGACAAACATAAACATTTCTTATCTGATGATATCTTGTATAGGCAAACATAAACATTTCTTATCTGATGATATCTTGTATAGACAAACATAAACATTTCTTATCTGATATCTTGTATAGACAAACATAAACATTTCTTATCTGATGATATCTTGTATAGGCAAACATAAACATTTCTTATCTGATGATATCTTGTATAGACAAACATAAACATTTCTTATCTGATGATATCTTGTATAGGCAAACATAAACATTTCTTATCTGATGATATCTTGTATAGACAAACATAAACATTTCTTATCTGATATCTTGTATAGACAAACATAAACATTTCTTATCTGATGATATCTTGTATAGACAAACATAAACATTTCTTATCTGATGATATCTTGTATAGGCAAACATAAACATTTCTTATCTGATGATATCTTGTATAGACAAACATAAACAGACATGATCAATAAACAAAACATACTAGCATCATGTGTCCACTTCAAACTAGTCAATGTCATCAATGTATTGTTTGGTACAACAATCAAATATTTCCTATAACATTTCAGATAACACACAGAAAGATCATTTACAAACAGATATTATACAGAAAGATCATTTACAAACAGATATTATACAGACATATATTATACAGACATATATTATACAGACATATATTATACAAACCGATATTATACAGACATATATTATACGGACAGATATTATACAGACAGATATTATACAAACAGATATTATACAGACAGATATTATACAGACAGATATTATACAGACAGATATTATACAGACAGATATTATACACACAGATATTATACAGACATATATTATACAGACAGATATTATACAAACATATATTATACAGACATATATTATACAGACATATATTATACAGACATATATTATACAGACAGATATTATACAAACAGATATTATACAAACATATATTATACAGACAGATATTATACAGACAGATATTATACAAACATATATTATACAGACAGATATTATACAAACAGATATTATACAGACATATATTATACAGACAGATATTATACAGACAGATATTATACAAACAGATATTATACAAACAGATATTATACAAACAGATATTATACAAACAGATATTATACAAACAGATATTATACAGACAGATATTATACAAACAGATATGATACAAACAGATATGATACAAACAAACAGATATTAAACAAACAGATATTATACAAACAGATATGATACAAACAGATATTATACAAACATATATTATACAAACAGATATACAAACAGATATTATACAAACAAACAGATATTATACAGACAGATATGATACAAACAGATATGATACAAACAGATATGATACAAACAGATATGATACAGACAGATATTATACAAACAGATATTATGTTACTGTCGTGACTGTCTGTAATACTGCTTTGGATGGAGGTGTAGAACAGGGGCAACATGAAACTGAGGTGTTTAATGGCCGAATTAAAGGGTTTTACCGTCACCAGACCGCAACGTGCCGTCACCGCAATAGTGCCGTCAACAGTGCCGTCACTGCAACCGCAACAGTGCCGTCACCACAAAACTGTTCAGGTTAGGAATTTTCTTTTAAGTCCCCAAAAGTAAAAATAAAACCTTGGCCTTAGTGTGGATTGAACACGGGTATCCTGCATGGGAGCCAAGCTCTAATCCATTTGGCCAGACACTCCTCTATAGTACACACAAATACAGACAACATGAAAACTATGTACATATCATCATCATCATGTTACAATGAAATAATCACAGAGATATTCTAGTATCACTGACGACATATGTATATCTCTATCTCCCTATTCTTGTGATATACTTAACTGTATGCAGTACAGAATGGAGACTATCAAACCAAGACCAGACCTTGTTCTATCTCCCTATTCTTGTGATATACTTAACTGTATGCAGTACAGAATGGAGACTATCAAACCAAGACCAGACCTTTGTTCTATCTCCCTATTCTTGTGATATACTTAACTGTATGCAGTACAGAATGGAGACTATCAAACCAAGACCAGACCTTTGTTCCATCTCCTATTCTTGTGATATACTTAACTGTATGCAGTACAGAATGGAGACTATCAAACCAAGACCAGACCTTTGTTCTATCTCCCTATTCTTGTGATATACTTAACTGTATGCATGCAGTACAGAATGGAGACTATCAAACCAAGACCAGACCTTGTTCTATCTCCCTATTCTTGTGATATACTTAACTGTATGCAGTACAGAATGGAGACTATCAAACCAAGACCAGACCTTTGTTTCATCTCCCTATTCTTGTGATATACTTAACTGCATGCAGTACAGAATGGAGACTATCAAACCAAGACCAGACCTTGTTCTATCTCCCTATTCTTGTGATATACTTAACTGTATGCATGCAGTACAGAATGGAGACTATCAAACCAAGACCAGACTTTGTTCTATCTCCCTATTCTTGTGATATACTTAACTGTATGCAGTACAGAATGGAGACTATCAAACCAAGACCAGACCTTTGTTCTATCTCCCTATTCTTGTGATATACTTAACTGTATGCAGTACAGAATGGAGACTATCAAACCAAGACCAGACCTTGTTCTATCTCCCTATTCTTGTGATATACTTAACTGTATGTAGTACAGAATGGAGACTATCAAACCAAGACCAGACCTTTGTTCTATCTTCCTATTCTTGTGATATACTTAACTGTATGCAGTACAGAATGGAGACTATCAAACCAAGACCAGACCTTGTTCTATCTCCCTTTTCTTGTGATATACTTAACTGTATGCAGTACAGAATGGAGACTATCAAACCAAGACCAGACTTTGTTCTATCTCCCTATTCTTGTGATATACTTAACTGTATGCAGTACAGAATGGAGACTATCAAACCAAGACCAGGCCTTTGTTCTATCTCCCTATTCTTGTGATATACTTAACTGTATGCATGCAGTACAGAATGGAGACTATCAAACCAAGACCAGACCTTGTTCTATCTCCCTATTCTTGTGATATACTTAACTGTATGCAGTACAGAATGGAGACTATCAAACCAAGACCAGACCTTTGTTCTATCTCCCTATTCTTGTGATATACTTAACTGTATGCAGTACAGAATGGAGACTATCAAACCAAGACCAGACCTTTGTTCTATCTCCCTATTCTTGTGATATACTTAACTGTATGCAGTACAGAATGGAGACTATCAAACCAAGACCAGACCTTTGTTCTATCTTCCTATTCTTGTGATATACTTAACTGTATGCAGTACAGAATGGAGACTATCAAACCAAGACCAGACCTTTGTTCTATCTCCCTATTCTTGTGATATACTTAACTGTATGTAGTACAGAATGGAGACTATCAAACCAAGACCAGACCTTTGTTCTATCTTCCTATTCTTGTGATATACTTAACTGTATGCAGTACAGAATGGAGACTATCAAACCAAGACCAGACTTTGTTCTATCTCCTATTCTTGTGATATACTTAACTGTATGCAGTACAGAATGGAGACTATCAAACCAAGACCAGACCTTTGTTTCATCTCCCTATTCTTGTGATATACTTAACTGCATGCAGTACAGAATGGAGACTATCAAACCAAGACCAGACCTTGTTCTATCTCCCTATTCTTGTGATATACTTAACTGTATGCATGCAGTACAGAATGGAGACTATCAAACCAAGACCAGACTTTGTTCTATCTCCCTATTCTTGTGATATACTTAACTGTATGCAGTACAGAATGGAGACTATCAAACCAAGACCAGACCTTTGTTCTATCTTCCTATTCTTGTGATATACTTAACTGTATGCAGTACAGAATGGAGACTATCAAACCAAGACCAGGCCTTGTTCTATCTCCCTATTCTTGTGATATACTTAACTGTATGCAGTACAGAATGGAGACTATCAAACCAAGACCAGACCTTTGTTCTATCTCCCTATTCTTGTGATATACTTAACTGTATGCAGTACAGAATGGAGACTATCAAACCAAGACCAGACCTTTGTTCCATCTCCCTATTCTTGTGATATACTTAACTGCATGCAGTACAGAATGGAGACTATCAAACCAAGACCAGACCTTGTTCTATCTCCCTATTCTTGTGATATACTTAACTGTATGCATGCAGTACAGAATGGAGACTATCAAACCAAGACCAGACTTTGTTCTATCTCCCTATTCTTGTGATATACTTAACTGTATGCAGTACAGAATGGAGACTATCAAACCAAGACCAGACCTTTGTTCCATCTCCCTATTCTTGTGATATACTTAACTGCATGCAGTACAGAATGGAGACTATCAAACCAAGACCAGACCTTGTTCTATCTCCCTATTCTTGTGATATACTTAACTGTATGCAGTACAGAATGGAGACTATCAAACCAAGACCAGACCTTTGTTCTATCTCCCTATTCTTGTGATATACTTAACTGTATGCAGGACAGAATGGAGACTATCAAACCAAGACCAGACCTTTGTTCTATCTCCCTATTCTTGTGATATACTTAACTGTATGCAGTATAGAATGGAGACTATCAAACCAAGACCAGACCTTGTATGAGAACCATTCATTCATTTATACTAGCAAGGGGGTTACCTGCTATGGGAACTAGAGCCTAGCATCATCATAACAAAACTGTTACCTTTGTTAAATTCAAGCTCTGCTTCCTCCAGGTAAGCAGTTTCTGGTAATATTTTGACCAGCATATCCAACTGTGGCAGTAAGGTCAAGATTTGATGCAAGACTGGCATGACCAAGGGTAATGGCAGTACTAGGAGAGCAGTTAGTGTATGACTCAACATTCTTCCTGCTGGAGACTGCAGCACCACATCTGCAAGAAGATGAGCATGAAAGTACTTTTTGACTGTTTCATTTTACTAACACATTAGGAACATGTCATACAACTGTGAAACATCTTATTGCTATCAATCAAGCATCAAAGTACTAAAGACAGACAAGAATAACATACACCAGAGACAAGTACCTTCAACTTGTTCCACAAGATCTTCCATGGCACTTAGTTTGTTGATGACTGATGCAGACAAATTGAAGATTTCCCCACAGGCAGGCAGCAGAAGAAAGAGATGTTGGTGCATGTGCTTGACAATACAAAGTCCCTAGGAGAATACAAACACATCAACATGGCTGTAGATAGGCAATTCTCCTGCTGTAGTTGATTCAGAGACTAGTGAGTGTGAGCTGAGTAGAGAGTCTATTCATAATTTAGATGTTACACAACTGTTGTCCGGCAGTAGTTGATTCAGATACTAGTGAGTGTGAGCTGAGTAGAGAGTCTATTTATAATTTAGATGTTGTGTTGTCCTGCTGTAGTTGATTCAGATACTAGTGAGAGTGTGAGCTGAGTAGAGAGTCTATTCATAATTTAGATGTTGCACAACTGTTGTCCTGCAGTAGTTTATTCAGAGACTAGTGAGTGTGAGCTGAGTAGAGAGTCTATTCATAATTTAGATGTTGTGTGTCCTGCTGTAGTTGATTCAGAGACTAGTGAGTGTGAGCTGAGTAGAGAGTCTATTCATAATTTGGATGTTACACAACTATTAGAAAGTGCATGTTTTATTCTGCGATACTGCAGACTCAACAAACACGTATATAGACTAGGAATAAGTCAAACAGCTCTCTGCCAGTGTCAGCAGGTGAAACAAACACCAGAGCATATCCTGCCCTCTCCTGGGTGAGCTGAGAAGCAACATGTGGCTACACCCAGTCAACCTGAAAACAAAGCTTTGGAGGAAACCTGACAGAGATGAAGCTGACTGCCCAGTTTGTGGTCCACAGTAAATTAGCGCATGACCAGAGATCGCTGAAGAAGAAGATTCTGCAATATATTTGTGCTGTATTATACTAATGTCTAGTTATCTGACTGTAGTCAAAGACAAGTGAGTATCTGCTGGATTTGAATGATTTATAACTCAAACTTGTTGCATAAAACATACTAGCTACTGTGATGTCTTCTTGTAGTGATACAGTCACATATGATATTAGTCACCTTTCGTACACTTGCAGACAACATTGATGTGGTAGTGATACAGTCAGATATTAGTCACCTTTCGTACACTTGCAGACAACATTGATGTCTTGTGGTAGTGATACAGTCAGATATTAGTCACCTTTCGTACACTTGCAGACAACATTGATGTCTTGTGGTAGTGATACAGTCAGATATTAGTCACCTTTTGTACACCTGCAGACAACATTGATGTCTTGTTGTAGTGATACAGTCCTCCTCATGAGGCCATTACCTTGTAGTGGTGGGGAGGCTTGCGTGCTCCAATGATACAGTGAGCTAGGACGGCGGGAACTTATGTTCCCGGAAGGGTTACCCAAGCTGGAAAGGTCACTGAAGAGGGACAGACGAAGCATGGTCTCCTGGTCCTCCAGGTTGGGGTTGGGCTTGGGACTAACGATCCCATCCTTTAAAAAAATTAAAGTTACGGAAACAACAACAAACATACAACCTATCTACGGGCATGAAGGGCTACCAGAGTCATTGACTCACATGACTGGAAGTGGTGAAAGCCGAAAGGAAGCTACTTTCATGAGGACGGAAGTCCTGAATGCCAAAACCAAGACCAGAATTGGATGCTGGAATGTAAGAACAATGTACAAACCGGAAAACTGTCACAAATAACAGCAGAAATGAGAAGATATAATCTACATATCCTAGGGGTTAGCGAGAACAGATGGACAGGAAATGGAAGAAGTACCACTGCAACAGGTGAAACAGTCCTTTTTCTGGACGAGACGATGACCTACACCATGAAGGAGTAGCAGTAATCCTAAGAAAAGGCGTGGAAAAGTGTCTGTTAGAATGGAAACCTATCAGTAGCCGCTTGATTAAGATCAGACTAAAGGGAAGCATACAAACATCACAATCCTACAATGCTATGCGCCAACTAATGATAGCGAAGATACAAAGAAAGACACTACGAAAACCTACAAGCAGAATTAGACAAGTCACCATCCCATGATGTTATCATTGTTATGGGAGATCTAAATGCGAAGGTCGGACAAGACAACACGCATAGTTATAGAACTATGGGAAAATATGGATGTGGTATGATGAACGAAAATGGGGAACGTTTAGTAAACTTCTGCAGCATGAACAATCTCGTTATAGGAGGAACCCTATTTCAACATTTAGATATCCACAAATTAACATGGTATTCCCTAATGGCAGAGATAAAAACCAAATAGACCATATAATGATTAATGGACCCTGGAGACGCTCGCTGCTAGATGTTGTAGTCAAGAGAGGTGCAGATGTTGGTAGCGACCACCACCTAGTCACAGCTTATGTCAAACTTAAACTAAGAAAAACAGGACAACAGAAAACTTCCAAAAGAGGTTCGATGTGGATAGACTAAAAGACAAGGAAGTAAGGGATAAGTTTATAATGCAGATAAAGAACAGATTCCAAGCCCTAGAAAGTAATGAAACTACGGATGAAACTGACAACATAGATAGAACATGGACAACATAGCATCTATATATAGCAAGAGCAGTGAAACATGTCTAGGGTACCGCACAAAGAAAAGAAAAGAATGGATAACACCAACAACATGGAAAATAATAGACAGCCGAAGAATATTAAAAGAAATTGTTAGAAGCAAAGTCCGAAAGACTGAAAGCAAGATACCAAGAACAGTACAAAAGCGCAAGTAAAGAAATCAAACGGGCTGTGAGAGCTGACAAAAGAATGTATGTTGAAGACCTGGCAGTGCAGGCAGAAGAAGCAGCAAAAAGTGTGATCAGGGAACAGTGTACAAAATTACAAAGCTAATAAGCTGGAAACATTACAGGAGATCAAATACTCTCATAAAGGATAAGAATGGAATACTATTGACAACGGAAAAGGAACAAGAAATACGATGGACAGAGCATTTTAAAGAATTGCTAAATAGACCACCGCCAACGGTAGTAGCAGACATACCAGAACCAACAGAGGAATTAGAAATTGGCATTGAAACACCCAGTCGGGATGAGATCATTACAGCAATTAAATCTCTTAAGAATAACAAGGCACCAGGGAATGATAACTTAAACGCAGAACTATTCAAAATAGACCCAGAACTTGCAGCTAATATATTGCAACCCTTGTTTACTACTATATGGAATACCCAAATAATACCTGATGCATGGAACAGAGGAGTCATCATCAAGATCCCCAAGAAGAGCTCCCTTGCCGATTGTAATAATTGGCGTGGAATAACACTGCTTTCTGTCCCAAGTAAAATCTTAAGCAAAATCATCGTACAACGTATTACTGATGCTGTGGATAAGAAACTAAGAAAGGAACAAGCAGGATTTCGCAGAGGACGGAGCTGTATAGGCCAAATATTTGCTCTTAGAAATATCATAGAGCAATGCACAGAATGGCAAAGCAAACTCTATATCAACTTTGTAGATTTTGAAAAGCTTTTGATAGCATATACCGCGAAAGTCTATGGCGTATCTTAAGATGGTATGGAATCCCACTGTGTTTTATAAATATTATAAAAGCTGCTACAGCAAGTTTGCATGCAGTGTTGAAACTTCAGAACTAAAGTTTGAAGTAAAACAGGCGTGCGACAAGGATGTGTTATGTCAGCCCTATTATTCAACACTGTCATAGATTGGGTGATGCGTAAAACAACGGAAGATAAGGCAAGAGGTATTAGATGGACGCTCACATCCACTCTGGAAGACCTAGATTTTGCAGATGACATCGCACTCCTATCTCATACACATAGAGATATCCAGGAAAAGACCTGCCGCCTTAACCAATATAGTGAGATGGTTGGGCTGAAAATAAATCAGAAGAAAACTGAAGTAATGACTCTGAACATAGCAACCCCAGCACCAGTCAAACTAGAAGGTAAAACCCTCCGAGATACAACCGCTTTCACATACCTTGGAAGTGTTATTAGCAATGAAGGAGGCGCTGGATCTGACATTAAAAACAGACTGAGTAAGGCACGAAGTGCATTCATGACCCTTCAGACCGCCTGGAAATCTGCCCAATACAGCATCAGAACCAAGACTAGTATCTATAACAGCTGTGTGCTGTCAACATTGCTGTACGGATCGGAATGCTGGAGAATGACAGAACAGGATATGTCCAGACTCTCCGCCTTTCATACAACTTGTCTGCGAAAATCTTACGCGTGTACTGGCCGACTACTATCTCGAATCAAGAATTGCTTGCACGATGCCAACAAGAGAATATGGGCACTATCATCCGAAGACGACGCTGGAGATGGATTGGACATGTGATGCGCATGGAGACTGGCTCCAACACGAAAACTGCACTGAGATGGACTCCAGAGGGTAGGCGAAAGCGTGGAAGACCCAAGACGACCTGGAGGAGAACGATAGAGCAAGAGCTGAAGGAAATGAATCATAGCTGGAACACAATACAGAGGAAGGCCATGAACAGGGAAGAATGGTGTACGTTTGTTGCTGCCCTAAACGCCAAGGGCGTAACAGGCTAAAGAGAGAGAGAGTGATACAGTCAGATATTAGACACCTTCCATACACTTGCAGACAACATTGATGTCTTGTTGTAGTGATACAGTCAGATATTATACACCTTCCGTACACTTGCAGACAACATTGATGTCTTGTTGTAGTGATACAGTCAGATATTAGTCACCTTCCATACACTTGCAGACAACATTGATGTCTTGTGGTAGTGATACAGTCAGATATTAGACACCTTCCGTACACTTGCAGACAACATTGATGTCTTGTTGTAGTGATACAGTCAGATATTAGTCACCTTCCATACACTTGCAGACAACATTGATGTCTTGTGGTAGTGATACAGTCAGATATTAGTCACCTTCCGTACACTTGCAGACAACATTGATGTCTTGTGGTAGTGATACAGTCAGATATTAGTCACCTTCCGTACACTTGCAGACAACATTGATGTCTTGTGGTAGTGATACAGTCAGATATTAGACACCTTCCATACACTTGCAGACAACATTGTGTCAGCAGTTTGCTTCTCAAAAGATAACAACTACAATCCATGTCAGCCCTAACATGACAGACTTATATACCAATAGCTGATCTTGTCATCAACTTATATATTGTCTAACATCCAACAGCTTACACGCCACTATATGGAGGAACAGCTTACATTTCACGGTATGGAGGAGCAGCTTACATGCCACTTTATGCAGGAACAGCTTACATGCCACTGTATGGAGGAACAGCTTACATGCCACTGTATGGAGGAACAGCTTACATGCCACTGTAAGGAGGAACAGCTTACATGCCACTGTATGGAGAAACAGCTTACATGTCACTGTATGGAGGAACAGCTTACATGTCACTGTGTGGAGGAACATCTTACATGCTACTGTGTGGAGGAACAGCTTACATTCCACTGTATGGAGGAACAGCTTACATTTTACTGTATGGAGGAAAAACTTACATGCTACTGTGTGGAGGAACAGCTTACATTCCACTGTATGGAGGAACAGCTTACATGCCACTGTATGGAGGAAAAACTTACATTCCACTGTATGGAGGAACAGCTTACATTCCCTGTATGGAGGAACAGCTTACATTCCACTGTATGGATGAACAGCTTACATTCCACTGTATGGAGGAACAGCTTACATTTTACTGTATGGAGGAAAAGCTTACATTCCACTGTATGGAGGAACAGCTTACATTCCACTGTATGGAGGAACAGCTTACACTTAACTGCAGTGTTGCAAGTCATGTGATTGAATATCAGGTAGAAACATTAAGTATTTTGTCATCAGTTACCTTTGTGTCTGTACATATCTTGTTGTAGCAATAAGCCAACATCAGGTAGAAACATTATGTATTGTGTAATCAGTTACCTTTGTGTCTGTACATATCTTGTTGTAGCAATAAGTCAACATCAGGTAGAAACATTATGTATTGTGTAATCAGTTACCTTTGTGTCTGTACATATCTTGTTGTAGCAATAAGTCAACATCAGGTAGAAACATTATGTATTGTGTAATCAGTTACCTTTGTGTCTGTACATATTGTTGTAGCAATAAGTCAACATCAGGTAGAAACATTATGTATTGTGTAATCAGTTACCTTTGTGTCTGTACATATCTTGTTGGAGCAATAAGTCAACATCAGGTAGAAACATTATGTATTGTGTAATCAGTTACCTTTGTGTCTGTACATATCTTGTTGGAGCAATAAGTCAACATCAGGTAGAAACATTATGTATTGTGTAATCAGTTACCTTTGTGTCTGTACATATTGTTGTAGCAATAAGTCAACATCAGGTAGAAACATTATGTATTGTGTAATCAGTTACCTTTGTGTCTGTACATATCTTGTTGTAGCAATAAGTCAACATCAAGTAGAAACATTATGTATTGTGTAATCAGTTACCTTTGTGTCTGTACATATCTTGTTGTAGCAATAAGCCAACAAATGTTTCTGAAGGGAGGCAAGCAGATAGTGTAAGTTGGCAGGAGGACATGAATCTATGGCCACACTTGAAACCAGTATGTTCATTGAGCCTAGCTCATTGAGTGATCGCTCCTGATGTAAACAGTTACACAAGAAAGAATATATACATCAATAATGTTTATCATGTTTGACACTCTATAATGTAGTTGACATTCCTCTCTCTCTCTTTCTCTCTCTCTCTCTCTCTTTGTGTGTGTACATGCATATATGTTTCATGAGAACTTCACAAATCTATTAGAATTACTTCATGATTATAAATGATGAAAGATCACAAATCCCTGACAGACCAAGAACACTGAATTCCGATGAAAGCTTAGAGTACAAGAGATTGTGCCAGCTCTGATGCCACGTGTATGGTTTCCAGGGTAGCTTAGAATAGAACCACTGTCTCCTCTCACATGTCATCAAAGACAACTAAGAAAGACATCAATGGGGCTGGAGACCCCACACTGTAACAAAGCAAACACGCACAGAAACTGAGACTAAAAGATAAATAAGCCACACTGGACATGATAAGAATCATCTTATTGCTACAACAAATGTAATGATTCTATAGTAGATAGTGCTAGAATCATTACATTTGATTTCTGCCTTAAGTACCCTTGGGCAGGACAAAGACTGACTTTATTTTGTCCCATGTCCGCTATGTATTAACGTGTAGCCATGGTGCCTAATATGCCACCACACCATTGGCTTTTGTTAGAAGACTTGCTTGCCTTATCATCAGCGTACCTTGCCATGCAGGTAGCCTTACTCTGACTATATATGTTGCACTGATGATGATGATGTCTGCTCTGCTTACAAGGAGAAAACATACAAGAAAAGTTCAAGTTTCACCAAACATCTCATTGATGTATGTACAATATGACTTTCAGCTGTACTACAATTCTCAAGTTTCACCAAACATATCATTGATGTATGTACAATATGACTTTCAGCTGTACTACAATTCTCAAGTTTCACCAAACATATCATTGATGTATGTACAATATGACTTTCAGCTGTACTACAATTCTCAAGTTTCACCAAACATATCATTGATGTATGTACAATATGACTTTCAGTTGTACTACAATTCTCAAGTTTCACCAAACATATCATTGATGTATGTACAATATGACTTTCAGCTGTACTACAATTCTCAAGTTTCACCAAACATATCATTGATGTATGTACTATTGACTTTCAGTTGTACTACAATTCTCAAGTTTCACCAAACATATCATTGATGTATGTACAATATGACTTTCAGTTGTACTACAATTCTCAAGTTTCACCAAACATCTCATTGATGTATGTACAATATGACTTTCAGTTGTACTACAATTCTCAAGTTTCACCAAACATATCATTGATGTATGTACTATGACTTTCAGTTGTACTACAATTCTCAAGTTTCACCAAACATATCATTGATGTATGTACAATATGACTTTCAGTTATATTGAGGAATATGATGTCAGGTCCTATATCATTTTTCCATGTCCTATAGAGGTTTCCATGTCCTATAGAGGTTTCCATGTCCTATAGAGGTTTCCATGTCCTATACTGGAACTTTTGTTTCAAAGGGTGGCCTAATCAAGAGTAAAGATGGTTAAGTACTAACATCAGATACCGAGCAGAAGAAAAGATGGGCAGAACATTTTGAAGAAATATTAAATAGATCTGATCCACCAGTACTACTCAAGTTTGACGAAGAGGCAAGAAACAACTCTCTACCAATTAATTAACCCTTTTCGCACGGGATGAATTTTGGCCATTCAGCCAAAAACACGGAGCATTATTTCAGTAAATGTGGGTATGTTTTTGTTATTTGTTTTAGACACCTTTCTGTTGTTCTGACACCATGTAATATATATATATTTATAGGAAGGGTATATATTGAGGTACATTACTGACAACAAAAATGTTTAAAATTGACATATATGCAAATTAGCTCATTTGCATATCTAAAAATAGCAAAGACAATACATGTAATTGACAACTTCAAGGTAAGATACATACAACCAAATACAGTTAAATATGTTATTTCATATCTTTTTATTGTGCCTTGACCTTTTTTTTACAATGATATTTGTCAAAACAATAGTGGTGTACACCTCTTTCACATGTAGAATACATGTTTCTGCTTCGGTTCCTTCCTCCTCTTTGAGAGCAGCCACCACAAACTAAATAGTTTTTTCAGTTAGGAATATTGGTGGACTTCCAATTTTGAACAATAGATCTCCTTTGAGGATATTGCCATTGTTATCAATGAACTGAGTGGCATATCTATTGGTTTCTTGTACAAACGATGTCAATAAAATAGTTAGAAACAGGTACAAATAACAGGCAGTCATAGAGTCTCTTCATGTGTTTTGGGCCATCAGTTCACAGAATTGATGTAACACACTCCAATAATTTTCAGGAGGGTATACCCTGCTCTGGACCACGTTTGAGCTGTTGTTATTTCATTGTTTCTATCTGTTCTATCACATTACTAAGTCTAGTATATGTCTCCTGGCTAGAATCACTTAATTACAATGTTTCCTAAACATCTAAATCACAAAAATTTACTAAAAATCACACGATACTCCAATTTCACTAGCAAGCGGCCATTTGTAAACGTAATAGAGCAGTGAATAAGAGGAGAGCATTAGCGGTGTTTCGAGGCGGGAAAGTTATTACGGTGTTGTGGGAACAAAGATGGGGCCATGATCGCCGTCCCGTGTTTTTGGCTATACAATCAATGGCCGACAATCGGCCGGATTCGTGTTATAAAGGTTAAGAAATGATAAGTGTAGCTGAGGTCAAGGGGGCAATCCATTCCTTGATAAACAATAAAGCAGCAGGTGATGACAACATTACTGCAGAAATGCTCAAAGCAGCTGATGATACAACTATTAGCCAGGTGCAAGAACTATTTAATAAAGTATGGGAAGAAGAAACTGTCCCAGATCAATGGAAAAAGGGAATAATTGTTAAGATCCCCAAAAAGGTGATCTCAAAGATTGCAACAACTGGAGAGGGATCACCCTATTATCAGTAATGACCAAGACTTTCTACAAAATCATTCTTAATAGAATCAAAGGAGCAGTGGACACCACCCTGAGAGAAGAACAAGCTAGTTTTAGACCTGGAAGAAGCTGCTTAGATCAAATAATTACCCTACGACTAATTTTGGAGGAACTTATTGAGAAGCAACAACCACTCATACTAAATTTCATCGATTTTAAAAATCCTTTGATACTCTACACAAAATCTCCTGTGGAATATTCTGAGATGCTATGGAATACCAGACAAAATAATAAACATTATCAAGAGCCTTTATGATGGTTAACAGTGTGCAGTTCGCACTGATGGTGGACACAGTGACTGGTTTATGGTTGAAACTGGAGTAAAGCAATGCTGTATTCTATCTCCGCTATTGTTTGGAGTGGCCATTGACTGAGTGATGCGAAAATATTGCAGGGGCGAAAATGTTGCAGGGCGAAAATGTTGCAGGGCGAAACTGGCATCGATTGGGTAGAAAATAGTCAACTAGAAGATTTGGATTTTGCAGATGATATTGCCTTGTTAAGTAGAAACAACCAAGATATGCAAAGAAAAACAGACAACTTGTCATCTATAGCATCAAAAGTTGGACTGCAGATAAGCTATGAAAAACAAATATAATGAAGACACCTATGGCAAGTAATGCAGATATCACACTGGAATCTAAAATGATAAAAATAACAGAGCAGTTCACCTATTTAGGTAGCAATTTTGATTGCACAGGAAATATTTAAAAAGAAATTATGATACGAATTGGCAAAGCAACATCAGCTTTTAGAAGTCTAAATAAAATATGGAACTGCAAGTTATATAGTATTCAAACTAAATTACGAATTTTTAATTCAAATGTATCAATCCTAACATATGCCAGCGAGAGTTGGAAAATGACTAAAGATATAGAAAGCAAGTTGAATGCATTTGAAAATAGATGTCTGCGAAAAATAATGAATATAAAATTGAACGAATTCAGGAGAAGTGATGAAATCAGAGACATGTCTGGTCAACCACTAGTGACAACTGTTATAAGAAAGAAAGGATGGAGATATGTTGGACACACCTTGAGGAGAAAAAATCAACAAATATCAAAGCAGGCATTGAAGTGGGATGTAAAGTATCACTGTCAATGATTCTACTATGGCAGTTCCCAAGTCTGGATATTACTGTCAATAGTTAAACTATGGCAGGTCCCAAGTCTGGATATCACTGTCAATAATTCTACTACTGCAGGTCCCAAGCATGGATATCTCTGTAATAATTCCACTATGGCAGTTCCCAAGTCTGGATATCACTGTCAATAATTCTACTACTGCAGGTCCCAAGCTTGGATATCACTGTCAATAATTCCACTACTGCAGTTCCCAAGCCTGGATACCACTGTCAATAATTCCACTACTGCAGGTCCCAAGCCTGGATACCACTGTCAATAATTCCACTACTGCAGGTCCCAAGCCTGGATATCACTGTCAATAATTCCACTACTGCAGGTCCCAAGCCTGGATACCACTGTCAATAATTCCACTACTGCAGTTCCCAAGCCTGGATACCACTGTCAATAATTCCACTACTGCAGTTCCCAAGTCTGGATATCACTGTCAATAATTCAACTATGGCGGGTCCCAAGTCTGGATATTAAGCCCAATAATTCCACTACTGCAGTTCCAAAGTCTAGATATCACTGTCAATAATTCCACTATAGTAGTTCCCAAGTCTGGATATCACTGTCAATAATTCCACTACTGCAGTTCCCAAGTCTGGATATCACTGTCAATAATTCCACTACTGCAGGTCCCAAGCCTGGATACCACTGTCAATAATTCCACTACTGCAGTTCCCAAGTCTGGATACCACTGTCAATAATTCCACTACTGCAGTTCCCAAGTCTGGATATCACTGTCAATAATTCCACTACTGCAGTTCCCAAGTCTGGATATCACTGTCAATAATTCCACTACTGCAGTTCCCAAGCCTGGATACCACTGTCAATAATTCCACTACTGCAGTTCCCAAGTCTGGATACCACTGTCAATAATTCCACTACTGCAGTTCCCAAGCCTGGATACCACTGTCAATAATTCCACTACTGCAGTTCCCAAGTCTGGATATCACTGTCAATAATTCAACTATGGCGGGTCCCAAGTCTGGATATTAAGCCCAATAATTCCACTACTGCAGTTCCAAAGTCTAGATATCACTGTCAATAATTCCACTATAGCAGTTCCCAAGTCTGGATACCACTGTCAATAATTCCACTACTGCAGTTCCCAAGTCTGGATACCACTGTCAATAATTCCACTATAGCAGTTCCCAAGTCTGGATACCACTGTCAATAATTCCACTACTGCAGGTCCCAAGCCTGGATACCACTGTCAATAATTCCACTACTGCAGGTCCCAAGCCTGGATACCACTGTCAATAATTCCACTACTGCAGTTCCCAAGTCTGGATATCACTGTCAATAATTCCACTACTGCAGTTCCCAAGTCTGGATACCACTGTCAATAACTCCACTACTGCAGTTCCCAAGTCTGGATATCACTGTCAATAATTCAACTATGGCTGGTCCCAAGTCTGGATATTAAGCCCAATAATTCCACTACTGCAGTTCCAAAGTCTAGATATCACTGTCAATAATTCCACTATAGTAGTTCCCAAGTCTGGATACCACTGTCAATAATTCCACTACTGCAGTTCCCAAGTCTGGATATCACTGTCAATAATTCCACTACTGCAGTTCCCAAGTCTGGATATCACTGTCAATAATTCCACTATAGCAGTTCCCAAGTCTGGATACCACTGTCAATAATTCCACTACTGCAGTTCCCAAGCCTGGATATCACTGTCAATAATTCCACTACTGCAGTTCCCAAGCCTGAATGAGAAAATAGAACAAAGGTTAGTTTGTCAGTGTTGACATGATGATACTTACAGTATGTACTACTAGGTTCATGAGAACTGTCTTCATAAGCTGCACTGCAAACTGTAGCTCCATCACCCCATCATTGCTGAGGCCGCTAGGTGACATGTGGAGGGGGTGATTGCACATACCAAGTAGATCTGCAATATGTTGGTTGTCTTGTAGACTTGTCAGAATAATACTCAACTGCATGCGCTGGTAGAAGAAACACATAAATATAAATACTAGTTAACCAGTTTCACAAAGCACATAGAAGACTTAGTTTCACAAAGCATATAGAAGATCTAGTTTCACAAAGCACACAGAAGATCTAGTTTCACAAAGCACATAGAAGACTTAGTTTCACAAAGCATATAGAAGATCTAGTTTCACAAAGCACATAGAAGATCTAGTTTCACAACGCACATAGAAGATCTAGTTTCACAAAGCACATAGAAGATCTAGTTTCATATAGAAGATCTAGTTTCACAAAGCACATAGAAGATCTAGTTTCACAATGCACATAGAAGATTTAGTTTCACATCGAAGATCTAGTTTCACAAAGCACATAGAAGATCTAGTTTCACAAAGCACATAGAAGATTTAGTTTCACATCGAAGACCTAGTTTCACAAACCACATAGAAGATCTAGTTTCACAAAGCACATAGAAGATCTAGTTTCACATAGAAGATCTAGTTTCACAAAGCACACAGAAGATCAAGTTTCACAAAGCATATAGAAGATCTAGTTTCACAAAGCACATAGCAGATTTAGTTTCACATCGAAGACCTAGTTTCACAAAGCACATAGAAGATCTAGTTTCACAAAGCACATAGAAGATCTAGTTTCACAAAGCACATAGAAGATCTAGTTTCACAAAACACATAGAAGATCTAGTTTCCCAAAGCACATAGAAGATCTAGTTTCACAAAGCACATAGTAGATCTAGTTACACATAGAAGATCTAGTTTCACAAAGCACAGAGAAGATCTAGTTTCACATAGAAGATCTAGTTTCACATAGAAGATCTAGTTTCACATAGAAGATCTAGTTTCACATAGAAGATCTAGTTTCACAGTTTCACATAGAAGATCTAGTTTCACATAGAAGATCTGGTTTCACATAGAAGATCTAGTTTCACAAAGCACATAGAAGATATAGTTTCACAAAGCACATAGAAGATCTAGTTTCACAGAGCATATAGAAGATCTAGTTTCACAAAGCACATAGAAGCTCTAGTTAAAAATCTAGTTTCACAAAGCACATAGAAGATCTAGTTTCACATAGAAGATCTAGTTTCACAAAGCACATAGAAGATCTAGTTTCACATAGAAGATCTAGTTTCACAAAGCACATAGAAGATCTAGTTTCACAAAGCACATAGAAGATCTAGTGTCACATAGAAGACCTAGTTTCACAAAGCACATAGAAGAGCTAGTTTCACAAAGCACATAGAAGACCTAGTTTCACAAAGCACATAGAAGATCTAGTTTCACATCGAAGACCTAGTTTCTCAAAGAACATAGAAGATCTAGTTTCACATAGAAGATCTAGTTTCACATAGAAGATCTAGTTTCATATAGAAGATCTAGTTTCACATAGAAGATCTAGTTTCACAAAGCACATAGATCTAGTTTCACAAAGCACATAGATCTAGTTTCACAAAGCACATAGAAGACTTAGTTTCACAAAGCACATAGATCTAGTTTCACAAAGCACATAGAAGATCTAGTTTCACATAGAAGATCTAGTTTCACAAAGCACATAGAAGATCTAGTTTCACAAAGCACATAGAAGATCTAGTTTCACAAAGCACATAGAAGATCTAGTTTCACAAAGCACATAGAAGATCTAGTTTCACATAGAAGATCTATTTTCACAAAGTACATAGAAGATCTAGTTTCACAAAGCACATAGAAGATCTAGTTTCACAACGCACATAGAAGATCTTGTTTCACAAAGCACATAGAAGATCTAGTTTCGACAAAGCACATAGAAGATCTAGTTTCACAAAGTACATAGAAGATCTAGTTTCACAAAGCACATAGAAGATCTAGTTTCACATAGAAGATCTAGTTTCACAAAGCACATAGAAGATCTAGTTTCACATAGAAGATCTAGTTTCACAAAGCACATAGAAGATCTAGTTTCACAAAGCACATAGAAGATCTAGTGTCACATAGAAGACCTAGTTTCACAAAGCACATAGAAGAGCTAGTTTCACAAAGCACATAGAAGACCTAGTTTCACAAAGCACATAGAAGATCTAGTTTCACATCGAAGACCTAGTTTCTCAAAGAACATAGAAGATCTAGTTTCACATAGAAGATCTAGTTTCACATAGAAGATCTAGTTTCATATAGAAGATCTAGTTTCACATAGAAGATCTAGTTTCACAAAGCACATAGATCTAGTTTCACAAAGCACATAGATCTAGTTTCACAAAGCACATAGAAGACTTAGTTTCACAAAGCACATAGATCTAGTTTCACAAAGCACATAGAAGATCTAGTTTCACATAGAAGATCTAGTTTCACAAAGCACATAGAAGATCTAGTTTCACAAAGCACATAGAAGATCTAGTTTCACAAAGCACATAGAAGATCTAGTTTCACAAAGCACATAGAAGATCTAGTTTCACATAGAAGATCTATTTTCACAAAGTACATAGAAGATCTAGTTTCACAAAGCACATAGAAGATCTAGTTTCACAACGCACATAGAAGATCTTGTTTCACAAAGCACATAGAAGATCTAGTTTCGACAAAGCACATAGAAGATCTAGTTTCACAAAGTACATAGAAGATCTAGTTTCACAAAGCACATAGAAGACTTAGTTTCACAAAGCACATAGAGGATCTAGTTTCACAAAGCACATAGAAGATCTAGTTTCACAAAGCACATAGAAGATCTAGTTTCACAAAGCACATAGAAGATCTAGTTTCACAAAGCACATAGAAGATCTAGTTTCACAAAGCACATAGAGGATCTAGTTTCACAAAGCACATAGAGGATCTAGTTTCACAAAGCACATAGAAGATCTAGTTTCACAAAGCACATAGAAGACTTAGTTTCACAAAGCACATAGAGGATCTAGTTTCACAAAGCACATAGAAGACTTAGTTTCACAAAGCACATAGAGGATCTAGTTTCACAAAGCACATAGAAGATCTAGTTTCACAAAGCACATAGAAGACTTAGTTTCACAAAGCACATAGAGGATCTAGTTTCACAAAGCACATAGAAGATCTAGTTTCACAAAGCACATAGAAGATCTAGTTTCACAAAGCACATAGAAGATCTAGTTTCACAAAGCACATAGAAGATCTAGTTTCACAAAGCACATAGAAGATCTAGTTTCACAAAGCACATAGAGGATCTAGTTTCACAAAGCACATAGAGGATCTAATCACAAAGCACATAGAAGATCTAGTTTCACAAAGCACATAGAAGATCTAATTTCACAAAGCACATAGAAGAATACATCTTTCAAATACATCTATCACAATACAAGTTCAAACCTTCACGTGGCAAGGTATTAGCGATAAGTATGCATAGACCAGGTTGATGTGCTTTTATTAAACTTCATTGACTAAATCTCATGAAAACAGCACTTTTTTGTAGCTGAAAAAACTGCACATACACATATGTAACAATGAACAAGTTATGTATGTTGTAACAACAAACACACCTGTCCAGTAGTCATACACATATGTAACAATGAAAAAGTTATGTATGTTGTAACATTAAACTCATACAACAGACACACTTACCTGTCCAGTAGTCAGAGACTGCCAACAGCCAGGACCTTGAGGCAATAGTGAATACAGTAAATCCATTCTCTCTCTTAATGGTGGAAGCAGTAACGAAGCACCAATAGCCAGTGTCTCTGCTACAGTCTAACAGATCACAACAAACATGTACTTGATTCTAACTATCCCATTGCAACATGACATTACATTTCAACTATCTCAGCACAACATGGCATTACATTTCAACTATCCCAGCACAACACAGCACAACACACATGTACTTGATTCTAACTATCCGATCACAACATGACATTACATTTCAACTATCTCAGAACAACATGACATTACATTTCAACTATCTCAGAACAACACACATGTACTTGATTCTAACTATCCAATCACAACATGGCATTACATTTCAACTATCTCAGCACAACATGGCATTACATTTCAACTATCCCAGCACAACACACATGTACTTGATTCTAACTATCCAATCACAACATGGCATTACATTTCAACTATCTCAGCACAACATGGCATTACATTTCAACTATCTCAGCACAACACACATGTACTTGATTCTAACTATCCAATCACAACATGACATTACATTTCAACTATCTCAGAACAACATGACATTACATTTCAACTATCTCAGCACAACACACATGTACTTGATTCTAACTATCCAATCACAACATGGCATTACATTTCAACTATCTCAGCACAACATGGCATTACATTTCAACTATCTCAGCACAACATGGCATTACATTTCAACTATCCCAGCACAACACAGCACAACAAACATGTACTTGATTCTAACTATCCGATCACAACATGACATTACATTTCAACTATCTCAGAACAACATGACATTACATTTCAACTATCTCAGCACAACACACATGTACTTGATTCTAACTATCCAATCACAACATGGCATTACATTTCAACTATCCCAGCACAACACAGAACAACACACATGTACTTGATTCTAACTATCCCATCACAACATGATGTTACATTTCAACTATCTCAGCACAACACAACACAACACACACGTACTTGATTCTAACTATCCCATTACAACATGATGTTACATTTCAACTATCTCAGCACAACACAACACAACACACATGTACTTGATTCTAACTATCCCATCACAACATGATGTTATATTTCAACTATCCCATCACAACATGATGTTACATTTCAACTATCCCAGCATAACACAATACAACACACATAAACATGATGATAATTGTCTCAACATGACAAGAAACAATATTGTAACTGTCTGCTACTATCTAATACATCAGCTTCTATCTGACACTAACTGATGATGGCCAAAGCAACTGGTTTATGGTTGAAACCAAAGTAAAACAAGTTTGTATTTATCTCTGCTATCGTTTGGAGTAGCCATTGATTGGGTGATGAAACAATATTGCAGGGGAGAAACTGGCATCAATTGGGTAGAAAACAGACAACTAAAAGACATATATTTTACACAAGATATATTGTCTTGTTAAGTAAAAACAATCAAGATATGCAAAGAAAAAACAGACAACTTATCATCATAGCATCAAAAGTTGGACTGCAGATATGTTCAGACAAAATATAATGAAGACACCTAAGACAAGTAATGCATGCCTTTGACAGCATATATAGAAAATCAATGTGGAGTATCCTGAAAAACTATGGGGTGCCATAGAGAAGACTGTTGACATCATCCAGTATTATCCCCGATGAAAGACTATCATATGAGGGGTTTGCCTGCCAGATTATCCCCGATGGAAGACTATCATATGAGGGGTTTGCCTGCCAGATTATCACCGATGGAAAACTATCATATGAGAGGTTTGCCTGTCAGATTATCCCCGATGGAAGACTATCATATGAGGGGTTTGCCTGTCAGATTATCCTCGATGGAAGACTATCATATGAGAGGTTTGCGTGCCAGATTATCCCCGATGGAAGACTATCAGTGGAGTTTTAGGCCACTAGTGGTATTAGACAAGGATGCCTGCTGTCCCCCCTCCTCTTCTTTGTGCTACTTGATTAGGTTACACGCACAGCATATGCTGGGTCCGGAAAAGGCATTCAGTGGACACTTACGTCAAAATTAGAAGACCTGGAATTTGCGGATAACCTTGCCTTGCTTTCGCAAAGGCTACAAGACATGCAGGAAAAAGTGGATGCTCTGGCAGAAACAGCACAAAGGGTCAGTATAAAAATTAGTCAAGAGAAGACAAAAATACTGTGACGCAACAACATACAGCAAAACCCAATATTGATTGAGGGAATGGGTATAGAAGATTTTGGTGAATTTGTCTACCTTGGAAGCAAAATCAGCAAATCATGAGGTACAGATGACGACATTAATGCCAGGATTAGGAAAGCCCGACAAGCCTTTACTATCCTACACACAGTGTGAACATCCAGTGCCATCTCCATGAAAACAAAGCTCAAAATATTCAGCTCAAATGTGAAATATGTGGTGCTGTCTGACTCAGAAACGTGGCGAGTCACCAAGTTAAATACAAATAAGACTCAGATCTTTATCAACGGATGTCTTGAGCGGAATATCAGACTGCGAAGGTATGACAGAGTTGCAAACACAGACATGTGGATAAGAATCAGACAGGAACCCATGATGACCCAGGTTAAGAGGCGAAAATGGTGATGGGTTGGACATACCCTACAGAAGACACAGTTGAGTGTCACTAGACAAGCACTTACGTGGAACCTTCAAGGAAAACAAAAAGAGGATCCCCTAAACAGACCTGGAGATGAAGTCTTCTGGAGGAACTGAAGAGTGCTGGACTATCCTGGGAGACCATAAAGAAAACAGCCAGAGACCGTGAAAAGTGGTGAACCACTGTTGAGTCCCTATGTTCCATGAGGAGAGGAGAGTAATAAAGCAAGGTAAGGCAAGACAAGTAATGCAGATATCACACTGGAATCTAAAATGATAAAAATAACAGAGCAGTTCACCTATTTAGGTAGCAATTTTGATCACACAGGAAATATTTAAAAAGAAATTATGATATGAATTGGCAAAGCAACATCAGCTTTTAAAAGTCTAAATAAAATATAGAACTGCAAGTTATATAGTATTCAAACTAAATTACAAATTATCAATTCAAATGTTGTATCAATCTTAACATATGCCAGCGAGAGTTAGAAAATGACTAAAGATATAGAAAGCAAGTTGAATGCATTTGAAAATAGATGTCTGCGAAAAATAATTAATATAAAATGGAACGAATTCAGGAGAAGTGATGAAATCAGAGAAATGTCTGGTCAACCACTAGCAACAACTGTTATAAGAAGGAAAAGATGAAGATAATGTTGAGCATACTCTGAGAAAAAAATGATCAAATAATCACAAAGCAGGCACTGAAGTGTTGGGAGCAAAGTATTCAAGAAGGATGCCATAGGGAATGTCTGAAATGAGCTTTATCCGTAGAGCATAAGTAAAAGAGACTATGACTGCATAGTCAGATGATGACTTTCATATCTTGCATTTTGACATGTTGCTATATTCTATCTCTCTTTCTCTGTCTTTTTAACTTGGATTGGGGCATAAGCTCTCAACCAACTCATGCCAAGTCTTTCTATCTCCAGCTTTCTCTCCGCAGCTCCCTCCAGCTCTTCTTTATATTGTTGATCTCTACCTCTGAATTCTGTCTCCATGTATTTCTCGGCCTCCCCTTCTTTCGCTGTCCCTGAGGGTTCCAGAAAAGGACCCTTCTTGTTATATTCCCTCTGGTTTTTGAAGTGTGTCCTATTCAGCGCCAGTATTTTTTTTTTAACCTGGAATCTGTCTTGTTCTCTCCATAAGTTCATTATTTGTGACCCTATCATACCAGCTTAGCCACTCTATTCTGCGAAGACACCAGTTGATGAATGTTTGCAATGTTATTATTTTAGTTGTTCTCCATATTTCTGACCCATACAGAAAAACTGCTTTAACATTGGAGATAAATATCCGAGGCAGGCCAAGAAATGGACTGACAACGTCAAGCGCAACACACCTGGCACAAGAAAGAAAACTAAATCTTCCCACGACGCTTCACGGTAAATGTGGTTAAGATAAGATAAGATAAATATCCTAATTTTTGTTCTAGATTTGATTTCATTAGACTTCCATATGTTTCCCAGTGCAATGAAAGCTCCTCTTGCCTTCTGTATTCTTATTTTAACATTTCTATCTGTTCCACCCTCTTTGTCTACGTTGCTGCCCAAATATGTGTATGATTCTACCTCTTGAAGTGGGATTTCACCAAGGGAGATCGAGTTGTCATTTGCTTGGTTAATTCTCATTATCTTTGTCTTTCCCTTATGAATGTTCAGCCCTAGTTGTTGGGACCTTTGATCCAATGTGTTTAGCTTATCCTGCATCAGATTGCATGTATGGGACAGAAGGGTTATATCATTAGCAAAGTCCAGATCTTCTAGTTGCTCTGTCAGAGTCCATTGAATTTCATTTCTGGTGGTAGTTACTGTTGTCTTCATAGTCCAGTTTATATGTTGCTATATTACATATAGGTGGCATTTGCGCTTAGGGATAGTGACCGGTCTATTAACCCCGACGTTCTGAGTTAGAATCACGCTGCGGACAGTTTGGTTGCAAATTATTTGCGTGGATTTTTACAGAAGGACGATGGCACCACCCGTTCAGAAAGCAATGACAAACTACTGAACGTAATAATGCCTAGAAAAATCACAAACAGCGTTTAAAAGCTGGGGTTGATTTGCAAAGTCCTGTAAAGAATATGCAATCAACTTTTTATATTATTACATATATATAATATTCATATTTGTCTGACAGTCTGTCTAAAGTTAGACAAAACCTGACCATCTTACCTTCTGAATGGGTTCTGGAGGGTTCATGTCCACCAACTTGAACAGTAGTACTCTGAGAGGTTGAGTTTGTACCCCCAAAACTGCACTTCCCAGGCCACAAGTTAGGGCCAGAGACAAGTGAGATGAGAGCAGTTTCAGGCACAGGAAAACAAATTTGTGATGTTGCCTGAAGAGGAGATTAGTCAGACATGATACATGCTTATCATTGAAGAGGAGATTAGTCAGACATGATACATGCTTATCATTGAAGAGGAGATTAGTCAGACATGATACATGCTTATCATTGAAGAGGAGATTAGTCAGACATGATACATGCTTATCATTGATGTCTCCATGTTAGATCAAGTATCTCATGATGATACACATTCAGACACATCATACACACAACATGTAGCAATAGTACACATGATGCACCCACACATTATACACATTTAATATGTGTGTGATACCCACACAATACACTCTCTGCATGTACATGATACACACATGGTATGTGCACATGGTACACACATGGGATACACACATAATACAAACATGGCACACATGATACATAGAGGATGCACATATGAGACACATTGTACATGTATAATATTCACATGATAAACATGTTGTACGCACACAATATATGTATATCATCATCAGGTACCGTCTCTGAATCAGAGGTTGGCTGCAATAGACCTCCAACAATGGACCAGAAAATTGTTATTGTATTCTACGAGAGACTGTAATTTATCCATTTCTTCATGTTTCTCTTCCACTTGTGTCTCCTCTGTCTTCCTTTTACACATCAGCTTTCAATCTTCACCTCCAATAATCTTTTCATCAATGTGTCATGTCTCTTCATGTTTCTCTTCCACTTGTGCCTCCTCTGTCTTCCTTTTACTCATCAGCTTTCAACCTTCACCTCCAATAATGTTTTCATCAATGTGTCATGTCTCTTCATGTGTCAGAAATATTTGATTTGTTTAAAAATTTATTTCCTGTAATATTTCTTTCTACATTTATTATTATAAACATTGATTTTGTCTTAAGATCAACTACAGCCTATTCTTATGTATATCTACCACATCTCAAAGAACTTCATTTTAAAAATCCCACTGAAACAAATTTGCTTCCAAACTTGCCCGCAGCGAGTTTGAACCAGGTACGCTTGGGTTGTGATCGAGCTCACTGTCGCTTGAGTTACCGACGCTTACCTATAAGCATACCTGTCATATAAGCATACCTGTCATATAAGCATACCTGTCATATAAGAATACATGTCATATAAGCACACCTGTCATATAAGCACACCTGTCATATAAGCACACCTGTCATATAAACATACCTGTCATATAAACATACCTGTCATATAAGCATACCTGTCATATAAGCATACCTGTCATATAAGCATACCTGTCATATAAGCATACATGTCATATAAACATACCTGTCACATAAACATACAGATAAAAGCTTACTGCTTGTTCTGAAATGGAGGTGGAGGCTCTGGGTGGTCCAGTCCATGACAATAACACTCCAAGAATGAACGTAGAACTGAGAATGTATCTTCCTGCAGATCTACACAGAATGGTCTGTGCCAATCTATGATATGTCTGTAAGTATATGAATACATCCGCAGGTCAGTCAGTATATATTGTCAGTTAAACACATTCAAGTGCTAATATATTAACTTGTAAAACATGATCTGACCAAATCTCTGATTATGTTCTATATCAACTTGGCAAACATGATCTGACCAAATCTCTGATTATGTTCTATATCAACTTGTCAAACATGATCTGACCAAATCTCTGATTATGTTCTATATTAACTTGTCAAACATGATCTGACCAAATCTCTGATTGTGTTCTATATCAACTTGGCAAACATGATCTGACCAAACCTCTGATTATGTTCTATATCAACTTGGCAAACATGATCTGACCAAATCTCTGATTATGTTCTATATCAACTTGTCAAACATGATCTGACCAAATCTCTGATCATGTTCTATATCAACTTGTCAAACATAATCTGACCAAATCTCTGATTATGTTCTATATCAACTTGGCAAACATGATCTGACCAAACCTCTGATTATGTTCTATATCAACTTGGCAAACATGATCTGACCAAACCTCTGATTATGTTCTATATCAACTTGGCAAACATGATCTGACCAAATCTCTGATCATGTTCTATATCAACTTGTCAAACATAATCTGACCAAATCTCTAACTATGTTCTATATCAACTTGTCAAACATGATCTGACCAAATCTCTGATTATGTTCTATATCAACTTGTCAAACATGATCTGACCAAATCTCTGATTATGTTCTATATCAACTTGTCAAACATGATCTGACCAAATCTCTGATTATGTTCTATATCAACTTGGCAAACATGATCTGACCAAATCTCTGATTATGTTCTATATCAACTTGTCAAACATGATCTGACCAAATCTCTGATCATGTTCTATATCAACTTGGCAAACATAATCTGACCAAATCTCTGATCATGTTCTATATCAACTTGGCAAACATGATCTGACCAAATCTCTGATTATGTTCTATATCAACTTGGCAAACATGATCTGACCAAATCTCTGATCATGTTCTATATCAACTTGGCAAACATGATCTGACCAAATCTCTGATCATGTTCTATATCAACTTGGCAAACATGATCTGACCAAATCTCTGATTATGTTCTATATCAACTTGGCAAACATGATCTGACCAAATCTCTGACTTTGTTCTATATCAACTTGTCAAACATGATCTGACCAAATCTCTGACTGTGTTCTATATCAACTTGGCAAACATGATCTGACCAAATCTCTGACTATGTTCTATATTAACTTGTCAAACATGATCTGACCAAATCTCTGATTATGTTCTATATCAACTTGGCAAACATGATCTGACCAAATCTCTGATCATGTTCTATATCAACTTGGCAAACATGATCTGACCAAATCTCTGATCATGTTCTATATCAACTTGGCAAACATGATCTGACCAAATCTCTGATTATGTTCTATATCAACTTGTCAAACATGATCTGACCAAATCTCTGATCATGTTCTATATTAACTTGGCAAACATGATCTGACCAAATCTCTGATCATGTTCTATATTAACTTGGCAAACATGATCTGACCAAATCTCTGATTATGTTCTATATCAACTTGTCAAACATGATCTGACCAAACCTCTGATTATGTTCTATATCAACTTGGCAAACATGATCTGACCAAATCTCTGATTATGTTCTATATCAACTTGGCAAACATGATCTGACCAAATCTCTGATTATGTTCTATATGATCAACAAATAAACAAGGAACAGGTATTAAGAGCTTCCGAAAAACAAATAGACAAACACGGGACTCGAACCACTTACCTAGTCCTTACGACACCAATCGCCTAGCCTAGCAATACGAGCGTACACAACCAATGAGCCATTCTAAAAAATGACTCACGGGGAGTGTCTTTCTCAAACGCGTACAGCTAGACACAGAAACAATCAGGTAGGGTTCGAACAGTGTTTGCACAAACACATCCTATATTATCACAAGGGGTCAAAGATGCATTCATAGGGACAACGTCCGCCAGGTTTAATGAGCTGGCACTAAGCAAGATCCTACCCCACCATCACCCTGGAAACAGACAGAGGATCATGTCTGCTAAGCGGGTAGGTATCGAGGGACAGCTACTCTGGTATAAGTAGTGGTGCAGACACAGTTATGTTTGATAAGATCTGCTCGCAACACAGAGCAACAGAACCCCAGAGTAACTATTTATGCCTGTCTCTCACGGCCAAAAGGAAAAAACTGAATATATAAAAATGAACCGTTAGAAGTAACAAGGTACGAGTTGTTATGAGGCATGCCCCCTCGAAACAATGGTCGCACAAGGTACTGTTGCATTAACAACTAACATTCCCGGAAGAACTGGGGTGGGTGATGTTGGCGAGCGCAAAATTTCAGTTGCATTGCTAGCGCCGAATGAAACGATTCTCTAAAATATCTGTGCGCAGCCCCAGTCTAGTGTTTCCCTGGGACAGTGAAAATGCAGAGTAGACATTGCAAATAGCCAAGTGTGACACGTGACCTGCAAAGGCTGAGAATACTCCAATTCAGGAATCAACTCACCTTGGATACAAAAGTAATGCTGATAATGCAGAGGGTTGACCGGTACAAACCCAAACATTGGTGAAGGGCTATACTTTTCCGACATCGATCATCCTACTCTAGTAAGATGTCGTCCAAGTGGCAAACCCATCCGTCCCACAGTTTCAGGGAATGCAACCCTAGTAAATAAAATGCTGGCAAGCAATCGGATGTGCTGGCGCATCATAGGTGCATAACTTGGCACAACGCACAATCGCGCTTAGGCTCAGATCACATCCAAACCACAAAGAGTGGTTAGATAAGTGGTCGATATGGAGCGTTGGCAGAAGAAGTTATCATCATAACATTGAGTTATCTGTCTTCAACATGTCTAGAATGACAGTCAACATATTACATTATCTGTCTTCAACATGTCTAGAATGACAGTCAACATATTGTATTATCTGTCTTCAACATGTCTAGAATGACAGTCAACATATTGTATTATCTGTCTTCAACATGTCTAGAATGACAGTCAACATATTATATTATCTGTCTTCAACATGTCTAGAATGACAGTCAACATATTGCATTATCTGTCTTCAACATGTCTAGAATGACAGCCAACATATTGCATTCATGGCTTACTATTGTGTGATTGTTGGTGGGCTCTTGAGACTTGTAGAATCTCACAACAAACTCAAACTACTCACCTGTACTAGAAGATGGGACTAGTACTCACCTGTACTAGAACATGGGACTAATACTCACCTGTACTAGAACATGGGACTAATACTCACCTGTAGTAGAACATGGGACTAATACTCACCTGTAGTAGAACATGGGACTAATACTCACCTGTATTAGAACATGGGACTACTACTCACCTGCACTAGAAGATGGAGCTACTACTCACCTGTATCAGAACATGGAGCTACTATCACCTGTACCAGAACATGGACCTACTACTCACCTGTACTAGAATACGGACCTACTATTCATCTGTACTAGAACATGGACCTACTACTCACCTGTACTTGAACATGGACCTACTACTCACCTGTACTAGAATACGGACCTACTATTCACCTGTACTAGAATACGGACCTACTATTCACCTCTACTAGAATAACCACCTACTACTCATCTGTGCTAGAATAACCACCTACTATTCACCTATACTAGAATAACCACCTACTACTCATCTGTACTAGAATAAGTACCTACTATTCACCTGTACTAGAATATGTACCTACTACTCATCTGTACTAGAATAAGTACCTACTACTCACCTGTACTAGAATAAGTACCTACTACTCACCTGTACTAGAACATAGGACTGCCACTCACCTATCATAAGGGATAGCAGTTGAGGCCATACTGTGTGATGTACCACCTGAGATCTGTTGGATGCGAGCGTCATCTAGACCAATAACTTTACGAGGTCTTGTGACAGGGCTTTGTGCATGTCCTTGACCACACTGACCCATAGAATTATTACCCCAGGCAAAGACTTCATTATCTGATGAATAGACATACACACACAGTATCAGGGAAGGAGAGAGAAGAGAGAGAGTGAGAGAGAGAGAGCGAGAGAAAGAGAGAGAGACAGACGGAGAGAGAGAGGGACAGACAGAGAGAGACAGATAGATAGAGAGAAAGAGAGACAGACAGAGAGTGACAGAGAGAGAGACAGATAGAGAGAGACAGACAGATAGAGAGAGACAAACAGATAGAGAGAGACAGACAGATAGAGAGAGACAGATAGAGAGAGACAGAGAGAGTGAGAGAGACAGACAGAGCGATAGAGAGAGAGAGAGAGAGAGACAGAGAACATAATTTGATAACTCTCAAATGTCGCTAAGCATATACACAATAAGACTACTATCTAATGCCATTCATCATTATCAAGGTGTGTATCCTTTATACAACAAATGATAGAAGAAAACTAGTCACAACAGAGATGAAGTGTCTACGCAGAATGCTGGGTGTAACAAGAGGAGAAAGGTTGAGAAATGAAGACATCAGGAAAAAGTGGGTACAACATCAGTACTAGACTTCATCAAGAAACAACAAATTAAATGGTTCGCCACGTAAGCAGATTACCATCAGACAGTGCACCCCAAAGAGCAATGCTGCTCCGATACAATGGGTACAAAGCAAAAGGCCAGCCACGTAAAAGATGGACCTCAGAGATAACAGAGGCGACGAAAGAGACTATCTACGAAGCGCATACTAGGGCCCGTTTTAGAAATCTCTACCTGACATGACGCTGTGAGGCATACAGGATTCGAGAAAGAAAGAAAGAAAGTATCCTTTATTGGACGTTGCTGTCTTTGCAGCACATCTGAAATTCACTGTCTCTTGCCAGTTCAACCACTTTGTCGATGGTCATATTCATGGTTTTTTAATATCTTGTAGCCATCTTTTTCTTGGTCTGCCTCTGGATCTTGGGACCCTGCCCTTTAATATTGTTCTCTCTAGGCCATCGTGACGCTTGATGTGACCAAATATCTAATTTTTCTGTAAAGTATGTTGTTTATCAGACAATTGTCTTTAACATTCAGTTATTTCAGGACATCAGTGTTCGTTCTTTTTCTGTCCATGGTATTCGTAGGATCTTTCTGTAGCATTTAGTTCGAAGGACTGGATTTCATTCTTGTTTTTTGTGTAATAGTCCATAATTCACAACCATAAGTAGCCACTGGGAAAATGCATGCTCTCAATATTTTTAATATTTTGCTGGAGCTTTGCCACACGTTCTTCATAGTGTTTAACTTCCTGATTGCTATTGCCAATCTTCTTGAGATCTCTTTGGAGCAGTCACCGTTATTGTTAATTATTGAGCCCAGATATTCGTAGCTCTCTACACATTGGAGTTCTTCATTGTTTATTTGGATGTTAGGTGAGCCTTTTGCTTTGTCAGTTACATTATTTTTGCTATTACTGCCTGTAATACTGCTTTTTAAGGTGTGTCGAACAGGGGGAGGGGACATGAGCCTGTGAAATGTAATGGCAGCATGGCTATTGTAGTCACTGCAAAACTGTTGGGGTTATGATTTTTTTTCTTGATGCCCAGAATAGATAAAAACTTGTTAGTCTTCCTTGGGGATTGAACCCGAGTGTCTCAAATGGGTTACATGCATGTGTGGTTAGAGTTACATGTGAGGTTAGAGTTACATGTGAGGTTAGAGTTACACGGGTGGTTAGAGTTACACTGGTGGTTAGAGTTACATGTGTGGTTCGAGTGTGATTATTGATGAGCTAGAGCTATGAATGACATGTTACCAGTATAATACATACCATAAGATAGTGCCATACAGTGAGTGTCCCCACTAGTAATGTCCATGATTCGAGTGCACTGAAAATCTTCAATCAGTTTTGGTGACATGACTGTGATGTCTGGCAAACCAAACCCCAGACATGATCCACTTCCCCAAGAATAAACCTGAGACAAATATCAAACAATTAATATGTTGAAGTGACATGGCACTTGGTGAGACTAGACTCATCTCTTGACAAGATCACAGTTACACACCATCCACTTCCACAGACATGATGCACCTCCACAGACATGATCCACTTCCACAGACATGATGCACCTCCACAGATATGATCCACTTCCACAGACATGATGCACTTCCATAGACATGATCCACTTCTACAGACATGATCCACTTCCACAGACATGATGCACCTCCACAGATATGATCCACTTCCACAGACATGATCCACTTCCACAGACATGATCCACTTCCACAGACATGATCCACCGCCACAGACATGATCCACTTCCACAGACATGATCCACTTCCACAGACATGATCCACCGCCACAGACATGATCCACCGCCACAGACATGATGCACCTCCACAGACATGATCCACTTCCACAGACATGATCCACTTCCATAGACATGATCCACTTCTACAGACATGATCCACTTCCACAGACATGATCCACTTCCATAGACATGATCCACTTCTACAGACATGATCCACTTCCACAGACATGATACACTTCCACAGACATGATCCACTTCCATAGACATGATCCACTTCTACAGACATGATCCACTTCCACAGACATAATCCACCTCCACAGACATGATCCTCCGCCACAGACATGATCCACTTCCACAGACATGATCCACTTCCACAGACATGATCCACCTCCACAGACATGATCCACTTCCACAGACATGATCCTCCTCCACAGACATGATCCTCCTCCACAGACATAATCCTCCTCCACAGACATGATCCTCCTCCACAGACATGATCCACTTCCACAGACATGATCCACTTCCACAGACATGATCCACTTCCACAGACATGATCCACCTCTACAGACATGATCCACTTCCACAGACATGATCCACTTCCACAGACATGATCCACTTCCACAGACATGATCCACTTCCACAGACACGATCCACTTCCACAGACATGATTCACCTTCACAGACATGATCCACTTCCACAGACATGTTCCACTTCCACAGACATGATCCACTTCCACAGACATGATCCACCTGCCCATATCCAAACATGATCCAACTCTCCAGATATGACCAGACAGGACATGAAACAAGACAATTGTAAGACAATATATGAGACAATATGTAAGGAAAGATATGAGACAAGATGTAAGGTAAGATATGAGACAAGATGTAAGGTAAGATATGAGACAAGATGTAAGGAAAGATATGAGACAAGATGTAAGGTAAGATATGAGACAAGATGTAAGGTAAAATATGAGACGAGATATGAGACAAGATGTAAGGTAAGATATGAGACAAGATGTAAGGTAAGATATGAGACAAAATATGAGACAAGATGTAAGGTAAGATATGAGACAAGATGTAAGGTAAGATATGAGACAAGATGTAAGGTAAGATATGAGACAAGATGTAAGGTAAGATATGAGACAAGATGTAAGGTAAGATATGAGACAAGATGTAAGGTAAGATATGAGACAAGATGTAAGGTAAGATATGAGACGAGATGTAAGGTAAGATATGAGACAAGATGTAAGACAAGATGTAAGGTAAGATATGAGACAAGATGTAAGGTAAGATATGAGACAAGATGTAAGACAAGATATGAAACAAGAAATATCTTGTGTGTGTACAAACCTGACCAGTAGATGTGAGAGCCAATGATGTCTGACTGGTGCAGACCACCTTGCGGATGTACATACCACACAATGCCTGGATGACAGCAGGCTTAGTATGACGATTCATGTCACCATGACCAAGTTTCCCTAACAAAATCAGATCAGTATTTCTTCTTACAACAAGTGCATTTACTTGACTGTGAATTGATGTTAGAGTTCAACAAATAACTTCTTACAACAAGTGCATTTACTTGACTGTGAATTCATGTTAGAGTTCAACAAATAACTTCTTACAACAAGTGCATTTACTTGACTGTGAATTGATGTTAGATTTCAACAAATAACTTCTTACAACAAGTGCATTTACTTGACTGTGAATTCATGTTAGAGTTCAACAAATAACTTCTTACAACAAGTGCATTTACTTGACTGTGAATTCATGTTAGAGTTCAACAAATAACTTCTTACAACAAGTGCATTTACTTGACTGTGAATTGATGTTAGAGTTCAACAACTAACTTCTTACAACAAGTGCATTTACTTGACTGTGAATTGATGTTAGAGTTCAACAACTAACTTCTTACAACAAGTGCATTTACTTGACTGTGAATTGATGTTAGAGTTCAACAACTAACTTCTTACAACAAGTGCATTTACTTGACTGTGAATTCATGTTAGAGTTCAACAAATAACTTCTTACAACAAGTGCATTTACTTGACTGTGAATTCATGTTAGAGTTCAACAAATAACTTCTTACAACAAGTGCATTTACTTGACTGTGAATTCATGTTAGAGTTCAACAAATAACTTCTTACAACAAGTGCATTTACTTGACTGTGAATTGATGTTAAGAGTTCAACAACTAACTTCTTACAACAAGTGCATTTACTTGACTGTGAATTCATGTTAGAGTTCAACAAATAACTTCTTACAACAAGTGCATTTACTTGACTGTGAATTGATGTTAGAGTTCAACAACTAACTTCTTACAACAAGTGCATTTACTTGACTGTGAATTGATGTTAGAGTTCAACAACTAACTTCTTACAACAAGTGCATTTACTTGACTGTGAATTCATGTTAGAGTTCAACAAATAACTTCTTACAACAAGTGCATTTACTTGACTGTGAATTGATGTTAGAGTTCAACAACTAACTTCTTACAACAAGTGCATTTACTTGACTGTGAATTGATGTTAGAGTTCAACAAATAACTTCTTACAACAAGTGCATTTACTTGACTGTGAATTGATGTTAGAGTTCAACAACTAACTTCTTACAACAAGTGCATTTACTTGACTGTGAATTGATGTTAGAGTTCAACAAATAACTTCTTACAACAAGTGCATTTACTTGACTGTCAATTGATGTTAGAGTTCAACAACTAACTTCTTACAACAAGTGCATTTACTTGACTGTGAATTCATGTTAGAGTTCAACAACTAACTTCTTACAACAAGTGCATTTACTTGACTGTGAATTGATGTTAGAGTTCAACAAATAACTTGACAATTGCTGACAACTGCTAACTACTAGTGCTAGACAGACAGACTAAATAGCTAGACATTTGACTAAATAGCTAGACAGACATTTGATTAAATAGCTAGACAGACATTTGACTAAATAGCTAGATGTGTACCTGACTAGCTAGATGGAAATTTGACTAAGTAGCTAGACAGACATTTGTCTAGCTTCAAATACACTAACTGAACAGCTAGATAGACACTTAACCCAATAAATAGATATTTAACTAATCAGTATTACTCAGTGGTTTGACAGAAACTTGAGAAAGCAGGTATGACCACACATTACCCAAGTTAAACTTACCATTATCTCCACCACCAAACGACCACACAGTTTTACCATCTTGTGAAACAGCCAGTGTGTGGCAGCTACCACATGCAACCTGACCCACAGAGCCAATTTCCTTAACCAGCTTGGGTATATTTTTGGAGGTTTTGTCCCCATGACCTAGAGAAGATATTCAAGCAATAGAGAAACATTTGAGCAATACTTAATCTCTCTGCCATCTTAGTAGCAACAATATGAAACTGAGATTCTCTGCCATCTTAGTAGCAACAATATGAAACTGAGATTCTCTGCCATCTTAGCAGCAACAATATGAAACTGAGATTTTACTCGAGTTTTACCATCCAGCAGTCATCTCAGCATTTGCCCTTCAATTTGAGGCAATGAATTTACAGGTCTGTTTGAGTTGTGCTGTGTTAGTATAGAGAGTGTTTTCAACATCTGGGTCTGGAGGTAGGTACTTGTGGCGTAGGTCACTGAGTGCAGGGCACTGGAAGAGATGGTGTGCTGCAGTTTCTTCTGAATAGTCACACAGTTGACACTGTGAAGCAATCTTAGGTTGTATGCGATGTAGGTGAGCATTCAGGGGCGCATGTTGTGTCCTAAGGTGGAAAATAATGACTTGTTCTTGTCATGTAAGATGATTTATGGCATCTGTTGGATTTGGAGTGGTCATGTCTTTAAAGAGGGCTCTGACTGTTTTATCCATTGTCCATTCATTCATCCACTCCTCCTTTTTGTTACTTCTTATTATTTGTTTAGCAGTCTGCAGAGTTATTGGTCTGTCATGTTGTTGACTATTTGCTCCTGCCTTTGCAAGGATGTCTGCTCTTTCATTTACCTGTATGTTGCTGTGTCCTGGTATCCACTGTAAGTCAAGCTTGACGGCAAAGACATTAATGAATGAAATTATGGATAGTGCCAGGGGCTGGCATGAAAAGTGCTCTCAGGGTTTGCAATCTCTAATGCCTGTAGCACTGACTTGTCATCAGTAAAGATAACTGTGTGCTGCATTTTTTCAGGATGGAGCTGGAATATGTTTGTAAGATGGTGCACTATTGTTTATTGTCTGTCCCCAGGTGGATGATGGAATTGTTTGTCCACTCTTGCCGCTAAGGGTCGGGGTGGGAGCTTTAATTTGCATTCTAGGGTCAGATAAGTCGCCCTTGTTGTGTTATATCCGTATTTATTTAGTGTGGTCTTGGTATTGTTTTGATCCTACTAGTTGTACAGTCTGTGAGATACCCTACTAGTTGTACAGTCTGTGAGATACCCTACTAGTTGTGCAGTCTGTGAGAGACCCTACTAGTTGTACAGTCTGTGAGAGATCCTACTAGTTGTGTAGTCTGTGAGAGACCCTACTAGTTGTACAGTCTGTGAGAGACCCTACTTGTTGTGCAGTCTGTGAGAGAAAGACTAGAAATGCATTCCAAGAATACATCTAGCGCTGCACTAATAGACAGAGATGTCTGCTCGCAGTTTTCATACAAACTAATACCAAGTTGACAATCAAGGAATAAGATAGATAGCATACCTAATCGACCATAATCTCCTTCTCCCCATGTGTATAGTTCTCCATCCACAGTCACAGCAGCACTGTGTCTGTAGCCAGCAGACATTGATTTGATGACCTGTGATAGTTGATATATGAGATGATGATATCGTCCCATCAACAAGAGATACATAGATTCTCACTAACTTGAGACAATCACACACACACACACACATATATCTCACAAGCCGAGAAAGACCAACATGTAACATAACATTGCACACACACACATATATCTCACAAGCAGAGAGACCAACATGTAACATAACATTGCACACACACATCTCACAAGCAGAGAGACCAACATGTAACAACATTACACACACACACACACATATCTCACAAGCAGAGAGAACAACATGTAACATAACACTGCACACATCTCACAAGCAGAGAGACCAACATGTAACATAACATTGCACACATCTCACACACATCTGACAAGCAGAGAGAGACCAACATGTAACATAACATTGCACACATCTCACAAGCAGAGAGAGACCAACATGTAACATAAGCAGAGAGAGACCAACATGTAACATAACATTGCACACATCTCACACACATCTCACAAGCAGAGAGAGACCAACATGTAACATAAGCAGAGAGAGACCAACATGTAACATAACATTGCACACATCTCACACACATCTCACAAGCAGAGAGACCAACATGTAACATAACATTGCACACATCTCACAAGCAGAGAGAGACCAACATGTAACATAACATCTCACAAGCAGAGAGAGACCAACATGTAACATAACATCTCACACACATCTGACAAGCAGAGAGAGACCAACATGTAACATAAGCACAGAGAGAGAGACCAACATGTAACATAAGCACAGAGAGAGAGACCAACATGTAACATAAGCACAGAGAGAGACCAACATGTAACATAACATTGCACACATCTCATAAGCAGAGAGAGACCAACATGTAACATAAGCACAGAGAGAGACCAACATGTAACATAAGCACAGAGAGACCAACATGTAACATAACATTGCACACATCTCATAAGCAGAGAGAGACCAACATGTAACATAAGCACAGAGAGAGACCAACATGTAACATAAGCACAGAGAGAGACCAACATGTAACATAAGCACAGAGAGAGACCAACATGTAACATAAGCACAGAGAGACCAACATGTAACATAACATTGCACACATCTCACACACATCTCATAAGCACAGAGAGAGAGACCAACATGTAACATAACATCTCACACACATCTGACAAGCAGAGAGAGACCAACATGTAACATAAGCACAGAGAGACCAACATGTAACATAACATTGCACACATCTCACACACATCTCATAAGCACAGAGAGAGAGACCAACATGTAACATAAGCACAGAGAGAGACCAACATGTAACATAAGCACAGAGAGAGAGACCAACATGTAACATAACATTGCACACACAATCAAATACTCAAATATTCAACAAAGATAGTATGGCTACAAATATGTTCAAGAGTAGAGAGCTTGCACTTCATACAACTGTCTTCTATTCTCTAATCCTGGGTTGCTTCACAATGTCAGGATAAGAAGAGATTTCTAGAACAGGCTCTTGTCTGCAATGTCTCTTTCCCTGTCTCTGTTATTTCTATGGTTCACCCTTTTTTCTTATATGATCTTTCATCTTGTATCCACTGCATTTGAATGTGTCTTCTATTCCCTGTATCTGAATAGCATCACCCTTTGAAGGCTACTGTCTGTTGGTAATCTGTTTATGCTGCCAAACTATTTTATTTGCTGTTTCTTGGTCAAGTTCAGTACTGATGTTGTACCCGCTATTTTCATGATGTCTTCATTATCGAAATCAGTCTCTTCTTGATACTGCCAGCATTCTGCGTAGATGCTTCATCTCTGTCATGACTAGTTTTCTTCTGTTGTTTGATGTCAGCATCCAGGTTTGGCACTGATAACTTTGCAATTCTGATGAAGATAGTGCAGCATGCTGGAAGTGTATTTCAACCAGCCTCTAGCTGGAATCCACTTGAGGTTTCCTTGGATGGAATTTGCATTATTCTAGCCTGAATGTGATAGACACTGTTTGACCCATCTTGGGAATTCTGAAGACCTAACAAGTCAACAGTGGTTTCATTTCATGTGAACTCATAGCATTATCAAGAGTGGTTTCATTTCATGTGTACTCATAGCATTATCAACAGTGGTTTCATTTCATGTGTACTCATAGCATTATCAACAGTGGTTTCATTTCATGTGTACTCATAGCAACATCAGACATATGTCATCGATTCTTTAATGGTTAACACTAAACCTTAATAAATGGCATGGAACCAGATCATAGCTATACTTGAACACTTCTGTAATTTCAGGCTGACAGATGGACAAAGGAAAAATGTCAAATATTTTTTGTTTATGAAACAGCTAACGAATCATCCGCCGACAGCAAGCTGTCCCGTGAAAGGGAAAAACAATGAATCCATACCATCACAACAAGCACAATCGAAAAGATGGGCTGAACATTTTAAAGAGGTATTAAATAGACCCAACCCAGTGATAACACCAGTTTTTGAAACAGAAATACGAATGCCATCATTAAATGCACCCTTGACGACTTCTCAATGGAAGAAATTAAACAAGCCATCCGGAAACTGAAAAACAACAAAGCCAGCGGTAGCGACGATATTTCAGGAGAGATGCTAAAGGCAACTGACGAGGAATCAATGGGATTCCTACGTACCTTAATGAACGATGTTTGGCAGAATGAGACCCCTCCAAAAGATTGGAAAGACGGAGTGATATTCAAGCTCCCAAAAAAGGCGATTTGTCAAATTGCAACAACTGGCACAGAATAACTCTGCTATCAACACCTGGCAAGCTATTCTGCAGTATTTTGATGGAGAGGCTGAAAAAAGCCATCGACGCAAGGCTAAGAGAAGAACAAGCTGGCTTTCGTCACATCGTTCTTGTACCGATCATATCTTCACGCTGAGATCCATTATAGAAGAATCAATTGAATTCCAGTCACCACTAGTGATAAATTTTATAGACTTTCAGAAAGCGTTTGATAGTCTTCATCGTTCTACTCTCTGGGAGATTCTTAAGACCTATGGATACCAGGAAAAGTACATCAATATTATAAAGCCTTCTATTCTGAAGCATCCTGCTGTGTAAGAACAGATGCAGAAAACTCAGACTGGTTCACAGTCAATTCGGGTGTGAAGCAGGGCTGCGTGATGTCACCTATGCTTTTGGGATAGCTATAGACTGGATCATGCGCAAATGCACCCAAGATGATCAACTAGGCATCAAATGGCTTAATAACAGCAGACTATTTGATCTTGACTTTGCCGATGACGTGGCCATATTGAATTCAACCACACAAGCAACCCACAAACTAACAAGCAATCTTTGCACACTTGCAGAACAGGTTGGTCTCCAGATTAATTCTGCCAAGACCAAAATTATGGACCTCACAAACTCGACAGACAACATCGTAATAAATGGCCAAACACTGAAGAAAGTTGAACATTTTACATATTTGGGTAGTAAAGTGTCAAACAACAGAGACACGATGAAAGAAATAAACTCTCGTATTGCTATAGCAGCTAGTGCCTTCACTAAATTAACGAATATCTGGCAATCTCAAGACCTTAGTATATGCACAAAAGTTAAATTATTTAGGTCATGTGGGATTCCTGTACTGACCTACGGTTGTGAAAGTTGGAAATCAACAAAGAAAATTGATAAGAAACTGGACAACTTTGAGAATAAATGTCTCCGAAAATTATTAAAAGTAAAATGGAGTGATTTCGTTTCTAACAACACAGTGAGAGATAGAACACACCAACAACCCATATCAAATATTATAAGGAAACGAAGGTGGAAATATTTAGGTCATGTTCTTAGATCAGACGAAAAGAGACTAAATCGACAAGTCCTTATGTGGTCACCAGTTGGGAAAATAAAACGCAGAAGACCACTCTTCGAAGAACCATCCAACAAGAAAGTAAACTATTGGGATGTAAAACCATACAAGATCTCCAACTGCTAGCAACGAACCGCATCACACGGAGATCTAAAACCTCTGCCCTATGTGCTGCCTTTGGCACAAAAGAAACTAACTAACTAACTAACATAGCATTATCAAGAGTGGTTTCATTTCATGTGTACTCATAGCATTATCAACAGTGGTTTCATTTCATGTGTACTCATAACATTATCAAGAGTGGTTTCATTTCATGTGTACTCATAGCATTATCAAGAGATTTCACAAGCTGACTAGCTGGATCAAAAGGAACACAATCTAGAAATGATCTGAAGATTTGAAACCATCAACATCTGCAGGTCAAACATACAATATGATATGAAGATTTGAAACCATCAACATCTGCGAGTCAAACATACAATATGATATGAAGATTTGAAACCATCAACATCTGCGAGTCAAACATACAATATGATATGAAGATTTGAAACCATCAACATCTGCGAGTCAAACATACAATATGATATGAAGATTTGAAACCATCAACATCTGCGAGTCAAACATACAAAATGATCTGAAGATTTGAAACCATCAACATCTGCAGGTCAAACATACAATATGATATGAAGATTTGAAACCATCAACATCTGCTGAGTCAACCATACAATAGATCTCATAGAAAACAATGATTAAACTTCATAAAACATCATCATCATCAAATAGCTTGTCCTGAGCAGAACTTTGCCACCCCAACAATCCTCCGGAATTTCTCTCTCTCATAGGCCAGATGTCCTGCCTCTGCAGCCGTCATGTTCAAACCATCAGTTACATCCTGAATCCATCTTCTCCATGGTCTTCCTCTTCTTCTACTCTTTGCCGGTATGCCTCCTTCCATGATGGTCTTCTCAGCCCTTCATGTCTTTTTATGTCCTAAATATCTCAATTTTCTCTTTCTTATTTGTAGCATCTGCCTGTTTTCTTTGATTTTGAGTTCTTTCTGGATAGATCTATTTGTTCTCTTCTCTGTCCAAGATATACGAAGGACTCTTCTGTAACATTTATATTCATTAGCACATATCTGTTTTTCCACTGCTTTATTAAATATCCATGCTTCCCACCCATATGTTGCCACTGGGAATATGCATGCTCTTAGTATTCTGATCTTTGTTTTCTTATCAGTTCCGTTCCATACTGTATTTAGTTGTTTAATTATTTGTAAAGCCATGTTTGTTCTTCTTTTAATTTCCTTCATCCCATTTCCATCTGTTGTTAGCAGTGAACCAAGATATTCAAAACTGTTCACATTTCCATCTGTTGTTAGCAGTGAACCAAGATATTCAAAACTGTTCACATTTTCTACTTTCTCTCCGTTGATAAAAATATCATTTGTCATGTTTGTTTTATCTGTTGTCATTATTTTTTTTTTTGCCACATTGAGATATAGATTTTGTTTTTCGTTTTTATCTTTCACTTCTAATAATTTCTCAATCCTTTTTGTGATGTTGACAGTAACACTGTTTCATAAAACATACAAGTTATTATTTATTGGTTACTAAACTGACATCATTGCACTCCTTGCAGTCCCATAGGTGCTCAGTCTCCACAAACATATATCAAAGGGTATGTATTCTGATGGTTCCTGTGGCTCACACACTCCTCACTCTGTCTCTCAGGCATCCAGTTCTACTTGTACAATGGGTAACTTCAAACTGCTTAAATGCTGAATCGATTCAATATATATTTTAGTGTCTTCATCCAACAGGCAGTCGTGAAGAGACCAAAAACATCCCCTTATCCATCTTCAACTCCTCAATAATCGATGCTGTTGATGCAAGTCTGTCCGCTCTCTCATTGCCGAAATCACCTGTATACTTAGGACAGTAGATCCACATAAGACTCTGGAGGTTAGAAACTTTTATAGAAAACATCCACTCATACCGAAACCTGCCATTTTGGATCTAGTGAAGCATCAACTGAGAGTCAGATACAACAGCGGCCCCAGTAAATGGAGTCCCTGAGAGCCAATGGAGGGCAGCAGTAACTGCTTCAACCTCCTTTCTCATACTGAAAGTAGTTGTCCTGTATATACAAGTAATTTGATAGAAATGCAGTGTTTCACCTTGCCAATCAATGGTCCTTGTATCAGTTTGGGAAATTTCTGTGTGTGATTTCCACCCAGTCCAAGCTTTCCATAATCTCCTGCAAGTATAGAAATCCACAATTTTATTATTCATCAACACATTCACAATATGATTATTCATCATCACATCCACAATTTGATTATTCATCATCACATCCACAATTTGATTATTCATCATCACATCCACAATTTGATAATTCATCCTCACATCCACAATTTGATTATTCATCCTCACATCCACAATTTGATTATTCATCAACACATTCACAATCTGATTATTCATCCTCACATCCACAATTTGATAATTCATCATCACATCCACAATTTGATTATTCATCCTTACATCCACAATCTGATTATTCATCATCACATCCACAATTTGATTATTCATCATCACATCCACAATTTGATTATTCATCCTCACATCCACAATTTGATTATTCATCAACACATTCACAATCTGATTATTCATCCTCACATCCACAATTTGATAATTCATCATCACATCCACAATTTGATTATTCATCCTCACATCCACAATCTGATTATTCATCCTCACATCCACAATTTGATTATTCATCCTCACATCCACAATTTGATTATTCATCCTCACATCCACAATTTGATTATTCATCATCACATCCACAATTTGATTATTCATCCTCACATCCGCAATTTGATTATTCATCACTCTGTTTGTTAAACTCATACATATCTTGTGATACACAATTCAACCACTTACACACATTCATTTTCTTTCTGTGCTGCATCATTCATCAACTACACAAATATACTCTGTGCCATCTGAATCATTCATCAACTACACAAATATACTCTGTGCCATCTGAATCATTCATCAACTACACAAATATACTCTGTGCCATCTGAATCATTCATCAACTACACAAATATTAAAATAACCTGAAAGTTCAAACACGATTAAAGTAGTCTTGAGTAAATATCAAAATTCTATGGGAAGAGAAAGTAATTGAAAAGCAACAACATCTAAAACATCTTGTAAACGAAGCTGCTACATCATAATTAGTCAATATTGATGTTGTATAGTAACCAAGTTAATACCCATCCATCCACTGATGTTGTATAGTAACCAAGTTAATACCCATCTATCCACTGATGTTGTATAGTAACCAAGTTAATACCCATCCATCCACTGATGTTGTATAGTAACCAAGTTAATATATATCCATCCACTGATGCATAAACACACAGATAGAGAGAGAGAGGAGAGAGATATATATATATATATATATATATAGAGAGAGAGATAGATAGAGAGATAGATAGAGAGAGAGGGAGAGACAGAGACAAATGACATATTTACCATCACCCCATCTGAATAGCTCGGCATCCACTGATACATAAACACATAGAGAGAGAGAGAGAGAGAGACAGACAGAGAGAGACAGACAGAGAGAGACAGAGAGAAACAGAGAGAGAGACAGACAGAGATAGATAGACAGAGAGAGACAGACAGAGATAGAGAGAGGCAAAGACAGAGAGACAGAGAGAGAGACAGACAGACAAAGAGAGACAGAGATAGACAGACAGAGAGAGACAGAGATAGAGAGAGACAAACAGAGAGATACAGACAGACAGAGAGAGAGACAGACACAGAGAGAGAGACAGACAGAGAGAGAGAGACAGAGAGAGACAAATGACATATTTATCATCACTTCAGCTGAATAGCTCGCCATCCACTGACATATAAACACACCAAGAGAGAGAGAGAGAGACAGAGAGAGAAACAGAGAGAGAGACAGACAGAGAGAGAGAGAGACAAATGTCATATTTACCATCACCCCAGCTGAATAGCTCGCCATCCACTGTTAGAGCAAGTGTGTGTCCATCTGAACCTTTAGAGGATGATATTTTCTTGATGGCCTTTGTGGGCTCAAATGTCAGCTTTCTTGGCATAGTCTGGTTGTTGGAATCTCCCAAACCAAGGCGGCCATAGCTGCCCTTCCCACAAGCACTCACACTTCCATCAAGGTGCAGAAGGAATGAGCAGAATTGACCTGCCTCTATCTGTCAGACACAATTCATATAACTTTGAGTACACTATCACAAACATGACATGTCTCTATCTGTCAGACACAATTCATACAACTCTGAGTACACTATCACAAACATGACATGTCTCTATCTGTCAGACACAATTCATACAACTCTCTGATTGACTGAGTACACTATCACAAACATGACGTTTCTATGCTAAATGTGTTCATGTCAAAACAATATAAGACATAATTAATGGATAAGTTACAAACTTTGCTAGAATTGACAATTAAATATTCTCAAAATGGCTAGAGTAGCACAGAAAACAACCCTCACAATGTACATTCAATACTACAGGGTGTTCAACTTAAAAGCAGCCTGTGAATGGAGCTAATCTGGTATATATGTATGGAAATGGGAAGGTTCAGTTATGACGTAGTATAGGTCACAGTTGTGTGATGGTGTGTAATTAAAGTGCGGGAAGGGGCGATGAATAAATGTGACGTGGACGAGCTAGTCAGAACCGGTTTAAATAGTAAATAGACAAGATGCAATGCGTACCTGGCAAATTTCTATTTATCACTGGGGCTGCTTTTAAGTTGAACACCCTGTAGTTCCCTAGTACATCAGCTCATGTCTATTTTGTACATTCAATTCTAGTTCTCTAGTACATCAGCTCATGTCTATTTTGTACATTCAATTCTAGTTCTCTAGTACATCAGCTCATGTCTATTTTGTACATTCAATTCTAGTTCTCTAGTACGTCAGCTCATGTCTATTTTGTACATTCAATTCTAGTTCTCTAGTACATCAGCTCATGTCTATTTTGCACATTCAATTCTAGTTCTCTAGTACATCAGCTCATGTCTATTTTGTACATTCAATTCTAGTTCTCTAGTACATCAGCTCATGTCTATTTTGTACATTCAATTCTAGTTCTCTAGTACATCAGCTCATGTCTATTTTGTACATTCAATTCTAGTTCTCTAGTACATCAGCTCATGTCTATTTTGTACATTCAATTCTAGTTCTCTAGTACATCAGCTCATGTCTATTTTGTACATTCAATTTTAGTTCTCTAGTACATCAGCTCATGTCTATTTTCAATTCTTATCACAACATGTCCACATCTATAAACGTACTTGTTTACAATCTGCAAATACTGAAGTCAATTTTGGTGCTGGGATCTTTTCTTGACTTCCCTCTGCCAACTGATGACTGCTGTTGCTTCCCCAGACAAAAACATCTATACGTTTCTTCTGGTTGAGCTGAATGCCAGAGGTAGACGAACTAGGATCACTACAGGCTGCAGGCGGCTCAGTCCCTGTGTTGGAGTACTCATCAGCAGCACAGTTTAGCTATCAGAGTGAGAGATTATATGTCATTGTCATCTACATTCAAATATGTTTCAGTTCAAAACTATGTTCACAGACTTAACTTCTCATTAACACAACTATGTTCACAGACTCAACTATTCACTAACACAATTATGTTCACAGACTTAACTATTCACTAACACAACTATGTTCACAGACTTAACTTCTCATTAACACAACTATGTTCACAGACTCAACTTCTCACTAACACAACTATGTTCACAAACTTAACTATTCACCAACACAACTATGTTCACAGGCTCACCTATTCACTAACAGAACTATGTTCACAGACTCAACTTCTCACTAACACAACTATGTTCACAGGCTCAACTATTCACTAACACAACAATGTTTACAGACTTATTGGTTATTGGTTACTAAACTGACGTCATTGCACTCTGAGCAGACCCATAGGTGCTCAGTCTCCCCAACAGATCTCGAAGAGTATGCATACTGATGGTTCCCGTGGCTCGCTGATTAAACACACCTCTCATTATGCATCTCAGGCATCCAGTTCGACTTGTACAACGGGTAACAACAAACTGCCTAAATCGCTTCAACATCGATTTTAGTGTCCTCATCCAACAGACAGTCGCAAGAGACCGAAGAATATCCCCCTTATCCATCTTTAGCTCCCTAAAAATCGATGCTGTTGATGCAAGCCTGTCCGCTCTCTCATTACCGTAAACACCCGCATGCCCAGGACAGTATATCCACGTAAGTCACTGGAGGTTAGAAACTTCTATAGACGACATCCACTCATACCGAAACCTGCCCTTCTGGATCTTGTGAAGCATCGACTGAGAGTCATAACAACGGCCCCAGTAAATGAAGTCCCAGAGATCCAATGGAGGACAACAGTAACGGCCTCAACCTCCATCTTCATACTAGAAGTAGTTGTCCTGTATGCCCCACTTTGCTCTGCAACAACCCTACCATGCGCATTAGCCAAGAAAACACCAGCCGGACTTCTCACCACGTTGAACCGGCCCATCGGTATATACAACAACATCATCATTCATTAACACAACTATGTTCACAGACTTAACTATTCACAAACACAACTATGTTCACAGACTTAACTATTCACTAACACATCTATGTTCACAGACGACTAACTAACACATATATCTTCACAGACTCAATTATTCACTAACACATATATGTTCACAGACTCAAATATTCCCAAATACATCTATGTTCACACACTCAACTATTCCAAAACACATCTATGTTCACAGACTCAATGTTCACTAACACAACTATGTTCACAGACTTAACTATTCACTAACACATCTATGTTCACACGCTCAACTATTCCCAAATACATCTATGTTCACACGCTCAACTATTCCCAAATACATCTATGTTCACACACTCAACTATTCCAAAACACATCTATGTTCACAGACTCAATGTTCACTAACACAACTATGTTCACAGACTTAACTATTCACTAACACATCTATGTTCACACGCTCAACTATTCCCAAATACATCTATGTTCACACACTCAACTATTCCAAAACACATCTATGTTCACAGACTCAATGTTCATACACTCAACTATTCACTAACACAACTATGTTCACAGACAACTCACTAACATATTTATGTTCACATGCTTGCATTTATATCATTTGTTTAAAATGTGTTAGTTAATATTTGCTCCATGTTTATGCTAGTCTACAAATGTCATCAGATAAAACACTTGTCATGAGATACTGACCACATCCAGCATGTTCCATCAGATAAAACACTAGTCATGAGATACTGACCACATCCAACATGTCCCATCAGATAAAACACTAGTCATGAGATACTGACCACATCCAGCATGTCCCATCAGATAAAACACTAGTCATGAGATACTGACCACATCCAACATGTCCCATCAGATAAAACACTTGTCATGAGATACTGTCCACCTCCAAGATGTTCCATCAGAAAATACATTTAGTCAAAGTTTGTTTATAATAAATTTGCTGCTACTGTTAGCCTATTGACCAGATATTACTTGAATAATTTACCTCTTCCAAAAGTAGCATGGCTGCCTCAAAGATGGGGATCATACCATCCTTATCCACAGACAAAGATGTTCTTGGCACTCGCTCTGCTCCACCCTGTAAATAATGTTAGATTCATCAGCCATATCATACTTATTCTACAGACAAAGATGTTCTTGGCACTCGCTCTGCCCCACCCTGTAAGCAATGCTAGGTTCATCAGCCATATCATACTTATTCTACAGACAAAGATGTTCTTGGCACTCGCTCTGCCCCACCCTGTAAGCAATGCTAGGTTCATCAGCCATATCATACTTATCCAACAAACAAAGATGTTCTTGGCGTTAGACTCCCACCGACATTGCCTGAAGGATCCTAAAGGCACACAAACCCTCCAACCGCGATAAGGTAAGTTAATATGGAGGGGACAGCTGGATAAGAATTTACAGATGGATCAGCAATGGAGGCAACCATGAATGGTGGAGCAGAAGTGTATATTAAGCACCTAGATGCTACTACTGTGTCTCTAGCGGCCCCTACTGGAAGAATATGTTCCAACTACAAAGCAGAACTTTTAGCCCTTCTGATGGCAGCACAGCACATGAATAAGCTGCAAGCACCTGCAGGCAAGATGGTATTTCTTACAGACTCACTGTCAGCTATACAAGCCCTGGAGGCTAAATCCGCTGACAGCACAGTACAAAACTTAAAAAGAGAACTTGCTCAGCTTTCAGAAAAGGCAGAAATTCACTTGCAGTGGATTCCATCTCACTGTGGCATTGCAGGCAATGAGAGTGCCAATGTCTTAGCTAAGGAGGGCAGTGCCAAAGAGCAAATTTACCAACCCCTGTCTTTTCAAGAGGTCAAAACCCTCATACAGAGAAAATCTGCAGTAGACTGGAAGACAAACACTGGATATGATTAAGGAAAAGACTCCATCAAAGACCTAAGCAGAACAGACCAGGTCACTATATTTCGACTATGGACCGGACACTGCAGACTCAACAAACACTTATATAGACTAGGAATAAGTCAAACAGCTCTCTGCCAGTGTCAGCAGGCGGAACAGACACCAGAGCATATCCTGCAAGACTGTCCTCTCCTGGGTGAGCTGAGAAGCAACATGTGGCCACACCCAGTCGATCTGAAAACTAAGCTTTGGGGAAACCTAACAGACCTGAAGCTGACTGCCCAGTTTGTGGTCCACAGTAAATTAAGCGCATGACCAAAGATCGCTGAAGAAGAAGTATTATCCAATAACTGATGCAAACATACATTGTTGCACAAGCTAAGGTAAAAATATGTAAAATGACTCACTGTTCTGTCAATCATCTGTGCCAAGATGGACTTGAAAAATGTCATGCTAATTTTGCCATGATGTGCATGCATTATTGTATTATCCTGGCTGCTAATGTTATGAGCACCAGTAGAGACTTGCAAAGCTAAGCCTATCCAATCCAAGAGATGATGAAGCAGACCTCTCTGCATAGCAATGGCTAGTAGCAGCTGGAAGGCTAACTGTTGACCTTGCACATCAGCCCCAGATTGTGAAGTGGCAGCACAATGGAGAAAACTGGTCACAGAGTTCAATGTCTCTGTACCTGTCAATGGCAACACAACTAATATAGCAACTTCACTAGAATAAAACATCAGAATATTTACATACACAATACTATAACACTGGAGATCTTATCTTATCTTATCTTAACCACATTTGTCGTGAAGAGTCGTGGGGAGATTTAGATTTCTGTCTTGTGCCAGATGTGTTGCGCTTGACATTGCCAGTCCATGCTTTTGCAGGGACTCTGAGATGTTATCTATCCATCGTGTTCTTGGCCTGCCTCATACTCTGCGCCCTGAGTATCGATTATTGTAGGCACGTGATGGTAGTAAATGTGGTTCCATTCTTATTAGATGGCCGATCCACTTGATTCTTTGCTTTCCGATGTACTGTATGCATGGTATAGTACCAACGATGCTTCTGATATTCTCGTTTCTCACTATCTTACCTTGTAACATTGACAGCTTTTCGTAGACATCTCATTTCACATGCTGTAATCTTTCTTTCTTGTGTCTTAGTCAGGGGCCATGTTTGGCACTGGTAGCAGAGAGTTGGAATAAATAATCAGTTTATCAGTTGTCGTTTGACTGCCATGTTAATGCTTGGATGTTTTAATAGTGGTGACGGTATGTCACTGTGTTTGCCTTCTGGTATCTAGTCTCAATTTCTCTGTCCATCTTTCCATCTGTTGTGAATATACTCCGGAGATATTTGAATTCTGGAGTCTGTTGTATTTTTACATTATTCATGTGTATATTTAGTTGACCTGTTAACCTACTTATTGTCATTACTTTTGTTTTGGGGGTGTTAATTTTCATGTCATATTTTTCGCATGTTGCTTGCAGGGCATTTATGTGTTGTTGAAGTTTGTGCTTGTTGTTGTAAATTATACTCTGATCATCTGCAAAGAGTAGTTCGTTTATTAAATTGTAGTTGTAGGGAATGCTAACCCGAAACAAATGCTTGCAGAAAACGGATGCACCAGGCCATAAGGCGCATAACATGGTGCAACGACCACTCACAATGAGGAATGGGATAACGGACTCTATGGTCGCCAATCTACCTCGGAGATTTAGCCGCGCAGTAAGAATGTCGGACCTACCATCACAAGGATGGCCAAAACTTACTGCTGCAAGAGGTCGCGCAAACGGGAAGCAGAAATCATAGGAATTATATCCTACAGAACTGTCCCCAGTATGCAGACTTGAGAAGAAAGAGGTGGCCCACTTACACTAGTGTCCAAGACAAACTGTATGGCGTGGCTGATAATCTGAGGCAGACAGTTGCCTTTATTAGAGAATCTGAAATCCCAATCTAGTGAGAAAGCAGAAGAAGAAGAAGAAGAAATTGTAATTGTTATCGAGGTTGTTATTTGTCTTGGTTTCTTGCGTTATCCTGTCTATGTATATATTGAAAAGTATAGGCGAAAGCACACATCCCTGCCTTACTCCTGATGATAATTCAAATTCATCTTTCAGGCTGTCGCTTGTTCATACTATGCATGAGCATTTTTGGTATATCGCTCTTATATCGTCTAATAGTTGGCTCTGAATTCGTATTAATTTCCCACATGACTTAATAACGATATGCCTCTGTATGTATTGCATTCTCTTTTGTTGCCTTTTTTTCCATATTGGAATTATTACGGCTTTCTGCCAATCTTTGGGGACTTCTCTTTCTGTCCAGGCTGACTTGAAGATTCTATGTATCCATTGTATTCCTGTTTCTCCGCATGCCTTGATTGCTTCATTGGTTATACTGTCTATGCCTGCTGTCTTGTGACATGGACTCTTCTTCACAACTTCTTCTATTTCTTGGATTAGTATATTTGGTTCTTCTATGCTTGTGTTATTTTAAAATCTATTCGCAATTGATGTTGGTGGTTGGTTAAGTAGTTCTTGGAAGTATTCTTTCCATCTGTTCTTCCTTCCGTTTGTATTAAATATCGGTGTACCGTTTTATCATTAATAATGTCGGTGGGGTTGATACTTTCATCTGTTATCCTCATGGATTTGACACTTTTGAAAAAGTTTCTTGGCTGTTCTTTGCATAGTAATGACAGTTGTTCTCCGTATTTTTCCCATGATTCTGTCTTTGATTTTTTTATTACTTGTTTACATCTTTTCGCTGTTCTGTATGCTGTGTAATCATCTTGACTTTTGGATTTTATCCATTTTTTAAAACATTTCTTCTTTGCTTTTATTGATTCTTTGACTTTAGTTCCACACAATACTACATTAGAGATACATACACAATACTACAACAATAGAGATACATACACAATACTACAACATTAGAGATACATACACAATACTACAACATTAGAGATACATACACAATACTACAACAATAGAGATACATACACAATACTACAACAATAGAGATACATACACAATACTACAACAATAGAGATACATACACAATACTACAACAATAGAGATACATACACAATACTACAACAATAGAGATACATACACAATACTACAACATTAGAGATACACATTACTACAACAATAGAGATACATACACAATACTACAACAATAGAGATACATACACAATACTACAACATTAGAGATACATACACAATACTACAACAATAGAGAAACATACACAATACTACAACAATAGAGATACATACACAATACTACAACATTAGAGATACACAATACTACAACAATAGAGATACATACACAATACTACAACATTAGAGATACATACACAATACTACAACATTAGAGATACATACACAATACTACAACATTAGAGATACATACACAATACTACAACATTAGAGATACACAATACTACAACAATAGAGATACATACACAATACTACAACATTAGAGATACATACACAATACTACAACATTAGAGATACACAATACTACAACAATAGAGATACATACACAATACTACAACAATAGAGATACATACACAATACTACAACATTAGAGATACACAATACTAAAACATTAGAGATACATATACAATACCACAACAATAGAGATACATACACAATACTACAACAATAGAGATACATACACAATACTATTATCAATATAGGGGCAGACTGCAGTAAAACTATGTAGAATGGTGAAACATGTAATAACAAACTACTGTAGTTTAACAAAATACAAAAAACAATGACAATACACAGCAAGGTTTCAACCAAAAGGCCTTTATCAAGCAAACAACACATTAGCAGTGACGAATTTCACAGCACACCACATATAAACTACGACAGAACCACTCCAACGGTCCTAAAAATTTTAAGGTGCAACTAAAAACGAATAATCAAATAATTGCCAAAAATCTAGAGGTGAAAAAGAAGAGAAACAATAAAAAATCAAGTAAATATGTAACTTATATACATTTTAACATATACACATATAGAATATGGAGCATAAGTCTTCCAAAACTATCCTTTGGTGGCTTACAGACGGGACAGAAGTCTTAAGGATATGTTGGTACACAGTCACCTTAAATCTAATACCAGAGTCATTTTGGAACCGTCCAGTGCATTGCAATATGTGTGCTTATGTGATACAGATCCACACCGTATCTTTTCCTAAAGCCACGTTTGTTATTAAAGATGGTTTCCCATGCAAGTCCTGCAATATAATCTACGCCATTACTTGCAAGCGTTGTGACAAGGCATATATCGGCGAAACAGGCAAAATTCTTAGTGACCGTTTCTACCAACACTTGCGCGATATACGCCAATGCTCTATGATCCTTGTAGCAACCCATTTCAATGGAACTGACCATTTGGGAGCATGCGATGTCCAGGTTACAGCTATCCGATCTTGTTCTTCTGATGATCGTAGTCGATTTGCTCTGGAGAATCATGTTATTTAGTTATATGGTACCTTGCGACCTCATGAACTCAACACATTACTTTCCTATGCTTCTTAGTACTTTCACTTCTCATGATCCATATTCTAAATGTGAATATGTTAAATGTATATATGTATTTATATAGATAAAAGAGCATATGTCAATCGACTTGCGAAGAAGGGGAAAAGGCAGCTAAGACTGGAAACAGTAAAATGCTATACAACACACTAAAATAACTTACTGGAACTTTTGTTTCAAAGGGTGGCCCAATCAAGAGTAAAGATGGTAAAGTTCTAACATCAGATACCGAGCAGAAGAAAAGATGGGCAGAACATTTTGAAGAAATATTAAATAGACCTGATCCACCAGTACTACTCAAGTTTGAAGAAGAGGCAAGAAACAGCTCCCTACCAATTAACGAAGAAATGATAAGTGTAGCTGAGGTCAAGGAGGCAATCGATTCCTTGATAAACAATAAGGCAGCGGGTGATGACAACATTACTGCAGAAATACTCAAAGCAGCTGATGATACAACTATTAGCCAGGTGCAAGAACTATTTAATAAAATATGGAAGGAAGAAACTGTCCCAGATCAATGGAAGAAGGGAATAATTGTTAAGATCCCCAAAAAGGTGATCTCAAAGATTGTAACAACTGGAGAGGGATCACCCTATTATCAGTAATGACCAAGACTTTCTGCAAAATCATTCTTAATAGAATCAAAGGAGCAGTGGACACAACCCTGAGAGAAGAACAAGCTGGTTTTAGACCTGGGAGAAGCTGCTTAGACCAAATAATTACCCTACGACTAATTTTGGAGGAACATATTGAGAAGCAACAACCACTCATACTATATTTCATCGATTTTAAAAAAGCCTTTGATAGTCTACACAGAATCTCTGTGGAATATTCTGAGATGCTATGGAATACCAAACAAAATAATAAACATTATTAAGAGCCTCTATGATGGTTCACAGTGTGCAGTTCGCACTGAAGGTGGACTGGTTTATGGTTGAAACCGGAGTAAAGCAAGGCTGTATTCTATCTCCGCTATTGTTTGGAGTGGCCATTGACTGGGTGATGCGAAAATGTTGCAGGGGCGAAACTGGTATCGATTGGGTAGAAAATAGTCAACTAGAAGATTTGGATTTTGCAGATGATATTGCCTTGTTAAGTAGAAACAACCAAGATATGCAAAGAAAAACAGACAACTTGTCATCTATAGCATCAAAAGTTGGACTGCAGATAAGCTATGAAAAACAAATATAATGAAGACACTTATGGCAAGTAATGCAGATATCACACTGGAATCTAAGATGATAAAAATAACAGAGCAATTTTGATTGCACAGAAAATGTTAAAAAAAAAGAAATTATGATACAAATTATGATTGGCAAAGCAACATCAACTTTTAAAAGTCTAAATAAAATATGGAACTGCAAGTTATATAGTATTAAAACTAAATTACCAATTTTAAATTCAAATGTTGTATCAATCCTAACATATGCTAGCGAGAGTTGGAAAATAACTAAAGATATAGAAAGCAAGTTGAATGCATTTGAAAATAGATGTCTGCGAAAAATAATGAATATAAAATGGAATGAATCCAGGAGAAGTGATGAAATCAGAGATATGTCTGGTCAACCACTAGTGACAACTCTTATAAGAAAGAGAAGATGGAGATATGTTGGGCACACCTTGAGGAGAAATGATCAATGAATATCAAAGCAGGCATTGAAGTGGGATGCAAAGGGTTCAAGAAAGAGAGGTCGACCTAAGGAGACCCTGAAACAAACTTTGCTGAGAGGCAGGAAATATCGGTCTCAGTTCCATGGAGGAGATTGAGCGAGTTGCCCAGGATAGAGCGGTATGGAGAGATTACTTGCAGGCCCTATGTAACGAATAACGGTACGAGAGGAATTATTATTATTATTATATATGTTATATATTTACTTGATTATTTATTGTTTCTCTTTTTTTTCCACTTCCAGTTTTTTTTTCCATTTATTTCGTTATTCATTTTTAGTCCCAGTTTTTCATTATTTAGGACCGTTGGAATGTCTCTGTCGTAGTCTATATGTAGAGTATGCTGTGAATAGCTTACATACAAACAATAAACAAATACTAGGGAATAGCTTACAGACAAACAATAAACAAATACTAGGGAATAGCTTACATACAAACAAATACTAGGGAATAGCTTACATGCTAACAATGAACAAATACTAGGGAATAGCTTACATACAAACAAACAAATACTAGGGAATAGCTTACATACACACAATAAACAAATACTAGGGAATAGCTTACATATAAACAAACAAATACTATGGAATAGCTTACATACAAACAAATACTAGGGAATAGCTTACATACAAACAAATACTAGGGAATAGCTTACATACAAACAAATACTAGGGAATAGCTTACATACAAACAATGAACAAATACTAAAATATTTGATAATATTTCTTCTTCTTTTTGAACGCTCCATATCAACCACTTGTTAACCACTCTGAGTGATCTGTATGTGATCCGAGCCTAAGAGTGATTGTACGTTGTGCTAGTTATGCATCTACAAGTAGCCGACTTCTGATTTCTCCTATGCTTTTTATTTACTAGAGTAGCTTCCCCAGGTCCTACATCAGTTGCCTCTTGCAACATGCCTTGTAGGTTTCAGTGGTATTATTCTTTGCTGCCCTTGCGCCCCCAGCACCACACGAGCGATTTCATAATACAATAAAAATCTTCTTCTTCTCTCGTTCGTTCTTCACTGCCAATTTTATCATTTTTTAAAATATATAATTGATTCCTGACATGTGCCCAAGGTGACTAGCTAGGATTTCAGCCAGCTGTTTATTTACTAGGGTAGCTAGCCCTAGGAACGATCCATTCTGCCGTATATTTTGGCCCAGTTCTACGCCTTTACGATCATCTTTTTGCCGTAGCCTTTATATGATCTGAACTATGGTGTTTGGACGTCATCTCACTCTGTGTAGGATGATCGGCGTCCGAAAAGTATTGCCCTTAGCAAGTGTTTGGGTTTGTACCAGTCAAGCCTTTGCATTATCGGCCTTACTTTTCTATCCACTGTGAGTTTGTTCCTGAGTAGGAGTATTCTCAGCCATTTCGGGGCGCTTGTCAGCACTTGATAATTTGCAAGTGTTTACTCTGTATTTTCCCTGTCCCCGGGAAACATTGGACTGGGGCTGCACATAGATATTCTAAATCATTTCAATCGGCGCTAGCAACGCAACTGAGATTTTGCACTCGCCAACATCACCCACCTCTGTTCTTCCAAGGATGTTAGTTGTTAATGCAACAGTACCCTGCCCGGTTGTCCCAGGAAGGGGGGGGCGCAGTTTCGTTAGGCACTAAAATGCGACTTTAGGATTTGCACTTGGCCAAACTTACCCACCTCAGTTCTTCCGGGGATGTTAGTTGTTTATGCAACAGTACCCTGCCCAGTTGTCTCATGGAGGGCAGTTTCATTAGGCACTAAAACGCAACTTTAGGATTTGTGCACGGCCAACTTTACCCATTAGGTTTATCTGTGCTTGGCCCCTTGTACAAGGTTTACCGAAATCTTCTCATGTGTCATCACGATGCGTTACCAAGTTTTTCCGAGACACTTGTCTAGACCTTTGAGTTGTAATGGATTCAAGTCGCTACTGGGCTTTCCAGTTTTCACTGCTCATCTGAGTAGTCCGCTCACCCCTACATTTGCCGCTCCTTCCCGTCGCTTCATCACTAACGCCTTGCGTATCTGCCCCGCCATTATCAGGTTTATCAGGTTTCTCACCGAGCTCATATTTACCGTGCCTCGAAACTGTCATGACACACAGCTCGACTCGGCACAGGGCTCCGAGTTTCACCCCTTGTGTGCCCACATCTCTGCTTTGGATGCATCTCTCATCCATTCATGTTCATTTGTGCGGCCCTTTCCATCGGCCAGGAAGCTGATAATCGTGGTGCTGTCATGAGTGTTTTCATTTACCGTGCCTCTAGATGGCTATGACAATTTTTTATCAGACATCGGCCAGGAGATGTGTGCATTTTGTTCTGGGATTTTTGGCCCTGCATTGCTTTTCCAAGCTGCACTGCTACCACTACCTGTAGCTCTTCCTCGATCCCTGCCCTCTTAGCCAGACTGAAACCAATGTCTGTTTCCAGGGTCACCACGAGGAGGTGGAGCAGAATCTTGATTAGTGCCAGCTCACTAATCCTGGCGCAGTGTTGTGCCCATGCGCCTTGACCCCACAATAGAAATGATGGCCTTCCTGTGGATAGAGATTTATACTACATGGACAGAAGAAAAAAGGTAGTATATTGTGATTAATGAATCAACTCACCAAGAGATGTCAGCTTACTCTCATTTGCTAGGGACAATGGTGGCAGGGAACGGATAACATCAAGTGCTGTGACTAGAATATCATTACAAGATGCAGACATGTGTTGACTGCTGGCAGCTAGAACCCAGTTTTGTTGAAACAATGAGAACAGCATACTGAGACCAGTCTTGACACCAATTCTAATGAGTGCTTCATTGCCCAATGAAGATGTATCCACATGCTCAACACTCCTGCCTTTATTAGTATCACTTGCAGCAACTAGCACAGTGGCTGGTGTTGTAGTAGTATCCAGGATCACATGATATTTTTGTGAGATTGCACTGTAGATACGTTGCAGAACAACTACCCTTTTAGTAAGTACCTGCAAAATAGAATCAATATTTCAGTGCCAGCAGCAGCAACAGTTAATTTGTCATCTCAATAGTAAACAGGAAGCAAATAATAGAATATATGACATCAGACAAATTCAGAAATAGAATTGATTGAGATGGAACCAGCCAGAAAACAAAAATAGATTATCTGAGATGGGGCCAGCTAGAAAACAAAAATAGATTATCTGAGATGGGACCAGTCAGAAAACAAAAATAGATTATCTGAGATGGGACCAGTCAGTAAACAAAAATAGATTATCTGAGATGGGACCAGCTAGAAAACAAAAATAGATTATCTGAGATGGGGCCAGTCAGTAAACAAAAATAGATTATCTGAGATGGGGCCAGCCAGAAAACAAAAATAGATTATATGAGATGGGACGAGCTAGAAAACAAAAATAGATTATCTGAGATGGGGCCAGTCAGAAAACAAAAATAGATTATCTGAGAAATTAGAGAACAAAATAGAATATCTGAGATTAGAGAATATATAGAAGAAAATGTATGATCTGTGATGAAAGAATATATAGAAGAAAATGTATGATCTGTGATGCATGATCTGTGATGTATGATCTGTGATGCATGATCTGTGATGTATGATCTGTGATGTATGATCTGTGATGAAAGGGGAAAAAAAGAAGAAAATATATGATCTGTGATGTATGATCTGTGATGTATGATCTGTGATGTATGATCTGTGATCAAAGGGAAAAAAAAGAAGAAAATATATGATCTGTGATGTATGATCTGTGATGAAAGAGAAAAAAAAGAAGAAAATATATGATCTGTGATGTATGATCTGTGATGTATGATCTGTGATGTATGATCTGTGATGAAAGGGGAAAAAAAGAAGAAAATATATGATCTGTGATGTATGATCTGTGATGTATGATCTGTGATGTATGATCTGTGATGTATGATCTGTGATGAAAGGGGAAAAAAAGAAGAAAATATATGATCTGTGATGTATGATCTGTGATGTATGATCTGTGATGAAAGGGAAAAAAAAGAAGAAAATGTATGATCTGTGATGTATGATCTGTGATGTATGATCTGTGATGAAAGGGGAAAAAAAGAAGAAAATATATGATCTGTGATGTATGATCTGTGATGAAAGGGAAAAAAAAGAAGAAAATGTATGATCTGTGATGTATGATCTGTGATGTATGATCTGTGATGAAAGGGGAAAAAAAGAAGAAAATATATGATCTGTGATGTATGATCTGTGATGTATGATCTGTGATGTATGATCTGTGATGAAAGAAAAAAAAAAGAAGAAAATGTATGATCTGTGATGAAAGTACAGCAGACAATAACAAAACATGACATGAGATAAAGCTAAGTTAGTGTTAAAATGTGATGATTCTTCACCACTAAGAGCATGAGACATGAAACCCATTACCTGAGCAAAAGGTGTGTTACTACTAACAACTTGTGCCAAGAAGAGTTGGTTTGACAACAAGGAGTTGAGTAACTGTTCTTGTTCATCTAAGCTAGAGTTGTCTGAACTACTACTAAAATCTGAAAGTGTTGGACCTTTCAAAAAGATGGCCTGCGGAGGGATGCATATAATTTCCTTATTGTTGATCAGACGCTGATAAAGTCCCTCAACATCCTCTTTTAGTGTCAGATTCTCACAATCTTCTTCCACCCACACAGAGTTAAAGTGCTCCATCCATTTGAATTTATGCAGTGCCATACTGCTACTGTCATCAGACATTCATCTGCAACAATAAAGACATATTTCTATCATCACATCAAAACAAACACATAATAAAGAAAATGTATGAGGAGACAATGGGTAGAGTACTGCATGAAGGAAAACTGACAGCTAACTAACCTAATAAAGAAAATGTATGAGGAGACAATGGGTAGAGTACTGCATGAAGGAAAACTGACAGCTAACTAACCTAATAAAGAAAATGTATGAGGAGACAATGGGTAGAGTACTGCATAAAGGAAAACTGACAGCTAACTAACCTAATAAAGAAAATGTATGAGGAGATAATGGCTAGAGTACTGCATGAAGGAAAACTGACAGCTAACTAACCTAATAAAGAAAATGTATGAGGAGACAATGGTTAGAGTACTGCACGATGGAAAACTGACAGCTAACTAGCCTAATAAAGAAAATGTATGAGGAGACAATGGGTAGAGTACTACATGATGGAAAACTGACAGCTAACTAACCTAATAAAGAAAATGTATGAGGAGACAATGGGTATAGTACTACATGAAGGAAAACTGACAGCTAACTAACCTAATAAAGAAAATGTATGAGGAGACAATGGGTAGAGTACTGCATGAAGGAAAACTGACAGATAACCAACCTAATAAAGAAAATGTATGAGGAGACAATGGGTAGAGTACTGCATGAAGGAAAACTGACAGCTAACTAACCTAATAAAGAAAATGTATGAGGAGACAATGGGTAGAGCACTGCATGAAGGAAAACTGACAGATAACCAACCTAATAAAGAAAATGTATGAGGAGACAATGGGTAGAGTACTACATGAAGGAAAACTGACAGAGGCCTTTGAAATAAAGACAGGTGTGAGACAGGGCTACCTTTTATCACCCTTCCTCTTCCTGCTGGCTGTTGACTGGATAGTGAGATCAACATCAGCCAGGGGGAGAAATGGAATACAGCGGACCATGATGAGTCAATTGGATGATTTAGATTTTGCAAATGATCTAGCACTCCTCTCTCACAGTCATCAACAGATGCAAGAGAAAAAACTAAACTGGAAACAATCTCACAACAACTGGGTCTGACTATTCATGGAGAAAAAAACAAAGGTTATGAGATTAAATGCTAATTCTAGAGACCCGATGATACTGAGAGGATCTCCATTAAAGGAGGTGGACACATTTACATATTTGGGAAGTGTTATCAACATTCAAGGTGGCTCAAATGAAGATGTTAGGGTTAGAATACAAAAGGCAAGATCAGCCTTTGCCATTCTGAAGAACGTATGGAGTTCAAGAATGATCAGGAATAAAACTAAGATAATAATATTTAACTCAAATGTCTGCCCGCGTGCCCAGCGTGTTCATAGCGCGTTGGACTACGGGTGACTAGTCCTCTGTAAGTGCGGGTTCAACACCGCGGACTGGCAGAAAAGCTTTAGGTTCCCCAGATTTATGGTGTTCGTGGCACCGAGCGAAGGGTTACGATGTCCATGACACCGAGCCAAAGAGCTTTCAGTTCAAGTGCTTCTGGATCGAAAAAAACAATAAAAACTCAAATGTCAAGGCTGTCCTTCAATATGGAGCGGAGACATGGAGAACAACTAAAGGGAACACCAAAATGTTGCAGACATTCATCAATAGATGCCTGCGCAAGATACTCCATCTGTGATGGTATGACAAGACTACAAACAGGGAACTGTGGGATAGAACAGGACAACGACAGGTAAAACAAGAGATAAGGAGCAGAAGGTGGCGATGGATAGGACACACACTGAGGAAACCCCCAAACAGTATCACAAGACAGGCTCTCCGATAGAACCACCAGGGCAATAGCGGTAAGGGAAGACCCAGGAACACCTGGAGATGGGAGTTGTAGACGGAATGCAAGAAATTAGGGAGAGTGGTGAGATCTGGAAAGAATGGCCTTGGATAGGCGGGCTTGGAGGGCCTTGATTGCAGACCTATGCTTCTCTAGGGGCGAAGAAGACATCAAAACAATGTCAAGACTACAAGACAAACATCAAAACTACAACACAAACATCAAGTCTGCAAGGCAAACATCAAGTATACAAGATAAACATCAAGTCTACAGTACACACATCAAGTATACAACACAAACATCAAATCTATTTACAACGTCTACATCGTAAACATCAATTCTACAACACACAATCCTTAGTTCTATCACACAAATAAGTGTTTACAATACAAACATCAAATCTACAATATAACCATTACTTCTTCAGCACAAATATAGAAACTACCAAAAAGGTATTCAGTCTTCAGTTTCAAATATCTTCATTGCACTCCAGACATGTCCATAGCTGCTCCAATATCCTTTGCAATATCTCCAACAGCATCCAGCGACTAACCGTGTCAGTTTGATATTGATTGATGAGCCTACTCATATGACTGGTGTGCTGTTCTTTTCTTAGATTGGCCACTCCAATCTTCAATCCAAGTAGAAAGTCTCGAACAATTGTAGCCCAAATAGAAATTAATAGAAATGTGACTTGTCTAATAACTATAACACTACAATATTTGACAAGTACAAATATATGTTTGTAACAACTGTGGAGTGTACAATTTGAAATACAAATGTACATAAGTGCATGCCTTCAACATTCAAGCCCTGATTTGTTTTAAATAATGTGCTATACCTGCCTCATTATCTCATGCACTACTGTTGCTAGATCAACGTGAGAGATCAATGCATGAGAGTTTTGTCAATGTGTAGTAACTTGTCAACATAAAGATAGATCTGAAGATGACAAAGACAATAATGTTATTCATGACATTTTACAATGATGTTGAAGAAGAAATCAGAAATGTTGCAATGAAACCATTTTACAATGATGTTGAAGAAGAAATCAGAAATGTTGCAATGAAACCAGATTTTAATTAACACACATCTTCCAGATGGGTAAGTATGCAGATGATGATGACTCCTACTGGTTACTAGTTACATACGCCCCATTCTTTCATTAAACTGCTAATTCCTACTTGTACAATTTTTTATTGCAAATTTCTTCAATCCTAGTATAGAGATAGCATTAGTTGCTCTGTTCTCACCCACACAGACAGTTGGTAACCAGCTGTAGTATGGTTCCTTGACCCATTTAAGACAACTTGAGGTTGAACTAAAAATGAAACTACATTCAGACTTCTTTAAACAAAAATCAGAATACTAAGCGCATGCATATTCCCAGTGACAACGTATGGATGTGAAGCATGGACATTTAATAAGGTAGTACAAAAACATATACATGCTTTTGAATATAAGTGATACAGAAGTCTTTCGTATATCAAGGACAGAGAGCCCATCCCTACACGTAATGGCAAGAGTGGACAGTTAACTAAATCTTTCACCTGGAAATAGACAATAGAGAAGAGAACAAATAGATCTATCCAGAAATAACTAAAAATCAAAGAAAACTGGCTGATGCTACAAATAAGAAAGAGAAAATTGAGATATTTTGGACATATAAAAAGATATGAAGGGCTGCAGAAGACCGTCATGGAAGAAAGCATACCGGCAAAGAGAAGAAGAGGAAGACCACGGAGAAGATGGATTCAGGATATAACTGATGGTTTGAACATGATGGCTGCAGTGGTAGGACATCTGGCCTATGAGAGAGAAATTCTGGAGGACTGTTGGGGTGGCAAAGTTCTGCTCAGGACAAGCTATTTGAATATGAAACTTGAGGTGCATTAGATACAAGCCTGTCTGCTCTCTCATTGCTATAAGCATCTACATGACTCAGACAGTAGGGTTCATGCTCAGACTTGGAGGTTGAAAGCATCTATAAATGTCTTCCACTTATAATGAAACCACATTCAGTCTTCTTTAAACATGAGCTGAGAATAAGACTTGATAATTAATGCCATAGTAAATAAAGTCTCAGAGAGACATTGAAGAGCAACAGTATGGCCTCAACCTACATCCTCATACTAGAAGTAGTTGGCCTATATGCTCTGCAATGACCCAAGCATATGTACTAAAAAACTCCAAGTATATATCTCAACATGGTAGATAGACAGACAAATCTGTGTATACAACATCATGCCCAGTGTTATCTGCTGTCAAGAGATTCATTTTGTAGATGAACTTTCTCACTTCCCCAATCCTTCATTCATTAACCTCTTTGTCTCAGGAGACAATGAGTCTTGCGTCCCGTAGTATGTTCTGCGCTGAATCACAACGTTTCTTGTGGCTGTAATGGCCTATTCTGGAGTGCCAATCCTTGCCACAGTTGTTGTAGGTAAAACTGGAGCTGATACATAGGATGTTCTCTCTGCTCTCTTGCTTACTTGATCTACTGTTTTCTGAAGAATGTTATAAAATTCCTCTATGTCTTCTTCTTCTGCATCTGTAGTTGGTGCGTATATTTGTACAAGTGTAATGTTTCTTGACTTCCCCTTAAATCTTACACTAATGATTCTTTCATTTATGGGATTATATCCTAGGAGTGTATTAGATGTTTGTTTTCTAGATATATAGCCACTCCATTACTTCCTTTTTTGTCTCCTCCAGAGTATATAAACATTCCATTTTGTGTATTAAAATGACCTTGTCCGCTCCACCTATGCTCAGAGATTCCCAATATGTCTCTCTCTCTCGATCGTTTCTTTTCTGCCATTTTTATCGTTCTTATTGTGATATATAAACAACCTTTGCCGAGAACGTTTGTTTTACGGCACAATATTCAGTACCAATTGGAGCTCTAGTGCTTGTCCTTTGGTGACGTGTCCGATTTCAACCAGTGTTTACTGGGTTCGCTCTCCGTCAGCCTGACTGTCCCCAGCCAACCTGCAAGGCAGCAGGTTTGCCCAATCTATCGATATTTAATCTTTCTATTTCATTCTCAACTATCTGGTGTTTCCTCTCATTCATCGTTCTCACATTCCACATTCCTATTTTAATTGTCTATTTAAGTGCTTTAAGTCCAACGTGAGGGCCAGCCTTGACAACACAGTCAGGCTTTTGGCCGTCATCAGATTTGTTAGTACTATTCCCCGCCTTGGACTCTTCCCCAGTGTGTTTATAAGATCCTCCTAGTCTGGGGGCCTCAACAACGGATCTTGCTTCTATTATATTGTATTCCATATTATTGTTAGGTTTTTCTAGGCATTGTCTTGGAAGGTAGTCAGCCATTGCTTTCCTTCCTGGCAGTGACCATACTGGTCCATGACCGTAACCATTGTCTCTATTACAGAGATCCTCTGACTACCGTCGTGAGTTTTGAGACTATAACCATTGACACTCTGTCGGCTGCTCCCTCACTAATCCACCACCTGCTCCCATGGCTTCCACGTGACCCTGCCGGAAGGGGGCACTAACGGGTACTCCACCTTGCCCAAGGGTGTCCCGTAGACTAGCGGAGGGAAGGAGGCGACTTACATCTCCTTTGATATAGGTTTACCTCTACCCCGCTACCCTAGCCTGGAAACAAGATGCATTTATGCAGCCTAGCATAGTGAGGAGAGAATGAAGAGGAAAGCTACACATGAGCTGTGATAGTAGTGCAATAGGCAGTAGCACCTAGTATGAGATCTGCTCACACACACCAGATGGAGATTTCATAGTGTCAGTGTCTTCATTACCTCTCTTGTCAGCTCTAGTGATTGAATCAGAGCTACCAGAAGAATTCTGAGAATGCTTGTAGCCTGGCTGGTAGGGTGATTTTGTTTACATGATAAATATAGGTCTATCTAATGTTTGTTGATACAGTATTTGCATAAAACTTGTCCAGAAATAGCAATCAGTCGTGATTAACACAATAGTTACTAGTGGCTATAACAACACAACAATTAGGACACATCACTAACAATAACAGTACTACTACACTACTAACAGTATTACTCAATTAGTTAGTGTAGTGTTAGTTCCAGGGAAGGTCCTGTTAATTTTGACGTTGAGAATTCGTGTGCAGATGATCAAGTCATTTTATCCTATCTCAAATTGCCCACTAATAAGCTATCCTTAGCATGTTTAACAAGATATATCCAAGTCTGCTAACAACGGATTATGGCTCGGACTATGCCTAAAAATACTACAGCTTCCTTAACTACGGCGTCGAAAGCCGGTACTGCCAGAAGTAAAAATGTTAATGACCAGGTATTCTTATTTTTCTTATCACTAATGCTTACCACTATACTTGATATTAACAGTTAGCCAGCGAGAACAAAACAAGACAAATATCTAACATTTAAACTAAAAAAAAAAATCCGAAAACAGTGGTCGCGGGTAACAGGCTTAAAACAAATCTGCGTTGCTTGACTGAGTACTCAGTTCTGCTAGCTAGAGAGCAGATGTTTGTACGGTTGTCCAGATTTGTTACCACTTCCGAATCAATGGCCTTCACCTTCACTTGCTGTTGGAAAAATACAATTAACTATATATTCGAATTTTGTCGTTTATATGTTTGTTTTATACAGTCGATTAAAACTTGTTTTAACCGGAGTCACGGCATTTGAGCCTAAAAACTATCCCTGTTTGATTATTTCAATGCGATGGCGTCGTCATTATCAGTATGTGCCGTCTCCACATCAAAAGTTTATTGTAACGAATTTCCAGCAAATTATTTTGCTCGCCATGATGCCCAGCTCTTGAATTGTCCATCCTAAATGTACCTCTGTCTTCGTTGCTCTCTTGACGCCCCACCTCCCCTTCCCATGATGTGCTAGACCAGACCGCTGCACAGACAAGCAGCAATGCTTGCAGTAGACTAATGCGCATTGTAAGCGTGAACAGTGTGTTACAAAAATATCCAATTGACGATCTATAAGGTTGAACAATGTTTCAAACGGATAATTCGTCTGTACGAATTTTAAGAAAATCATACATGGTATCTCATAAGAAACCCAACCATTACCCCGCTGTAGGAAAAGAGTCAATGACAATAGGGTTTTACAACGACCTTGCATTCCTCATCAAATACATCAAAAAGATTAGCTCGTGTTTATGCGTGTGTGTCGTGTAACCTGCAGCTTACATAAATATGTTAATCTTCAATGACATACCAACATGTGTACACATGGGAAAACGGCAATCAAATGTCCTGGGGAGAAAGTAGAATACTTTCAGTCAGCTTAAGAAAGGGCCTTATGGTACTATATAATACAATAGGAAAATAGATGGTACAAAACAGAGAAATAGCGCTGCTGTGTCACACTGGAAACAAATCATGTAAAGTACTTGAAAAACGGCTGCGCCATATCATCGAGTCAAGACTGAAAAATGGGATTCTGGAAGAATAGAAACTGTACCGACGCAATACCATCAGATAGTTAGTGGAAAGGACTGTCGAATCCGACAAACGACTACACGTTGCGTTTGTAGACCAGGAAAAATCGTTAGAACGCGTAAAAGTTAAACGTAGGGTCAGGAGTAAGACAAGGATGCGTACTATCTCCGCTGCTGTTCATCACATATGTCGATAAAGTATGTAAAACAGCTAACACCAGCGAAGGAAACAACCTTGGAGAAACTCTTAAACGAATATCTTTTTTCCAACGACCAGACAATCATATCAACAACAGAGGAACAGCTACAGCAACACATTTAACAGACTCCAGTTAACATGTAATGAATACAATATGAGAATAAACATTTAACAGACTCCAGTTAACATGTAATGAATACAATATGAGAATAAACATTTAACAGACTTCAGTTAACATGTAATGAATACAATATGAGAATAAACATTTAACAGACTCCAGTTAACATGTAATAAATACAATATGAGAATAAACATTTAACAGACTCCAGTTAACATGTAATAAATACAATATGAGAATAAACATTTAACAGACTCCAGTTAACATGTAATAAATACAATATGAGAATAAACATTTAACAGACTCCAGTTAACATGTAATAAATACAATATGAGAATAAACATTAACAGACTCCAGTTAACATGTAATAAATACAATATGAGAATAAACATTAACAGACTCCAGTTAACATGTAATAAATACAATATGAGAATACACATTTAACAGACTTCAGTTAACATGTAATAAATACAATATGAGAATAAACATTTAACAGACTCCAGTTAACATGTAATAAATACAATATGAGAATAAACATTTAACAGACTCCAGTTAACATGTAATAAATACAATATGAGAATAAACATTTAACAGACTCCAGTTAACATGTAATAAATACAATATGAGAATAAACATTTAACAGACTCCAGTTAACATGTAATAAATACAATATGAGAATAAACATTTAACAGACTCCAGTTAACATGTAATGAATACAATATGAGAATAAACATCGATATAACCGAAGTAATGTCAAAAATGACATTTGCTAGAGAGGAAAACACTACCAATATCTCCATCGACAAACGTCAATTAAAACAAGTTAAAGACTTTACATAAAAAGAGGAAAGCAGATTTAAATAATAGCAAAACTAGAACTGCCAAAGCCATAGCCCAGGAAAAATACACAGAAGCTAGCAAGAAAGTGAAGAAACAAATAAGGTTAGATAAAATACAATACGTAGAAGATCTAGCAAGAGAAGCAGAGGTAGCTGCAGGAAAAGGAAACCTTAGGGATCTTTACAACATCACTAGAAAGCTAACAGGAAAATACAGTCCATCAAATAATAATATAATAATTCCTCTCGTACCGTTATACATTACATAGGGCCTGCAAGTAATTTCTCCATACCGCTCTATCCTGGGCAACTCGCTCAATCTCCTCCATGGAACTGAGACCGATATTTCCTGCCTCTCTCAGCAAAGTTTGTTTCAGGGTCTCCTTAGGTCGACTTCTCTTTCTTGAACCCTTTGCATCCCACTTCAATGCCTGCTTTGATATTCGTTGATCATTTCTCCTCAAGGTGTGCCCAACATATCTCCATCTTCTCTTTCTTATAAGAGTTGTCACTAGTGGTTGACCAGACATATCTCTGATTTCATCACTTCTCCTGGATTCATTCCATTTTATATTCATTATTTTTCGCAGACATCTATTTTCAAATGCATTCAACTTGCTTTCTAGATCTTTAGTTATTTTCCAACTCTCGCTGGCATATGTTAGGATTGATACAACATTTGAATTTAAAATTCGTAATTTAGTTTTAATACTATATAACTTGCAGTTCCATACTTTATTTAGACTTTTAAAACTGATGTTGCTTTGCCAATTCGTATCATAATTTCTTTTTAACATTTCCTGTGCAATCAAAATTGCTACCTAAATAGGTGAACTGCTCTGTTATTTTTATCATTTTAGATTCCAGTGTGATATCTGCATTACTTGCCATAGGTGTCTTCATTATATTTGTTTTTCATAGCTTATCTGCAGTCCAACTTTTGATGCTATAGATGACAAGTTGTCTGTTTTTCTTTGCATATCTTGGTTGTTTCTACTTAACAAGGCAATATCATCTGCAAAATCCAAATCTTCTAGTTGACTATTTTCTACCCAATCGATACCAGTTTCGCCCCTGCAACATTTTCGCATCACCCAGTCAATGGCCACTCCAAACAATAGCGGAGATAGAATACAGCCTTGCTTTACTCCGGTTTCAATCATAAACCAGTCCACCTTCAGTGCGAACTGCACACTGTGAACCATCATAGAGGCTCTTAATGTTTATTATTTTGTTTGGTATTCCATAGCATTTCAGAATATTCCACAGAGAGATTCTGTTTAGACTATCAAAGGCTTTTTAAAATCAATGAAATTTAGTATGAGTGGTTGTTGCTTCTCAATATGTTCCTCCAAAATTAGTCGTAGGGTAATTATTTGGTCTATGCAGCTTCTCCCAGGTCTAAAACCAGCTTGTTCTTCTCTCAGTGTTGTGTCCACTGCTCCTTTGATTTTATTAAGAATGATTTTGCAGAAAGTCTTGGTCATTACTGATAATAGGGTGATCCCTCTCCAGTTGTTGCAATTTTTGAGATCACCTTTTTGGGGATCTTAACAATTATTCCCTTTTTCCATTGATTTGGGACAGTTTCTTCTTCCCATACTTTATTAAATAGTTCTTGCACCTGGTAATGTTGTCATCACCCGCTGCCTTATTGTTTATCAAGGAATCGATTGCCTCCTTGACCTCAGCTACACTTATCATTTCTTCGTTAATTGGTAGGGAGCTGTTTCTTGCCTCTTCGTCAAACTTGAGTAGTACTGGTGGATCAGGTCTATTTAATATTTCTTCAAAATGTTCTGCCCATCTTTTCTTCTGCTCGGTATCTGATGTTAGAACTTTACCATCTTTACTCTTGATTAGGCCACCCTTTGAAACAAAAGTTCCAGTAAGTCCATCAAATGGGTTGATCAAAAATAGTAGCGGGAAACTATCACTAATGTTAGACACCAAATGGAAAGATGGAGGGAATACTTCAAGGAACTCCTAAACAGACCAGCACCTACAAACCCCCCAGATATCCAACCTACAGAAATTTACTTGGACATCAACTGTGAGAAACCATCCAAGGAGGGATTAGTAAAGCCATTAAACTTTTAAAAGATGGGAAAGCGGCCGGTCCAGATGGTATTCCAGCGGAGGCGGTTAAAGCCAACATAAACATATCCACAGAAATACTGTATAAATTATTTAGCAGTATCTGGGAGACGAAGAAAAAACCCGCAAACTGGAGAGAAGGATACCTGGTGAAGCTACCAAAGAAAGGGGACCTTCAGAAGTGTGAAAACTATAGGGAATAATGCTGTTGTCAGTACCTGGGAAAATACTAAGCAGAGTCATCCTGGAGAGACTGAGAGATGCCATCGATACAAAGCTAAGAGATGAACAGGCAGGCTTCCGACCAAATAGATCCTGTGCTGACCAGATAGCCACATTACGCATAATAGAAGAGCAAAGTATTGAATGGAAATCCCCACTGTATATCGGATTTGTGGATTAGGAGAAGGCTTTTGACAGTATTGATAGGGAAACCCTTTGAAAATTAATGAGGCATTATGGAATACCACAGAAAATTATTAACCTAATAAAAGCAACATATACAGATATGAAATGTAGAGTTCTTCATGAAGCTAAACTAACAGACACTTTTGGAATAGAAACAGGAGTGCGTCAGGGATGTCTTCTATCACCTTTGTTGTTCTTACTGACAATAGACTGGATTATGAAGACCACAGTAAGTAACACCAGAAATGGAATTCAATGGGCTCTGACAGAGCAACTAGATGATCTGGACTTCGCTGATGATATAGCCCTTCTGTCACATACACGAAATCAGATGCAGGATAAGCTAAACACATTGAATCTAAGGTCCCAGCAACTAGGGCTGAACATTCATAAGAGAAAGACAAAGATAGTGAGAATTAACCAAGCAAACGACAACTCGATCTCCCTGAGTGAAATCCCACTTCAAGAGGTAGAATCGCAGGTAGAATCGCACACATATTTGCAGAGCCGGATTAGCATAGTAGCAGAAGTAGCAAATGCTACGGGCCCCGCGCTTTGGGGGCCCCGCCTCTGGAGCTAAGTTGTCACTAGTCATAAACAAGGAACCAAGTTTGGGAGGTGGGTAATAATTTCTCCCTTTCATTTTTTTTTATTGAGGTTAGGGCCAAGGTCATGTTTACTCAATTTCTGACTCAATTGGGCGGTCACACTGAGCTCATTAACAACGTAACAGTTTTTTTACTTTTTGTATAGGAGTGTCTCTTGTGTGCACACGCTTCTAATAAACGAAAACTTGAAAGCTTGAACAAAAGAACAATTAAATTTGACTCATAACCCAGTTCAAGTCTCTGTTCGTTCAGTAGTTTTGCGCGCGAAACTTAGTTTAAAATAAATGCAAGTGGGTGTATGAAATATTGTTCTAAGACATGAGCAGATCTGGGCACTCCTAAATAAATTTCATGTCATTCACGTTTTTGTGAGAAACTGTTTTGCACTCGACTAGATGTCCCAGAAAATAATGCGAGGGAAGGCCAAATGATTAAACAGAAAACTTGGACACACTTGAAGGAGTCGCAACAAGAAGCCGCAACACAGAGCTGCATAATTTTACAGAGAAGCACACAAACGGACACAGAGAGTAATTTTTATTTGTTCTGCTAACTTTGAATGTATTTAAATCCTCCCATCTTGTTATTTTATTATTATTTTATTTTACATAGCTAATTTTATGTTTCAGTGAGAAATTAATTTTTAAAAATAGTTTCTATCATTTTCGTTTTCAATGAATTCAAATGTTTTAAATCAGAGTTATAGTCATGTTAAGTGGTTAAATTACGAAGCACCCTGTATATAATATATCATCATGAGTAAATTGTTATATCATAAAACGCTGTCCAAACTTTCACATTTATATGTTATATTAGTAGAAAGTAGAAGAATTACATTTTATTTGTAAATTCATTTTCTCTTCCTAGATTGAGATAGACATCATGAGCAGCAGAGCCAGAGATAAGGGTCGACATTACGCTTCTGGAAGTGCAAAGCGTAAAGCACAAGATAAAAAGGAAAAATATAACCAAGTTATTGTATCAAAAACACGCAAGCTGTCTGAATTTTTAATGTCGTGTGTAATGGTGCTGAATCCAAAGAAATCGAAGCAGAAAATATAGAAGTCGCGTCTCACAGATAGTAGATGAAGATAGTGATATAGAACAATCATCATTACCAATATTAAGATCAGCAACTCTTCACGATTTAGCCACATTGTCCACAAGACAAACTGAAGTCGAATGTACAGCAAGTCCTTCCAATTTAGCCGTATCATTTTCAAGCCAAAGAGAGGCAGAAAGCACAGCACATGCTTCCAATGTAGCAACATCTTCTACAAGCCAAAAGCACAACGAAAATAAAATGTACTTCAACGATATTGGTGAATGGCCAATCAACTTCAATCGAGATTATTGGATTGCGAAAGGAAGCAGCGAAGTGCAACATATGAACAGTGATTTCTTGTCTTAAAAAAAAACATACGATAAAGAAAACAATCCACGAATTTGTCGAAAATCGTTTTTCACATATACACATAAACCAACAAACAAAACTCACGTGAGAGATTGGTTGTGTTATTCAGAAACTAAAGGACAACTTTTCTGTTTTGTTTGCAAAGTTACTGATTCAGACTGTTCGTCACGGTTTACGAAAGAAGGATTTGACGACTGAAAAACGCAAATAATTTATTGAAAAGACATGAAGAAAGCACCTCCCATAGACAAGCGATAATTTCTCTGTTAGTTTGCAAAAGAAAGATGCTCGTGTCGATTCTCAACTTGTAAGCCAAATTGAGACCGAACAAACATATTGGCGGACACTTTTGGAGTGAATTACTTCAGTAATCCACTTTTAGCAGAACGGGTCTTGCATTTCGGGGTAGGGATGAAATTATTGGTTCACCTAACAATGGAAATTATTTAGGTTTGTTGGAATTAATAGCCAAATTTGACATTTTCTGGCTCAGCATATAAATACTTATGCAAATAAAGGAAAGGGACATACATCATACTTATCAAAACAACATGTGAGGAATTTATCCATCTAATTGCATCAAGCTTTTTTTTTTTTTTAACCCTTTCATACCTCGTGGTATATAGGTCAATACAGTGTTAGGCCTGTATTTTCATTGACCGTCGGCACACGATGGGTGATGTGGTCAGCATCACGCCGGCATCAAGCTTACTGGATCATATTATTTGCGAAATTAAGAAATGCAAGTACTATTCCGTATCACTGGACTCTACTCCAGACATTTCGCATGTGGACCAACTCACTCTAATAGTGCGCTATGTGTTACCATCTGGACCAGTGGAAAGGTTTGTGAAGTTCTTGGATATGGAAGGTCATACTGCTGAACAACTCGCCCAAAGTTTACTTGATTTTTAAAGGAAAATGGCATTGATATCAAAGACTGTCGCGGTCAAAGCTATGACAATGCCAGCAACATGAGTGGGAAATACAACGGCTTACAAGCACGCATTAAGGAGATAAATAAGTACGCAGAATACATTCCCTGCTTTGCACATTCACTGAATTTGGTTGCGAAGTGTGCTGCAGAATGTTGTATAGAAGCATCCATTTTTTCGATTTTGTTGAAAGTCTCTATACATTCTTTTCCGCTTCTACCTATCGATGGGACATTCTTACAAAAGCACTGGAAGATACAGGTTCAAAACTCCCGACTTTGAAGAGACTGTCGGACACCAGGTGGTCTTTCCGAGCTGATGCGACAAAAGCACTTTTATGTGGTTTTACCATTATCAAACAAGTTTTGGATGACATCTCAAATAACATGGATCAAAAGCTAGAGTGTCGTAATCAAGCGTATGGGCTAGTTTTGGAGATGAGTAAGATGGAAACGGGAATAGTTAGCATTTTATGGAACGGAATTCTAGAACGCTTGCAAGCGTCTAGCGCTTCATTACAGTCACCTGATCAAGACCTTAACACGGGATATGCTCTTTATGAATCGTTACACGGGTACGTTCAAACAATGCGGCCTACATTTTCAGATATTGAGGCCAAAGCCAAAATCCTGATTCACTGTCAAGAATATCAGCAACAAACTTCACGACGACGCAAGCGAAATACTAAGTACGACGATTTTAGTGGCTCTACTACGCTCGATGAAGTTGTAGAAAATCAAACACCCAAACAAAAATTTGAAAGTCAGGTGTTTATTGTCATAATTGATAATGTACTCTCTGCCTTAGCTAAACCACAGCCAGGCTATAGCCCGGTAGCTTATAGTTTATAGTAGTTTATAGTTGGCTCTGGCTAAACGCATGGAAGCGTACCATAGAGTGACTGATGTATTTGGAACATTTCGGCAGCTAAAATCTCTTACAGCAGAAGAGATCTTGAAAAGAACTCCAAATATTGTCAGCTCTTACCAAGAGGATTTGGAAGAAAGCCTAGGCGACGAACTTGTGCAGTTCGCTGAACTTCTTAAAACTAATGTAGCTGCTGCTATTAGCAACGAAAAGAATGAGGCCCTTGAACTGCAATTTTATAAACTTATAATGGAAAATTCATTAGAGTCGTGTTTCCAAATGTAGAAATAGTCTTACGAATTTACTTGTCTTTAATGATTACTAACTGCAGCGGAGAACGTTCTTTTTCAACATTAAAGCGTATAAAAAGTGAGTTAAGAAACATGATGGGACAAGATCGTCTAAATAACCTCACCTTAATGAACATTGAATGTAATTTACTTAGAGAAATTGATTTGTCTAGTATTATCTCTAAATTTGCTCACATTAAATCGAGACAAGTTTGTTTGTAAAATTTATGTTTTATTATTTATTATCATACAAAACTTAGGGCCCTGCGCTAAAATTTGCTACGGGCCCCGCGCTGGTCTAATCCGGCTCTGCATATTTGGGCAGCAACGTAGACAAAGAGGGTGGAACAGATAGAGATTAAGAATACAGAAGGCAAGAGGAGCTTTCATTGCACTGTGAAACATATGGAAGTCTAAAGAAATCAAATCTAGAACAAAATTAGGATATTTAACTCTAATGTTAAAGCAGTTCTACTGTATGGGTCAGAAACATGGAGAACAACTAAAACAATAGCGCATAAATTGCAAACATTCATCAACTGGTGTCTGCCAGAATAGAGGGAATAAGATGGTATGATAGGGTCACAAATGAGGAACTTATGGAGAGAACAAGACAGATTCCAGTGAACGAACAGGTTAAAAAAAGACGCTGGCGTTGGATAGGACACATTTTGCAAAACCGGAGGAGTATAACAAGAAGGGTCTTTGCCTGGAACCCGCAGGGACAGCGAAAGAAGGGGAGGCCGAGAAATACATGGAGACGAGATTTGGAGGCGGAGATCAACAATATAAAGAAGAGCTGGAGGGAGCTGCAGGAGATAGCTAGAGATAGGAAGACTTGGCATGAGTTGGTTGAGGGCCTATGCCCCAATCCGGGTAAAAAGACAAAGAGAGAGAGAGAGAGAGAGAGAAAGACTTTAGATATCTAGGGAGCATTTTTCAGCAAACGGAGGAATAATTAACGAAATTCAACATAGATGCAACAAAGTAAATCAAATAATAGGGCAAATGGCGCCAATGGCAAACATGTCACCATGAACACAAAAAGAGCATTGTACAACATAATCTTTCTCACCACATTATGCTATCAGTGCCAAACCTGGACGCTGACATCAAATGATAAAAGAAAACTAGACACGACAGAAATGAAGTGTCTACGCACAATGCTGGGAGTATCAAGAAGAGATGTGTTTAGAAATGAAGACAACATAAAAAGAATGGGTACAATAGCCACATAAGCAGATTACCAACAGACAGTGCACCTCAAAGAACAACGTTACTCCAATACAATGGATACGAAAAAGGCTGGCCACGAAAAAGGCTGGCCACGTAAAAGGTAAAACTCAGAGATAACAGAGGCGACGAAAGACTCTGCTTATGAAACGCAAATGTAAGAATAACAAGTACGAGTCGCGTGTAAGCGTATACTCTCCTCCTGAATCAATGGTCAACCATAATTGCCAGCTCTCATTGCAAGAAAGTCAGGCACTCTCCCACACGCACTATAGACAAAATGGTGAAAACTCATAATTCCTGGGGTTCAACAACAACTAAAATATATACCATATAACTAAGGTACAAAAGAGATCCCTACAACCTACCGTTGACCCACAGTCCTTCACCATGAAATAGCAAACAATAAAAACAAAAACTTTGCTTTTCTTCAATGACAGTTAACAATGATTTTTACTAAACCACTTATTATTGAAAGTCCTCTTTTTCTTGCCATCTTGTTGCATATATACAAAGCTATTTGGCTGATGTGCACCTAGCCGTTTAATTTCAAGCTTTTCTTCTATCTTTAACGAAGGAAACGGATTTCGTAATAAATAATCCACTTGATTCATTTTGAATTTCGAATAAGCCACAACTTCAAAAGTAGGTCACAGCTTGTCGATCGCAAACGAGTGTGCGTTGTAGAAGACATATGTATATTGAATACGAAACGGACGATTACCGTTAACGATTATAATAATAGTTAGTTACATATTTCTATTAATGCATATCCTTTTCTACTATTTTATATATAATTTGTGATTCAATCGATAATTATACAAAGTACTATTTAATCAAGAGTCGTCGTTTAACTGTTAATTGGTTGATCGAGTAGGAACTTAGCTTCCGGTGAATAAAATGACATAAATTGTTTTGGCAATTATTATTAAAGGTAGCGATCAAAGGTCATAGGTCGCAATGTTGCATCGTCTGTAGAGAATTTTAAAACGACCCGATAAAACATAGTGAGCTGATATATACGTCAAGCGTTATGAGAAGCTGAATTTAGACCGTATATAATAGTTTTTAAATAATAATGTTTATATATTATTATGATTGTTATATTATTATGATATAATATTTATATTTTAGTGTTAAATATTCAACTTTCAAATCTAATCAGTGTCAAGTTAACAATAATAATTACGAACAAAATTTTAAAAAATAATAAGTACACGTTAATTATTTTTGGTTTGGTAGGCCTGTTCTTGCAGGCCCTAATGACCATTGGTGTGTACTAATTGGAGGAAAATATGTTGAATTTTAGATTTCAGAATGTGTGTGATATTTTAGCGCTATATATCAACTTTCAAAGCTAATCAGTATCCTGTTGAAAGTAATAATTATAAACAAATAATGTCTGAAATAATATGTACACGTTACTCAATATTTTTAGTAGGGCCTGGCCCCACTGGCCCTTAATGACGAGCCGCCCCTGATTGGAGAAAAGAAAGCTCCAGAGAGTAATGCCAGGGCGTCTTATATACAGTGGATCGAGCATGGGGCGAAGTAACGAGGCCTTGACATTCACCATCATAAGTACGTGAGTGAGCGTAAGATAGTTGGAGAGATGATGGATGGCTACGAACCGACTAACTAAACCGGTCTTACAATGTCATGGCACATTCAGTTTAATCACGGTGAGAATCATCTTTTTGTCTGGTACTGCACAATTTGACATCAATCCGTTTCTTGAACAATTATGCAACTCGTTCCTCGGTCGTTGGAGCAGTGAGAGATAGTTCTTCCTTATTCTGCAAACATCTTGCAGATTTGACTATTTTCAAAAAGGCATCAGCCTATATAATCGCTCTCACAGTCGAAATAACGCAGGTCCTGTAATTCTAGTAGCCTACATGGACAACACACTGTCCGAAACCACAGAGGTACTGCACTTGTTCAACACACTGCAATTCTAATAGTAGGGCCTACACATGGACAACACACTGTAGTTCTAGTAGTAGTGCCTACACATGAACAATACAGTTCTAGTAGTAGTGCCTACACATGAACAATACAATTCTAGTAGTAGTGCCTACACATGAACAATACAGTTCTAGTAGTAGTGCCTACACATGAACAATACAGTTCTAGTAGTAGTGCCTACACATGGACAATACAGTTCTAGTAGTAGTGCCTACACATGAACAATACAGTTCTAGTAGTAGTGCCTACACATGAACAATACAGTTCTAGTAGTAGTGCCTACACATGAACAATACAGTTCTAGTAGTAGTGCCTACACATGAACAATACAATTCTAGTAGTAGTGCCTACACATGGACAATACAGTTCTAGTAGTAGTGCCTACACATGAACAATACAATTCTAGTAGTAGTGCCTACACATGGACAATACAGTTCTAGTAGTAGTGCCTACACATGAACAATACAATTATAGTAGTAGTGCCTACACATGAACAATACAGTTCTAGTAGTAGTGCCTACACATGAACAATACAATTATAGTAGTAGTGCCTACACATGGACAATACAGTTCTAGTAGTAGTGCCTACACATGAACAATACAATTATAGTAGTAGTGCCTACACGTGGACAATACAGTTCTAGTAGTAGTGCCTACACATGGACAATACAGTTCTAGTAGTAGTGCCTACACATGAACGCTTAGTGACTGTTTCGGCCAACACTTACGCAATATACGTCAATGCTCTATGATTTGCTCTGGAGAATTGTTTATTTCGTTATATGGTACCTTGCGACCTCATGGACTCAACGCACTACATACAAATGCTTCTTAGTACGTTCTCTTCGCATGCTCCATATTATATATGTGTATATGTTAAATGTATATGTTATATATTTACTTGATTTTTTATTATTTCTCTTCTTTTTTCACTTCTAGGTTTTTTCCATTTATTTCGTTGTTCGTGTTTAGTCCCTGGTCCCTGATTTTCATTTTTAGGACCGTTGGAATGTCTCTGTCGCAGTCTATATGTAGTGGGCTGTGAAATTCGTCACTCCTGTTGTATCGTTTGTTTGATATAGGCCTTTTGGTCGAAACGTTGCTGTGTAGTGGCGGCTCGTGCTCATTTTTGTTGGGGGGCCAGACACAAATTTTCGGAAAAATCATGGTTTTGGGTTAAGTTATATTTTAATTTATAAAATAATAAATACACATTATTTTTTGTGGGCCCTGCCCCACTGGCCCTTAATGACGAGCCGCCACTGTTGCTGTGTATCGTCATTGTTTTTATATAACTACAGTACTTTGTTATTACGTGTTTCTCCATTTTACATAGTTTTACTGCAGTCTCCCCCTTCATCGATAATACTATCCGAAACAACAGAACTTATATGAATATCCTCTACCGTTCATATCGGCTCTCCAGCTCGACTATACAGGTCTTCTAAACAATTGCTCCAGTCGGAGTCGCTGGTTCATCTCAGACTTGTTCGAGGCGATCTTCTTCTCCCGACTCCTTTTCTCAAACTGTTTAAGGACACATTATAAAACTTGGAATATCGCTCACCACAACGAGTAATCCCCACGATTCCTGTTGAACTGAGACATTGGATGTTTACTAACATCAGGGATTCTCAAAATATTTCTTTCCCTGCCAATAAGTGACAGTAAATACTGTTACAATCATGCATTGTGTACGGTTTCCAGTTCTACTTTGATCAAACTAAAGCTGCACAACCAACGCAGAACCTCGTCTTTTAAAACACACACTGTCCGATCTCGGTATCAGTGGGTCATACAGTGACTCTCGGAAATACCATATTACGACCAAGGCCGCGGTCATACCATAGAGTGAAAGTGCGTATAATTCACAGATTGTGTGGGCAGGTCCCAGTGCATAGGTTTAATTCACAGATGGTGTGGACGGCTCCCAGTGCATTGGTTTAATTCGTAGATGGTGTGGACAGATGCCAGTGCTTGGGTTTAATTCCGGGAAATGTGACTTGAACCGTACCAAAACTCACTTCGTTGAGACTGTATTCTAGCTGTCCTTAGTAGTTTCTCTCTCTTAGACCAGATGTCAGGCCGCCTTCGCCATGTTAAAATCATCTATCACATCTTCGATATATCGTCTCCGTGATCTTTCTCTTCTTCTATTTGCTGGAATCACTCCCCCCATAACAGCGATGACCTTCACAAGCGATAACCTTCACAAGCGAGGAGATAGCTTTGATCAAGCGTTCTTAGTTCCTATGTCCTATACATAATCCGCCAGCGTACTTTAGAAATGAAAACAAAGCGATGTACATACAGTAGGCCTAACACTGTGCTGTCAGTATATCTTAGTTCATGTTATTTTTGTTGCTAGCTATCTTCTGTAACATTTCTTATATTTTCATTTATACGTTAAGCAGATAAGGTGACACAATACAACCTTATCTGATAACATGTCTTATGTCAAACCAATCCGACATGTTATCGCACGTTCTTACAACACATATCGGATCATTACATGCGGGCAGAAGTATGGACAGAGCAGATGTCATCAATGCGGTTCGCTCTCATTTAGGTGACTTGGGCGAGTTTCAGACACTGCAACGATTGTGAGAATTAGGAGCTCAGTTTGGACATGCCAGACAGTGTCGTCTTCGTGGTAGAGAGCGTAGGTATACTTATCATCTTCTCATGAGCACGGTGATAAAATTGACTTGGGATGGCTGCTGCAGCGGAGGACAGAGCACGAGTGGGAATGTCCAATGTGCCATGACGTCGATTTCATAACATAACATTAAATTGACGAAGCCGTAAAGTGCATGCCTCAGTTTCCAGTTAATATTAAGCTTGATATCTCCCCATATCTTAGAGGTCATGAAGTTTCCAGTTAATTCTAAACTTGATATCTCCCCATATCTTAGAGGTCATGAAGTTTCCAGTTAATATTAAGCTTGATATCTCCCCATTTCTTAGAGGTCATGAAGTTTCCAGTTAATATTAAGCTTGATATCTCCCCATATCTTAGAGGTCATGGTTTCCAGTTAATATTAAGCTTGATATCTCCACAAATCTTAGAGGTCATGAAGTTTCCAGTTAATTCTAAGCTTGATATCTCCCCATATCTTAGAGGTCATGAAGTTTCCAGTTAATTCTAAGCTTGATATCTCCACATATCTTAGAGGTCATGAAGTTTCCAGTTAATTCTAAGCTTGATATCTCCCCATATCTTAGAGGTCATGAAGTTTCCAGTTAATTCTAAACTTGATATCTCCACATATCTTAGAGGTCATGAAGTTTCCAGTTAATTCTAAGCTTGATATCTCCCCATATCTTAGAGGTCATGAAGTTTCCAGTTAATTCTAAACTTGATATCTCCACATATCTTAGAGGTCATGAAGTTTCCAGTTAATTCTAAGCTTGATATCTCCACATATCTTAGAGGTCATGAAGTTTCCAGTTAATTCTAAGCTTGATATCTCCACATATCTTAGAGGTCATGAAGTTTCCAGTTAATTCTAAGCTTGATATCTCCACATATCTTAGAGGTCATGAAGTTTCCAGTTAATTCTAAGCTTGATATCTCCACATATCTTAGAGGTCATGAAGTTTCCAGTTAATTCTAAGCTTGATATCTCCACATATCTTAGAGGTCATGAAGTTTCCAGTTAATACTAAACTTGATATCTCCCCATATCTTAGAGGTCATGAAGTTTCCAGTTAATATTAAGCTTGATATCTCCCCATATCTTAGAGGTCATGAATTTTCCAGTTAATTCTAAACTTGATATCTCCCCATATCTTAGAGGTCATGAAGTTTCCAGTTAATATTAAGCTTGATATCTCCACATATCTTAGAGGTCATGAAGTTTCCAGTTAATTCTAAGCTTGATATCTCCACATATCTTAGAGGTCATGAAGTTTCCAGTTAATTCTAAGCTTGATATCTCCACATATCTTAGAGGTCATGAAGTTTCCAGTTAATTCTAAGCTTGATATCTCCCCATATCTTAGAGGTCATGAAGTTTCCAGTTAATTCTAAACTTGATATCTCCACATATCTTAGAGTTCATGAAGTTTCCAGTTAATTCTAAGCTTGATATCTCCCCATATCTTAGAGGTCATGAAGTTTCCAGTTAATTCTAAACTTGATATCTCCACATATCTTAGAGGTCATGAAGTTTCCAGTTAATTCTAAGCTTGATATCTCCACATATCTTAGAGGTCATGAAGTTTCCAGTTAATTCTAAGCTTGATATCTCCACATATCTTAGAGGTCATGAAGTTTCCAGTTAATTCTAAGCTTGATATCTCCACATATCTTAGAGGTCATGCGGTTTCCAGTTAATATTAAGCTTGATATCTCCACAAATCTTAGAGGTCATGAAGTTTCCAGTTAATTCTAAGCTTGATATCTCCCCATATCTTAGAGGTCATGAAGTTTCCAGTTAATTCTAAACTTGATATCTCCCCATATCTTAGAGGTCATGAAGTTTCCAGTTAATATTAAGCTTGATATCTCCCCATTTCTTAGAGGTCATGAAGTTTCCAGTTAATATTAAGCTTGATATCTCCCCATATCTTAGAGGTCATGCGGTTTCCAGTTAATATTAAGCTTGATATCTCCACAAATCTTAGAGGTCATGAAGTTTCCAGTTAATTCTAAGCTTGATATCTCCCCATATCTTAGAGGTCATGAAGTTTCCAGTTAATTCTAAGCTTGATATCTCCACATATCTTAGAGGTCATGATGTTTCCAGTTAATTCTAAGCTTGATATCTCCCCATATCTTAGAGGTCATGAAGTTTCCAGTTAATTCTAAACTTGATATCTCCACATATCTTAGAGGTCATGAAGTTTCCAGTTAATTCTAAGCTTGATATCTCCCCATATCTTAGAGGTCATGAAGTTTCCAGTTAATTCTAAACTTGATATCTCCACATATCTTAGAGGTCATGAAGTTTCCAGTTAATTCTAAGCTTGATATCTCCACATATCTTAGAGGTCATGAAGTTTCCAGTTAATTCTAAGCTTGATATCTCCACATATCTTAGAGGTCATGAAGTTTCCAGTTAATTCTAAGCTTGATATCTCCACATATCTTAGAGGTCATGAAGTTTCCAGTTAATTCTAAGCTTGATATCTCCACATATCTTAGAGGTCATGAAGTTTCCAGTTAATTCTAAGCTTGATATCTCCACATATCTTAGAGGTCATGAAGTTTCCAGTTAATACTAAACTTGATATCTCCCCATATCTTAGAGGTCATGAAGTTTCCAGTTAATATTAAGCTTGATATCTCCCCATATCTTAGAGGTCATGAATTTTCCAGTTAATTCTAAACTTGATATCTCCCCATATCTTAGAGGTCATGAAGTTTCCAGTTAATATTAAGCTTGATATCTCCACATATCTTAGAGGTCATGAAGTTTCCAGTTAATTCTAAGCTTGATATCTCCACATATCTTAGAGGTCATGAAGTTTCCAGTTAATTCTAAGCTTGATATCTCCACATATCTTAGAGGTCATGAAGTTTCCAGTTAATTCTAAGCTTGATATCTCCCCATATCTTAGAGGTCATGAAGTTTCCAGTTAATTCTAAACTTGATATCTCCACATATCTTAGAGTTCATGAAGTTTCCAGTTAATTCTAAGCTTGATATCTCCCCATATCTTAGAGGTCATGAAGTTTCCAGTTAATTCTAAACTTGATATCTCCACATATCTTAGAGGTCATGAAGTTTCCAGTTAATTCTAAGCTTGATATCTCCACATATCTTAGAGGTCATGAAGTTTCCAGTTAATTCTAAGCTTGATATCTCCACATATCTTAGAGGTCATGAAGTTTCCAGTTAATTCTAAGCTTGATATCTCCACATATCTTAGAGGTCATGAAGTTTCCAGTTAATTCTAAGCTTGATATCTCCACATATCTTAGAGGTCATGAAGTTTCCAGTTAATTCTAAGCTTGATATATCCACATATCTTAGAGGTCATGAAGTTTCCAGTTAATTCTAAGCTTGATATCTTCACATATCTTAGAGGTCATGAAGTTTCCAGTTAATTCTAAGCTTGATATCTCCACATATCTTAGAGGTCATGAAGTTTCCAGTTAATTCTAAGCTTGATATCTCCACATATCTTAGAGGTCATGAAGTTTCCAGTTAATTCTAAGCTTGATATCTCCACATATCTTAGAGGTCATGAAGTTTCCAGTTAATTCTAAGCTTGATATCTCCACATATCTTAGAGGTCATGAAGTTTCCAGTTAATTCTAAGCTTGATATCTCCACATATCTTAGAGGTCATGAAGTTTCCAGTTAATTCTAAGCTTGATATCTTCACATATCTTAGAGGTCATGAAGTTTCCAGTTAATTCTAAGCTTGATATCTCCACATATCTTAGAGGTCATGAAGTTTCCAGTTAATTCTAAGCTTGATATCTTCACATATCTTAGAGGTCATGAAGTTTCCAGTTAATTCTAAGCTTGATTCAACGTCAGCATCCAGGACGGTGAGATCTGGGAGGAGTGGCTTCATAGCTACCTACTACCATTGCCGAAGCCCAACAAAGATCACTCTCAGATAGCCGGCTACAGAATCATTGCATTGCAAAACACGACAGGCAAACTTCTTGAGAAAATCGTGGCACGTCGACTGGCATGGGACCTCGAAAGTCGTCATATCTTCCACCCACTCTTGGAGGTTACAGATCTGGGAAAGAAACATGGTGCAACGCTGCGGTCTTCGCCTATGATGTCTTCGAAGGTTTCCATGCAGGTATTGAAACATGTGTAGCAATGGTGGACTTGGAAGACGCATACAATAGAGTGCCCTATGATTATCTTATGCACCAGCTCATCAAACTCCAGGTGCACCCACTATACATAAGATGGATAGCTGCGGCGCTGTTCAAAAGGAAGGTTGTACTGCGATGTGGTGGTTGATTTTTTGAACAGGTGACTGTACATTCCGGATTTCCACACGGCTCTCCTCTCTTCCCTGTCTTATTCAAAATATACACGGTGTCAATCACAGAACAACAACTCGATGGCAGAGGTAGAACTGTCATTTGCTGATGACATCCTAGTGTATGTTATGTTATGTTATGCGATCGACGTCATAGCACATTGGGAATTTCCATTCGTGCTCTGTCCTCCGTTGCAGCAGCCATCCCAAAGTCCATTTGCTCACAGTACTCATGAGAGGTTGATTACTATATCTTCTCTCTCTACCACGAAGACGACACTGTCTGGCATGTCTAAACTTAACGCCTAATTATCGAACTCGTTCCAGTGTCTGAGACCCGCCCATGTCACACAATTGAGAGCGTACCGCATTGATGATATCGGCTCTGTCCATGTTTCTGCCCACTTGAGTTGGGGCACTGTTTGCAAGAGAGTCAGCACGTTCGTTACCCCACACTCCAGCATGTCCAGGCGTGTACAGCCAAGTCATTTTCTTGAGATGTGATCTCCGAATGATGTCCACCCATTCCACACGCATACTTCCAGATTCAATCAGTTGAAGCATATTCATCGAGTCTGATATGATGATCGTATGGGTAACCTGTTGCTCAGCCACCCATGACAGAGCCCTGGAGGCAGCGGTGATCTCCATAGTCATGCTCGATGTCGTTGTCTCAAAGCCCCGCAGTCCTCATGAAGTGTGCGACCGTTTCGTTGTGCTGAGTAAGCTCACGATGATCTGGTGCCACGCTTGACAGAGCCATCGGTGTAGATAATGATATCACCTGGGTGGGAGTGCTGATGCACGAGTGCAAGAATTTCCGCATTGACGACGCCCGGTGCCCATTCTCTACAGCGGCGTCCAAGTGTGCTGATAACCCTGGCGTAAGCAGTCATATCCTCTGATATAGGCATCCATTCGTCACCGTGCCTCAGCTCATCTAGAGTACAGACCTATTTAATAACATCCTCTGCCTCGGCCATCCAGGATCGACCTCTCTTCAATCGCCTTCCTTGTTCTCATTTATGGATTTGTGCAGAGGGTGATTTGTGTCCGCATAAACTCGCAGATACGCTTTTACCTGTGCGACTTTGTGTCTCGTGGCTATCGTTGGCAATCCAAGGACATATCGCATTGCCTCACAAGAAGTGTCACGTGTGCAACCGAGTATAAGCCTCATCGCTTCATTTTGGATCCTAGTGTATAGACAAGGGAAAGACAGGGATGCAGTTGCCAGTGAGATACAGAGGGAACTCGACCGCATCACAGACTGGTGTGATGTCTCTGGTGTACTAGTTAACCCTACCAAAGCAGCAGTGACATGGTTCTCACTCAATAATCACACCGTTAACGCATGTACGCCTAGTGTGAAACTTCGCAGTATTGTTTTGCCCGTAGATAAATCGATGAAATATTTGGGTGTGACATTTGACCGCAGTCTGTGTTTACGGAACATGTTGAGTATGTCATTGTCAAGGCACGCAAAGGTTTGGCGGCAATGAGAGTCATGGCGGCTGTTAACATCAAGTAACGACTGCTTGTCATCCTGTATCAGACACTAGTCCTCTCTACCATTGAATATGCAATGGCCATCCTGCCTGTCAGCAAAACACAAATTGAAAGACTTGAGAGAATACAGAACGAAGCTATGCGCATCATCCTCGGTTGCACAAGGGATACACCCTGTGTGGCGATGAGGTTTCTCCTGGATTTTCCGACCATGGAGTATAGACTCAAGATAGCTAGAGCACGTGCCTATCTCAAAATAAGTACCAAAAAGATCACCCATTGCATGAACAGCTCAGCACCAGTAGTGGAAATCGGCTAAAGCTGGGCAAGTCATGGGTTGGCCGTGCCGCAGATACTGTTCAGCTGGTATGCGGCTCAATAATATTGGCTATAGGAAGAATGGATACCGATGCCTCCAATATACTGGAACACTTTTTCAGCCATCATTAAATTTGACAAAGGTTGCAGAGAGGAAATCCCGTGGCGTTGAATGCAGACGTCAAAGCCATCATCGATGAAAACTGCAATGCAGACGACATGATTTACACGGATGGATCGGTAGTTCGTCACGAAAAATCTGCATGGGCCTTCTCTGCAAGCTCATGTGGCAGAATGGTCAAGGAAGCCAGTGGTGCATTCAGTGTGACAACAAGCAGCATGACAATGGAGGTACTGGCGGTGACCAATGCACTACTCTGGCTAGAGTCACAAAACTACACTCATGCGTGCATTCTGAGTGACTCATTGAGTATGATCCGAACGGTGGAGGTCGGTTCGGTGCGCAGGCAATGGACTGAATCACTGCAGACGTCAACAATTTGCAGAATTACACTTGTCTTTGTTCCGGGGCACATGGGTGTCGTTGGCAATGAGAGAGCAGACAGACTGGCTGGCTCTGCCGCTATATCAGAGGGCCAGCCAACGGACAGAGCTGACATCGTGAACGCCCTCATAGAGCGTGGCCGCAGAGAAGACCATTTAAACCAATCCACGTCAACTACTAGATTGCGAGAACTGGGTTTGAAGATTGGTGTGGCAAGAAAAGAACGGTACAACAGGTATACGAGTCGGCTCATCAATCAAAATAGAACTGGTACGGTCAGTCGCTGGGCGCTGTTGGAGATATTACGAAGGAGATCGGAGCACCTATGGACATGTCCGGAGTGCAATGAAGATATTCCAAACTGAAACTGAACTTGATATCTCCCCATATCTTAGAGGAGGTCATGAAGTTCCCAGTTAATTCTAAACTTGATATCTCCACATATCTTAGAGGAGGTCATGAAGTTTCCAGTTAATTCTAAACTTGATATCTCCACATATCTTAGAGGAGGTCATGAAGTTTCCAGTTAATTCTAAACTTGATATCTCCCCATATCTTAGAGGAGGTCATGAAGTTTCCAGTTAATTCTAAACTTGATATCTCCACATATCTTAGAGGAGGTCATGAAGTTTCCAGTTAATTCTAAACTTGATATCTCCCCATATCTTAGAGGAGGTCATGAAGTTTCCAGTTAATTCTAAACTTGATATCTCCACATATCTTAGAGGAGGTCATGAAGGCAACTAGCTAGATGTCAAGTGCGAAGAATTTTTGTGCGGACTTACTAACGACCGAAATCTACAAAACAGGAGGCCCCATGCTGAAGTTGATAGACCTCTTTAATCTGTTATAAAGAACGCGTCTCACGTGAATTAAAGGATGTCACTATCGTCCACCTGTATAAGAACAAAGGCAGCCGCCTGACCTGCGATAACCGCTTGGGGATCTCCTCATGTCAATTACTGACATAATACTGGCCCTAGTTATTCTCAATCGCTTAAATCTAGAACATGCTCTACTTTCTAAGACACAATGTGGCTTCAAAGTGGGGTGGAAAATAACACGCATGATATTTGCAGCTCACCAACGACAGAAGAAATAGCACGTGCAGCAAACATTCTATATATGATCTAGATCAGGGGTGGGCAAACTTTTTGTGCAGAGGGCCACATTGAAAATTGTAAAGCTATTGGAGGGCCACATATAATATTATGTATATTTTTGTTTAATTCTCAGTAAGTAATCAATTAAATATTTTATTGTAAACAAAGGTAGTTTTACATAATGTAGATAACTTCTCAAATAAATTATATTTCTAACAGATTTACACTATAACAGTATATTTTCTAATATGGATAAAAGTTTTGCAAATGTTTTAACAATATTTGCAAAATATTATGTTGCATACAGTTACAATATGGGTTCATATCAATAGTTTTAATGAAGATTTAAAAAACGCCATACACATACAGTCACAATTTTATTTGTTGCTGATTTCTATAAATGAGATGTATGTAATTGCTTGTAAGATTTTATAAATTCCTTTGAAATCTGGAACAAGTTTACTTGTAGAAATTTGCATGACTGCATTTAAGTTGCAATCAGATAATAAAGACCTATTCTTAGATTTGTTGATTTTTAAGCAAGAAAATGCCTGTTCACAAATATATGTAGATCCAAATAATGACAAAAATTTAGCTGCAAAGTTTTTTTAAGTTTGGGAATGATTGTTCAGGCAAAGAACCATAGAAATCCAACAAACATTCAGACTTAAATTTTTCCTTCAGATAATGATTGGCTTGTAATTCAAGCAACTCCAACTGTATGTGCACTGGGGCTTTATCATCTTCTGCACTGAGAGGAGAATTGATAACATTGAAGTGCTGCTCCAAGTTCTGGAAATCTTGGAATCTTCTTCCAAATTCTTCAACCAATACATCTAACTGAGCTTTGAATTTTTTACTCATCTCATCAGAAATAGTTTTTCGTTTCAGCAAAGGGAAGTGACAAAACATGTTTTCACTTGCTTGTCTGGAAAACAGTGAGAGTTTAGCTTGAAATGATTTTACATGAACATATATTTCATGTGCAAACAAACCATTGCCCTGAAGTTTAACATTCAGTTCATTTAACTTTTCCATTATTTCAATGGCAAATATCAAGTCAAGCTTCCACTCTGCATAAACAATGTTAGTATTAAAGTCACATTCTATGCCCTTCATCTCTAGAAACATTACTATTTCTTCTTTAAGATCCCATACTCTCCTTAAAACCTTTCCAAGACTCAACCATCGAACTGTACTATGGTACAGGACATCAGAATGTTCAGTTTCTAGATCGTCTAGTAATGCTCGGAACTGCCTGTGATTGAGTCCTCTTGATCTGATGAGGTTTATGACACTGACAACTGGGGTCAATAACATGCTTAATTTTTAAAACAGATTTACACAAACTTTCCTGATGAATCACACAATGAAGTGGTAATATTACGTGTTCAGGATATTCTGACTTAATCCTATCATTGATCAGCTTTATCAGTCCTATGTTTTTTTCCAGTTAAAGCACGAGCACCATCAGTTGTAATACTGGCCATTTTGTTCCACATTAACCCAGCTCTTTCAATACAGCCACTAACAGCATTGAATATATCGAGGCCAGTGGTAGTGTCTTTGATCGACTCAACACTCAGTAACTCTTCAAAGAGTTTAAAAGAATTGTTTATTCCACGTATAAAAACTAATAATTGTGCAGTATCCTGTACATCAGTACTCTCGTCCAATGCAAGAGAGTACCACAAAAAAATGCTTACTTGCATCTTGAAGTTGAAGGGTCAAATCTTCACTTATCTTTTCAACACGTCTGACCACAGTTCTTCTGGATAATGTAATACTGTCAAATTTGTTGTTTTGTTCTGGACATAGAATGTTTGTTGCATCTAGTAAACATTCCTTAATAAATTCACCATCAGAAAATGGCTTGTTGTATTTCACAATTTTGTGTGACAACACCAAACTGGCCTCTGTTGCAGCAACTTGAATTGAAGACTGTTTTGTAAACACAGTTTGTTGTTTCTTTACACTTTTTTACCAACTCCATGCATTTTCTTTTCCTTTCTTCAGATGTAAGATTTTTCCCGGGGAAATTGTGATGTTTTGTCTGGTAATGTCTTTTAGTTATAATTTTTAAAACAGCCACTGATTGTGACAAGCAAGCAAACAGATTTATTGCCAACTTGCATAAAACAATATTGGGTAATCGGTACTAGTCTTTTTATACAACCCCAAACAAGCGGATGGCTATTTTTAGATCTTCTGACGCGTCGGTGGAGGTCGTTGGATGGTCCATTTTGGGGCAGGTAAACCAGTTAAAAATTTTGGTAGAATTGGGGCTATTTTTAGATATGTCGATCAATTTAGATTGTATTCGTTAGTAGCTAGTATTCGTTAGTATGTATTCCGACATTACTATTCGCCGTTATAAGCGTTTTCCGGTCAGGCATTATCCATTCTAATTTGCGCCAGTTTCAGTTGTTGAAGGAAAGAACTGTCAATCCATAATCAAGCACTGTAATTTTTTTGACTATTAGAATTTAACAATTTATTAACAATTTAACATATTATTGTATATCAGAATTTCATTGACTATCAGCCTGACTGAAGACAAGGAAAGGTGCGTTGCTTTTCTTCAGACACATGGTTGTTGCATACTGGTAGGGTGTGTTTCAAAAAACCCATGATATGACGTTATCTTTAGGCAAGAAGAATGGCTGTGTGTGACTGCTGGCGGTGCCGGAGAACCACTTGTCGGCAGAATATCCTCTGGACTGGAATTTGGGTTGCAAAGTTCCGTCAACATATAGGCAGATAATTCTATTTATATACTTTTGGGTTTAAACAAATTGGAAATATAAAATATTGTCAGGAGTTAGACATGTCGAAAGTTCTACTATTGATTGGTCAAATTACCCCCCGGGAGGTATGCGCCAATAAACTCCTTCCTAACCCGTTGTAATAGGAGGGCCAAATACCATTGATGAGAGCCTATTCACTAGGCGAAAAAATCACGTAGGGAGAACTTTTTCCCCTCAGTGGGTATTTGGTGGTATATGTAGTGAGACCAGAGAATGCTTCATGTTCTGTGTTTGCGATAGAACAGCAGAACTCTGCTACAATCATTCAGGCACACATTAGTCCCGGTACTACTATTGACCCACAATGGCGCCTATAGGGGAGTGGCAAATATTGTTGGATATGATCATCTGACAGTTAACTACTCCAGGAACTTTGTTGATCCAATCAGTGCACATACACAGCACATTGAACGTCTGTGGAGATCAGCAAAGGAGGAAACAAAGGCAATGGGACTCGAGGCATCTGCTAGAGTCCACTTGTGTGAATTTATGTATGCGAGGGTATTTATCCGCAGGTATTGACGCCTCAACGCCATTCTTGGCATTGTTGTTTGGCCCTCCGGGAATGAACACATCCCACATATGCAAGCTCCAGTTAACCATATCCATAATGAACACCGCCTTCTCGACTCACACCACCAGGTCCTTTCAGGCCATCCACTACCCAGGTCCTTTTCAGGGCCATCGTCAAAATCTCATTACATCCCCGTGCAAGAGTTAATTAGTTCCCCCTATTAATTTACTAACCATTCTGTTTACTCCAATTTCATTAACTACACTTTCCTGCAGGTTCAGATCTCCTTCTTCGAGATTGGGCACATTTGCTTACTTGATGATAGCAAACTTGTGGCGTGAAGATTTCTAGGCGTCATTTGAAACAGAAGTGTTCAACCTGGGCCTTGCTAAGAGCATTCATCAGGCTAGTGTTCTGATCAAACATAGACCCATCAGGTTTGCGTGTTTTTATTACAGCCCGCACCTCTAAAGAGAAATTTTGAGAATCCAGGTTTGGATTCTTTTCTCTCTTGTTTTTTAACCCGGATTGGGGCATAGGACAACCAACTCTTCAAGTTTTCTTCAACTGTGCATAAATTCTGCCTGTTCATCTCTTAGTACTTCATTTGTAGCTTTCTTGAGTCTCTCTAGGATATTGTGATTTGTGAAAGTACTAGCTAACCCTGTTTTGCTCGTGATATAAGTTGCAGCTTTGCTCGTTTCTCAAGATCCATACCCCTGGAATGAGAAAGGAATGCACCCCCAGAGAACAGCATTGAGCACCAGCCTGCTTTCCAAAATCATTTCCTGCTCTGAAAAGTGGCAATTCCGTTAACTATAGGTGCATTATAAGTACACTACCCGTGCAAATTTCTTACGATTTGTTTGTATTTATGTAGCTTTTCCCAGCATCCAGAGAGGCTTGGGGTATTTACTCTGGGATTCTGCTAGTCTGTTTTGCAGTTAGATCTTGTATAATATAACTACTCTTGCACTACTACATGTACTAACCATTCAGGATCCTCTGTCTTTTTCCCAGGTCCATGTACTTCTTCAATGATCCAGCTACCAAGATCCAATAATTATTGTAAATCTGCAGTAGTTTTTATTTTTGCTGAAAGTTCCCAAGTTCTTGATCATCTCATTGGATACACCATCAACCCCTGTGATTTTCTCCATTTTTATTTGGATATCGCCAGTTCCAGTTCTTTAAATGTGATTGGGGTCTTCATAACTTCAGGTATGGTTCATCTTTCTCATTTTGCTTTTTCTCCGAATCTCACTGTTTCATTGAGCAATTTCAATATTACTGTCTTTAGAAGGAGTCTGCAAAGATCAGCTGCCTGTTTTCCTGTGAGGATGTTTCCATCTTTGTTCAATGCAATCTTTGGATTTCTCCCTGTACCTTCATCACTAAGTTGTTTTACCAGTTTACAGTTTCCTGGTATCTTTTTCAAAGTTTAAGGACTCTTTAAAGTTTTTCCTTCCAGCTCCCTGCCTGGCCTGAGCTTCCCTTTGAAATATAGCCTTGGCATGGTATGTGTGGTGTTCTTGGCACGGAGTGGTCTCTGCCTGCTTTTGTGAAATTTCTACATTATTGTTCAGTACTTCCAATTCACTGCTCCAGAAAGGTGCAAAATAGTTGGGGTTGGGTTGGTTGCAGCCAGAGCATTTACCACTTGCCGGTGGGTTCTGCGATGTCACCTTATGAGGCCCCATCCGCCCCCACCTTGGTCTGGCCTGACCATTGTCTCTTCGGCTTAGATAGGTTAACTCCCGCCACATAGCCAAAGGATCCTCAAGGCAAACCTCCAACCAGGTGGTAGGAATCTGGAGGGTTCGAGCAAAAAATGGTGCTCATCTATCTTGTAAGGTGTTGATGTTATCATTAAGGTTAGGGCTCATATTTTGTACACCTCTCTTCCTGTCTCCATTGCCCATCTTTTCAGCAAATTTCTTTATTTTTTGCCTTAAAATTTGCTTTGCATGGAGAGTTGTTGCGATTGGTTTTTCCCTGTGTTGACCCTTTCTTTGCTAGCCTATCTGCTTTATCATTTCCAGGTGTGTTTGAATGTCCAGGGACCCACTGCATAGTTATTTTGATGTAATGTCTGTCAATATCTAGGCTATCGGATATATTTCCCAGATTTACAATGTCCACCTTCTTCTAGAGCTTGGAAAGGCAGACATTGAATCTGTGAAAATAATTGTTTGTGCCTTGATGGAAAGGCATTGAAAAATCTTCATGTTAGAAAGCAGCTTCCCAAGAATTTTTCAGCCTCATAATTGGAGCATATCTCCCCACATGCACCAAACAGCTCTTCAGATGATCGGTCTGGTATTGTATATATATTCGTAACCTGCTTTGATTGTGGCTTTAAATACAGATCCATCAATATAGACATGTACCCATTCTTGAGGATAGGCATCAATGGTTCTTTGAGATGCTATCATAAGGCTGAATGGGTCGGAGCGTTTTGTTGCTTCATCTATCAATTTTGTTCTAATTTCAGGTGTATTCAAGAGTGTATGTGGTGCTAAGTTTCTTTTACTCCTGCAGCTGTGTCTTGTTTCTGGAAGGTGGTATCTGTCTTTGATTTCCCTGATGTGGTGGAGGATTGACTTTTGTTTAATTCTGTTTCTCTGTTGCCTTTCAACAGTAGTTTATTGGGGTGATCTTGATTCATTCTTTTGCTCCTTTCATAAGCTAAAACAGCAGCTTTGTCCCTAGCAACCCAAGAGGTTCCACATTTGTGTGTATTTACATCAGTTGGTGTTGACCTCATTGCTGTAATCTTCTTAATGCTTTGTTCTTACATTCAACATGCTTCTTCAGGTTTGCTTCTTCAGGTTGAGTTGGCGGTCAGTGTTACTCCAAGATATGTGTTTTGTTCTCTTAGCAGTTTGTGTGGTACTGTCAAATTAATATACTTGGTACTGACAGGCCATGTCTCATATTCCAGGAATACCACAGGTTGTTCCCTGAGCTCACCATACTTGGGGATTGTTTGTTCTTTGAATTTTGAGTAACAAATACTAGTTCCGCCAGTCTACTAATTTGATGTATACTTTTATAGGCATCATAAAGGTCGTATTCTTTATAGGACGTTGCTCTCTGATTAGTTCTGGCCACTTAACCATGATGATCTCTGGTGGGCCCTGAGCCCGATACCAGAGCTTTTCCCACCCTCCGCCTTCAAAGCCTTTTCTTGACATTGTAATCTTCCGCCTTTTCTGCAGGCCTTGTGTACTGTAGAGGAGAGACTTCCTTCGACTTTTATAGGCATCACTGGTTATTACAATTTATGGTCAGAAATTGATAGTCAATAACATTGATTAGACAGAATTGCAATATTTTTTCTCATCAGGTTGTGTCAAGAGGAAGAATGCAAAAAAGGGCCATGATGAAGATTCAGAGGACAAAACATCAAATAGCTTATCCTGAGATTTTTTTTTCCCACTTTGTTCTTGACTAAACTTACTGCAATTCTCCATTAAAAATGTTTTCCCTGAGCTATATATTGTGTTATGTCATTGTAATGTGCGTTGTTATTTAAGAGTTTGATTGAATACATTTGTATAACTTATCTGCTTAATCTGATTTTTTTAAGAAATATCTCAATTGAAATCTCAAATGTCTGGTGACAGATGTTCTATAGCTCCCAATACCAAAAACATCTTCATGTCAGCAGCCAGCAAACTAATACCACAGAAGAAGAAACATAAGAAATCGCCTTCTGCCTGATGTTCAATATCTACACAATGAGTTCGATTCTATGGATGTATGTTAAACCAAACAATGCCCCAAACAGATACACCCACCTTCCTTGGAATTACCCTTTGACAGCAGACTTACCTGAAGGCCAAACATAGAAAAGATTCAAAGAAAAGCCATACAAAGACTTTCTGTATTGAAGAAACTAGCGGGAACGTCCTGGGCCAAGCTCAAAATATTAAAACAAGTCTAAATTGGATCAGTCAGGTCCATCATGGAATATGGCTCCTGCTTTTGGACAACAACAGCCAAAACATACACAGAAACTAGACAAAGTGTAAAACATGGGCCTAAGAATAACTCTGGGAGCAATGAAAAGCTGTCCTATCATAGCAATGGAAAGATGGATGGAATACTTCAAGGGAAATCCTGAACAGCCAGCACCTACGACCCCCTCCCCCCAGATATGACTTGGACATCAACTGTGAGAAACCATCCAGGAGGAGATTAGTAAAGCCATTAAACTTTTTTAAAAAATTGGAAAGCGGCCGGTCCCGATGGTATTCCCCGTGGAGGCAGTAAAAGCCAACATAAACACATCCACAGAAATACTGTATAAATTATTTAGCAGAATCTGGGAGACCGAAGAAATACCAGCAAACTGGAGAAGGATACCCCGGTGAAATTACCAAAAAAGGGGACCTTCAGTGTGAAAACTATAGGGAATAATGCTGTTGTCAGTACCTGGGAAAATACTAAGCAGAGTCATCCTGGAGAAACTGAGAGATGAACAGGCAGGCTTCCGACCAAATAGATCCTGTGCTGACCAGATAGCCACATTACGCATAATAATAGAGAAAGTATTGAATGGAAATCCCCACTTTATATCGGATTTGTGGATTATGAGAAGGCTTTTAACAGTATTGATAGGAAACCTTTGAAATTAATGAGGCATTATGGAATCCCACAGAAAATTATTAACCTAATAAAAAGCAACATATACAGATATGAAATGTAGAGTTCTTCATGAAACTAACAGATACTTTTGGAATAGAAACAGGAGTGCGTCAGTGATGTCTTCTATCACCTTTGTTGTTCTTACTGACAATAGACTGGATTATGAAGACCACAGGAACTAACACCAGAAATGGAATCCAATGGACTCTGACAGAACAACTAGATGCTCTGGACTTCGCTGATGATATAGCCCTTCTTCACATACACGAAAATCAGATGCAGGATAAGCTAAACACATTGAATCAAAGGTCCCAGCAAATAGGGCTGAACATTCATAAGGGAAAGACAAAGATATTGAGAATTAACCAACAACGACAACTCGATCTCCTGAAATCCCACTTCAAGAGGTAGAATCATACACATATTTGGGCAGCAACGTAGACAAAGAGGGTGGAACAGTAGGGGATGTTAAAATAAAAATACAGAAGGCAAGAGGAGCTTTCATTGCACTGGGAAACATTTGGGAAATCCAAGAAATCAAATCTAGAACAAAAATTTGGATATTTAACTCTAATGTTAATGCAGTTCTACTGTATGGGTCAGAAACATGGAGAACAACTAAAACAATAGCATAAATTGCAAACATTCAACAACTGGTGTTTTGCAGAATAGAGAATAAGATGGTATGATAGGGTCACAAATGAGGAACTTATGGAGAGAACAAGACAGATTCCAGGGAAAGAAAAGGTTAAAAAAAAACGCTGGATAGGACACACTTTGAAAAACCGGAGGAAATAAAACAAGAAGGGTCCTTTCCTGGAACCCGCAGGGACAGCGAAAGAAGGGGAGGCCGAGAAATACTTGGAGACGGAGATCAACAATATAAAGAAGAGCTGGAGGGAGCTGCAGGAGATAGCTAAAGATAGGAAGACTTGGCATGAGTTGGTTGAGGGCCTATGCCCCAACCCGGGAAAGGCAAAAGAGAGAGAAGAAAAGGGCCCGCGTTTTTCTGCGGGGGGCAGGGCAGAGGAATTTGAGGGACACTTGACGGAATCCGTTGAGATAAGAACGGGGATGTCATTTCTGTTCTTGCTATTCCTAATGATTGGCTTCACAGCTATCTGAGATCCTCGCCTAAACCTGGAAAAAAAATCTCACTGCATAAATGGATATAGAATTATTACCCTGCAAAACACTGTCGGCAAACTGCTTGTAAATTCATAGCCCGTAGAGTTTCAAATATGATGGAAACAAATGGTCTTTTCCCCCCACTCGGCGGGTATCGTAGGAAAGGACACATGGTCAATGCAGCGGTTTTTGCGTATGAGGGTTTCAAATGGCGATACCTAGGAAAGCTCACCCTAGTAAATCAAAATCTGGCTGAAACCGGACGGGCGGGCCTAGTCACCATGGGCACACAATCGTCCCGACGTAGATCACCCCGTTCTTGCCATTGGACCAATTATACATCAAAATAAGAATGATCAAATTGGTCCTGAAGAATGAACGAAAGAAGAAGAATATGGCGACAGAAACGGGTGCAGCCCCATTACTTGCAGGACGCATATAACAATGTCTCCCTTTCACCTTACTTATGCAGTTATTGATGAATATGCAGGTGGGAATCAAGCGCAAGGGTTTCGCCCCTTTTGAGCGCCCTTATCAATGTGTTGTGGTTCATGATCATCACAACCACAAGTCCTAATGAGTCTTCCTCAGGGATCACCACTCTCGCCTGTCCTGTTCAATGTATACACCGTCGGGGTAACCAGCACACAAAGGGTCAGAGTTGGCAGAACAATGTCGTACGCCGATGATATTCTGGGGATCGATGGGCAAGGACGAAATAGATCGCATCTGCCATACATGTGAACTGAATAGGATTGGTGACTGGTGCAACGAATTCGAAAAGGGAAAGTGACTCAGCAAAGGCCTCTCTGACATGGTTCTCTCTAACACTCACATAGTAAAAGACCTACCCCAGTTGTCAAATGTGAGCAAAGACATTGACAGAAGCGAAACATTAAAAAATCTTTTGGGAAAACCAGTTGACGAAATCTGTCATTTAAGAGTCATTGAGAACGTAATCCAAAGGCAAGTAAAGGGCTAACTGCTTTAAAGTTATGGCGGAGGCGGATAATGAACACTCCTGCTATTTTTCTTTATCAGGGACTACTGCTGAACGTGGTGGATCTATGCTTTGGGCTTTTGGCAGAGCAGAACATCACGTTATAAGTTAGACAGGATCCAAAATGAAGCGATGAGGCTTATAATTGGTTGCACACATGACACTTCTTGTAGGCAATGCGCTATGTCCTTGGATTGCAACGATGACCATGAGACACAAAGTCGCACAGGAAAAGCTTATCTAAGAGTTTCGGGACACAAATCATCCTCTGCGCAAATCCATAAATGAAAACAAGGGCAGGCGATTGAAGAAGGCCATCCTGTATGGCCGAGGCATAGATGTTATTAACAGTTGTCAGTACACTGGGCGCCGCCGAGAATGGGTCCCGGACTTTTCATACAACAAAACCCGCACACTTCTGGGGCTGCGGGGCTTTCGAGAAAATGACATTGAGCATGACTATGGAGATCACCGCTGCCTCCAGGGCTCTGTCGGGTGGCTGAGCAACAGGTTACCCTTTTATCATCATATCAGACTCGATGAATTTGGGTCAACTGATTGAATCTGGAAGTACGCGTGTGGAATGGGTTGGGCATCATTCGGAGATCACATCTCATAAAAATGACTGGTGGTACATACCTGCATGCTGGAGTGCCGGGTAAGGAGGCCAATGACTTCTTGAACAATGCCCGAGTCGAGCATGCAGAAGTATGGACAGAGCCGATATCATCGATGCGGTACGCTCTCAATTTTGTGACATGGGCGGTCTCAGACACTGGGAAAGAGTGCGAGAATAGGCGTTAAGTTTGAACATGCCAGACAGTGTCGTCTTCGTGGTAGAGAGAGAAGATATAAATCAACTTCTCATGGGTACTGTGAGCAAATGGACTTTGGGATAGCTGCTGCAACGGAGGACAGAGCAGGAATGGGAATGCCCAATGTGCCGTGATGTCGATCGCATAACATAACATTGGTATTGGTTACTAAACTGACGTCATTGTACCGGGGAGACCCTAGGTGCTCAATCTCCCCAACATATATACGAAGAGTACATGCTGAGGGTTCCTAGCAGTTGATTAAACACACACCTAACTCCTGCCCTCAGGCATCCAGTTCTCTTGACACCGGGTAACTCCAAACTGCCTAAATCGCTGGATCGATTAAACATATATTTCCCGTGTCCTCATCCAACAGACAGTCGCGAAGTGACCAAGAACATCCCCAACAATCGTTGCTGTTGGTGCAAGCCTGTCCGCTCTCTCATTACCGAAACAAACACGCATGCCCAGGACAGTATATCCACGTAAGCCTACTTGTATCGACTGAGAGTCAATATAACAACTGCCCCAGTCAAGAAGTCGCAAGAGCCAATGGAGGGGGGCAGTAACGGCCTCAATCTCCCCCCTCTCCGAAGTAGTTGCCCGTACGCCCACTTCGCTTTCACAAGCTAGAATGTATTAAAAATGAATTATTAGATATTAGAGTCGAAGAAGAAGATGTCGTAGAAGACGAAGGAACGTCATAATGAATGTATTAAAGAATGAAAACAACATAGAAAAAAGAATAGAAGATATCATATGAAATATTAGATATCAGAGTCGAAGAAGAAGATATCGAAGAAGAAGAACAGAAGATATCGTAAAAGAAGAACGAATGTCATAACGAAAAGAAAAAGACGAAATTGAAAGAAAGCGGAAACTTTGTCATTTTCAGTATACCTCCTGTATTATCCACTGGGAACCCCTTTAAACGCTAATGGAATAAACCGCGACAACGATAAAGTAGACAACTCCGGAACCGTCCCCATTTGTTGGGTTGTTAAAGACTAGAACCTAAAAATGCTAAAATTTGCAAAATTAACTAAAAAAATGTCTTCCGGCAGGGAATACGGTGGAACTCAAATTCGTCCCGTCAGTATTCGTCTTTTCGATATTCGCCCTGTTTTTTCGTCAAAATTTTTTCGATATTCGCCCTGTTTTTTCGTCAAAATTTTGTTTCGATATTCGTCCGAAAGTTAATATTCGTCCTACCTCCGGAAGCCGGCAGAAAGCAGCTGATCGCCATTTTGTGTCGATTGTTTGGCTGAAGCGCTTGTTTGAAAGTGCACGCAATAAAACTCTTGTTATTTTTTAATCTTTGCAATTTATTATTACCAAAATTTAGTGACCATGGGACGTAAGAAGTGTAGTGACGATAATGGTGGTAAAAAAAAAAAGAAAAGCAGTGCGAAGTACCATTGATTTTAAAAAAAAAATTATTGCTTAGTTTGAAGCTGGAACACGTGTCGCCGATTTAGTAAAGGAATTTGAAATGCCGAGAACTACCATTGCTAGCATAATTTAAAAAAAGGATGTTAAATCAGCTGAAGTCGCACAAGGTGTAACAATTCTTGCTTCTAAAAGATCGCCAATCATTGAGGACATGGAAAAGTTGTTATTAGTTTATATGAATAAACAGAGGTTTATTTCTGACGATACATTATTGTTGTAAGGAGGTATTATTAATTATAACAGCTTTTAGCGATATTCTATTTTGTATGAAACATCTTTTTAATATAAACTAAACATACATCCCGACACAATGCTTAAAAGTTAAAAACAATTAATTATAATTTGAAAGGCAATTTCCAACCTTTATAAAATTATATCGTCCGAGTACTTATAATCATTGAGAAACATTCAGCCAATCAAATCACGTCAATTCTAGTATAGTAAATTACTCAATATTAAACGCTCATATTAAACGTAGTAAAATTTCATTAAGGCAGGAGACCCACCAGAAATAGGTTGTATTTTTTAAAAATTCACAGAATAAAAACTACCAAACATATTGTCATACAATTTGGCCACCTGTTGCAAAATGCATCGTTTTCGATGATAAACAACGTTTAGTGTATGTACTTTAATTAGTTATTTAAAAAATAATTAATTTTCTTGAAAATATTTTGTAAACCCCCTTCATCGGGGAGAGGATTTCATAAACATAAGAAGTGCAAAGAATGCCAAACTTGCATATAATGTACATATCACCCATAGTTATAGCGTGAACCTCCAAAAAATGTCTAACTCAATTGTTTTTGTAGATATGGTTTTTGCAATGTAACCCTTCCAAATAAAAAAAATATTTCAAATTAGAAAAGCAATATCTCTGCTTATATACAGTTTAGACAAAAGTGGAGGTTCACGCTATAGCTATGGGTGATATGTACATTATATGCCAGTTTGGCGTTCTTTGCACTTCTATATTTGTGAAATCCTCTCCCTGATACAGGGAGGGGGTTTACAATATATTTTCATGAAAATTAATTTATTTTTTAAATAACTAATTAGAGTACATACACTAAACGTTGTTTATCATTGAAAACGATGCGTTTTACAACAGGTGGCCAAATTGTATGACAATATGTTTGGTAGCTTTTTCTGTGAATTAAAAAAATACAACCCTATTTCTGTGGGTCTCCTCTTAACGATATGTATATATATATTAATGTTTAAATGACGCCAAATTGGAAAAAAATATTGTATATTTAATACATAAGAAAATCGGATTAAAATTCCAATGAATTTCAGCGTAATATTAATGGGGAAAAAATCATTTGTGACGATCGTTCGTTTATTTAAAAATGTGTTTGAGGGCCAAAATATCAATGGGGGGCGCGTCGCGCAGTTTGCCCACCCCTGATCTAGATCGATCTGGCGAAGGCTTTCTCTGGCGAAGGCTTTCTCTGGCGAAGGCTTTCGATACAATCTACAGAGAAGACATGTTATATTTTTAGAATTAGATAACGTGTAGCCTAGACAACAGGACTACCATCTGACACATAAAGACTAGGTCTGGTCACGGAAGCAACTTCCCAAACCAAAGCGAGTTTTTCAGTCCTGTCCCTAGCTTTCCTCAAAACTAGTTTCCTTTACGGTCTCTGCTTCCATAACACTAGTCGTCATATCTGGATACGTGTTTGTCCGAGATCCAACAGTTGAATGTAGTTATACAAAAACCATTTAACTAAATACTCTTAATTCCTCCAACGCCACAGCATTCTTATATAATTGCCACGATTCGATACACTTGCTTGTCGACGACTTTCTTGAGCTCTTCTTTATAACACAACTCTCTGGAGCTCTACTTTATAACACTTTGTTGACCAGCAATCCTGAGCATTACTGTCTCCCACTACCAAGGGTGTTTGCAGTTTTCTTTATAAAATAACTGTTTTTAAAATTAAATTCATTAAAAATTTAAAAAGCGACATACCGTTTTAAAATTTACTGAGCACCATTATGAATGGTTGTTGCATCTGGAAAAAATATTTTATGTGATATAGGTGCATGATCATGGGGTGGCCATCTTGATTTTGTGTGGTTATTTATAGAAATTATAGGATATGTTTTAAAATCAGTCACTCTTCCTAAGTTTTTAGTGAGTTTGTTCAATTTCAGGGCAATAAAATGTTAGGGACATTGTTGTCAATAAATAAAACAAGCTAATTTTAAGTACTGGTTTAACGATTGACAACATATTTCAACATAAAAACAAACATAAGTTTGAATAAAATGCAAAACATTTTTATTTTATTTTGAGTGTATTGTGTTTATGCAGCAACTCACAATGAGTGTTTGTGAATGTTAGATGAATAAACTACACCTCTAGTTATAGTCTTATCTGCTTCCTTCATGAACTGGGGTTTATATTGTAGCTGTATGCCTCTGCAGTAGTCTTTGCAGGGAACGTTGATAATCCTCAATTGTGTGGTATAACTTGATGCAGAGTGTCAAGCATAGAGGTAAACATTGAAATTTGGGCAGCATATGCAAGTCAGGCTTCTTTTCCCTGCAGCCGTACACAATTTAGTCTAGTTTGTACCTTGGGTGTACATATTTTTCTATGAAATGGCAATCACTAAATCATGAGCTTGTGCTCATGAAGTCACATTTCGTTGAAGAATAGCAGGTTCAAGAAAAGCAATACTGACTAAACTTCTTTGCTGTGGTAGTTGTTGTGGAGTTTGCAATGTTGTTGCTTATGTGCCAATTGAACTGAGCAGTTTCAACTATGAAATGATATAATAGCAGGTACCACTTATAGGATCTGTGTGGGTTGGTCAAGTGGTCGAACCCCCATACTTTTGTTGTATTTTTCTGCAAGTACTGGCTTCTTGGTTATTATGAATTTTCAGACTGTCTTGTCCATAACACCATTGGAGTTACACCATGAACAGTAAATATGAGGTTAACTCTTTTAGTGTCAGGTTACTGCCAGCATGAATTTATCTAGTCGCACAAAACACAGGTTGATCTGCAGTGTTAATTTCAGTTGCTTTTTCTTCAGGAAAATTATTCCTGTTTTCAGATACTGTTCCACATGCACCGATTTGCATTTCTTTCAGCTCTTGAAATAAAGCTGGGCTTGAATGCAAAACTGTTACAGTAGAGTATATATCCTTTATTTTTGTACCTATAAAAAAGATCTTTCACAATCTTGGACGCAACACAACCTTAGACGATACCTAACACAACCTTAATTATTAAACCAGTAGTCTGAGACTGCTGGTTTACAACACATTCACATACCAATCTGAAGGCATACTATGAATCCATCAATTTCAAATGCACCAGTCACAAGTAAGATTTTTGTACATGACACTTCATGTGTACTGTGTGATTTATATGTGATTTTCACAGTACCTATTCACTAAATCAGTGATCAGATCCATGACACGACTGTGTGGTGCCGGGACCCACAAGGGAAGCAAAGAATAGTACCACTGCAACCTACAAGGTATGTCATAAGAGGTGATTGATGTAGGACCTAGGAAGCTACCCTAGTAAATAAAAAGCATTGCAGAAATCGGATGTGCTGGCTTCTTGTAAGCGCATACTTGGCACAACCGCCTTCGCTCTGATCACATACAAAAATCACACAGAGTGGTTAACAAGTGGTCGATATGGAGCGTTTGAAGAAGAAGATCCATGGCAATATCAGGAAAAAGAAGCTTGAAAGAAATCAATGATGGACATGTACCCAGTTGCGTCTGAGGTGTCACACGTTGTTGTTATTCGTATAGAAGAATAATGTCAAGCTCAAATAGTTCGTTTTGAGGGCTATTACTCTATCTCTAAAGATTATTTATATGTTCATTTCTGTCTTCTTGTACCATGCCCACTTCTTACTTCAGATGTACCAACATCAACCCCATCGTATAATCTAACATGTTGTTTGTCACTACTAGTGTCATGTGCGATATTATTCCCCGATACATCTCTGCTTAACCTTGCGGTATCACTTTCGTCATAATATTCGCTGTCAGAGTCAGAATAATCTATGTTATAAGTCTAGTTTATGTTATCAGACATGATAAAAACGCTGGGAGTGTACTTGTAACAAAAATAACGAATTTTTCATGAAAACATTGCTTCAAACGGGCCTACTTTCGATAACACGGAGGCAGCCATTTTGGAATAATAAAATAACCGGATGACACATGATGGCTAAAGTTATCGATACTGCCAGATACAGACGTTTCATTCAACATGTTCGAAATTGCGAAATTGGTCCGGCTGAACAGATGGGTCATGGGAGACACGGGAAAAGAGGTGTACAGCCATATGGCCAGCCCTAACCTTAATGACAACATCAACCACCTTACAAGATGAGATCAGAGCCCCATTTTTAGACTCCGAACCCAACACAGAACACTTAATAATCACTTGAACAGAATTGAACCGCAACACACTCCAGAGTGCCAACTGTGTGCACATCATCATGAAATCGTTCACCACCACCTCTTCAAGTGTCAAGCACTAGATGACATCAGAAAGACCCTCCTTCCTCCAAGGCCAGATAAATGGAACACATTATACGGAACAAAAGAACAACTTACAAAACACATGCAGATACCACTACATAGCATTGGGCCGAAGGGCAAGAGCTCAAGTGCCGCTGGTTCATTGAAGAAGAAACGCTTGCTTTCCGATGACGTCAGAGGTTGAATACAGGGTATTACAAACAGCTTCTATACAAATCCCAAAACAGACAAAGCGTAGAAATCAATTTAATGCATGAAATAAAAAGAGAAATATTGTTTAAAAAACTCAAACAAAGTCAAGAAATAAGTCATACAAAGTCAAGAAATAAATGGCCTGAATGGAGAGTGACACTAGTGATGTAAGGCTCGCCTGAATGGCGAGTGACACTAGTGATGCAAGGAAAACAAACCTTCATGCAAAAATCAGTCGGTGGTGCTATATTAGGAACCATGACTACGTCTGAACTCACAGCAAGCAGAAAATGACTCAAATAATATCATAGTAAATAAATACAACTTTTGTGTCCAATCGTGTCGACTTTACTAGCAACAAGAGATCATTTTTGTGTGTATCTTCATCATTCTTTCATTGTACAGCAAAAACACACTGGTCACTCAGCCAACACACTGGTCACTCTGTCAACACACTGGTCACTCAGCCAACACACTGGTCACTCAGCCAACACACTGGTCACTCTGTCAACACACTGGTCACTCAGCCAACACACTGGTCACTCAGCCAACACACTGGTCACTCTGTCAACACACCGGTCACTCTGTCAACACACCGGTCACTCAGCCAACACACTGGTCACTCTGTCAACACACTGGTCACTCTGCCAACACACTGGTCACTCAGCCAACACACTGGTCACTCAGCCAACACACTGGTCACTCTGCCAACACACTGGTCACTCTGTCAACACACTGGTCACTCAGCCAACACACTGGTCACTCTGTCAACACACTGGTCACTATGCCAACACACTGGTCACTCAGTCAACACACTGGTCACTCTTTCAATACACTGGTCACTCTGGTAACACTAGGTCATTCTGCAGAACTCTGTTGTAGATCATAGAGCACTAGCCCAGCAGTGGTGTTGAACATCCCTCCCACCTTCTGTAGACAGAATAAACAACAATTACCGTATGAATACTTGACATTTGCAAACACAGACACTACCGTATGAATACTTGACATTTGCAGACACTACTGTGTCTACCATATAACAAATAGAGCAACTACTGTGTCTACCATATAACAAATAGAGCAACTACTTTGCCTCTTTCTCTCTCCCTTCACCCCTAGGGAGGCATAGGTCCACAACCAAGGCCTATCCAAGACATTCTTTTCCAGATCACTCCCGATTTTCTTGCCATGAGTCCCTCCTTGCGCGGTCTTTTCTTGGGTGGCAAGCTATGAATATACCTGGTTGTGGTTTCTGTAGCTATCTAGTGATATTTACATGGTGGGATAGCTAGCCCCAAGCCCAACCTCCTTAGTCGCCTCTTACGACATGCGTGGCAGGTAACCGTGGTTCTATTCTTTACACCCCTAATTTCAGCCCCGGTAACCACTCGGGCAAACTACTGTGTCTACCATATAACAAATAGAGCAACTATTGTGTCTACCATATAACAAATAGAGCAACTTGTGTGTCTACCATATAACAAATAGAGCAACTTGTGTCTACCATACAACAAATAGAGCAACTTCTGTGTCTACCATATAACAAATAGAGCAACTTGTGTGTCTACCATATAACAAATAGAGCAACTTGTGTGTCTACCATACAACAAATAGAGCAACTGCTGTGTCTACCATACAACAAATAGAGCAACTTGTGTGTCTACCATATAACAATTAGAGCAACTATTGTGTCTACCATATTACAAATAGAGCAACTTCTGTGTCTACCATATAACAAATAGAGCAACTATTGTGTCTACCATACAACAAATAGAGCAACTTCTGTGTCTACCATATAACAAATAGAGCAACTATTGTGTCTACCACACAACAAATAGAGCAACTTCTGTGTCTACTATATAACAAATAGAGCAACTTGTGTGTCTACCATATAACAAATAGAGCAACTGCTGTGTCTACCATACAACAAATAGAGCAACTTGTGTGTCTACCATATAACAAATAGAGCAACTTGTGTGTCTACCATACAACAAATAGAGCAACTGCTGTGTCTACCATACAACAAATAGAGCAACTTGTGTGTCTACCATATAACAAATAGAGCAACTTGTGTGTCTACCATATTACAAATAGAGCAACTGCTGTGTCTACCATACAATAAATAGAGCAACTTCTGTGTCTACCATATAACAAATAGAGCAACTTCTGTGTCTACCATACAACAAATAGAGCAACTTGTGTGTCTACCATATAACAAATAGAGCAACTTGTGTGTCTACCATACAACAAATAGAGCAACTTGTGTGTCTACCATATAACAAATAGAGCAACTTGTGTGTCTACCATACAACAAATAGAGCAACTTGTGTGTCTACCATATAACAAATAGAGCAACTTGTGTGTCTACCATATAACAAATAGAGCAACTTGTGTGTCTACCATATAACAAATAGAGCAACTTCTGTGTCTACCATACAACAAATAGAGCAACTTGTGTGTCTACCATATAACAAATAGAGCAACTTGTGTGTCTACCACACAACAAATAGAGCAACTTGTGTGTCTACCATACAACAAATAGAGCAACTTCTGTGTCTACCATATAACAATTAGAGCAACTTCTGTGTCTACCATATAACAATTAGAGCAACTTGTGTGTCTACCATACAACAAATAGAGCAACTTGTGTGTCTACCATATAACAATTAGAGCAACTTGTGTGTCTACCATATAACAAATAGAGCAACTATTGTGTCTACCATATAACAAATAGAGCAACTTGTGTGTCTACCATATAACAAATAGAGCAACTTGTGTCTACCATACAACAAATAGAGCAACTTCTGTGTCTACCATATAACAAATAGAGCAACTTGTGTGTCTACCATATAACAAATAGAGCAACTTGTGTGTCTACCATACAACAAATAGAGAAACTGCTGTGTCTACCATACAACAAATAGAGCAACTTGTGTGTCTACCATATAACAATTAGAGCAACTATTGTGTCTACCATATTACAAATAGAGCAACTTCTGTGTCTACCATATAACAAATAGAGCAACTATTGTGTCTACCATACAACAAATAGAGCAACTTCTGTGTCTACCATATAACAAATAGAGCAACTATTGTGTCTACCACACAACAAATAGAGCAACTTCTGTGTCTACTATATAACAAATAGAGCAACTTGTGTGTCTACCATATAACAAATAGAGCAACTGCTGTGTCTACCATACAACAAATAGAGCAACTTGTGTGTCTACCATATAACAAATAGAGCAACTTGTGTGTCTACCATACAACAAATAGAGCAACTGCTGTGTCTACCATACAACAAATAGAGCAACTTGTGTGTCTACCATATAACAAATAGAGCAACTTGTGTGTCTACCATATTACAAATAGAGCAACTGCTGTGTCTACCATACAATAAATAGAGCAACTTCTGTGTCTACCATATAACAAATAGAGCAACTTCTGTGTCTACCATACAACAAATAGAGCAACTTGTGTGTCTACCATATAACAAATAGAGCAACTTGTGTGTCTACCATACAACAAATAGAGCAACTTGTGTGTCTACCATATAACAAATAGAGCAACTTGTGTGTCTACCATACAACAAATAGAGCAACTTGTGTGTCTACCATATAACAAATAGAGCAACTTGTGTGTCTACCATATAACAAATAGAGCAACTTGTGTGTCTACCATATAACAAATAGAGCAACTTCTGTGTCTACCATACAACAAATAGAGCAACTTGTGTGTCTACCATATAACAAATAGAGCAACTTGTGTGTCTACCACACAACAAATAGAGCAACTTGTGTGTCTACCATACAACAAATAGAGCAACTTCTGTGTCTACCATATAACAATTAGAGCAACTTCTGTGTCTACCATATAACAATTAGAGCAACTTGTGTGTCTACCATACAACAAATAGAGCAACTTGTGTGTCTACCATATAACAATTAGAGCAACTTGTGTGTCTACCATATAACAATTAGAGCAACTATTGTAACTGTTGATAAGTTAGCTGTTATGATGGTGAGTATGTATAACAAAGTAAAGTATTATGACTACACTACAATACATATAGCATATATGGTCAACAAATTAGTAACCTGTAATTAGGCAGTGATATCATTCAACATGTAAGTAGGTTGTAATATCATTCAACATGTAAGTAAGCTGTGATATCATTCAACATGTAAGTAAGCTGTGATATCATTCAACATGTAAGTAAGCTGTGATATCATTCAACATGTAAGTATGTAAGTATGATGTGATATCATTCAACATGTAAGTATGTAAGTAAGCTGTGATATCATTCAACATGTAAGTATGTAAGTAAGCTGTGATATCATTCAACATGTAAGTATGCTGTGATATCATTCAACATGTAAGTATGCTGTGATATCATTCAACATGTAAGTATGTAAGTAAGCTGTGATATCATTCAATATGTAAGTATGTTAGTAAGCTATGATATCATTCAATATGTAAGTAAGCTGTGATATCATTCAACATGTAAGTAAGCTGTGATATCATTCAACATGTAAGTAAGCTGTGATATCATTCAATATGTAAGTAAGCTGTGATATCATTCAACATGTAAGTAAGCTGTGATATCATTCAACATGTAAGTATGCTGTGATATCATTCAACATGTAAGTATGCTGTGATATCATTCAACATGTAAGTATGTAAGTAAGCTGTGATATCATTCAATATGTAAGTATGTAAGTAGGCTGTGATATCATTCAACATGTTAGTAAGCTGTGATATCATTCAACATGTAAGTAAGCTGTGATATCATTCAATATGTAAGTAAGCTGTGATATCATTCAACATGTAAGTATGTTAGTAGGCTGTGATATCATTCAACATGTTAGTAAGCTGTGATATCATTCAACATGTAAGTATAATAATAATAATTCCTCTCGTACATTTATACGTTACATAGGGCTTGCAAGTAATTTCTCCATACCGCTCTATCCTGGGCAACTCGCTCAATCTCCTCCATGGAACTAAGACCGATATTTCCTGCCTCTCTCAGCAAAGTTCGTTCAGGGTCTCCTTAGGTCGACCTCTCTTCTTGAACCCTTTGCATCCCACTTCAATGCCTGCTTTGATATTCGTTGATCATTTCTCCTCAAGGTGTGCCCAACATATCTCCATCTTCTCTTTCTTATAACAGTTGTCACTAGTGGTTGACCAGACATGTCTCTGATTTCATCACTTCTCCTGAATTCGCTCCATTTTATATTCATTATTTTTCGAGACATCTATTTTCAAATGCATTCAACTTGCTTTCTATATCTTTAGTCATTTTCCAACTCTCGCTAGCATATGTTAGGATTGATACAACATTTGAATTGAAACTTCGTAATTTAGTTTTAATACTATATAACTTGCAGTTCCATATTTTATTTCGACTTTTAAAAGCTGATGTTGCTTTGCCAATTCGTATCATAATTTCTTTTTAACATTTCCTGTGCAATCAAAATTGCTACCCAAATAGGTGAACTGCTCTGTTATTTTTATCATTTTAGATTCCAGTGTGATATCTGCATTACCTGCCATAGGTGTCTTCATTATATTTGTTTTTCATAGCTTATCTGCAGTCCAACTTTTGATGCTATAGATGACAAGTTGTCTATTTTTCTTTGCATATCTTGGTTGTTTCTACTTAACAAGGCAATATCATCTGCAAAATCTAAATCTTCTAGTTGACTATTTTCTACCCAATCGATGCCAGTTTCGCCCCTGCAACATTTTCGCATCACCCAGTCAATGGCCACTCCAAACAATAGCGGAGATAGAATACAGCCTTGCTTTAATCCGGTTTCAACCATAAACCAGTCGCTGTGTCCACCATCAGTGCGAACTGCACACTGTGAACCATTATAGAGGCTCTTTATAATGTTTATTATTTTGTCTGGTATTCCATAGCATCTCAGAATATTCCACAGAGAGATTCTGTGTAGACTATCAAAGGCTTTTTAAAATCGATGAAATTTAGTATGAGTGGTTGTTGCTTCTCAATATGTTCCTCCAAAATTAGTCGTAGGGTAATTATTTGGTCTAAGCAGCTTCTCCCAGGTCTAAAACCAGCTTGTTCTTCTCTCAGGGTTGTGTCCACTGCTCCTTTGATTCTATTAAGAATGATTTTGCAGAAAGTCTTGGTCATTACTGATAATAGGTGATCCCTCTCCAGTTGTTGCAATCTTTGAGATCACCTTTTTGGGGATCTTAACAATTATTCCCTTCTTCCATTGATCTGGGACAGTTTCTTCTTCCCATACTTTATTAAATAGTTCTTGCACCTGGCTAATAGTTGTATCATCAGCCGCTTTGAGCATTTCTGCAGTAATGTTGTCATCACCTGCTGCCTTATTGTTTATCAAGGAATTGATTGCCGCATTGACCTCAGTTACACTTATCATTTCTTCGTTAATTGGTAGGGAGCTGTTTCTTGCCTCTTCGTCAAACTTGAATAGTACTGGTGGATCAGGTCTATTTAATATTTCTTCAAAATGTTCTGCCCATCTTTTCTTCTGCTCGGTATCTGATGTTAGAACTTTACCATCTTTACTCTTGATTGGGCCACCCTTTGAAACAAATGTTCCAGTAAGTTGTTTTAGTGTGTTGTATAGCATTTTACTGTTTCAGTCTTAGCTGCCTTTTCCCTTCTTGGCAAGTCGATTGACATATGCTCTTTTATCTCTTCTAGCCGCTCTTTTCACTTCCTTGTCTTTTAGTCTATATTCCACTTTAGCTTGGATTTCATCTGTTGCATCCTTAGTATTAAATATTGCTAGTTTCATCTTTCTTCTTTCTTGAATACATTTCCAGGTGTCATCGCTTATCCAGGGTTTTCTGTCTTTCGTCTTTAATCCTGCACTACTATTTGCTGCCCCCAATAGTGTGTCCTTTATCTTAGTCCATCTGTCTTCAATGTTCTGTTCATTTTCACTATTGAGTAACTCGAACCTATTCTTAAGTTCGAGCTGATATTCCTCTTTTACCTCATTATTTTGTAGTCTTTGACTGTCTATTCACAGTTGTTCTTTTTTTAGTATGGTGAATTTTCAATTTACCTATGCATAAATTATGATCACTTCCTACATCTGCCCTCTGTATGCACGGACATCCAGCAATGATGTTCTAAATTGTGTATTTATGCACATATGGTCAATCTGATTCCTGGTCACTCCATCTGGTGAGTGCCAAGTACGCTGCCAAGTACATGTAAGTATGCTGTGATATCATTCAACATGTAAATAAGCTGTGATATCATTCAACATGTAAGTATGTAAATAAGCTGTGATATCATTCAACATGTAAGTAAGCTGTGATATCATTCAACATGTAAGTATGTAAATAAGCTGTGATATCATTCAACATGTAAGTAAGCTGTGATATCATTCAACATGTATGTTAGTAAGCTGTGATATCATTCAACATGTAAGTATGTAAGTAAGCTGTGATATCATTCAACATGTAAGTAAGCTGTGATATCATTCAATATGTAAGTAAGCTGTGATATCATTCAATATGTAAGTATGTAAGTGAGCTGTGATATCATTCAACATGTAAGTATGTAAGTAAGCTGTGATATCATTCAACATGTAAGTAAGCTGTGATATCATTCAACATGTAAGTAAGCTGTGATATCATTCAACATGTAAGTATGTTAGTAAGCTGTGATATCATTCAACATGTAAGTAAGCTGTGATATCATTCAATATGTAAGTAAGCTGTGATATCATTCAACATGTAAGTAAGCTGTGATATCATTCAACATGTAAGTATGTTAGTAAGCTGTGATATCATTCAACATGTAAGTAAGCTGTGATATCATTCAATATGTAAGTAAGCTGTGATATCATTCAATATGTAAGTAAGCTGTGATATCATTCACTATGTAAGTATGTTAGTAAGCTGTGATATCATTCAACATGTAAGTATGTTAGTAAGCTGTGATATCATTCAACATGTAAGTATGTAAGTAAGCTGTGATTTCATTCAACATGTAAGTAAGCTGTGATATCATTCAACATGTAAGTAGGCAGTGATATCATTCAACATGTAAGTATAATGCAAGTAAACAATGCCAGAAAACTGCTAAACTTGATGAACAAGAAAAACCTTGAACAAGAGATAGAGAATATATGTAAACTCAATCAGAAATCAACATAACAATGTTAGCACATACACACACACACACAACTGGGTACTTACTGATCCACAGTTTGAAAACCCTTTGAATAGAATATGCAAGTTGGACAAGAGACAGTGAGAAGCAATCATACTCTCCAGCTGATGTCAGCTAACACATTTCACAGATATAACATCACTATTTATATGATTGCTTTATCTAATACTGACTTCAGTCTCTGCTTTAGTCAATGTCAATTGTTTGGTCTTCAGTCGAGTAGAACTGTCAGACAACATGTCAGCTTTAGTCAATGTCAATTGTTTGGTCTTCAGTCGAGTAGAACTGTCAGACAACATGTCAGCTTTAGTCAATGTCAATTGTCTGATCTTCAGTTGAGTAGAACTGTCAGACAACATGTCAGCTTTGGTACAAGAAGATTATCATAATGTAGTATGTATCATAATGTACCACTGTTGTCATGTAAAGAGATACCGCTAACAACTAAAGCAAATCTCATAAGAACGATTTTTTGGCCAACACTAAGTTACCAGTGTCAAACATGGCCAATAGCAGCTAATGAGCGGAAAATCATAACGACAGAGATGAGGTGTCTTAGAAGAGCTGCAGGTGTGACAAGAGACAAAATTAGAAATGAAGAAATCAGAAGGAGACTGGATGTGAAACCAGTCATGCAATTCATAAAAGAACAACAGATTAAATGGTTTGGACACCTGACCAGAATGCCCTGGTATCGCCTACCACAGAGAACCACACAGAAAAAGTATAATGAGTACAAGGCAAGAGGAAGACCACGCAAAAGATGGAGCGACAACATCAAGAACAGCCTTACGAACATGAATATCAGCTTACAAAGTGCCGTAAAACAAGCACACACAAGATCACTACGTTTCACCCCCACTTCTATAAAGAAGTAAATGGTGGAAGAGAAGAAGCAGAAGTATGTAGTCCAGTCTTATGTGTTCATGAATGAAGTAACCAGCTCATGATAGTGCTGTCTAACCAGCTGATGATAGTATATAATCAGCTAACAACCAGCTGATGATAGTGCCTAACCAGCTAACAACCAGCTGATGATAGTGCCTAACCAGCTAACAACCAGCTGATGATAGTGCCTAACCAGCTAACAACCAGCTGATGATAGTGCCTAACCAGCTGTTGATAATGTCTAACCAGCTAACAACCAGCTGATGATAGTGCCTAACCAGCTGATGATACTGCCTAACAAGCTGTTGATAGTGTCTAACCAGCTGAGCTGACAACTAGCTAATGATAGTGTCTAACCAGCTGACAACCAGCTGATGATAAGTGTTTAAGCAGCTGACAACCAGCTGATGATAGTGCCTAACCAGCTGTTGATAGTGTCTAACCAGCTGAGCTGACAACCAGCTGATGATAGTGCTATCTAACCAGCTGAGCTGACAACCAGCTGATGGTAATGCTGTCTAACCAGACGATGGTAATGCTGTCTAACCAGATGATGGTAGTGTTGTCTAACCAGACGCTGGTAGTGTTGTCTAACCAGACGATGGTAGTGCTGTCTAACCAGACGATGGTAGTGCTGTCTAACCAGACGATGGTAGCGCTGTCTAACCAGATGATGGTAGTGCTGTCTAACCAGACGATGGTAGCGCTGTCTAACCAGATGATGGTAGTGTCTATGTTCTTCAGTTGAGAAACAAATAGACAATCCAGTTCTCATATTTGATATAATCTAATTAGAGAAACACACAACACATGCACACCACAACACACACACAACATACACACCACAACACACATACCACAACACACACACCACACAACACACACACCACAACATACACACCACAACACACACACCACAACACAACATACACACCACAACACACAGCACAACATACACACCACAACACACATACCACAACACACACACCACAACACAAAGCACAACATACACACTACAACACACATACCACAAAACACACACGCCACAACACACACACACACATACCACAACACACACAGACTGACAGATTGAATATATAATCAGAATGATGAACATCTCTACTTACAGGAATTCTTGTAATAGCATCTACTCCCATGACAGCTAGACAGAACAATGCCTGAAATGACATCACAGATTGAAATTGTGAAATAGACATAATAGACTGAACACTTACAGCTGTTTGATGGTACAAATATGACATCTTACACAGCTGTTTGATGGTACAAATATGACATCTTACACAGCTGTATGATGGTACAAATATGACATCTTGCACAGCTGTATGATGACATGAATATGACAGGGGTCAAAGATGCATGGGGACAACACTGTGCCAGGATTAGTGAGCTTGCACTAATCAAGATCCTACCCCACCCCCATGTGGTGACCCTGGTAACAGACACTGGTTCCTGTCTGGTTAAGCGGGTAGGGATCAAGGGAGAGCTACTCTGGTGTTGGTAGAGATGCAGAGGTAGTCACGCTAGATGGGATCCGCTCGCAACACAGACGAGCGGAATCCCAGAGTGACTAATAATGCTCGTCTCCCCAGGCCAATGGGAAAATCTGGACGGATAAACATCAAGGGATGAGGGTGCATCCAAAGAAGAGACGCGCCCACATGGGGCGAAACTCCAACACTGGGGGCCCGAACAAATAAACATATAGGATGAGAGGTGCATCCAGCGAAGAGACGTGGACCCACACAGGGTGAAACTCGGGGCCCCCACCCCTGAGATTAAGCTCCAGGTCCGGACAGCCTAGAGGCAAATGTGAGCACGGTGAGAACTGATGGAGATGTTGAGGCATGCACCAGGGTAGAGCGAGCACGCACGCGAACAATGCACGGGCGGGCCCACCGGTGGGCAAGTGTGCACAGCGCAGATGGTGTAGCGAGAAAGGCGTGCAGGCGATGGGCGAGCGGACCACCCAGGTGTGCAAAGACTGGAGGGCCCAGCAGAGGTACTTACCACATAGACAACTGTAGGTGAGACATGAAGAGAACGTTATTATACAGTTACTTACCAGATAGACAACAAAGAGAAGATAAGCACAGACAGCAACAGCAATGGCCAGGTATATGGCCCAGTGTTCAGGTAACTCTTGTAGGTAGGTGACTACAAAGTACATGTTGATGACTATAACAACTGTTGCTAGGGCTACTGTGATAGCTTTCATGATTCTGTCAAGTAGAGAAGACATTTTCATGTTACCATAGCATCATATCAAATATACAGGACAAAATATGAGATAAATGTCTTGGTATGAATCATACAGGTATCTGGTAATAAAATATTCACATTGTGACTGACATCATACAGGTATCTGGTAATAAAATATTCACATTGTGACTGACATCATACAGGTATCTGGTAATAAAATATTCACATTGTAACTGACATCATACAGGTATCTGGTAATAAAATATTCACATTGTAACTGACATCATACAGGTATCTAGTAATAAAATATTCACATTGTAACTGACATCATATAGGTATCTGGTAATAAAATATTCACATTGTAACTGACATCATACAGGTATCTGGTAATAAAATATTCACATTGTAACTGACATCATACAGGTATCTGGTAATAGAATATTCGCATTGTAACTGACATCATACAGGTATCTGGTAATAAAATATTCACATTGTGACTGACATCATACAGGTATCTGGTAATAAAATATTCACATTGTGACTGACATCATACAGGTATCTGGTAATAAAATATTCACATTGTGACTGACATCATACAGGTATCTGGTAATAAAATATCACATTGTGACTGACATTATACAGGTATCTGGTAATAAAATATTCACATTGTGACTGACATCATACAGGTATCTGGTAACACATAAACTACACTGATCAAATATAGACAATATAGACATATAAACTACATTGACCAAAAATAGACACGAAATACACTGACCAAAAATAGACACATAAACTACACTGACCAAATAGAGACACATAAACTACATTGACCAAATAGAGACACATAAACTACATTGACCAAATAGAGACACATAAACTACATTGACCAACTAGAGACACATAAACTACATTGACCAAATAAAGACACATAAACTACATTGACCAAATAGAGACATATAAACTACATTGACCAAATAGAGACATTATAGACACATAAACTACATTGACTAAATAGAGACACATAAACTACATTGACCAAATAAAGACAATCATCATTGGCCTCTTTGTCTCAGGATGTTCTGTATGTTCTGTGCTGAATCACAAAGTTTCATGTGGCTGTAATGGCCTATTCTGGAGTGGCAATCCTTGCCACAGTTGCTACAGGTAAAACTGGAGACTAGAGCCGATGCATGGGATGTTCTCTCTGCGCTCTCTTTGCCTCCACATATGATGATGTTTTCTTTTGAGCCGCCTCACTGCCGCCGCCATGCTTGCCTGTCTTTGGCCAGCCGCTCCCAGTGTTTTTTGTCTATGCCGGATGAAGTTAGATCACGCTTGCAGGTGTCAATGAAGCGTAATAATGGGCGCCATGCTGTCTAGCACTAGATGCAGTTGACCATATAGAATGTTTTTTGGGATTCTATCATCGCTCATACAGCACACATGTCCCAGCCATCTGAGACGTCGCTGACTCAGTAAAGTGTGCATGCTTGGAATGCCAGCACTGTTCAGGACTTCTATATTGGAGATGTGATCTTGCCATCGGATGTTGTATATTCGCCTGAGACAGCGCATGTGGAAGGTGTTGAGGCGATGTTCTTGTCTAGCATATGTGGTCCATGTCTCACTACCATACAGCAGAGTGCTGAGGACACAAGCCTTAAATACTTGTGTCTTGGTGTTTCTTGTGAGTGCCCTGTTTTCCCATACATGCTTTGCTAATTTAAACATAACAGTGGTGGCCTTCCCAATGCGACAACTAATTTCATCATCGAGGGAGAGGTTGTTGCTGATGACAGAGCCAAGGTATGTAAAGGTATTGACTCCTTCAAGCGTATGACTGCCAATGTTGATAGATGGGGCTCTGCCAATATCCTGGAACATTATATTTGTTTTCTTCAGGCTGATGGTCAAGACGAATTCATTTGATGCTGCAGCAAATCTGTCCATGAGGTTTTGTAGCACTTCTTCTGTGTGTGATGTTAATGCTGCATCATCGGCAAACAGAAGTTCCTTGATGGTGACTCTTTGACTTTGGTCTTTGCTTTGAGTCGCGCCATGTTGAACAATTTTTCATCTGATCTTGTGTGGAGAAATATTCCTTCTTCCGTGGATTCAAAAGCATGGGAGAGAAGTGGGGAGAAAAATATCCCAAAGAGTGTGGGTGCAAGTACGCACCCCTGCTTGACGCTGCTGTTGATAGGAAAAGCGCTGGAAGAGGCCCCATCAAACATCACTGTACCTTCATGTTGTTATGGAATGATGTTATGATTTTAAGCAATGTAGGAGGGCAGCCGATTTTTCCAAAAGCTTGAAGAGGCCATCTCTACTCACTAGGTCAAATGCCTTTGTTAGATCTATGAAGGCAATGTACAGTGGCATGCTTTGTTCGCGACATTTCTCCTGCAGTTGTCTCAAGGAGAATAACATGTCAATAGTGGATCTGTTGGATCTAAATCCACATTGTGACTCAAGGTATACTTGGTTTGCTAGCTTTTGTAACCTATTTAGTACTACGTGTGCGAAGACCTTCCCCATGATGTTGAGCAACGAGATACCACGGTAGTTGTTACAGTCACCACGATCACCTTTATTTTTATACAAGGTGATGATGTTTACATCTCTCATGTCTTGAGGCACTTCTCCCTCCTCCCAGCATAGGCACAATAATTCACGCAGACTGGTCAGGAGAGTTTGCTTAGCACATTTGATTACTTCAGGGGGATGCCGTCCTTTCCAGTTGCTTTCCCGTTTGACAGGGTGTCAATAGCAATTACTGATTTCTGCCTCTGAGGGCATCTGGTCTAATGTGCTCAAGGTCGGAAGAGCTTTAATTGCATCAAACGCGATGTCAGTCACAATATTTTGGGTGGAATATAACTCTAGATAATGTTCCACCCAGCGTTCCATCTGTATTTTGCGATCGATTAGAACTTCCCTGTTTTTGTTTTAAGAGGTGCAGTCTTTTTGATAGCTGGGCCGAATGCCTTCCTAATGCCCTCATGAACACCCTTATGTTTCCTGTATCAAAGGAGAGCTGGATATTTCTACATAACTCCTGCCAGTAGTCGCTTACATCGTCTGGCTGTTTTCTGTCGACACTTCTTGCAGATCTAAGAGCAAGGAGTGACTTGACACTTGGATTGTTTTTATGGTTCAGAAGGGCAGTTCTTTTTTCTGCTATGACAGGCTTCAACTCTAATATGTTTGCAGCAAACCAATCAGGGTTTTGCCTATCTCGGGTGCCAAAGGTGGTTTTGGCCGAATGATATATGGCATCCCGGATGTAGGACCACTTTGTTTCCGCATTTCCTTTTGGTGTGCTTTGGAGAATGCTTCCTAATGTATTGCAGAGCGATTGTACCATTTCTGGTTTGGTGGTATTTTCGGTGTTAATGTGTGGACACCCTTTCCTCTTCGAATGGTGGAGTGTTTTTATTTTCAGCCTAACTTTGCTACATATCAGTGAATGGTCAGTGTCACAGTCAGCACTATGGTAGCTACGAGTGCTGAGCACACTGTTTATCGATTTACCTCGTTATAACTAGATCTATTTGATGCCATCTATGTGAACGTGGGTGTTTCCAGGACACCTTGTGTCAGGGTTTGGTATTAAAGAAAGTGTTTGTGATGCAAAGGTTGTTGTAGTTGCATATCTCCAGTAGCCGTTGTCCATTTTCATTAATTTTTCCAGTACCATGTTTTCCAAAGCACGATGGCCAAGAGTTGTGATCGGCTCCAACTCTGGCAGTGAAGTCCCCATTAGGTATAGGTGTTCGTTTTGGGGAATTCTACTGATTTCTGATTGTATCTCCTCATAAAATTTATCTTTTACGTCAGGCTTTGAGTGTAGTGTTGGTGCGTATACACTGAAGAGATGGACCGGGCCTGTTACTGTGCGGAGTTTAATGGATAAAATACGGTCTGAGTCGTTTATTGGAGGTTCTACCATGTGGAGCAGTGTATTTTTTATGGAAAATCCTACTCCATGCAGTCTTGGTTCGTCTTGAGCTTTTCCTTGCCAGTAGAACGTGTAGTCTTGTTCCCTCAGCGATCCATTTTCAGAAAGTCGTGTCTCCTGTAGTGCTGCGATGTCCACTCCAAGTCGTTTGAGCTCATTGTTGATTACTGCAGTTTTCTGTATGTCGTGTATCTATGTAAGATCTTCTGACTGTCCAATGAGACGCGATGATCTCTCCCACCATCGAAGACAACCCGTGGCGTCCGATACTCTACGCCAATTGATCTGGACTTATAACCCGTAACTGTTGTCTTCCGTGTTGGTTTGGTCAACAAAACGACACGAAGTGACCTCTCCGTGACGCATGCCTGGGAGATTTTTATGGAGTAGCTGAGTTGCCCAAGCGTCAACTACCCCTCTCGACCTCGCTGATAGAATCCAGAGGAGTGCAAGCACGACATCTGGTATCAGTTCGGTTGCAGGAGCTTCCAGTAGGACATCACTTGATGCCTGTCCGCCTTAAGGGCTCCGCTCCGGATTTTCTGTTTGGGTTTACTCCCATAGCGTTTGCCTCTCCTGAGGCTCCCACAAGGCAGTGGGGCTATTTGCCCATAGCTGGGGTCTGGATCTTGGATATCAGGGTAAATCCACTGATATCACAAGTCTGGGAGGCCAGACCTCCACCGAGATTTTTTGTCGGGTTAACTCCCCAAGGACACACACAAATTTTTTTAAATCCTGACCTAGGGGAGTCCATCTCCCTAGGCAAGCCATTGCCCCGTTAGCCTTTGACCTCACTGTCAAAGTTTCCGGTTTACACCGCTGGGAGGTGGGGTTGACTTGTGTGTTCTGAGGGTCATCAGCAGGCTACTAATTTCACTTTTCGCCCCTCCTAAGAGAGACTAGTCGATCCCAACCCTGCCAGTGCAGGGCTAGGCTCAAGACACACCTTGTAGACCAATATAGACATATAAACTACATTGACCAAATAGAGACACATAAACTACACTGACCAAATAGAGACACATAAACTACATTAACCAAATAGAATAGAGACACATAAACTACATTGACCAAATAGAGACACATAAACTACACTGACCAAATAGAGACACATAAACTACATTGACCAAATAGAGACACATAAACTACACTGACCAAATAGAGACACATAAACTACATTGACCAAATAGAGACACATAAACTACACTGACCAAATAGAGACACATAAACTACATTGACCAAATAGAGACACATAAACTACATTGACCAAATAGAGACACATAAACTACATTGACCAAATAGAGACACATAAACTACACTGACCAAATAGAGACACATAAACTACATTGACCAAATAGAGACACAAACTACATTGACCAAATAGAGACACATAAACTACACTGACCAAATAGAGACACATAAACTACATTGACCAAATAGAGACACATAAACTACATTGACCAAATAGAGACACATAAACTACATTGACCAAATAGAGACACATAAACTACATTGACCAAATAGAGACACATAAACTACATTGACCAAATAGACACATAAACTACATTGACCAAATAGACACATAAACTACATTGACCAAATAGACACATAAACTACATTGACCAAATAGACACATAAACTACATTGACCAAATAGAGACACATAAACTATATTGACCAAATAGAGACACATAAACTACGTTGACCAAATAGAGACACATAAACTACATTGACCAAATGTAGACTATAATTTGCATCCAATATTCTCAATATGGTTGCTTGCTTATATAAAGAAAAACAGGCAAACGGAGGTGAAGCTAGTTGCTAAACAAGATGATATCTCCTACTACTCCTACTAGTGACTTACTTGCCGTTACTGAAGTCTCCCATAACATGTGATGATGATGTGAATGTTAGTATGGGCAAGAGAGCAAATGGCAACTGTAGACTCATGAGAACATTGAGTAGATCATTGAGCGTAGTCATGTCACTGATGCCGGAGAAGATAGCTATCATTACAGTTGGCATGATTGCAATTGTTCGAGTCAATAGTACCCTCTGCCAGCGTTTCCATTTCAGATTCAAGAAACCCTGCAGGCAACAACAACATTTACAATATCTTATGTATATCCTGACAACTTCAAATATTTCATAATACACCCACCATACAATTGTCAAGTTGTTCTATACGCACATACACCTACCATACAATTGTCAAGTTGTTCTCTATGCACATACACCTACCATACAATTGTCAAGTTGTTCTATATGCACATACACCTACCATACAATTGTCAAGTTGTTCTCTATGCACATACACCCACCATACAATTGACAAGTTGTTCTATATGCACATACACCTACCATACAATTGTCAAGTTGTTCTCTATGCACATACACCTACAATTGTCAAGTTGTTCTCTATGCACATACACCTACAATTGTCAAGTTGTTCTCTATGCACATACACCCACCATACAATTGTCAAGTTGTTCTATATGCACATACACCCACCATACAATTGTCAAGTTGTTCTCTATGCACATACACCCACCATACAATTGACAAGTTGTTCTATATGCACATACACCCACCATACAATTGTCAAGTTGTTCTCTATGCACATACACCTACAATTGTCAAGTTGTTCTATATGCACATACACCTACCATACAATTGTCAAGTTGTTCTATATGCACATACACCCACCATACAATTGTCAAGTTGTTCTATATGCACATACACCTACCATACAATTGTCAAGTTGTTCTCTATGCACATACACCTACAATTGTCAAGTTGTTCTCTATGCACATACACCTACCATACAATTGTCAAGTTGTTCTCTATGCACATACACCTACTATACAATTGTCAAGTTGTTCTATACGCACATACACCTACTATACAATTGTCAAGTTGTTCTATACGCACATACACCTACTATACAATTGTCAAGTTGTTCTCTATGCACATACACCTACTATACAATTGTCAAGTTGTTCTATATGCACATACACCTACCATACAATTGTCAAGTTGTTCTCTATGCACATACACCTACCATACAATTGTCAAGTTGTTCTATATGCACATACACCTACCATACAATTGTCAAGTTGTTCTCTATGCACATACACCTACAATTGTCAAGTTGTTCTCTATGCACATACACCTACAATTGTCAAGTTGTTCTCTATGCACATACACCCACCATACAATTGTCAAGTTGTTCTATATGCACATACACCCACCATACAATTGTCAAGTTGTTCTCTATGCACATACACCCACCATACAATTGACAAGTTGTTCTATATGCACATACACCCACCATACAATTGTCAAGTTGTTCTCTATGCACATACACCTACAATTGTCAAGTTCTTCTATATGCACATACACCTACCATACAATTGTCAAGTTGTTCTATATGCACATACACCCACCATACAATTGTCAAGTTGTTCTATATGCACATACACCTACCATACAATTGTCAAGTTGTTCTCTATGCACATACACCTACAATTGTCAAGTTGTTCTCTATGCACATACACCTACCATACAATTGTCAAGTTGTTCTCTATGCACATACACCTACTATACAATTGTCAAGTTGTTCTATACGCACATACACCTACTATACAATTGTCAAGTTGTTCTATCACTTATACACCTACTATACAATTGTCAAGTTGTTCTCTATGCACATACACCTACTATACAATTGTCAAGTTGTTCTCTATGCACATACACCTACAATTGTCAAGTTGTTCTATATGCACATACACCTACTATACAATTGTCAAGTTGTTCTATACGCACATACACCTACCATACAATTGTCAAGTTGTTCTATATGCACATACACCTACCATACAATTGTCAAGTTGTTCTATATGCACATACACCTACCATACAATTGTCAAGTTGTTCTATATGCACATACACCTACCATACAATGGTCAAGTTGTTCAATATGCACATACACCTACAATTGTCAAGTTGTTCTATATGCACATACACCTACTATACAATTGTCAAGTTGTTCTATACACACATACACCCACCATACAATTGTCAAGTTGTTCTATATGCACATACACCTACCATACAATTGTCAAGTTGTTCTATATGCACATACACCTACCATACAATTGTCAAGTTGTTCTATATGCACATACACCTACCATACAATTGTCAAGTTGTTCTCTATGCACATACACCTACCATACAATGGTCAAGTTGTTCAATATGCACATACACCTACCATACAGTTGTCAAGTTGTTCTATATGCACATACACCTACCATACAATGGTCAAGTTGTTCTATATGCACATACACCTACCATACAATTGTCAAGTTGTTCTACAGGGTGTTCAACTTAAAAGCAGCCCCAGTGATAAATATAAATTTGCCACGCACGCATTGCATCTACGTCTATTTACTATTTAAACCGGTTCTGACTAGCTCTGCTTACGTCACATTTGTTCATTGCCTCTTCCGCACTACAATTACACACCATCACACAACCTTGACCTATACTACGTCATAACTGAACCCTCTCATTTCCATACATATATACCAGATTAGCTCCATTCATGGGCTGCTTTTAAGTTGAACACCCTGTATATGCACATACACCTACCATACAATTGTCAAGTTGTTCTACATGCACATACAACTACCATACCCTACTGGAGCAACATGTAGTGATGATGTCACAGTTGATGTGAATGTAACATAGTGATGATGTCACAGTTGATGTGAATGTAACAAAGTGATGATGTCACAGTTGATGTGAATGTAACAAAGTGATGATGTCACAGTTGATGTGAATGTAACAGTGATGATGTCACAGTTGATGTGAATGTAACAGTGATGATGTCACAGTTGATGTGAATGTAACAGTGATGATGTCACAGTTGATGAATGTAACAGTGATGATGTCCGTTGATATGAGTGTAACAAAGTGATGATGTCACAGTTGATGTGAATGTAACAAATATACTAACTTCCATGACAAACTGTCCAGTGTAAGTGCCTGTCATAGTAGAGCTCTGTCCAGCAGCAAGGATTCCAATTGCCCATACATACATGGCAGCAGGTCCAAACTCACATCCAAGGAATACACCCTGACATGAGACCAAGAGTTCAAGTGACCAGTTATACATTTATAAAATCACAGTTAACACATTTCCTGGCACTCGATGTCTAGACGACATACACTCTCCATCTAAACTACATATACTCTCCGTCTAGACTACATACACTCTCTGTCTAGACAACATACACTCTCCATCTAGACTAAATACACTCTCCATCTAGACTAAATACACTCTCCATCTAGACTACACACACTCTCTGTCTAAACTACATACACTCTCTGTCTAGACTACATACACTCTCTGTCTAGACTACATACACTCTCTGTCTAGACTACATACACTCTCCATCTAGACTACACACACTCTCTGTCTAGACTACATACACTCTCCATCTAGACTACACACACTCTCCATCTAGATGACATACACTCTCCATACTAGTTTAGTACAATAACCAGTAGTATCTAGTTTAGTACAATAACCAGTAGTACCTAGTTTAGTACAATAACCAGTAGTATCTAGTTTAGTACAATAACCAGTAGTACATAGTTTAGTACAATAACCAGTAGTACATAGTTTAGTACAATAACCAGTAGTACATAGTTTAGTACAATAACCAGTAGTACTTAGTTTAGTGCAATAACCAGTAGTACCTAGTTTAGTACAATAACCAGTAGTACATAGTTCAGTACAATAACCAGTAGTACATAGTTCAGTACAATAACCAGTAGTACTTAGTTTAGTACAATAACCAGTAGTACCTAGTTTAGTACAATAACCAGTAGTATCTAGTTTAGTACAATAACCAGTAGTATCTAGTTTAGTACAATAACAAGTAGTACCTAGTTTAATACAATAACCAGTAGTACCTAGTTTAATACAATAACCAGTAGTACCTAGTTTAGTACAATAACCAGTAGTACCTAGTTTAGTACAATAACCAGTAGTACCTAGTTTAGTACAATAACCAGTAGTACCTAGTTTAGTACAATAACCAGTAGTACCTAGTTTAGTACAATAACCAGTAGTACATAGTTTAGTACAATAACCAGTAGTATCTAGTTTAGTACAATAACCAGTAGTATCTAGTTTAGTACAATAACCAGTAGTATCTAGTTTAGTACAATAACCAGTAGTATCTAGTTTAGTACAATAACCAGTAGTATCTAGTTTAGTACAATAACCAGTAGTACCTAGTTTAGTACAATAACCAGTAGTACCTAGTTTAGTACAATAACCAGTAGTACCTAGTTTAGTACAATAACCAGTAGTACCTAGTTTAATACAATAACCAGTAGTATCTAGTTTAGTACAATAACCAGTAGTACCTAGTTTAGTACAATAACCAGTAGTACATAGTTTAGTACAATAACCAGTAGTACCTAGTTTAGTACAATAACCCCAGTAGTACATAGTTTAGTCACATTGTGTTTAAGTAAACATAATACTCATTAACAACTTAAAAGTGCCTGTACTTGCACCTGATACTCCTGCTGTGTCCACTATGCAACTACAAGAGTACACTAACTAGACAACTAAAGTATACTATGCAACTAAAAGGAGTACACTAACTAGACAGCTACAAGAGTACACTAACTAGACAACTAAAGTACATTATGCAACTACAAGAGTACACTAACTAGACAACTACAAGAGTACACTAACTAGACAACTACAAGAGTACACTAACTAGACAACTACAAGAGTACACGAACTAGACAACTACAAGAGTACACTAACTAGACAACTAAAGTCCACTATGCAACTACAAGGAGTACACCACTAACTAGACAACTAAAGTACACTATGCAACTACAAGAGTACACTAACTAGACAACTAAAGTACACTATGCAACTACAAGAGTACACTAACTAGACAACTAAAGTCCACTATGCAACTACAAGAGTACACTAAGCAACTACAAGAGTACACTAACTAGACAACTAAAGTCAGAGACAATTCTTCAACAGAACTTTAATATTGTCTTGATGACCAGCTGCAAAAATCTGGCCCTAGAACTAACACACAAAAAAAGGTTGCCCATTCCTGGTCTAGAAACGAGACACACCCCTGTCACTAAATCTTGTATAGACATTAGTAATCATGGCAAACATACTCTCACTAAATCTTGTACGGACATACAGACATTAGTAACCATGGCAAACATACCCTCACTAAATCTTGTATAGACATACAGACATTAGTAACCATGGCAAACATACCCTCACTAAATCTTGTATAGACATACAGACATTAGTAACCATGGCAAACATACTCTCACTAAATCTTGTATAGACATTAGTAACCATGGCAAACATACCCTCACTAAATCTTGTATAGACATTAGTAACCATGGCAAACATACTCTCAATAAATCTTGTATAGACATTAGTAACCATGGCAAACATACCCTCACTAAATCTTGTACAGACATACAGACATTAGTAACCATGGCAAACGCACTGTCACTAAATCGTGTACAGACATTAGTAACCATGGCAAACATACTCTCACTAAATCTTGTACAGACATTAGTAACCATGGCAAACATACTCTCACTAAATCTTGTACAGACATACAGACATTAGTAACCATGGCAAACGTACTGTCACTAAATCTTGTACAGACATTAGTAACCATGGCAAACATACTCTCACTAAATCTTGTACAGACATACAGACATTAATAACCATGGCAAACATACTCTTACTAAATCTTGTACAGACATTAGTAACCATGGCAAACATACTGTCACTAAATCTTGTACAGGCATTAGTAACCATGGCAAACATACTCTTACTAAATCTTGTACAGACATTAGTAACCATGGCAAACATACTGTCAACTTACCCCTTTGTAAATATCCACAGAGAAATCTGATGACTGGGAAAACAAAATATATTCACAGAAAATGTGAGAAATGCTGAACATAACATATATTAATTTGAACATGTGGCGAGATCTACTCTGATAAACATATCTACTTTTAGTACTAGTCTGATAAACATATCTACTTCTAGTACTAGTCTGATAAACATATCTACTTCTAGTACTAGTCTGATAAACATATCTACTTCTAGTGCATGTCTGATAAACATATCTACTTCTAGTACAAGTCTGATAAACATATCTACTTCTAGCACTAGTCTGATAAACATATCTACTTCTAGTACTAGTCTGATAAACATATCTACTTCTAGTACATGACTGATAAACATATCTACTTCTAGTACTAGTCTGATAAACATATCTACTTCTAGTACTAGTCTGATAAACATATCTACTTGTAGTCTGATAAACATATCTATTTCTAGTACTAGTCTGATAAACATATCTACTTCTAGTACTAGTCTGATAAACATATCTACTTCTAGTACTAGTCTGATAAACATATCTACTTCTAGTACTAGTCTGATAAACATATCTACTTCTAGTACTAGTCTGATAAACATATCTACTTCTAGTACTAGTCTGATAAACATATCTACTTCTAGTACTAGTCTGATAAACATATCTACTTCTAGTACAAGTCTGATAAACATATCTACTTCTAGTACTAGTCTGATAAACATATCTACTTCTAGTACTAGTCTGATAAACATATCTATTTCTAGTACTAGTCTGATAAACATATCTACTTTAGTACTAGTCTATAAACATATCTACTTCTAGTACATGTCTGATAAACATATCTACTTCTAGTACAAGTCTGATAAACATATCTACTTGTAGTACTAGTCTGATAAACATATCTACTTCTAGTACATGTCTGATAAACATATCTACTTCTAGTACTAGTCTGATAAACATATCTACTTCTAGTACAAGTCTGATAAACATATCTACTTCTAGTACTAGTCTGATAAACATATCTACTTCTAGTACTAGTCTGATAAACATATCTACTTCTAGTACTAGTCTGATAAACATATCTACTTCTAATACTAGTCTGATAAGCATGTCTACTTCTAGCACTAGTCTGATAAACATATCTACTTGTAGCACTAGTCTGATAAACATATCTACTTGTAGCACTAGTCTGATAAACATATCTACTTCTAGTACTAGTCTGATAAACATATCTATTTCTAGTACTAGTCTGATAAACATATCTACTTCTAGTACTAGTCTGATAAACATATCTACTTCTAGTACTAGTCTGATAAACATATCTACTTCTAGTACTAGTCTGATAAACATATCTACTTCTAGTACTAGTCTGATAAACATATCTACTTGTAGTACTAGTCTGATAAACATATCTACTTGTAGTACTAGTCTGATAAACATATCTACTTCTAGTACTAGTCTGATAAACATATCTACTTCTAGTACTAGTCTGATAAACATATCTACTTCTAGTACTAGTCTGATAAACATATCTACTTCTAGTACATGTCTGATAAACATATCTACTTCTAGTACTAGTCTGATAAACATATCTACTTCTAGTACTAGTCTGATAAACATATCTACTTCTAGTACTAGTCTGATAAACATATCTACTTCTAGTACTAGTCTGATAAACATATCTACTTACATTGAATACATCCGAGTGTGGATTGTTGTGTTTCAAACAATTGTTGTACTGAAATATTTACAAAACAAACACATCAAACAATTGTTGTACTGAAATATTTACAAAACAAATACATCAAACACTGACTCATTTCATTTTCAAAAAATAACAAGTAATGCAAACTATGCACTGAAGTAACATAGTCTTAGATTACTTAAGTAATGTCATCTATCTCAGGTAACATATTCTTAAATTAGTACTCGCTGACACACAAACATAATAGTATTGATATCACATGACATTATTGCTATATCTGATATCACCTGACATTGCTATATCTGATATCACATGACAGTATTGCTATATGTGATATCACATGACATTATTACTTTACCTGATATCACATGCCAGTATTGCTATATATATAGCCGTCCATCGCAAGCGATGATGACAACAATCTCAGACGTGTGCTGTTGCACCTCTCTGGTGTGTGCGGAGGTGACTGTAGAGTCCAATCCTAGAACAGAATCCCGACCACAGGTGGGGCATACATGATCAAGGTTAGACATGTGTGTGTTGTGTGTTTGTCTTTCGCGCTGCTCGCTTTCTCTGTGACTCAACAATACGATGATTCTCAGCTATTCGGGTTCCTCTTTTGTTGTTACAGTGCCACATTTGGCGATCTTGCGCAAGGGATTCCCAGCACGTATGGTCTATATCGAAGCATTTCAGAGACACTTTAAGAGTGTCTTTAAAGCGTTTTTCTGTCCACCAGCTAAACGTCTGCCCCTTCAAGCTCGCCATACATCAACTGTTTTGGGATGCATTTATCAGGCATTTGAGCAACGTGACCGACCCATCTCAGTTGGGCCTTCTGCAACAGGGTGTTGACGCTTGGGATCTTTGCTCTTGTGAGGACTTCACTGTCTGGAATTTTGTTCTGCCAGTTTATTTTTAGTATTCTCGAGACAGCTTGTGTGGAAATGGTTTAATTTTCTTGCGTGTCTGCTATACACTGTCCATGTCTCACTTGCGTACAGCAGCGTGGTTAGTACTATGGCCTGGTAAACTTTCAGCTTTGTGACTATGCTTATCCCCTTTCGTTCCCACACAGTGACACGTAACCTTCCGAACGCAGCACTGGCTTTGGATATCCTATTGTTGACCTAGAATCTATGTTTGCCGATCTGGATAGGAGGCTGCCAAGATAAGCAAAGTTGTCCGTTGACTGGAGACGCTATTATAGCCAGTATTGCTATATCTGATATCACATGCTAGTATTGCTATATGTAAATTCTGCAGAGATTAGTCCAAACATACTTACAATTTCTGGTGCCTCTTTGCCATAAAAGCCCTCGGCAAAGATTGATACAACAAAAACATTAATTAGGAAAGAGATGAACAAGGCAATGGCTGCCTCAATGAAGAAATATTTGTTGGCTTCTTTAACTTGGTTCTTGTTACCTCTGTCAACTTCTCTCGACTGAAACAAGACAACATATAATCATGACATACACTTGTTACCTCTGTCAACTTCTCTCGACTGAAACAAGACAACATATAATCATGACATACACTTGTTACCTCTGTCAACTTCTCTCGACTGAAACAAGACAACATATAATCATAACATACACGCTTGTTGCCTCGGTCAACTTCTCTCGACTGAAACAAGACAACATATAATCATGACATACACGCTTGTTGTCTCGGTCAACTTCTCTCGACTGAAACAAGACAACATATAATCATGACATACACTCGTGTTGCCTCGGTCAACTTCTCTCGACTGAAACAGAAACAAGACAACATATAATCATAGCATACCCTCACGTTGGACACATAACATATAATCATAACAGACATTAGTGCTGGACACAACATATAATCATAACAGACATTAGTGATAGACACAACATATAATCATAACAGACATTAGTGATAGACATAACATATAATCATAACAGACATTAGTGATAGACATAACATATAATCATAACAGACATTAGTGATAGACATAACATATAATCATAACAGACATTAGTGATAGACATAACATATAATCATAACAGACATTAGTGATAGACATAACATATACTCATAACAGACACTAGTGCTGGACACACAACATATAATCATAACAGACATTAGTGATAGACATAACATATAATCATAACAGACACTAGTGCTGGACACACAACATATAATCATAACAGACATTAGTGATAGACATAACATATAATCATAACAGACACTAGTGCTGGACACACAACATATAATCATAACAGACATTAGTGATAGACACAACATATAATCATAACAGACATTAGTGCTGGACACATAACATATAATCGACACAACCCGTCTGAGTGGTTACCAGAGCCCAAATCAGGGGTTTAAATAGAACCACTGTTACCTTCCACATTTCATAAAAGGCAACTAACGAGGTAGGGCGTAGGTTAACTAGCTATCACGCACAAAACACTAGATAGCTACAGAAACTACAATCAAGGAAATTTATAGCTCGCCGCCCAAGGAAGAAGGACTCAGCAGGGAAGGACCCATGAAGCAACTCAATGTAATCCTATAGGAAATTGGGATGCCGGTAATAAAGGTAACGGAAGACCCAGGAACACCTAGAGGCTGCAGTTGAAAACAGAATGCACGAAGAATGGTGAGAGAGTGGTGAGATCTGGAAAACAGAATGCACGAAGAATGGTGAGAGAGTGGTGAGATCTGAAAACAGAATGCACGAAGAATGGTGAGAGAGTGGTGAGATCTGGAAAAGATGGCCTTCAATAGAAGGGATTGGAAAGCCTTGGTTGCAGACCAATGGCTCCCTAGAGATGAAGAAGAAGATGACACACTCGTGCTGGACAGAAAACAGATTTCTATACAGACTGTATCTGACAAATGGCACATCTGCTATTAAACAACATGTACACACTTCATATCTGCTATTAAACAACATGTACATTCTTCACATCTGCTATTACACAACATGTACACACTTCCATCTGCTATTACACAACATGTACACACTTCACATCTGCTATTACACAACATGTACACACTTCACATCTGCTATTACACAGCATGTACACACTTCACGTCTGCTATTACACAACATGTACACACTTCACATCTGCTATTACACAACATGTACACACTTCACATCTGCTATTACACAAGATGTACACACTTCACATCTGCTATTACACAACATGTACACACTTCACATCTGCTATTACACAACATGTACACACTTCCATCTGCTATTACAGAACATGTACACACTTCACATCTGTTACTACACAACATGTACACACTTCACGTCTGCTATTATACACATTGTACACAATGCTAGACATGACTGAACAAGTTATCAAGATCAGACATTATTCAGATACATGACCAATACTAAATAGAACTGGTACATGCATGTGTGTATGTGGTATGTGTGTGTGTGGTGTGTGTGACAACATGACTTACCTTGACCAAGGCTGAATGCAGGTAAATATTGTGAGGCATTATTATTGCTCCAATGATTCCTACAGCCTGTAGAAGTTCCTTGTAACCACAACCCTCACAGTTTGGGTAGAACAAGCCTTTGACTACTTGACCTTGGTCTGGTGACACCCGGATGTACTGAACAGCAACAAGTTTATTATATGTCCACATACAATCTACTAGACTCCACATACAATCTACTAGACTCCACATACAATCTACTAGACTCCACATACAATCTACTAGACTCCACATACAATCTACTAGACTCCACATACAATCTGCTAGACTCCACATACAATCTGCTAGACTCCACATACAATCTGCTAGACTCCACATACAATCTGCTAGACTCCACATACAATCTGCTAGACTCCGCATACAATCTACTAGACTCCGCATACAATCTACTAGATTCCACATACAATCTACTAGACTCTACATACAATCTACTAGACTCTACATACAATCTACTAGACTCCACATACAATCTACTAGACTCCACATACAATCTACTAGACTCCACATACAATCTGCTAGACTCCACATACAATCTGCTAGACTCCACATACAATCTGCTAGACTCCACATACAATCTGCTAGACTCTGCATACAATCTGCTAGACTCCGCATACAATCTACTAGACTCCACATACAATCTACTAGATTCCACATACAATCTACTAGACTCTACATACAATCTACTAGACTCTACATACAATCTGCTAGACTCCACATACAATCTGCTAGACTCCACATACAATCTGCTAGACTCTACATACAATCTACTAGACTCCACATACAATCTACTAGACTCCACATACAATCTACTAGACTCCACATACAATCTACATGATATTCTCTATGTTATGTTTATGTAAACAGTTGTATTATGTCAGGAGGTAACACAACAAATATCACTTTAAATGGTAACCCTCCAGATTAGCCTACCTTATCGTGGTTGGAGGGTTTGCGTGCCTTGGTGATCCTTCAGGCTACGTCGGCGGGAGTCTAACTCCTGGCAGGTCTAACCAACCCGAACAGACTGAAGGTGAAAGGCCAGACCAAAAGGCGGGAGCAGGATGGGGCCTCATAAGGTGACAGCGCAGAACCCACCGGCGAGTGGAAAATGCTCTGGCTGCAACCAACCCATCCCCAACTATGGGTTAAATGGCAGCCCTCCTCTCTCTTGAGGAGGGCATCTTTTTCTTGTCTTATCTCCTACTTCTTTTACAATTTTTCTATCCCTCGAGTTAGACCACAGTCTTTTCTAGCAATAAGAGTGCTGAAGTCGGAGGCAACCAGCCAAGAGGCGCACTATAGCAATCAGGTTGCCACGCATAAACGCATATGAATATGTCTATGTATTTAAAAAGATATGGTGCTTGCCCTGTGACGGACACTCAGGCAGGTGCAGTGCCGGGCCCTCTACCTCGAAAGGGCCCAACCCCAGCTACTGGATGTCCTTCTCATTTGCCCTGTGGAGCCAGGAGGCATGGGAATATAGCAACTGGCCAATTTCTTAAAATAATGCACTGGAATGCTGAGGGTGTGAACAGCAAAAAAGATGGCTACAGCAAAAAATTAGAACTTGAAAACATCCTAAATGAAGAACAAGTACATGTATGCTGTTTGCAAGAGACCCACCTGAATGAAGATGTAGCCTTCAAAGTCAGAGGCTTCCAGTGCTACCGATCAGACCGAAAAAATAGAAGAAAGGGTGGAGTACTGACACTTGTGAGAAACAACATCATCACATGTCAGTTTGAGGAGTACATGGAGGGTGCAGAATATCAGATGCTGCATCTTAGGACGGCAAGTACAGAGTTTCTCTTAATCAACTACTATTGTCCAAGTGACCGCCCACTGGCACTGGTCACAATTCCAACAAAGGAAAGATTCATAGTGTGCGGGACTCAATAGTCACTCACAGAGCTGGGGTATGACCACATGGACAGTAGGGCGAGAGCTTGAAAACTGGCAGGATGACAACAAACTAATCCTTGTCAATCAGCCCAAAGATCAGCCAACCTTCTACTCCAGATCATGGCACACCACCTCTACACCAGACTTGGCATTCCACTCCTCAGACCTGGAATGGAACATTACACGTGTTGTTGGGAAACAGCTAGGAGGCAGCGACCATCGGCCAGTATTTCTCACTGTTGAAAATCAACCCATCAGGGAAAGCAGCACTCTATCTAGGTGGAATTACAAGAAGGCAGATTGGACAATGTATAAGCATCGCACCAGTATACTGACACTAGGTCTATCTACTGACAAGGACATCAACAAGGTAGTTGATGAGTTCAGCCGATGCATAAAACAGGCTGCCTGTGAAACAATTCCTAGAGGGGCTCGAAAGCACTATACGCCTTACTGGAGCAGTGAATTGAACTGCACAATAATGTAGAAATTTCACGAAAGCAGGCAGAGACCACTCCATGCCAAGAACACCACAACAAATATCAGCATGTCAAGGCTATATTTCAAAGGGCCAAGCTGCAGGCCAGGCGGGAGGAGCTGGAAGGAAAAACAGAGTCCTTAAACTTTGAAAGAGATACCAGGAAGCTGTGGAAGCTGGTAAAACAACTTAATGATGAAAGTACGGGGAGAAATCCAAAGATTGCATTAAACAAAGATGGAAACATCCTCACAGGAAAACAGGCAGCTGATCATTTTGCAGACTCCTTTGTTAAAGACAGCAATATTGAAATTAGCACAACGAAACAGCGAGAGATTCGTGAAGAAAAGCAAAATGTAGAGCAAGATGAAACCATACCTGAAGTGATGAAGACCCCAATCACATTTAAAGAACTGGAACTAGCAATATCCAAATTAAAATTGAGAAAATCACCAGGAGCTGATGGAGTGTCCAATGAGATGATTAAGAACTTAGGAACTGCAGCAAAACAAAGTTACTGCAGATTTACAATAATTGTTGGATCTTGGGTCAAGTTCCACAGACCTGGAGAGAAGCAATCATGATATCTCTCTCGAAACCTGGAAAAGATCATTCTTCTGCCTGCAGCTACCGACCGATCAGTCTTACAAGTTGTCTCTGCAAAACAATGGAACGTATAATCAATCTCAGACTGCAGTGGTATCTTGAAAGCGAAAACATTCTTGTGTCACAGCAGGCAGGTTTCAGGCAATGCTACTCTACTGAAGACCAAGCAAGGTACCTTCTCAGGAGATTGAGGACGCTTCCAAGATAAGAAACTGGTACTAGCGACATGGATAGACCTAAGGAAAGCCTTTGACAAGGTTTGGAAAGAAGGACTGCTGAAGAAACTGAGAAATAGTAGAATAAAGGGTAGGATGTACAGATGGATAAAAGCATACTTACATAACAGAAAAGCCAGAGTGCATCTAGATGGACTCAAGAGTAAAAGTTCTACTGCGCATGGCGTCCCTCAAGGAGGAGTATTGTCCCCACACTCTTCTTGATTTTCATCAACGACCTGGTTGCTGAGTTACCACAGGGAGTAAAAGTTGCAATGTACGCTGATGATCTGGTAATATGGTGCACAAATGAGTATGCAACAGTGGCCACCAAATTGATACAAAGAGCTGCAGATGCCTTAACCTCATGAGTAAACAGATGGTGTGTCAGCATCAACACAGATAAGTGCAGCACTACACTCTTTACTCTCTCTCCCAAACAAAAGCTGGCACCATTAAAATAAATGGAGAACTGCTAAGAGAAGACAAGCAACCCACCTATCTCGGAGTTACATTCGATGATAGACTGACGTGGAAGCAGCACATCAACAAAGCAGCAGCAAAGGCCAGGAGGAAGTTAGCCATCCTGAGAAAATTAAGTGGAACCACATGGGGCGCCAGTCAAAAATACTTAAAAATATTTATCAGCAGGGCATACGACCACACCTGGAATATGGGTCAGCTGCATGGTGTCCAGCATCAAATACCACATTAGGAGAACTGGATAAGGTGCAAAACCAGGCGCTCCGTGTCATCACAGGAGCAATGAAAACAACACCAATAGTGGAGATGGAAAGAGTGGGGAATACAAGCACTGAGAGAACGCAGAGACACAAAAGTGATGACGCAGGCAGAAAAGTTTCTGAGTATGCCAAGCCACCCAATGGAAAACAGATTTCAAAATCTAGCATTGGGGAGGCTGAAAAGAAGCAGCTTTATTCACCAGGCCAAAAGACTGAATAGGCAAACTTCAGACCTACCAAAAGTTGGCATTCCCTAAAGTCTGTGCCAGAGCAAACCCCTTGGAGAGAGGAGACTGAACCAGAAGTATGTATCCAGACAGAAGTGAAAGGAATATTCGACAAGGATGAGCAGAACAGCATACAACGCAAGACAGTCACTCTCAGTTTACTTGATGAAGAATACCCACATGACCTCTGGGTCCGGGTATACACGGATGGGTCAGCAGAAAATGCAGTGAAGAATGGAGGAGCAGGAGTGTACATAGAATACCCAAACAACGCTAGAGATGCGATTAAAGTACCAACGGGAAATTCTGTCACAACTATGATGCAGAAATTCAGGCAATCAAAGTGGCAACTGAAAAACTGTTGAATACCAGACCCGATCCTCAACCTGTTGTATTTTTGACTGATGCAAAATCAGCACTCCAAGCACTTCAGTCCAGAAAATTGCCAGGTCTACAGACCCCACTGTCTAAATTGTCCAAGCATCGCAGGGTTGTCTTGCAGTGGATACCTCTCACTGTGGAATACCAGGAAATGAAACAGCAGACCGATTGCCAAGGAAGGTGCTGCAGGAGAGCAGCCGGATGTGCCAGTTACCTACCACCAAAAGAAAAGGATGATTAAATCAATGAGAAAGTCACAAATACCAACACAAGACGATTACTATAATATGAGCAGATTGGAACAAGTTGTGATTCTGCGCTTAGAACAGGACACAATCGCTCCGCAGCCACATGTATACAAAATTCAAGATTGGCAATTCAGCCATGTGTACATGTGGACAGGCAAACCAGACTGCAGAGCACATACTTCAAGACTGCCCCAAATATGATACACTGAGGCAAACTCACTGGCCTAACGAAACAACACTCGACATAAAACTACACGGACCTCTGTGTGAGCTACAAAAGACAGTGAAGTTCATACAAGAGACAACATTGAATATATAGACATATTTCAAACAAACGAAAGGAAGGAAGGAGGAAATGGCAACCATCTAACCCTAGTTCAAAAATTCTATCTCGGGTCCATGGTCACTGCCAGCATTTCTCTTGATGAAGAAATCAATGCTTGTATAGGGAGTGCGGCTACTACATTCTGCAAACTATCAAAGCGAGTGTGGGACAACACAAAATTGACATTGCAGACGAAGATTCAAATATATCGAGCCTGTGTAATTAGTTCTTTACAATATGCCTCAGAAACATGGACAGCCTACTCAAGACACGAGAGGAGACTTAACATCTTTCACCTTCGATGTCTCCGCAAGATTATGAACATCAGATGGTACGACAAGATAACCAACCCTGAAGTACTGCAACGTGCAAACCTGCCTTCCATCATGGGCATTCTCAGCAGTAGACGACTAAGATGTTTGGGGCGTGTGAGAAGAATGGAAACTTGTCGCATACCAAAATAAATGTTGTTCTGTGAGCTTTATGTGTAGACATGTCAGTAGTAAGATAATTGCACACAGTATCAGTTTATGTGTAGAAATGTCAGTAGTAAGATAATTGCACACAGTTTCAGTTTATGTGTAGACATGTAAGTAGTAAGATAATTGCACACAGTATCGGTTTATGTGTAGACATGTTAGTGTTAGAGTATATTAAGTAACAACATCATTAGTGTTAGAGTATATTAAGTAACAAAATCACTAGTGTTAGACGCCGAGTGGTTACCGGGGCCCAAATTTGGGGTGTAAAGAATAGAACCACTGTTACCTGCCCTGCATGTCGTAAGAGGCGACTAAGGGGGTTTGGCTGCAATCGGATGCACATGTCCTAAACGTGTAGAAGTCTATGCGTTTAGGGGCCTACCAAACCAAAGTGCAATGTATACACATTCTTGGCAAAGATCAAACATATCCCAAAAAGTGATTAAAATTGGTGGTAACGAACAAAGCAGAAAGAAGAAGAAGAAGAAGAAGACTAGTGTTAGAGTATATTAAGTTGAACAATCAATGTTTAAAGAAGTGACAAAAAGAGTTGTGCAAAATATCTAGAAGCTATTGGAAGAATGTTGTCAAGTCATGTTGAGACAAGATGCTGAAGAGATGTTGTTGTTGCTGTTGTTGTTGCTGTTGTTATGTTGTATCAAAAGTTGCTAACCTCATATCCAAACATGACAGCCATAACTGTAATCAAGAAAGCAAAGAAAGCCTCCAGTTTCCTCAGACCATATCGATCCAACAGCAGAAATGTAAATGTATCAGCAATGGTGATGATAACTCCAGCATATAGAGGTATCCTAGAGGCAAACACAACAACACAACAACAAGGTCATGAGATACAAGTATGGACTGTGTGTGTGTGTATATAATGACATTCATTGTTGTGTGATGACATGTGTGTGATGACATTCATTGTTGTGTGATGACATGTGTGTGATGACATTCATTGTTGTGTGATGACATTCAGTGATGCGTGATGACATTCATTGTTGTGTGATGACATGTGTGTGATGACATTCATTGTTGTGTGATGACATGTGTGTGATGACATTCATTGTTGTGTGATGACATGTGTGTGGTGACATTCATTGTTGTGTGATGACATTCATTGTTGTGTGATGACATGTGTGTGATGACATTCATTGCTATGTGATGACATTCATTGTTGTGTGATGACATTCATTGCTGTGTGATGACATTCATTGTTGTGTGATGACATGTGCATGATGACATTCATTGTTGTGTGATGACATTCATTGTTGTGTGATGACATGTGTGTGATGACATTCATTGTTGTGTGATGACATTCATTGTTGTGTGATGACATTCATTGTTGTGTGATGACATTCATTGCTGTGTGATGACATTCATTGTTGTGTGATGACATGTGCATGATGACATTCATTGTTGTGTGATGATGTGTGCATGATGACATTCATTGTTGTGTGATGACATTCATTGTTGTGTGATGACATTCATTGTTGTGTGATGACACATGTGTGATGACATGTGCATGATGACATTCATTGTTGTGTGATGATGTGTGCATGATGACATTCATTGTTGTGTGATGACATGTGTGATGACATTCATTGTTGTGTGATGACATGTGTATTCATCATCATGTGTGATGACATGTGTGTGATGACATGTGCATGACATTCATTGTTGTGTGATGACATGTGCATGATGACATTCATTGCTGTGTGATGATGTGTGCATGATGACATTCATTGTTGTGTGATGACATGTGTATTCATCATCATCATGTGCCGTGCTAGTTGGCGTAGGTGATCATGAATCTCCACAAATCTCTGTCTCTGGTGTTTGCTATCATCTTAGATTTTTGACACTCTTCCGTGTCATGAAGTCAGGCTATCTAACATTTTCTCTCTCTGTCTTCCTCTGTCTCATCTCCCCTCGATTTTACCGGTACATGTGTATTAACATACAGTAATGAATAATGACATTTGTGACGCAAGTCATGTTGCCAGTAATGTGTGATGATAAATGATGATAGGAATGTTTGATGATATCAATAAAGATGTGTGCATGAGAAATTATATTACTGACTTGCCATCCGACAGCAAATAGAAGGCTATAGCTGTACCAATAACTTCTTGCATGTCGGAACCAATAATGGCAATCTCTATCATGATCCACAAGAGAAGTCGTGGTGCTTTCTGGTAATGTTGGTAGCATATTTCTGCTAAATGTTGACCAGTCACAACTCCCAGTCGTGCTGATAACCGCTGCATCAGGAGACCAAGGATAGTCGCAGACATCAGAACCCATAGCAGCTGTCAGACAGGTAACAACACTTTATTTAATATCTTTACAACTTTCTCAGACATTAGAACACATAGTAGCTGTCGGACAGGTAACAACACTTTATGTAATATCTTTCTCAGACATTAGAACACATAGTAGCTGTCAGACAGGTAACAACACTTTATTTAATATCTTTCTCAGACATTAGAACACATAGTAGCTGTCAGACAGGTAACAACACTTTATTTAATATCTTTCTCATTAACGAGAGAGACACAACTTATATTGTATTTAATTTATGCGTTTAGGGGCCTACCAAACCAATGTGCAACGTATACACGTTCTTGGCAAAGATCAAACATATCACAAAGTGTGATTAAAATTGATCATAAAGAACGAACGCGAAGAAGAAGATTGTATTTAAGATATACAACACCACACTTCTCATTAGCGAGAGAGTCTCAACTTATATTGTATTTAAGATATACAACATCACACTTCTCATTAGCGAGAGAGTCACAAGTTACATTGTATTTAAGATATACAACATCACACTTCTCATTAACGAGAGAGACACAACATATTGTATTTAAGATATACAACATCACACTTCTCATTAGCGAGAGAGTCACAAGTTACATTGTATTTAAGATATACAACATCACACTTCTCATTAACCAGAGAGACACAACTTACATTGTATTTAAGATATGATTTAATCCTGAAAATACTTCAGAACTAATTTTTTTATGAGCAGACGATACTACGGATTTTTGGGTGCCTGAAAAACTGATTCAGAATGATGCATATTTGATAAATATCATTAACATGTGAGCATCAGAGAGCATCACCTCGCACTCAACCTATGATCAAGATCAACTTTGATTCAAATATTATTTGTGCTTAACAACTGATGCCACTTTCCTGGATTGTGTAAATATGGATATATTATGCAAATTTATTCGTTTTGTGAGCTGCAGAAGTGAAGGATTCACTCCAATGGCAAGTAGGCATTTTATTTGGATTCTATAGGCCTAATGTTTTCTTTGTTTGTTATTCAAATGTTAAATTGCAGACATTGTTTACCACTGTAACACACAGATCATTCATTCCTGTCTATTTTCATATATAGAAACATTTGGGGGTCAGCGGCAGCAAAATATATTTAAACGGGGGTCAGCGATAATGCAAAGTTTGGGAACCGCTGTTCTAGAATATTCTGATTGATCTTTGTGATATCAGGATTAGGTTATTCTATACTTGACTAATTGATACACACGTGTTAAATATATATGTATATGTCTACACTGACCTTGTTATTCTATACTTGACTAATTGATACACACGTGTTAAATATATATGTATATGTCTACACTGACCTTGAACCTGGCTGTTGCTCCGGACTGAAGGTCAGACTCGATATTTCCAGGGTCAAGGTAAGCAATACTCATGAGGAAACCAGGACCAGTAAATGCCCACAGTTTGCGAAAACTGAACCATTGTGACTGATATAGAAAGGAATAGTTAACTATACTTTTAACTAAACTGTGACTGATATAGAAAGGAATAGTTAACTATACTATTTAACTAAACTGTAACTGATATAGAAAGGAATAGTTAACTATACTATTTAACTAAACTGTAACTGATATAGAAAGGAATAGTTAACTATACTATTTAACTAAACTGTAACTGATATAGAAAGGAATAGTTAACTATACTATTTAACTAAATTGTAACTGCCAAAATCTTCATTAACGAGTGGTTACAACAAATAAAAAGTTAAAGAAACATATCAAACAAATAACAAATGTGGTCATGATAACGAATGATGTAATGATAACGCTGGTGATGTAATGATATGCTGGTGATGTAATGATATCGCTGGTGATGTAATGATAACGGATGATGTAGTGATAACGGATGATGTGATGATAACGGATGATGTGATGATAACGGATGATGTAGTGATAACGGATGATGTAGTGATAACGGATAATGTAATGATAACGGATGATGTGATGATAACGGCTGATGATGATAACGCTGATGTGATGATAACGGACGATGTGATGATAACTGACGTGATGATAACTGACGATGTGATGATAACTGACGATGTAATGATAACTGACGATGTAATGATAACTGACGATGTAATGATAACTGACGATGTAATGATAACTGACGATGTAATGATAACGGATGATGTAATGATAACGGATGATGTAATGATAACGGATGATGTAATGATAACGGATGATGTAATGATAACGAATGTGGTAATGATAACGAATGATGGAATGATAACGGATGTGATAATGATAATGAATGGTGTAATGATAACGGATGATGTGTAATGATAACGAATGGTGTAATGATAACGAATGGTGTAATGATAATGAATGATGTGATGATAACGGATGATGTGTAATGATAACGAATGGTGTAATGATAACGGATGATTTGTAATGATAACGAATGGTGTAATGATAATGAATGGTGTAATGATAACGGATGATTTTTAATGATAATGAATGGTGTAATGATAACGAATGATGTGTAATGATAACGAATGATGTGTAATGATAACGAATGGTGTAATGATAATGAATGGTGTAATAATAACGGATGATGTGTAATGATAACGAATGGTGTAATGTTAACGGATGATGTGTAATGATAAAGAATGGTGTAATGATAACGAATGATGTGATGATAACGGATGATGTGTAATGATAACGGATGGTGTAATGATAACGAATGGTGTAATGATAACGAATGGTGTAATGATAACGGATGTGGTAATGATAATGAATGATGTAATGATAAAGAATGGTGTAATGATAACGAATGGTGTAATGATAACGGATGATGTGTAATGATAAAGAATGATGTCATGATAAAGAATGGTGTAATGATTGACGAATGATGTCATGATAACAAATAGTATAGCTATGAACATGATATCTCTCTTCAAGTTGTTGAAACTTACTGTGTCTACATTAGGAATTGGTATTTTCTCATTGAAATATGTAGAGGCTTCCTCAATATGCAATTTGTCCACTTCACTGTTTCTGACCTCAGAGACAGAGCCATTAGCTGAGTTCTTGATAGGGGTTCTCTCTTCTCCTCCATCTTGTGACATCTCAATCTCAGAATCAGGAGAAGCTTCTGTCAATCACAATTGTGACAGTAACAATCAGATAGCAATAACAATATGGTAATGTTGATGTAGTAAACATATGTTGGTGATGTAGTAAACATGTGTTGGTGATGTACTAAACATATGTTGGTGATGTACTAAACATATGTTGGTGATGTAGTAAACATATGTTGGTGATGTAGTAAACATATGTTGGTGATGTAGTAAACATGTGTTGCTGATGTAGTAAACATGTGTTGGTGATGTAGTAAACTTATGTTGGTGATGTAGTAAACATATGTTGGTGATGTAGTAAACATATGTTGGTGATGTAGTAAACATGTGTTGGTGATGTAGTAAACATATGTTGGTGATGTAGTAAACATATGTTGGTGATGTACTAAACATGTGTTGGTGATGTAGTAAACATGTGTTGGTGATGTAGTAAACATATGTTGGTGATGTAGTAAACATATGTTGAGACAAATTCATTTCTGACCAAATATTTCTGAATGATTAAAAAAGGAATTATATATCTGATCTGACTAGAACTGTCCACTTGATGTCTGGAGATTATTGATAACAAAATCACATGGATTCTTTAAATGTATCCACTGATGGATACATTATCCACTGATGGATACATTATCCACTGATGGAAACATTATCCACTGATGGAAACATTATCCCCTGATGGATACATTATGCACTGATGGATACATTATCCACTGATGGATACATTATCCACTGATGGATACATTATGTACTGATGGATACATTATCCATTGATGGATACATTATGTACTGATGGATACATTAACCACTGATGGATACATTATCCACTGATGGATACATTATGTACTGATGGATACATTATCTACTGATGGATACATTATCCACTGATGGATACATTATCCACTGATAGATACATTATCCACTGATAGATACATTATCCACTGATGGAAACATCTACTGATGGAAACCTTCCTTTGCGTTCCCGGCCTAGCCTGATGGACCAACTTCTATCATGAATTTTACTGTTGTTTTTAGGACTCCGTCCTCCGACAGCTTTGCAAGCTCTGTGTGTTGTGGCCAGTACTCTTTTCGTATACCTGCTAAACGTTGACAGTCTTGCAAGACGTGTTCTGCCGTCATGTCTGCCATATTGCATGGGCACAGGCTAGTTGGGCCAATTTTAAATTTATGGAACATGTGGGCTCTGAGCTTGTTGTGGCGGGTACGGAGGCGAAATATGGCAACTTGTTCACTGCGAAAGAGACCATAGTATCCGTCACTGTCTGTGTACTGCGGATGGTCTTTTGCCCATTTGCTTTGATAGTGCGAACCGATGGTTGTTTTGACTTCCTCATAGCTGATCTCGAGATCAGTCTGGGGTAGTCGCCCGCCCTCTTTGGCTAGCTTGTCGGCCGCTTCGTTTCCCCTAATGTTGCAGTGTGACAGTATCCACTGGATGACAGTGCGTTTGAGTGAACTCGTTAGTTCAGCGAGGGACGTTTGAGCTCATTCATCTCAGTTTTGCCGACGCATTTGAGTGCGTGATGACCGATAGAGCATCGGTGAATATCACGACATTGTTGCGTGTAGTGTTTCTTCTCTCCAAGATCATTTCGCCGCCTTTTGATTGCCTCTGCCTCTGCTCGGTAGTTATTCGAGTATTTGCCAGTTGCAATCGCTTCTTGACCGTGACTTTGTTTGAGATTTTCAGCACTATTCCTCCTCCGCCATCGCTTATGGAAACATTATCCACTGATGGAAACATTATCCACTGATTGATACATTATCCACTGATGGAAACATTATCCACTGGTGGATACATTATCCACTGATGGAAACATTATCCACTGATGGATACATTATCCACTGATGGATACATTATCCACTGATGGATACATTATCCACTGATTGATACATTATCCACTGATGGATACATTATCCACTGATGGAAACATCAATTAGTAGAAACTCACTCAACCACTAATAGACACAAACATCAATCACTGAAGACCAGACATACCATCTGTTGATAAGCTCACACAAAAACAATTCATGCTGAACTATTTAAATGAGCACATACTGGTCCCTGGATTCTATGTCATGAAGATAAAATATATGTACACAAAACTAACTACGCAGAAGCTGGTGTCATTCATGATTCACTCATGGCCTTCATTAAACAAAATTATGTTCTTTAAAATAGGGAAACTGTTGAAACATGCACTTGTTTAGTTTATTATAACACCATTATTTACTCTGATCTTAGATGATAAATTCAGTACAACTATTGATATACTCTGATCTTAGATGATAAATTCAGTACAACTATTGATATTGAATACATGTCCTAGTTAGCTTAGTAAATAAAGCCTGTAGATAGTGCACTCTGTTGGTTTAGAAATTAGTAGTTATCTATGAGATGTGACACATTTACATACTAATCAGTTAATGAGTTATGATAATAGTTGAGATAGTACAGTTCAGTGACACACAAACATTCCATTTATAGCAAGCATTTATAATGTATGATTTGATAACACTGATATTTGTTATTGTTGACTGGCAGCCTGATCATCCTGATACAACCAACAGAAACTAAGTTGGTAACAACACCACAGAGTGAGAGTGTCTATCATTATCTGATTATCAAAACATTCAGATCGAATCTCAATAAAATAAATTACACAATCGATTGTAGTGAAGAATTAGTCAATCAAATCTTAGTAAACCTACCTTCATTCATTAATTAAATTATATCTACAGCACTGAAACTGTAAACATTGAAGATAGTCTTCGTTAAATATGAGACTCCTCAAGGTGAAGATAAGTTTGTCGCAAAATTAAAAACAACTTGCCGACAGATTTCCTAATATAAATGAGAGCGATGGTATCAGTATGAGTGATTAAATTAGTACCGCAATATAACAAATTCCCTACACATATTTTCATTAAATACGAAATATACGACAAATTATGCAATGTCATAAATGTACAGACGATAAACAAGATTGTTTCCATTTACTACGCCGCACAGTCCGCACAAACACAACATGAACAACAACAACAATAAACGACCGACTCAAGTTTGATTAGAAACAGAAAAAGTGGGAAGAGATAAATGAATGAAAAGCAGCATAAAAAACATCATCGTTGGCATGCACATTAATTGAACGAAACAAATAACAAGACATGAGGCACACAGACGGTGTGGGGGACGAGGCAATTCACAGCTTGTCTTATTGTTTCAGGCTAACTATTGCAAACTAGCTTTGGTTTAAACATTTATAAGTTAATTTTGCTATACATGGAATCCACAATCCAAATGTGATCACCAAAGAACATCCCCCTTATCCACAGTGCCGGATTAGGCTAGCGCGGGGCCCGTATCAAATTTTAGCGCGGGGCCCTAGGTTTTGTATGATAATAAAATAAAACACAACTTTTACAAACAAACTTGTCTCGATTTAATGTGAGCAAATTTAGAGATAATACTAAACAAATCAATTTCTCTAAGTAAATTCAATGTTCAACGACATAAGGTGAGGTTATTTAGACGATCTTGTCCCATCGTGTTTCTTAACTCACTTTTTATACGTTTTAATGTCGTAAAAGAACGTTCTTCGCTGCAGTTAGTAATCATTAAAGACAAGTAAATTCGTAAAACTATTTCTACATTTGGGAAACACGACTCTAATGAATTTTCCATTACAAGTTTATTAAATTGCAGTTCAAGAGCCTCATGCTTTTCGTTGCTAATAGCAGCAGCTACATTAGTTTTACAGCAGTAGACGACTAAGATGGTTGGGACATGTGAGAAGAATGGAAACTTGCCGCATACCAAAACAAATGTTGTTCTGTGAACTTTCAGAGGGAAGAGGCACCAGGGCAGACCACTGCTCAGATATAAAGATGTCTGCAAAGCCTCAATGAAAACTTTTCTATAGGTCCCAGCACATGAGAGGGACTAGCTGATGACAGAGTTGTGTGGAAAGCCAAATTACGAAAGGGCGCAGAGTCTTTGAGAAGAGACTTATGTATGAGCTGAACGACAAGAGAGAAAAGCGAAAACTCAGAAGTTGTCACAGTAAAACACTTGCCAATTGACCGCCTGTAAAGATGAAAAAAGCCATAGACATTAGTTTTAATAAGTTCAATGAACTGCATAAGTTCGTCGCCTAGGCTTTCTCCAAATCCTCTTGGTAAGAGCTGACAATATTTGGAGTTCTTTTCAAGATCTCTTCCTCTGTAATAGATTTTAACTGCCGGAGTATTCCAAATACACCAGTCACTCTATGGTATATCCTAAATCAATAACTTTGCAAACAAAACAGAACAGTTGTCCTTTAGTTTCTGTATAACACAACCAATCTCTCACGTGAGTTTTGTTTGTTGGTGTATGTGTGTATGTGAAAAACGACGTTCGACAAAATCGTGGATTGTTTGAAGTTGTTTGGCCATTCACCAATATCGTTGGAGTACATTTTACTTTCGTTGTGTTTTTGGCTTGTAGATGATGTTGCTACATTAGAAGCATTTGCTGTGCTTTCTGCCTCTCTTTGGCTTGAAGATGATATGGCTAAATTGGAAGGACTTGCTGTACATTCGATTTCAGTTTGTCTGGTGGAAAATGTGGCTAAATCGTGAAGAGTTGCTGATCTTAATATTGGTAATGATGATTCTTCTATAGCACTGCCTTCACCTACTACACAGTGAGACACGTCTTCTGTATTTTCTGCTTCGATTTCGTTGGATTCAGCACCATCACAAACGACATCTAAAAATTCAGACAGCTTGCGTGTTTTTGATATAACATCTGGTTATTTTTCCATTTTCATCTCTGTCACATAGGCGCGGGGCCCCTAGAAGCGCGGGGCCCGTAGCATTTGCTACTTCTGCTACTAGGCTAATCCGGCTCTGCTTATCCAGCTTCAACTCCCCAACCATCGATGCTGCTGATTCAAGCCTGCCGCTCTCTCATTACCGTAAAAACCCGCATGCCCAGGGCAGTGATCCACGTAATCTCTGGAGGTTAGAAACTTCGATAGACGACATTCACTCATACCGAAACCTGCCCTTGCTGTGAGTATCAAGAAGAGACCGGTTTAGCAATGTAGACATTAGAAAAAAGTGGGTACAACCAGAACCGTGCCGTGCTATGATACAGAGTGCCCGTCGGCCCAGCGTGTTCGTAGCGCGTTGGACTACGGGTGACTATCCCTCTGTGTGTGCGGGTTCAATTCCACGGGATGGCAGAAAAAGCCACAGATTCCCATATTTACGGTGTTCGTGGCACCGAACCGAAGGGTTACGATGTCCATGGCACCGAGCCGAAGAGCTGAAAAGCTCAAGTGCTTCTGGATCGGGAAAAAAAAAAATGATACAGAGTGGCGGCCACATCAGGGGAAATAAGCAACAAAATCAACATACAATTTGAATCATTTAATAATTAAAAATCTTTACGCAACGCTTTCCTATATTAGTTTATGTTATTCCGATATTGATGTATACTATTTATGATTTACCGCACCGAGCGCTCGCCGAGACGTTTTATATGACAGCGCGAAGCTTTTATTTTTGTACTTGTGTTTGTGATATACCGCGCGGCCGCTCCTAAAATATGAGGCGGCAATTATCACAAAAGACAATTGTTACATGTTGATAGTTCGGCTTTGAGCTTACAATTATTTACAATGCTTGATTTTAATGTTAGTTTGTCTCGAGAAGTGGCAAGTGGCTGTTCATGTGTTTAAATCAGTAAATCAGATATATAATATTTCTGTATCAGTATAATATTTTTGCATTTATACTAATTCCGTTTTTGTGTTTCAAAGTAGATCAGGTAAGAGAATTATTGTCCTTTTAACAACAATTGTAGTTTTTTATTATCATTGAAAATGATTATGTTATGACAATAAGAACTTGAATTAAAAAGTAGCGTTTGCATGGACTGGCTATGTCTCAGGTGCGGGAAGTATGCCTGTGTGCGTGTGTGATAGATGGAGAGTTATTTAGTTAATATTATGTTAGTTTTGCGTTCTGTGTGTGATAGAGAGATTATTCCAAATAATAGAAGACGTCAACAGAGATGAAGAAACTAAAGTTAAAGGAAGAGGGTTAGCAAAATATATTTAAAATGACAAGTTTATATGTGGTGTAATTCTTTGGCATATTTTAATTGAAATAAATTTAGTCTTGAAGCTATTGCAAATTGTAACTATAAATATGTTAGTCTTGAAGCTATTGCAAATTGTAACTATAAATATGTTAGTCTTGAAGCTATTGCAAATTGTAACTATAAATATGTTAGTCTTGAAGCTATTGCAAATTGTAACTATAAATATGTTAGTCTTGAAGCTATTGCAAATTGTAACTATAAATATGTTAGTCTTGAAGCTATTGCAAATTGTAACTATAAATATGTTAGTCTTGAAGCTATTGCAAATTATAACTATAAATATGTTAGTCTTGAAGCTATTGCAAATTGTAACTATAAATATGTTAGTCTTGAAGCTATTGCAAATTGTAACTATAAATATGTTAGTCTTGAAGCTATTGCAAATTGTAACTATAAATATGTTAGTCTTGAAGCTATTGCAAATTGTAACTATAAATATGTTAGTCTTGAAGCTATTGCAAATTGTAACTATAAATATGTTAGTCTTGAAGCTATTGCAAATTGTAACTATAAATATGTTAGTCTTGAAGCTATTGCAAATTATAACTATAAATATGTTAGTCTTGAAGCTATTGCAAATTATAACTATAAATATGTTAGTCTTGAAGCTATTGCAAATTGTAACTATAAATATGTTAGTCTTGAAGCTATTGCAAATTGTAACTATAAATATGTTAGTCTTGAAGCTATTGCAAATTGTAACTATAAATATGTTAGTCTTGAAGCTATTGCAAATTGTAACTATAAATATGTTAGTCTTGAAGCTATTGCAAATTGTAACTATAAATATGTTCGATTGTGTAAGCATGTTATCAGAAACCATACACAAAGTCAACAGTTATAAACAATCTAGATATGATCAGATGAAAATTGTTGCTAATAGGATTGCAGAGAATCTTGAATGTAGTACAGAATTATAGTTCATAGTTCATAAGTACAGTTCCAACTTCACTGCAACGGGTCACCCCATAATTGCTCCGTTCCTGTGCCAATGAAAATCACACGAAATGCTAACACCTGTGAAAAGTTTCCTGTGTGAACTAATTCCAGAATGAAACAGCCGCGTACCGCCACAAAAGGCAACCTGCACCGCATAAAATGCATATGGCCGTCACGAATGTAGCAACACAAAACTGTTCATCACTTGAATTGCAATTCTTGTCGAAGCGGACATCAATCACGGCAAAATCCAGCTTTCTGCACTCGCAATATAACTGCATACGGCAGATTGAGCTTGTTCGTCATAACCGCTGTCCGCCATTTTCTGAATACACACAACAAACGCACGGTTGACACAGCAAAAGCATTCCATGTAACAGTCACAGCTCACAGCGTTGCTCAAGCACTAACTCAGTAGCTCGGCAAACGAAACCGGAAAATACCTGACCAAACATGACGGGAATGCGCTAGCAAAATCGTGTTCAGAATCAAACCGTTCTGACTCTGAATGGCCCTCCCGCATTCCGCCATTGTTGGCCAGATTTTTCTGCAGTACAGAATTTCCTGCCGAAACTGAAGTTAGAGCCAGAAGGAAAGAGCGTTAATTTGACTATGAAGAAGCTGTCGATGAGCCCTCAAACATAGGAGAATAAATTGAAATTAAACTTTTTCAATTATATTTTGGACATTAGCCTTAATTCTCTGAATGAACGATTCATGCTTTTTTCAAACCCATAGCAGCAATGTTTTAGTTTTTATATGACATTTGAAAACTCCAGGATATAGAAGATAAAACGTTAGACAATTATTGTAGCATTCTTCCGTCAATACTTTCGGTGTAGTAAATGAACCAGATATAGAAGACAAAACGTAAGAAAATTATTGTAGCAGTCTTCAGTCAATACTTTCGGTGTAGTAAATGAACCAGATATAGAAGATAAAACGTAAGAAAATTATTGTAGCAGTCTTCAGTCAATACTTTCGGTGTGGTAAATGAACCAGATATAGAAGACAAAACGTAAGAAAATTATTGTAGCAGTCTTCAGTCAATACTTTCGGTGTGGTAAATGAACCAGATATAGAAGACAAAACGTAAGAAAATTATTGTAGCAGTCTTCAGTCAATACTTTCGGTGTGGTAAATGAACCAGATATAGAAGACAAAACGTAAGAAAATTATTGTAGCAGTCTTCAGTCAATACTTTCGGTGTGGTAAATGAACCAGATATAGAAGACAAAACGTAAGAAAATTATTGTAGCAGTCTTCAGTCAATACTTTCGGTGTAGTAAATGAACCAGATATAGAAGACAAAACGTAAGAAAATTATTGTAGCAGTCTTCAGTCAATACTTTCGGTGTGGTAAATGAACCAGATATAGAAGACAAAACGTAAGAAAATTATTGTAGCAGTCTTCAGTCAATACTTTCGGTGTAGTAAATGAACCAGATATAGAAGACAAAACGTAAGAAAATTATTGTAGCAGTCTTCAGTCAATACTTTCGGTGTAGTAAATGAACCAGATATAGAAGATAAAACGTAAGAAAATTATTGTAGCAGTCTTCAGTCAATACTTTCGGTGTGGTAAATGAACCAGATATAGAAGACAAAACGTAAGAAAATTATTGTAGCAGTCTTCAGTCAATACTTTCGGTGTAGTAAATGAACCAGATATAGAAGATAAAACGTAAGAAAATTATTGTAGCAGTCTTCAGTCAATACTTTCGGTGTGGTAAATGAACCAGATATAGAAGACAAAACGTAAGAAAATTATTGTAGCAGTCTTCAGTCAATACTTTCGGTGTGGTAAATGAACCAGATATAGAAGACAAAACGTAAGAAAATTATTGTAGCAGTCTTCAGTCAATACTTTCGGTGTAGTAAATGAACCAGATATAGAAGATAAAACGTAAGAAAATTATTGTAGCAGTCTTCAGTCAATACTTTCGGTGTGGTAAATGAACCAGATATAGAAGACAAAACGTAAGAAAATTATTGTAGCAGTCTTCAGTCAATACTTTCGGTGTGGTAAATGAACCAGATATAGAAGACAAAACGTAAGAAAATTATTGTAGCAGTCTTCAGTCAATACTTTCGGTGTAGTAAATGAACCAGATATAGAAGACAAAACGTAAGAAAATTATTGTAGCAGTCTTCAGTCAATACTTTCGGTGTGGTAAATGAACCAGATATAGAAGATAAAACGTAAGAAAATTATTGTAGCAGTCTTCAGTCAATACTTTCGGTGTGGTAAATGAACCAGATATAGAAGACAAAACGTAAGAAAATTATTGTAGCAGTCTTCAGTCAATACTTTCGGTGTGGTAAATGAACCAGATATAGAAGACAAAACGTAAGAAAATTATTGTAGCAGTCTTCAGTCAATACTTTCGGTGTGGTAAATGAACCAGATATAGAAGACAAAACGTAAGAAAATTATTGTAGCAGTCTTCAGTCAATACTTTCGGTGTGGTAAATGAACCAGATATAGACGCTAATGATCTTCAAGAAGAATTACAAGATCTTCAAGAAGAATTACAAGATCTTCAAGAAGAATTACAAGATCTTCAAGAAGAATTACAAGATCTTCACGAAGAATTACAAGATCTTCAAGTCGTGTTGTTCATATTATCTGAAGAAAATATATGGAAGAGGATACATATACATATCTGAACTCTATACAAATCTGAACTCTATACAACTCAGAACTCTATACAACTCAGAACTCTATACAACTCAGAACTCTATACAACTCAGAACTCTATACAACTCAGAACTCTATACAACTCAGAACTCTATACAACTCAGAACTCTATACAACTCAGAACTCTATACAACTCAGAACTCTATACAAATCTGAACTCTATACAACTCAGAACTCTATACAACTCAGAACTCTATACAAATCTGAACTCTATACAACTCAGAACTCTATACAACTCAGAACTCTATACAACTCAGAACTCTATACATATCTGAACTCTATACAACTCAGAACTCTATACAACTCAGAACTCTATACAAATCTGAACTCTATACAACTCAGAACTCTATACAAATCTGAACTCTATACAACTCAGAACTCTATACATATCTGAACTCTATACAACTCAGAACTCTATACAAATCAGAACTCTATACAACTCAGAACTCTATACATATCTGAACTCTATACAACTCAGAACTCTATACATATCTGAACTCTATACAACTCAGAACTCTATACAAATCTGAACTCTATACAAATCTAAACTCTATACAACTCAGAACTCTATACAAATGAGAACTCTATACAAATCTAAACTCTATACAACTCAGAACTCTATACAACTCAGAACTCTATACAAATCTGAACTCTATACAACTCAGAACTCTATACAAATCTGAACTCTATACAACTCAGAACTCTATACAACTCAGAACTCTATACAAATCTGAACTCTATACAACTCAGAACTCTATACAACTCAGAACTCTATACATATCTGAACTCTATACAACTCAGAACTCTATACAACTCAGAACTCTATACAAATCTGAACTCTATACAACTCAGAACTCTATACAAATCTGAACTCTATACAACTCAGAACTCTATACATATCTGAACTCTATACAACTCAGAACTCTATACAAATCAGAACTCTATACAACTCAGAACTCTATACATATCTGAACTCTATACAACTCAGAACTCTATACAAATCAGAACTCTATACAAATCTGAACTCTATACAAATCTAAACTCTATACAACTCAGAACTCTATACAAATGAGAACTCTATACAAATCTAAACTCTATACAACTCAGAACTCTATACAACTCAGAACTCTATACAAATCTAAACTCTATACAACTCAGAACTCTATACAACTCAGAACTCTATACAAATCTAAACTCTATACAACTCAGAACTCTATACAACTCAGAACTCTATACAACTCAGAACTCTATACAAATCTGAACTCTATACAAATCTGAACTCTATACAACTCACAATTCTATACAAAACAGAATTTTGTACTAGTCAGAACTCTATGCAAATCATAATTTTATACAAAACTCTATACAAATCAAAACTCTAGACACAATTCTACAAAACTATATACAAAACTCTACAAAACTATATACAAAACTCTACAAAACTATATACAAAACTCTACAAAACTCTATATAAATCAGAACTCTATACAAAACTCTATACAAAACTCTATACAAAACTCTACAATACTCTAAACAAAACTCTAAATAAATCAAAACACTATACAAATCAAAACTCTAAATAAATCAGAACAATATAAATTCCATTTAAATGAAATCAGAATAATAGAATTGCACTCAAATAAGAACGGCATAACCCCTTACAAATAGGAGCAATAGAGCGTCTTACAAATAGGAACAATAGAACGTCTTACAAATAGGAGCAATAGAACGTCTTACAAATAGGAGCAATAGAACGTCTTACAAATAGGAGCAATAGAACGTCTTACAAATAGAAACAATAGAACGTCTTACAAATAGGAACAATAGAACGTCTTACAAATAGGAACAATAGAACGTCTTACAAATAGGAACAATAGAACGTCTTACAAATAGAAACAATAGAGCGTCTTACAAATAGGAACAATAGAACGTCTTACAAATAGGAACAATAGAACGTCTTACAAATAGGAACAATAGAACGTCTTACAAATAGGAACAATAGAACGTCTTACAAATAGGAACAATAGAACGTCTTACAAATAGGAACAATAGAACGTCTTACAAATAAAAACAATAGAACGTCTTACAAATAGGAACAATAGAACGTCTTACAAATAAAAACAATAGAACGTCTTACAAATAGGAACAATAGAATTTATTGCAAATTACTAGTGAAATCAGAACATGGCGAATCGGACAGATTAAAACAATCTAGTACACATGACCTCTGATATATGACCTACAACACATCTTACCTCCGTGATAGACACACACACACACACATGACCTGTGATATATGAACTACTACGCATCTTACCTCCGTGATATACACACTAAATGTATGTCAATGATGCCAGTGTCTGTGTGTCACAGAGTGGTCGCGTGTGTGTGTTTTGATTGTGCTTGAGACAGACTAGAAAATGTTGACATCAAACTTGTGTGAGGAGAACAAGACAAGTGAACTGTACAAGCATCTAGGACACACACAAAGTTGCATGAGAATCAACTCTATACATGAGCGTAGATGAACTCAATCAGAAGAACAAGTAGTTAATGTGTCTGGGTGTATGCACAGTCACCTGACGACATTACATACAACTAGAAACTCTTGCACGTGGTGATAGAGCTCAACACGAGTGGCTGTGTGGGTGTGTCATCAGGACAGAGGTCATGGTTCAATGACTTGTGTAGAATTATGGATGACGGGTAGGTTTAAAGTTCAACAAACGTGTCAAGGGGTAACAAGAACTGATTAGCATAAACTTTGCATTCTCATCAAGAAGTGAATTCTTATGTTTGATGTTTCATGTATGATGTTTGATGCATGATGTTTGATGTATGATGGTTAACACTCCCTAACAACAAATAAAACAATACTCTTCTGTATGATGATTAACACAGACATTAGCTTGTGCAGTGCATGGACTACTAATATGAGTAATGTTGATGTTAGATGGAAGATGGAAGAGATGAAAGTAATGTTGATGTTAGATTGAAGAGATGAAGGTAATGTTGATGTTAGATGTTAGATGGAAGAGATGAAAGTAATGTTGATGTTAGATGGAAGAGATGAAAGTAATGTTAGATGGAAGAGATGAAAGTAATGTTAGATGGAAGAGATGGATGTAATGTTAGATGGAAGAGATGAAAGTAATGTTAGATGGAAGAGATGAAAGTAATGTTAGATGGAAGAGATGAAAGTAATGTTGATGTTAGATGGAAGAGATGAAAGTAATGTTAGATGGAAGAGATGAAAGTAATGTTGATGTTAGATGGAAGAGATGTATAGAGAAGGATCAATATCAACATCAGAAAGGAACAGAACATTATCAACATCAGAAAAGAACAGAACATTATCAACATCAGAAAGGAACAGAACAATATCAACATCAGAAAGGAACAGAACATTATCAACATTAGAAAGGAACAGAACATTATCAACATCAGAAAAGAACGGAACATTATGAACATCAGAAAGAACAGAACATTATCAACATCAGAAAGGAACAGAACATTATCAACATCAGAAAGGAACAGAACATTATCAACATCAGAAAGAACAGAACATTATCAACATCAGAAAGGAACAGAACAATATCAACATCAGAAAGGAACAGAACATTATCAACATCAGAAAGAACAGAACATTATCAACATCAGAAAGGAACAGAACAATATCAACATCAGAAAGGAACAGAACATTATCAACATCAGAAAGGAACAGAACAATATCAACATCAAAAAGAACAGAACATTATCAACATCAGAAAGGAACAGAACATTATCAACATTAGAAAGGAACAGAACATTATCAACATCAGAAAAGAACGGAACATTATCAACATCAGAAGGAACAGAACATTATCAACATCAGAAGGAACAGAACATTATCAACATCAGAAAGGAACAGAACATTATCAACATCAGAAAGGAACAGAACATTATCAACATTAGAAAGGAACAGAACATTATCAACATCAGAAAGGAACAGAACATTATCAACATCAGAAAGGAACAGAACATTATCAACATCAGAAAGGAACAGAACATTATCAACATCAGAAAGGAACAGAACATTATCAACATCAGAAAGAAACAGAACAATATCAACATCAAAAAGAACAGAACATTATCAACATCAGAAAGGAACAGAACATTATCAACATTAGAAAGGAACAGAACAATATCAACATCAAAAAGAACAGAACATTATCAACATCAGAAAGGAACAGAACATTATCAACATTAGAAAGGAACAGAACATTATCAACATCAGAAAAGAACGGAACATTATCAACATCAGAAGGAACAGAACAATATCAACATCAGAAAGGAACAGAACATTATCAACATCAAAAAGAACAGAACATTACTTTGAGGTCATGTCATGAGAATTATAACAATGGTGATAATATGTAAAATCAATGGGAAGATGAGACACAGGAGAGCAAAGAGAATAAGAGAGAAGAAAGAGAGAGAGAGAGAGAGAGAGAGAGAGGAGAGAGAGAAAGAGAAAAGAAGAGAGAAAGAGAGAGGGCAAAGAGAATAAGAGAGAGGAAATCTGAACGATCTTGCTTCAGTTAAGCCTCATATCAGTGATAGCCAATACTCGGGTCAGAAAGTTGTGGAGAACAATGATCTCCTGCTCTTGTTAGCTTGGTTACAAATGATGGTTGTTACGGTTTGGGTATTGTTAGGTTTGGGTATTGTTAGGTTTGGGTATTGTTAGGTTTGGGTATTGTTAGGTTTGGGTATTGTTAGGTTTGGGTATTGTTAGGTTTGGGTATTGTTAGGTTTGGGTATTGTTAGGTTTGGGTATTGTTAGGTTTGGGTATTGTTAGGTTTGGGTATTGTTAGGTTTGGGTATGTTAAGCTCTGCAGTGTTAGGTTATGATATTTTTCTCCTTCTTCGGTTTTTTTTGGGTCATCACACGGTTACCAAATTGTTGCCTAGTGTCGTGATTTTTGTTTTTATTGAGCTGTTCTAGTGTCTTGTGCTGTTCTAGTGTCTTGTGCTGTTCTAGTGTCTTGTGCTGTTCTAGTGTCTTGTGCTGTTCTAGTGTCTTGTGCTGTTCTAGTGTCTTGTGCTGTTCTAGTATCTTGAGCTGTTCTAGTGTCTTGTGCTGTTCTAGTGTCTTGTGCTGTTCTAGTGTCTTGTGATGTTCTAGTGTCTTGTGCTGTTCTAGTGTCTTGTGCTGTTCTAGTGTCTTGTGCTGTTCTAGTGTCTTGTGCTGTTCTAGTGTCTTGAGCTGTTCTAGTGTCTTGTGATGTTCTAGCGTCTTGTGCTGTTCTAGTGTCTTGTGATGTTCTAGTGTCTTGTGCTGTTCTAGTGTCTTGTGCTGTTCTAGTGTCTTGTGCTGTTCTAGTGTCTTGTGCTGTTCTAGTGTCTTGAGCTGTTCTAGTATCTTGTGCTGTTCTAGTGTCTTGTGCTGTTCTAGTGTCTTGAGCTGCTCTAGTGTCTTGAGCTGCTCTAGTGTCTTGAATGATAGTTATTTATGTTTATTGACTGGAATCTTCTATGTGATCTATCCATCTTTATCCTGTCTAACTATATCAAGTTGAATATCTTATCTAACTGTATCAAGTTGAATATCTTGTCTAACTATGTCAAGTTGAATGTCTTGTCTAACTATATCAAGTTGAATATCTTGTCTAACTATGTCAAGTTGAATATCTTGTCTAACTATGTCAAGTTGAATATCTTATCTAACTGTATCAAGTTGAATATCTTGTCTAACTATGTCAAGTTGAATGTCTTGTCTAACTATATCAAGTTGAATATCTTGTCTAACTATGTCAAGTTGAATATCTTGTCTAACTATGTCAAGTTGAATGTCTTGTCTAACTATGTCAAGTTGAATGTCTTGTCTAACTATATCAAGTTGAATATCTTGTCTAACTATATCAAGTTGAATATCTTGTCTAACTATATCAAGTTGAATATCTTGTCTAACTATGTCAAGTTGAATATCTTGTCAAACTATATCAAGTTGAATATCTTGTCTAACTATGTCAAGTTGAATGACTTGTCTAACTATATCAAGTTGAATATCTTGTCTAATTATATCAAGTTGAATGTCTAGACTAACTATATCAAGTTGAATATCTTGTCGAACTATGTCAAGTTGAATATCTTGACTAACTGTGTCAAGTTGAATATCTTGTGCAGATAAGAAACTGAACTAACCTTTATCAGTTAACTGACTATATCCTGGTCGATTTGAAACTATAACGTTTCCCATTTCAACTTGAACCGTAGAACATCTCCATACAATAAACTGACTATATGTTCAAATCCGTAACCTCGATGTACACACACAGATGACACACTTACACAGCCTTATGATGTTAAACCTGTGTAGATGTGCTACCATGTTATTTGTTCATGACTCTCTCTCTCCCACACACTCTCTTCAATCAATCTCTCTCTTGCTCTCGTTGTCTCCTCGGTCTGAAACTTAACATAAACACGTGTCACAGAATTTTGATTGTCGAGACTCAGTAGTTAAGTGCGTTTCCGTTACTTTCAAGTAAACGTAGCACCCGTTATTTTAGCAACATATACTCAACGCTTAGAAACCTTAACTTAGTATCCGGTACTTGTACTTATCTAGTAGTAAGTAACTAACTGGTGGATAATGATATATAAGTATATGACTAGTATATACACAACTTGATAAGTAGACTTGCTATATGACTAGTATATACACAACTTGATAAGTATACTACTTGCTATATGACTAGTATATGTACAACTTGATAAGTAGACTTGCTATATGACTAGTTTATGTACAACTTGATAAGTAGACTATTTGCTATATGACTAGTTTATGTACAACTTGATAAGTAGACTATTTGCTATATGACTAGTTTATGTACAACTTGATAAGTAGACTTGCTATATGACTAGTATATGTACAACTTGATAAGTAGACTATTTGCTATATGACTAGTTTATGTACAACTTGATAAGTAGACTTGCTATATGACTAGTTTATGTACAACTTGATAAGTAAACTACTTGCTATATGACTAGTTTATGTACAACTTGATAAATAAACTTGCTATATGACTAGTATATGTACAACTTGATAAGTAGACTTGCTATATGACTAGTATATGTACAACTTGATAAGTAAACTTGCTATATGACTAGTATATATACAACTTGATAAGTAAACTACTTGCGACTGTTACTGTCAAACTGTTTAGTGTCAAAATACAATTGAACCAAATATTTCTGGAATAATGGAACAAGTGTAATAGTAAAAACAATACAATAGTAACAATGCTTGTGAATATGATGTCTCATGTAAATTCAGACACATGGAGGTCGATAGAGATTTGTTCGGGAGGGGGCAAAAGGAATAATATTTTAATTTTAGTTTACTCAATATTTTCAGACCTTAAAGTAGGAAGTACTTGTCACTTCACATTTCTAGCTCCTAGTGTGCTGGGTGTAGGAGGGCCAATTCCTTTCCTCAGGCATGAAACGTCGAGTGTGGGATTGAGCTCACCACCCTCAGGGGCGCGAGTCAATATGCAAACGCTTGTGTATGACGCTAATTCGTCTGTATGTTGGTAGTTTACTATAGGAAAATGTAATCTCAATGTTGGTAGTTTACTATAGGAAAATGTAATCTCAATGTTGGTAGTTTACTATAGGAAAATGTAATCTCAATGTTGGTAGTTTAACTCTTTGTGGACCAAACGCCACACGACATGGCTTTGGGCTGAACGCCTTTTTACCAGGAGCCACACTAAAATGCGTTTTTTAATTATAAAAACAAATTATTGTAAAAATATGGATTTTGCCCTGGTCTACTAAGAGTTAATATAGGAAAATGTAATCTCAATGTTGGTAGTTTAATATAGGAAAATGTAATCTCAATGTTGGTAGTTTAATATAGGAAAATGTAATCTCAATGTTGGTAGTTTAATATAGGAAAATGTAATCTCAATGTTGGTAGTTTAATATAGGAAAATGTAATCTCAATGTTGGTAGTTTACTATAGGAAAATGTAATCTCAATGTTGGTAGTTTACTATAGGAAAATGTAATCTCAATGTTGGTAGTTTACTATAAGAAAATGTAATCTCAATGTTGGTAGTTTACTATAAGAAAATGTAATCTCAATGTTGGTAGTTTACTATAGGAAAATGTAATCTCAATGTTGGTAGTTTACTATAGGAAAATATAATCTCAATGTTGGTAGTTTACTATAGGAAAATGTAATCTCAATGTTGGTAGTTTACTATAAGAAAATGTAATCTCAATGTTGGTAGTTTACTATAGGAAAATGTAATCTCAATGTTGGTAGTTTACTATAGGAAAATGGAGTCGAGTGCGTGCTTCATGTATAGAAGTATTAACTTTTCATAAATGTTAAATACCAGAGAGAGTTAGCAACACTCCCCCTTCCTGACTCCCGCCGCCACCAGCCGGAGCGTATGAACGCCCATGCGCAGACCTATCACTGCTGCATTGTGAATTTAGTCAACAAGCTACCAACAGAAAGTTATGTTATATAACACAGACACCATGGGCGTGTCTTTGACTATATGACAACATGGGCATGTCAATGGCTGTATGACACCATTGACATGTCTATGGCCGTATGATACCATGGGCGTGTCTATGACTGTATGCATCATGGGCATGTCTATGTATGTATATATATATATATATATATATATATATATATATATATGGTCCTTTTCATCTTTACAGACGGTCAATAGGCAAGTGTTTTACTGTGACAACTTCTGAGTTTTCGCTTTTCTCTCTTGTTGTTCAGCTCGTACATAAGTCTCTTCTCAAAAGACTGCGCCCTTCCGTAATTTGGCTTTCCACACAACTCTGTCATCAGCTAGTCCCTCCCATGTGCTGGGATCGAAAGAAAAGATGAAGTGTCGTCTCTCTTTGTGCCTAGCCTGGGCAGCTGATATGGAGAATGTGCCTTGCCCATTTTGCACAAACCCCTCTCTACCCTACTGTTTTTCCAAAGGAAAGACAAAGTCTATACGTTTGGAATCCAGCAGGGTTTGCATGTCTATGACTGTATAACAAAATGGGCATGTCTATGATACCCAGGTTACTTTATGTATTTCTGTTCTGTGGTCTAGTGATACCTAGGTTACTTTATGTATTTCTGTTCTGTGGTCTAGTGATACCTAGGTTACTTTATGTATTTCTGTTCTGTGGTCTAGTGATACCCAGGTTACTTTATGTATTTCTGTTCTGTGGTCTAGTGATACCTAGGTTACTTTATGTATTTCTGTTCTGTGGTCTAGTGATACCTAGGTTACTTTATGTATTTCTGTTCTGTGGTCTAGTGATACCTAGGTTACTTTATGTATTTCTGTTCTGTGGTCTAGTGATACCCAGGTTACTTTATGTATTTCTGTTCTGTAGAAAGACACTTCCACCTATGACGTATTTGTTTGATGTCCTTGAAGTTGATGTATAGATCTTCGTTCATTATCCCTAGTCTGTGTTTGATGTCCCTGAAGTTGATGTATAGATCTGCGTTCATTATCCCTAGTCTGTGTTTCCTCATGATCTCTTCATAGACTTTGTTGTCCGCTCCTATCTTGGTATTTAGATCATACATCAGAATTTTGATGTTGCCATTTCTCTGATTGTCTATAGAATTGTCAAGTTTCATTAACATTTCTCTGTAACTTGTCCTCTTTATCGTTGGTAGGTGCACAATAGTGGGTCACGTTCAAGAATACTTTCTTTTTGCTGGTTCTGAATGTTGCTGTGATTATCCTAGGACTCACTGCTTCCCATTTTATTAGTGCATTCTCCGCTTCTTTAGATAGCATTAAAGCCACTCCTTCACTATGGCGGACATTTTCTTCCATATGGCATGAGAACAGCATTGTTTCTCCTGTGTTTAGACGTTGTTTTCCTGCACAATTCCACCTAGTTTCACATAATCCCAAGATGGCAATCCCGTAGTATTTCATCTCATTTACAACCTGTACTATATTTCCCATTTCATACATACTTCTAACATTCTAGGTGCCAATTCTGAATCTTTCTCTAGGGAGAAGGACGATAATCTGAGGTGTAGAATTCTTGCACCATGTCTGCATCTATGTAATAAAGTTTGGGCTATTTTCATTGTATGTAATAATAATTGGGCTATTTTCATTGTATGTAATAATGATTGAGTTATTTTCATTGTTCGACTTAAAAGCAGCCCCAGTGATAAATAGAAATTTGCCAGGTACGCGTTGTATCTCGTCTATTTACTATTTAAACCGGTTCTGACTAGCTTGTCCTACGTCACATTTGTTCATCGCCCCTTCCGCACTACAATTACACAACCATCACACAACCTTGACCTATACTACGTCATAACTGAACCTTCTCATTTCCATACATATATGCCAGATTAGCTCCATTCACAGGCTGCTTTTAAGTTGAACACCCTGTATGTAATAATGATTGGGCTATTTTCACTGTATGTAATAACGTTTGGGCTATTTTCATATCCCTGTAATAGCGCCTGTGGTATATTTAATGAAGGTAGGGACATCTGTGGTTATATTGCCTCCATATATTAACAGTGTGTTAACAATATAGTGAATGTATTGATGTGAATAGTTAAGCTTAACATCTGTAAACTCAAACATTTAAAGTCAACAGCTGCAGTCTGATCCTAACAAAATTAATTTTGTCAGCTTATGTACGACTAATAATGCTTCATATATAACATGTGCCCACATGTTTTCACATCAACTGGTTGATCTTGTCACCAGCTACTGTACTCTATAGCAACTACACAACAACTACACAGCAACTACACAGCAACTATACAACAACTACTTGATCTTGTCACCAGCTCCTGTACTCTATAGCAACTACACAACAACTACACAGCAACTACACAGCAACTACACAACAACTACTTGATCTTGTCACCAGCTTCTGTACTCTATAGCAACTACACAACAACTACACAGCAACTACACAGCAACTACACAACAACTACACAACAACTACAGAACAACTACACAACAACTACACAGCAACTACACAACAACTACACAGCAACTACAGAACAACTACAGAACAACTACAGAACAACTACACAACAACTACAGAACAACTACACAACAACTACACAGCAACTACAGAACAACTACACAACAACTAACAACAACTACACAACAACTACAGAACAACTACACAACAACTACACAACAACTACACAACAACTACACAACAACTACACAGCAACTACAGAACAACTACACAACAACTACACAACAACTACACAACAACTACAGAACAACTACACAACAACTACACAACAACTACAGAACAACTACACAACAACTACAGAACAACTACACAACAACTACACAACAACTACTTGATCTTGTCACCAGCTTCTGTACTCTATAGCAACTACACAACAACTACACAGCAACTACACAACAACTACACAGCAACTACACAACAACTACACAGCAACTATACAACAACTACTTGATCTTGTCACCAGCATCTGTACTCTATAGCAACTACACAACAACTACACAATGACAAAATACAGCAACGTTTCGACCAAGAAGGCCTTTATCAAGCAAACGAACAACAGGAGTGACAAATTTAAAAAAACAAATGGACAATCAAATACAAACGTTTCTAATGAAAATCTGGGAATAAAAACAAATAACGAATTAAATGTAACACAAAAACACACATAAAAACTAGAAATAGAACGGAAGAGAAACAATGAAAAATCTAGTAAATATATAACTTGAATACATGCAACATGAGAGCCGCTGTAGCGTAGTTGTTAGTGAACTCGCTTCGCAAGGCTGGTGGTCTGGGTTCAGCTCCGCAATGTGCGTGGAATTTTTCCCGACCGCGACGAACCCATAGGTTCGACCAAAGGATAGTTGGGGAAGACAGAACGGGTCTCAGGATCTGACTTAAGGATAGACAGATGACGGAATAAAACATTTTCACCAGTGAACTATGGGGGTGGAAAGTTAAGATAAGTTTTCCTTTGGTGGCTTACAGACGGGACAGAAGTTTTAAGGATATGTTCGTACACAGTTGCCTTAAGTCCAATATCCAGACTCATTTTGGCACTGTCCAGTGTGGCCGTCGGCGTTGCAACACGTGTGCTTATGTGATACAGACGCGTACTGTATCTTTTCCTTTAGACACGTTTCTTATTGACGATGGTTTCACATGCGAGTCCCGTAATCTTATCTATGACATTATCTGTAAGCGATGTAACAAGGCTTATATCGGCGAGACAGGCAAGAGGCTCAGTGACCGATTCGCCCAACACTTGCGCGACATACGCCAATGCTCTGTGACCCCTGTAGCCACCTATTTCAATGATACTGGCCATTTAGGAGGCTCACGATGTCCAGGTCACAGCCATCCGATCCTGTTCCTCGGATGATCGCAGTCGATTTGCTCTGTAGAATTGGTTGATTTCTTTGTATGGTACCTTGCGACCACGTGGGCTCAACGTATTACATTCCTATGCTTCTTAGTACTTTCTCTTCCCATGCCTTGTAATCTATATGGGTATATGTTGCATGTATTCAAGTTATATATTTACTAGATTTTTCATTGTTTCTCTTCCGTTCTATTTCTAGTTTTTATGTGTGTTTTTATGTTACATTTATTTAGTTATTCGTTTTTATTCCCATATTTTCATTAGAAACGTTTGTATTTGATTGTCCATTTGTTTTTTTAAAAATTTGTCACTCCTGTTGTTCGTTTGCTTGATAAAGGCCTTGTTGGTCGAAACGTTGCTGTATTTTGTCATTGTTTTTGTAATTTGTAAAACTACAGTACTTTGTGATTACGTGTTTTGTCAATCAAATAGTTTTACTGCAGTCTCATCTATACCATGAAATCAAACACGATGACAATCCCCCTTCCCTCCCCAATCAAACATTGAATTTGTGAAGAGAAGCCAAATCTAATTCAGTATACATTGTCATCGCTTCTTCTTCTTCTTCTCCAGCAATCTCTGGTCATGGGCTTAATTGAGTGTTATTGTAATACATTGTCATATAACGTATATGCTCATACATAACCAAGAGGCAAACAGTGGGAGGACATTCACAGGGAAGAATTTTGATGATGGGGTGGGGATAAGTATGCCACGTTTTGCATCAGTGCGCAACAGTGCACATCAGTGCGCATCACATCTCGGGAGATATAGTGGTAAGTAATTATTGATGTGTAATGTAAGCCTGTTTGATCTGATCTAACCAGAGATTCGAACAATATAGGTTTGTCATGTAACACACACATAGTGTTGTCATATATCAGAAATCTGCTAGCTCTAATCTACACGTTGATGAAATTTTGGGTGTAAAGAATAGAACCACTGTTACCTGCCATGCATGTCGTAAGAGGCAACTAAGGAGGTTCGGCTGAAATTGGATGCATGTGTCCTAAGCGTGTAGAAGTCTATGCGTTTAGAGGCCTACCAAACCAATGTGCAACGTATACACGTTCTTGGCAAAGATCAAACATATCACAAAGAGCGATTAAAATTAGTCGTAAAGAATGAACACAAAGAAGAAGAAGGAGAGATAGTTGTAATGGGTTTTAAGTAACTCTCTGGATTAGTGACGTTTTTTATATTACAAATAAATTGCTTGCTAGTTGCTGCAGTAACTACAGTTTCACCAACAAACAAATACAATCACAAATATTGTTTGTTAATTACTGCAGCAGTAACTACAGTTTCACCAACAAACAAATACAATTACAAATATTGCTTGTTAGTTACTGCAGCAGTAACAACTACAGTTTCACCAACAGACACAATCACAAATATTGCTTGTTAGTTACTGCAGTTACTACAGTTTCACCAACACACAAACAGACAAACACACAGTGAGGTCAACAAGCATCGAGGTGGCATAAATACAATCATGACGCCAAGTGGTATAAATACAATCATGACGCCAAGTGGTATAAATACAATCATGACGCCAAGTGGTATAAATACAATCATGACGCCAAGTGGTATAAATACAATCATGACGCCAAGTGGTATAAATACAATCATGACGCCAAGTGTTTTGATCAAGAATAGATAGTGTTTTGAATGAGATATATGATCAAGTGCATGCAGATTTACTGTCCATAGAGAGCAGTACTATGATCAAGTGCGTGCAGATTTACTGTCCCTAGAGAGCAGTACTATGATCAAGTGCGTGCAGATTTACTGTCCCTAGAGAGCAGTACTATGATCCAGTCATCAGTGATCAAGTGCGTGCAGATTTACTGTCCCTAGAGAGCAGTACTATGATCCAGTCATCAGTGATCAAGTGCGTGCAGATTTACTGTCCCTAGAGAGCAGTACTATGATCCAGTCATCAATGATCAAGTGCGTGCAGATTTACTGTCCCTAGAGAGCAGTACTATGATCCAGTCATCAATGATCAAGTGCGTGCAGATTTACTGTCCCTAGAGAGCAGTACTATGATCCAGTCATCAATGATCAAGTGCGTGCAGATTTACTGTCCCTAGAGAGCAGTACTATGATCCAGTCATCAATGATCAAGTGCGTGCAGATTTACTGTCCCTAGAGAGCAGTACTATGATCCAGTCATCAGTGATCAAGTGCGTGCAGATTTACTGTCCCTAGAGAGCAGTACTATGATCCAGTCATCAATGATCAAGTGCGTGCAGATTTACTGTCCCTAGAGAGCAGTACTATGATCCAGTCATCAGTGATCAAGTGCGTGCAGATTTACTGTCCCTAGAGAGCAGTACTATGATCCAGTCATCAATGATCAAGTGCGTGCAGATTTACTGTCCCTAAAGAGCAGTACTATGATCCAGTCATCAGTGATCAAGTGCGTGCAGATTTACTGTCCCTAGAGAGCAGTACTATGATCCAGTCATCAGTGATCAAGTGCGTGCAGATTTACTGTCCCTAGAGAGCAGTACTATGATCCAGTCATCAGTGATCAAGTGCGTGCATGACGTTGTCTAACCAAAAGACAGTAACTCACGACGTTTTTCAGTCTTGTAGAGTATATAACGCACAACTACTGGATGTTTAAAATCAAAACAGGGAGATATCCTGATGGAAACAGACAAGAAAATAGAAAGATGGACAGAATACATTAAGGACTTATACAGTGATAACAGACAAGAAATAAACATCAATTACAACCATGAAGGACCACAAATACTTCCATCAGAAGTTATCAACGCCATAAGACACACGAAAAAAGGCAAAACCACAGGACCAGACAACATAACAACAGAGGAAATAGAAGCAACAGGCGAATTGGGCGTAGGCGTTTTAACAAAATTATTCAATGACATCTACAACACCGGATATGTACCCAAAGATTTACGACAATCCATTTTTATAGCACTACCAAAGAAAGCAGGAACGATAGAATGCGAAGAACACCGCACAATCAGCCTCATGAGTCACGTAACAAAACTACTTTTCAGCATTATTATGAGAAGGGTACGAAACAAAATAAGACCAGAAGTTAAGGAAGAACAATGTGGCTTTGTTGAACGCAGAGGAACAAACAACGCAATATATACAATAAGAACAATAATGGAAAGATCAATAGAAATGAAGTTGGACTTGTACCTATGTTTCATAGACTACTCAAAAGCTTTCGATAAAGTAAAACATGGAGAAATAATCAGCATCTTAGAAAGTATAAATATTGATGGTAAAGATCTTAGACTGATCAAGAATTTGTACTGGCAACAAAGCGCAGCCATTAGACTAGAGAGTAAGATTGGAATCTATCAGGCGATACAGTTAGGAGTACGACAAAGGTGCGTACTCTCACCAGACCTATTCAACTTATATAGCGAAAACATCATGAGATCTATAGAAGAAAAGACAGGAATAGCAGTAGGTGGACAAAATATAAACAACCTAAGGTACGCTGATGACACAATTCTCATGGCTACAAATGAACAAGATCTACAAGACTTGATAGACATACTAGTGAGAGAAAGTGAAAAGAAAGGATTAAACATGAATATAAAGAAAACAGAGGTTATGGTTGTCTCCAAGAAACAAGAAACACCAACATGCAATATCAAAATAAATAACACAACACTGAAACAAGTCCATCGATTCAAGTATCTAGGAACATTCCTAACATCAGATGGAAGATGTACAACAGAGATTAGGAGTAGAATAGCTCAAACGAAAGCAGCTTTTATGAAAATGAGGAACACACTATGCGTGAACTCACTACCAATGACATTGCGAAAACGAGTACTCCAGTGCTATATTGAACCAATTCTTATGTATGGCAGCAAATCATGGACACTGAACAAACAATCAATACGATCATTGGAAGCCACAGAGATGTGGTTTTACAGAAGAATGTTGAGAATTCCATGGACAGCAAAGAAAACAAACGTGGAGGTTTTAAATCAGGCCTGCACACAAAGAAACCTTATCAAAAGAATAAGAATCAGACAATCAAGGTTCTTCGGTATATAATGCGAAGAGAAGGTTTAGAACATTTGGTGACTACAGGTAAAATTCAGGAAGGAGAGATCGTGGAAGACAGAGGGAGAAGATGTTGGATGGCCCGACAGCATGGTTCGACAAAATATCGACGTCAGAACTGATTACATGCACCAAGCAAAGAGAGTTATGGAGAGACATGATTGCCTACGCCGGCAGGCACGGCACTTGATTGATTGAGAGTATATAACATCACACATGCCAAAACAGTAGAAATGACGTTGTCTAACCAAAAGACAGTGACTCACGACGTTTTCAGTCTTGTAGAATATAATACATCACACAGTTGCGAACATTGTAGAAAAATATCACACAGATGCCAAAACAGTAGAAAAATATCACACAGATGCCAAACCAGTAGAAAAATATCACACTGATGCCAAAACAGTAGAAAAATATCACACAGATGCCAAAACAGTAGAAAAATAACTTCACACAGATGCACAATACAGTAGAAAACTAACATCACTCAGATGCCTATACAGTAGATAACGACGTTGTCTAATCAAAGAAAACCAACACGACCGTCTTGTCCCTTATCCATTTTCTATGCCCGTCCTACTGTCCAGTCCCAGCCTCAATCATAAATCGACTACCTCAACAGTACTGCTCGCCGTACCGTCCCAGACTCGATGTACAATCTATCTGATCACTCAAAATATCAAAAACCCCGATTTCGTTTACAACTCAGGTAACCTCCGTGACAACTGATGAGCTGTCATGAACTATCATCACCACAAAACAATCCCAACAAAGGGGAATAAATCAAAATGGGGAATAAACAACTAAGATATAATCAGGAATTTATCCCCCTTATCCCCAGGAACAGTAATACTGTTACACCAGGAGGAGGAGGGGAACGTAGTGATCTTGTGTGTGCTTATTTTAAGGTACGTTGTAAGCTGATATTCATGTTCGTAAGGTTGTTCTTGATGCCGTCGCTCCATCTTTTGCGTGGTCTTCCTCTTGCTTTGTACTCGTTATACTTTTTCTGTGTGGCTCTCTGTGATAGGCGATACAAGGGCAGTCTTACCAGGTGTTCAAACCATTTAATCTGTTGTTCTTTTATGAATTGCATGACTGGTTTCACCTCCAGTCTGCTTCTGATTTCTTCATTACTAATTTTGTCTCTTATTGTCACACCTGCAGCTCTTCTAAGACACCTCATCTCTGTCGTTATGGTTTCCCGCTCATTAGCTGCTTTTATTGGCTATGTTTGACACTGGTAACATAGTGTTGGCCAGAAAATCGTTCTTATGAGATTTGCTTTAGTTGTTAGCGGTATCTCTTTGTGTAACAACAGTGGTGTTAACTGTCCCAGTACCTTGTTAGCTTTTGTGCAACGATTGTTGATTTCGTTATCGATACTTCCATCTGTTGTGAAAATTGCTCCTAAGTATTTGGCTTCAATTGTTTGTTTTATTTCTATGTTCTGGAGTTTTATTGTAAGGTTTTCTGGTTGTCTACTTATTGCCATTGTCTCTGTCTTTATTATATTTATTTTCATGTTGTACTCCTCACCCTTGATGTTAACTAAGCTCAAATGGTTCTGGAGAGATTCTTCATTTTCTGCAATCAGTACTTGGTCATCTGCAAATAAAAGTTCTGAAATATTATTTTCTTCCTCTATTCCTGCTTCTCTACTTATGTTGTCCATGTATGTTATAAACAGCAGTGGGGAGAGCACACATCCTTTACTGTGAATGTTTTTGATGTTCCGGCTTTTGTTCTTATGTAACTTTTATTTGAAATGTATAAACTCTTACAGACCTTGATGAGATGTTTGCTGATTCCATATTTTCTTAAACAATCCCATAGTTTGTTTCTATCGACTCTGTCGAAGGCCTTTTCCAGTCACAGAGCTGAAATGAATGTGTAGAACCACATCTCTGTGGCCGCCAGAGATTCTTCTATCTGTTTGTTTACTGTCCATGACTCGCATCCGTATGTTAGTATTTATTCTATGTAGCACTGTATAACTCTCATTCTGATATCAATTGTCTATCTGTGTGTTTACTGTCCTTGACTCGCACCCGTATATCAGTATTGGTTCTATGTAACACTGTATAAATCTCATTCTGATCTCAACTGACAATGATTTGTTGCATATAATGCTTCTCATTTTCTGGAACGTTGCTTTGACTTGCCACTATTCTGCTCTTGATTTCTGCTCTTGATTTCTGCTCTTGATTTCTGCTCTTGATTTCTGCTCTTGATTTCTGCTCTTGATTTCTGCTCTTGATTTCTGCTCTTGATTTCTGCTCTTGATTTCTGCTCTTGATTTCTGCTCTTGATTTCTGCTCTTGATTTCTGCTCTTGATTTCTGCTCTTGATTTCTGCTCTTGATTTCTGCTCTTGATTTCTGCTCTTGATTTCTGCTCTTGATTTCTGCTCTTGATTTCTGCTCTTGATTTCTGCTCTTGATTTCTGCTCTTGATTTCTGCTCTTGATTTCTGCTTGTAATATGAATGTGGTTATAATATGGACTCTTTATTGGGGCAGCAAAATACAAATATTTGGGTTACAGGGCGGGCAGCAAAATACAAATATTTGAGTTACAGGGCGGGGCAGCAAAATACAAATATTTGGGTTACAGGGTGGGGCAGCAAAATACAAATATTTGGGTTACAGGGCGGGCAGCAAAATACAAATATTTGGGTTACAGGGCGGGGCAGCAAAATACAAATATTTAGGTTACAGGGCGGGGCAGTAAAATACAAATATTTGGGTTACAGGGCGGGGCAGCAAAATACAAATATTTGGGTTACAGGGCAGGGCAGCAAAATACAAATATTTGGGTTACAGGGCGGGCAGCAAAATACAAATATTTGGGTTACAGGGCGAGGCAGCAAAATACAAATATTTGGGTTACAGGGCGGGCAGCAAAATACAAATATTTGGGTTACAGGGCGGGCAGCAAAATACAAATATTTGGGTTACAGGGCGGGGCAACAAAATACAAATATTTGAGTTACAGGGCGGGGCAACAAAATACAAATATTTGGGTTACAGGGTGGGGCAGTAAAATGCAAATATTTGGGTTACAGGGCGAGGCAGCAAAATACAAATATTTGGGTTACAGGGCGGGGCAGCAAAATGCAAATATTTGGGTTACAGGGCGGGGCAGCAAAATGCAAATATTTGGGTTACAGGGCGAAGCAGCAAAATGCAAATATTTGGGTTACAGGGTGGGGCAGTAAATGCAAATATTTGGGTTACAGGGCGGGCAGCAAAATACAAATATTTGGGTTACAGGGCAGGGCAGCAAAATACAAATATTTGGGTTACAGGGCAGGGCAGCAAAATACAAATATTTGGGTTACAGGGCGGGGCAACAAAATACAAATATTTGAGTTACAGGGCGGGGCAACAAAATACAAATATTTGGGTTACAGGGTGGGGCAGTAAAATGCAAATATTTGGGTTACAGGGCGGGGCAGCAAAATGCAAATATTTGGGTTACAGGGCGGGGCAACAAAATACAAATATTTGGGTTACAGGGCGGGGCAGCAAAATACAAATATTTAGGTTACAGGGCGAAGCAGCAAAATGCAAATATTTGGGTTACAGGGCGGGGCAACAAAATTCAAATATTTGGGTTACAGGGTGGGGCAGAAAAAACCAATATTTGGGTTACAGGGCGGCAGCAAAATACAAATATTTGGGTTACAGGGCGGGGCAGCAAAATACAAATATTTGGGTTACAGGGCGAGGCAGCAAAATACAAATATTTGGGTTACAGGGCGGGGCAGCAAAATGCAAATATTTGGGTTAAATGGCGGGGCAGCAAAATGCAAATATTTGGGTTACAGGGCGAAGCAGCAAAATGCAAATATTTGGGTTACAGGGTGGGGTAGTAAAATGCAAATATTTGGGTTACAGGGCGGGCAGCAAAATACAAATATTTGGGTTACAGGGCGGGCAGCAAAATACAAATATTTGGGTTACAGGGCGGGCAGCAAAATACAAATATTTGGGTTACAGGGCGGGGCAACAAAATACAAATATTTGAGTTACAGGGCGGGGCAACAAAATACAAATATTTGGGTTACAGGGTGGGGCAGTAAAATGCAAATATTTGGGTTACAGGCGGGAAGCAAAATGCAAATATTTGGGTTACAGGGCGGGGCAGCAAAATGCAAATATTTGGGTTACAGGGCGGGGCAACAAAATACAAATATTTGGGTTACAGGGCGGGGCAGCAAAATACAAATATTTAGGTTACAGGGCGAAGCAGCAAAATGCAAATATTTGGGTTACAGGGCGGGCAACAAAATTCAAATATTTGGGTTACAGGGTGGGCAGAAAATACAAATATTTGGGTTACAGTGAGGCAGCAAAATACAAATATTTGGGTTACTGGCGGGGCAGCAAATGCAAATATTTGGGTTACAGGGTGGGGCAGCAAAATGCAAATATTTGGGTTACAGGGTGGGGCAGAAAAAAACCAATATTTGGGTTACAGGGCGGGCAGCAAAATACAAATATTTGGGTTACAGGGTGGGGCAGCAAAATGCAAATATTTGGGTTGCAGTGGGCAGCAAAATACAAATATTTGGGTTACAAGGGCCAGCAAAATACAAATATTTGGGTTACAGTGGGGCAGCAAAATACAAATATTTGGGTTACTGGGCAGGACAGCAAAATACAAATATTTGGGTTACAGGGCAGGCAGCAAAATGCAAATATTTGGGTTACAGGGCGGGCAGTAAAATGCAAATATTTGGGTTACAGGCAGGGCAGCAAAATGCAAATATTTGGGTTACAGGGGGGCAGCAAAATGCAAATATTTGGGGTACAGGGTGGGCAGCAAATGCAAATATTTGGGTTACAGGGCGGGGCAACAAAATACAAATATTTGAGTTACAGGGCGGGGCAGCAAAATGCAAATATTTGGGTTACAGGGCGGGGCAGCAAAATGCAAATATTTGGGTTACAGGGCGGGGCAGCAAAATACAAATATTTAGGTTACAGGGAGGGTAGCAAAATACAAATATTTGGGTTACAGGGCGGGCAGCAAAATACAAATATTTGGGTTACAGGTCGGGGCAGCAAAATACAAATATTTGGGTTACAGGTCGGGGCAGCAAAATACAAATATTTGGTTTACAGGGCGGGGAAGTAGAATGCAAATATTTGGGTTACAGGGCGGGCAGCAAAATACAAATATTTGGGTTACAGGGCAGGGCAGCAAAATACAAATATTTGGGTTACAGGGCAGGGCAGCAAAATACAAATATTTGGGTTACAGGGCAGGGCAGCAAAATACAAATATTTGGGTTACAGGGCAGGGCAGCAAAATACAAATATTTGGGTTACAGGGCAGGGCAGCAAAATACAAATATTTGGGTTACAGGGCGGGGCAGTAGAATAGTTATACAATAAAATAAAATTGTTCAATCAGGAAGAACGGATACACACACTCTCCCATCTCCGCACACACTCGCAACTACGCACCCGCAAACATGCACACTACCAACAAACTCATATACACGCCCCCACATGCACCCACATGTTTAAGACGGTCAAGGGGAGAGCACTTAGAATAATCGTAAAACTTTAATCTTATTGAATGATTACAAGATTGACTTCCCTTTACAAACAATGCCCGTCTCTCTCTCTCTATCTCTCTCTATCTATCTATCTCTCTCTCTCTCATTCTCTCTCTCTGGCTAGAATAAATGATCACGTTCAAGGCGTGTATGCGTCTCTCTCTCTCTCTCTCTCTATCTCTCTCTCTTTCTCTCTCTCTCTGGGGTAGAATAAATGATCATGTTCAGCGCTTGTGTGCTCTTATTATTTCCCATCTAGAAGAAGGACAACTCTTGATTTCAAACCTCTGCTGCCTTGAGTCTCTACCTAATCGTAGAAAAGGCTTCGAGAACACTTCCAGAGATTTGAGTGCCTAAGTTAGTTTGAGGTCATCTACAATGTAGTTCTGGCAGCTTCTGTCATTGCTCTGATGGCAATTGCCGGAGCTACGGAGCTCGTGCTTTGTGCAATACTCTCAGCAGATGGCATGCCATTTCTGCGGAGAGGGACCGAGCCGTATGGGGTAAACCCGGTGCAATGAAGTCAATCCTTCGGCTTTTAAAGCCTTTTTTTTAGATCATATTTGATTGAGAAGACAGACCAAGTAGTCCATAAAAAGACAGGTTTTCTGGGCAGATGAGGCTCATCATCCCGGGAGGGCAGGTCGTCTAAGGGTCGTTACCATGACAGAAAATAGCAACCTGCTGTCTTGTAGGTTGACTGGGGACAGCAAAGGCTAACGGAGAGCGAACCCAGTAAACGCTGGCTGAAATCGGACACTTCACCGAAGGATAAGCACTAGAACTCCAAATGTTACTGAACTATGTGACGTAAAACACGTTCTTGGCAACGGCTGTTTATATATCACAATAAGAATAATCAAAATGGCCAAAAACGAACGATCGAGAGAGAGAGACACACACACACACATCTGGACATAGTAAGTTTCTCAAAGAAAAGATGTATATTGAACAATTAGGCAGCAGCAGCAGTGTGTAGCAGCAGCAGTGAGTAGCAGCAGCAGCAGTGTGTAGCAGCAGCAGTGAGTAGCAGCAGCAGTGAGTAGCAGCAGCAGTGGTAGCAGGTATGGGTAGCAGCAGCGTGTGTAGCAGCAGCGTGAGTGGCAGCAGCAGCAGGTGTGAGCGCTGAGTGCAGCAGCAGTGAGTAGCAGCGCAGGGTGCAGCGTAGTGGTGCAGCGCGTGGTGCAGCGCAGTGAGCAGCAGGCGTGAGTGACAGCAATGGTAGCAGTGTCAAAGTCATGAAATGTCGAACAACAACATTGGAATATGTTCAAACAACAAGAAAATAAAACAGTCTGTTAAATCAAGCAGTCAGAGAAGGCAGCCTGTGAGAGCAGGAGATTATGTAAGGAAAGCATGTTCACGCAAACAGTCAGAAGCTCGTCCCAAACGCCTGACTACGCCTAATTCACAGCGGCGAACACAAGAAACCTAAGAAAGATCTGATGTGATTCACAGTTCATAAACAAGCAGAGATTCATGTGATGTGATTCACAGTTCATAAACAAGCAGAGATTCATGTGATGTGATTCACAGTTCATAAACAAGCAGAGATTCATGTGATGTGATTCACAGTTCATAAACAAGCAGAGATTCATGTGATGTGATTCACAGTTCACAAACAAGCAGAGATTCATGTGATGTGATTCACAGTTCACAAACAAGCAGAGATTCATGTGATGTGATTCACAGTTCACAAACAAGCAGAGATTCATGTGATGTGATTCACAGTTCATAAACAAGCAGAGATTCATGTGATGTGATTCACAGTTCATAAACAAGCAGAGATTCATGTGATGTGATTCACAGTTCACAAACAAGCAGAGATTCATGTGATGTGATTCACAGTTCACAAACAAGCAGAGATTCATGTGATGTGATTCACAGTTCATAAACAAGCAGAGATTCATGTGATGTGATTCACAGTTCATAAACAAGCAGAGATTCATGTGATGTGATTCACAGTTCATAAACAAGCAGAGATTCATGTGATGTGATTCACAGTTCATAAACAAGCAGAGATTCATGTGATGTGATTCACAGTTCATAAACAAGCAGAGATTCATGTGATGTGATTCACAGTTCATAAACAAGCAGAGATTCATGTGATGTGATTCACAGTTCATAAACAAGCAGAGATTCATGTGATGTGATTCACAGTTCATAAACAAGCAGAGATTCATGTGATGTGATTCACAGTTCACAAACAAGCAGAGATTCATGTGATGTGATTCACAGTTCATAAACAAGCAGAGATTCATGTGATGTGATTCACAGTTCATAAACAAGCAGAGATTCATGTGATGTGATTCACAGTTCATAAACAAGCAGAGATTCATGTGATGTGATTCACAGTTCACAAGCAAGCAGAGATTCATGTGATGTGATTCACTGTACAAAAGTAAGCAGAGATACATGTGATGTGATTCACAGTACACACGCAAGCAGAGATACGTATGGTGTGTAATATGTCGCTAAGTGAATGTCTAGTTACATCGTCGTTGATGAAGCTTCCAAACCCATAAATGAAAGGAGGTTGACTTGGATGTGACATCAGATAAGAAAGGAGGTTGACTTGGACGTGAGATCAGATAAGAAAGGAGGTTGACTTGGACGTGAGATCAGATAAGAAAGGAGGTTGACTTGGAAGTGAGATCAGATAAGAAAGGAGGTTGACTTGGATGTGAGATCAGATAAGAAAGGAGGTTGACTTGGACGTGAGATCAGATAAGAAAGGAGGTTGACTTGGACGTGAGATCAGATAAGAAAGGAGGTTGACTTGGACGTGACATCAGATAAGAAAGGAGGTTGACTTGGACGTGAGATCAGATAAGAAAGGAGGTTGACTTGGACGTGACATCAGATAAGAAAGGAGGTTGACTTGGACGTGAGATCAGAGAAGAAAGGAGGTTGACTTGGATGTGAGATCAGATAAGAAAGGAGGTTGACTTGGACGTGAGATCAGATAAGAAAGGAGGTTGACTTGGACGTGAGATCAGATAAGAAAGGAGGTTGACTTGGACGTGAGATCAGATAAGAAAGGAGGTTGACTTGGACGTGACATCAGATAAGAAAGGAGGTTGACTTGGACGTGAGATCAGATAAGAAAGGAGGTTGACTTGGACGTGACATCAGATAAGAAAGGAGGTTGACTTGGATGTGACATCAGATAAGAAAGGAGGTTGACTTGGATGTGAGATCAGATAAGAAAGGAGGTTGACTTGGACGTGAGATCAGATAAGAAAGGAGGTTGACTTGGATGTGAGATCAGATAAGAAAGGAGGTTGACTTGGACATGAGACTAGATCACAAGTGAGTTTTTATATCAACAGAAACTTGCAAGAGATTTGCCATATTGCTGAACAGACAAGTCAGATGGTGTACGGTAAACCAAGTGCATCAATGACAGGTGTACCAAGTGCATCAATGACAGGTGCATCAATGACAGGTGCTGATGAAAGCCGCTGTTGTGGAAGTCAGCAAGCAGACCAACTCGTATACTGCTTGACTTCCAAACATACATTTCTTGGAAGTCAGTTCAATGTATTTGAAAATTGTTGTCTACCAAAACAATCAATATCAAATTTCACGTTTTCATTAGAGATTTAGTGGGACGCACGTTCTAGTCCCAACTCATATTGTCTGCATGTTGAGTGGGATGCACGTTCTAGTCCCAACTCATATTGTCTGCATGTTGAGTGGGACACACGTTTTAGTCCCAAAGTTCTAGCGAGTAAGTTGTTATCTACCAAGATGCCTGACGGGGGCGAGTGATGGGTATTGTTTCCCTACCCAAGATATGTAATACAACTTTCTCAAGTACCTTCACTCCATCTGCTCTCAGTGCCACCGAATTTTCGCCCTTTTCTAGGCAAGATGTTCAGCCCGAGGGCGCTGTCAACGAAATATGCCAAGATGGGAGAACTTGTCTGTCCAGGTGAATGTCACATTCAAGATGGCCAACCAGCAGCCAGCAGAAGTCAAGTGTTTCAACTTGAATTAGTGTTGTCTACCAGGGAAACCACAGACAGAACATCAAGGTAAAATCAGAGTTGCACCGGCTGAGATATATTCATTCATCAGTATTCCCAGCCTTTCCTCATCCATGCATCCACAAATTTTCTAGAGGCCTGAAGCTGTCACGTGAGAGGATCGTTACATCAAGTCCAATTTATTTTATTGTCTATTTTACAAGCATTCTACAATATTAGTCTAGTTTATTTTCTCTTTTATAAGCATTCTACAATATTAGTCTAGTTTATTTTCTCTTTTATAAGCATTCTATATTATTAGTCTAGTTTATTTTCTCTTTTATAAGCATTCTATATTATTAGTCTAGTTTATTTTCTCTTTTATAAGCATTCTATATTATTAGTCTAGTTTATTTTCTCTTTTATAAGCATTCTATATTATTAGTCTAGTTTATTTTCTCTTTTATAAGCATTCTATATTATTAGTCTACTTTATTTTCTCTTTTATAAGCATTCTATATTATTAGTCTAGTTTATTTTCTCTTTTATAAGCATTCTATATTATTAGTCTAGTTTATTTTCTCTTTTATAAGCATTCTATATTATTAGTCTAGTTTATTTTCTCTTTTATAAGCATTCTATATTATTAGTCTAGTTTATTTTCTCTTTTACAAGCATTCTACAATATTAGTCTAGTTTATTTTCTCTTTTATAAGCATTCTATATTATTAGTCTAGTTTATTTTCTCTTTTATAAGCATTCTATATTATTAGTCTAGTTTATTTTCTCTTTTATAAGCATTCTACATTATTAGTCTAGTTTATTTTCTCTTTATAGCATTCTATATTATTAGTCTAGTTTATTTTCTCTTTTATAAGCATTCTACATTATTAGTCTAGTTTATTTTCTCTTTTATAAGCATTCTACATTATTAGTCTAGTTTATTTTCTCTTTTATAAGCATTCTACATTATTAGTCTAGTTTATTTTCTCTTTTATAAGCATTCTACATTATTAGTCTAGTTTATTTTCTCTTTTATAAGCATTCTACATTATTAGTCTAGTTTATTTTCTCTTTTATAAGCATTCTACATTATTAGTGATAAATTCTACCTAGCCAGTGTGTATTCTAAGAAGTGAAGTTGTTGTATTCTAGAAGTGAAGTTGTTGTATTCTAGAAGTGAAGTTGTATCCTAGAAGTGAAGTTGTTGTATTCTAGAAGTGAAGTTGTTGTATTCTAGAAGTGAAGTTGTATTCTAGAAGTGAAGTTGTTGTATTCTAGAAGTGAAGTTGTTGTATTCTAGAAGTGAAGTTGTTGTATTCTAGAAGTGAAGTTGTATTCTAGAAGTAAAGTTGTTGTATTCTAGAAGTGAAGTTGTTGTATTCTAGAAGTGAAGTTGTATTCTAGAAGTGAAGTTGTATTCTAGAAGTGAAGTTGTTGTATTCTAGAAGTGAAGTTGTTGTATTCTAGAAGTGAAGTTGTTGTATTCTAGAAGTGAAGTTGTATTCTAGAAGTAAAGTTGTTGTATTCTAGAAGTGAAGTTGTTGTATTCTAGAAGTGAAGTTGTATTCTAGAAGTGAAGTTGTATTCTAGAAGTGAAGTTGTACTGTTGCTGGTCACCTGTTGCTGGTCAACTATTGCTGGTCAACTGTTGCTGGTCAACTGTTGCTGGTCACCGGTTGCTGGTCAACTGTTGCTGGTCATCTGTTGCGGGTCAACTGTTGCTGGTCAACTGTTGCTGGTCACCTTTTTGCTGGTCAACTGTTGCTGGTCAACTGTTGCTGGTCAACTGTTGCTGGTCAACTGTTGCCGGTCAACTGTTGCTGGTCACCTTTTTGCTGGTCAACTGTTGCTGGTCAACTGTTGCTGGTCAACTGTTGCTGGTCATCTGTTGCGGGTCAACTGTTGCTGGTCAACTGTTGCTGGTCACCTTTTTGCTGGTCAACTGTTGCTGGTCAACTGTTGCTGGTCACCTGTTGCTGGTCACCTGTTGCTGGTCAACTGTTGCTGGTCACATGTTGCTGGTCAACTGTTGCCGGTCAACTGTGGATGAATCATGAGGTCAGAAATAACTACTGCTTTATAGACGTCAGAGATGATTGGCTGATTGGCTGTTATAAAGAGAACGTGTTTGTATGTTCATATTACTGCATGGATTAGGGAAGGATGGTGGTTGCCTGTGGGCATCAGTACAAACATGGTAACCAGTAGGTTTATCTATGGATGTCAGTACAAACATGGTAACCAGTAGGTTTATCTATGGATGTCAGTACAAACATGGTAACCAGTAGGTTTATCTATGAATGTCAGTACAAACATGGTAACCAGTAGGTTTATCTATGGATGTCAGTACAAACATGGTAGCCCGTAGGTTTATCTATGGATGTCAGTACAAACATGGTAACCAGTAGGTGTATCTATGGATGTCAGTACAAACATGGTAACCAGTAGGTTTATCTATGGATGTCAGTACAAACATGGTAACCAGTAGGTTTATCTATGGATGTCAGTACAAACATGGTAACCAGTAGGTTTATCTATGGATGTCAGTACAAACATGGTAACCAGTAGGTTTATCTATGGATGTCAGTACAAACATGGTAACCAGTAGGTTTATCTATGGATGTCAGTACAAACATGGTAACCAGTAGGTTTATCTATGGATGTCAGTACAAACATGGTAACCAGTAGGTTTATCTATGGATGTCAGTACAAACATGGTGACCAGTAGGTTTATCTATGGATGTCAGTACAAACATGGTAACCAGTAGGTTTATCTATGGATGTCAGTACAAACATGGTAACCAGTAGGTTTATCTATGGATGTCAGTACAAACATGGTAACCAGTAGGTTTATCTATGGATGTCAGTACAAACATGGTAACCAGTAGGTTTATCTATGGATGTCAGTACAAACATGGTAACCCGTAGGTTTATCTATGGATGTCAGTACAAACATGGTAACCAGTAGGTTTATCTATGGATGTCAGTACAAACATGGTAACCAGTAGGTTTATCTATGGATGTCAGTACAAACATGGTAACCAGTAGGTTTATCTATGGATGTCAGTACAAACATGGTAACCAGTAGGTTTATCTATGGATGTCAGTACAAACATGGTAACCAGTAGGTTTATCTATGGATGTCAGTACAAACATGGTAACCAGTAGGTTTATCTATGGATGTCAGTACAAACATGGTAACCAGTAGGTTTATCTATGGATGTCAGTACAAACATGGTAACCAGTAGGTTTATCTATGGATGTCAGTACAAACATGGTAACCAGTAGGTTTATCTATAGATGTCAGTACAAACATGGTAACCAGTAGGTTTATCTATGGATGTCAGTACAAACATGGTAACCAGTAGGTTTTTCTATGGATGTCAGTACAAACATGGTAACCAGTAGGTTTATCTATGGATGTCAGTACAAACATGGTAACCAGTAGGTTTATCTATGGATGTCAGTACAAACATGGTAACCAGTAGGTTTATCTATGGATGTCAGTACAAACATGGTAACCAGTAGGTTTATCTATGGATGTCAGTACAAACATGGTAACCAGTAGGTTTATCGCAATATGTCATGTTCTATGCTCGCAATATGCCATGTTCTATGCTCGCAATATGTCATGTTCTATGCTCGCAATTTGTCATGTAATCTTGTGGCTGTTATGTATTGGTTGTGATGACGTATGTACTTAAGAATTAAACCAATGGACGCGTAGATCGTCTCCCGGGATATTTTTAAACAAGGGGAGTGTAGTGAGTTTATTTGTCAGTGATTACATTTGGGATTGTCTTCCCCTGACTGTATACTGCAGAATCCACTCTCTTACAATCCATGATATACATTTGCTGGCCTAGTTTCTGCCTTTGTCGACATGGTCCACTTGAAGATGGAAATTGAATTTTAAGTGGCTAATTAAGACAGATATGGTTAGTGAAAGTCTGTTGTAACATCTACCTCCTCCTGACATGTGTCGCAGACATCAACACTGCACGCGCGTGTGAGAGCTTGTGTGGCAGAGTAGGGTAGAACTGTTAGTATGTTTGTCAGGCAGTATGTGTGAGAGCGTGTGTGGCAGAGTAGGACAGAACTGTTAGTATGTTTGTCAGTCAGTATGTGTGAGAGCTTGTGTGGCAGAGTAAGACAGAACTGTTAGTATGTTTGTCAGTCAGTATGTGTGAGAGCTTGTGTGGCAGAGTAGGACAGAACTGTTAGTATGTTTGTCAGTCAGTATGTGTGAGAGCGTGTGTGGCAGAGTAGGACAGAACTGTTAGTATGTTTGTCAGTCAGTATGTGTGAGAGCTTGTGTGGCAGAGTAGGACAGAACTGTTAGTATGTTTGTCAGTCAGTATGTGTGAGAAATTGTGTGGCAGAGTAAGACAGAACTGTTAGTATGTTTGTCAGTCAGTACGTGTGAGAAATTGTGTGACAGAGTAAGACAGAACTGTTAGTATGTTTGTCAGTCAGTATGTGTAAGAGATTGTGTGGCAGAGTAGGGCAGAACTGTTAGTATGTTTGTCAGTCAGTATGTGTAAGAGCTTGTGTGGCAGAGTAGGGCAGAACTGTTAGTATGTTTGTCAGTCAGTATATGTGAGAATTTGTGTGGCAGAGTAGGGCAGAACTGTTAGTGTGTTTGTCAGTCAGTATGTGTGAGAACTTGTGTGGCAGAGTAGGGCAGAACTGTTAGGTGAAACTCATCGTACGGTTGAGGCGAACGCAGAGACAGTGATAAAATCCATCCATGATCATGTATGCCCCACCTGTGATAAGGATGCATTATAAGATTGGACTCTACAGACACCTCCACGGACATCAGAGGTGTCTGTAGAGTCCAATCACGTCTGAGACTGTTGTTATAACCACTAGCAATAGACGGCTATTAGTATTTGTATTAATTGAGTGAGTGGGGAAGTGAGTGAATGACGCTGTGAGTTATGTTATGTTATGTTATGCGATCGACGTCATGGCACATTTGGCGTTCTCATTCGTGCTCTGTCCTCCGCTGCAGCAGTCATCCCAAAGTTCATTTGCTCACAGTACCCATGAGAAGTTGATTACTATATCTTCTCTCTCTACCACGAAGACGACACTGTCTGGTATGTCTAAACTTAACGCCTAATTATCGAACTCGTTCCAGTGTCTGAGACCCGCCCATGTCACACAATTGAGAGCGTACCGCATTGGTGATATCGGCTCTGTCCATACTTCTGCCCACTTGAGTCGAGGCATTGTTTGCAAGAGAGTCAGCACGCTCGTTACCCCGTACTCCAGCATGTCCAGGTGTGTACAGCCAAGTCATTTTCTTGAGATGTTATCTCCGAATGCTGTCCACCCATTCCACACGCATACTTCCAGATTCAATCAGTTGAAGCATATTCATCGAGTCTGATATGATGATCGTATGGGTAACCTGTTGCTCAGCCACCCATGACAGAGCCCTGGAGGCAGCGGTGATCTCCATAGTCATGCTCGATGTCGTTGTCTCGAAAGCCCCGCAGTCCTCATGTGCAAGAATCTCCGCATTGACAATGCCCAGGGCCCATTCTCTACGGCAGCGTCCAAGTGTACTGACAACCCTGGCGTAAGCAGTCATATCCTCTGATATAGGCATCCATTCTTCACCATGCCTCAGCTCATCTAGAGTACAGACCTGTTTAATAACATCCTCTGCCTCGGCCATCCAGGATCGGCCTGTCTTCAAACGCCTGCCATTGTTCTCATTTATGGATTTGTGCAGAGGATGATTTGTGTCCGCAGAAACTCTCAGATAAGATTTTACCTATGCGACTTTGTGTCTCATGGCCATCGTTGGCAATCCAATGACATAGCGCATTGTCTCACAAGAAGTGTTACGTGTGCAACCAAGTATAAGCCTCATCGCTTCATTTTGGATCCTGTCTAACTTATCCAGCGATGTTCTGCTTACTGTCAGAAGAGCAAGACCATAGTCAGCCATGCTCAGCACTCACGCTGTCAGTGGGTAAGTGAGCAAATATGTGTGCGTGTCAGCGAGTGAGTGAGAAAATCTGAGATATTTAAATGGGAAAACCCAAGTCTCTCTTGTACTGTACTTGTCTCTGACATGTCTCTTGTACTGTACCTGTCTTGACATGTCTCTTGTACTGTACCTGTCTCTGACATGTCTCTTGTACTGTACCTGTCTTTGACATGTCTCTTGTACTGTACCTGTCTCTGACATGTGTCTTGTACTGTACCTGTCTGTGACATGTCATGACATTATTATGCTAAACTGTCGGTGTATATATTGATGGCTTTATCTCTGTCCTGTCCGTATTAGTCTAAGCTATATGACCATCTTCTATCTGTCCATCTTCTATCTGTCCACATCTTCTATCTGTCCATCTTCTATCTGTCCATCTTCTATCTGTCCACATCTTCTATCTGTCCATCTTCTATCTGTCCATCTTCTATCTGTCCATATCTTCTATCTATCCATCTATCTGTCCATCTTCTATCTGTCCATCTTCTATATGTCCATCTTTTATCTGTCCATCTTCTATCTGTCCACATCTTCTATCTGTCCACATCTTCTATCTGTCCACATCTTCTATCTGTCCAAATCTTCTATCTGTCCATATCTTCTATCTGTCCATCTATCTGTCCATCTATCTGTCCATCTATCTGTCCATCTTCTATTTGTCCGTCTTCTATCTGTCCATCTTCTATCTGTCCACATCTTCTATCTGTCCACATCTTCTATCTGTCCATCTTCTATCTGTCCACATCTTCTATCTGTCCACATTTTCTATCTGTCCACATCTTCTATCTGTCCACATTTTCTATCAGTTCACATCTTCTATCTGTCCATCTTCTATCTGTCCATATTCTATCTGTCCATCTTCTATCTGTCCATCTTCTATATGTCCATCATCTATCTGTCCATCTTCTATCTGTCCACATCTTCTATCTATCCGTCTTCTATCTGTCCATCTTCTATCAGTCCATCTTCTATCTGTCTACATCTTCTATCTGTCCACATCTTCCATCTGTCCATCTTCTATATGTCCATCTTCTATCTGTCCATCTTCTATCTGTCCATCTTCTATCTGTCCATCTTCTATCTGTCCATCTTCTATCTGTCCATCTTCTATCTGTCCACATCATCTATCTGTCCATCTTCTATCTGTCCATATCTTCTATCTATCCATCTATCTGTCCATCTTCTATCTGTCCATCTTCTATCTGTCCATCTTTTATCTGTCCATCTTCTATCTGTCCACATCTTCTATCTGTCCACATCTTCTATCTGTCCAAATCTTCTATCTATCCATATCTTTTATCTGTCCATCTATCTGTCCATCTATCTGTCCATCTTCTATCTGTCCGTCTTCTATCTGTCCATCTTCTATCTGTCCATCATCTATCTGTCCATCTTCTATCTGTCCACATCTTCTATCTGTCTATATCTTCTATCTGTTCACATCTTCTATCTGTCCACATCTTCTATCTGTCCATCTTCTATCTGTCCATCTTCTATCTGTCCATCTTCTATCTGTCCATCATCTATCTGTCCATCTTCTATCTGTCCACATCTTCTATCTATCCGTCTTCTATCTGTCCATTTTCTATCTGTTCATCTTCTATCTGTCCATCTTATATCTGTCCACATCTTCTATCTGTCCGTCTTCTATCTGTCCATCTTCTATCTGTCCATCTTCTATCTGTTCACATCTTCTATCTGTCCGTCTTCTATCTGTCCATCTTCTATCTGTTCACATCTTCTATCTGTCCATCTTCTATCTGTCCATCTTCTATCTGTCCATATTCTATCTATCCACATCATCTATCTGTCCATCTTCTATCTGTCCATATATTCTATCTATCCATCTATCTGTCCATCTTCTATCTGTCCATCTTCTATCTGTCCATCATCTATCTGTCCATCTTCTATCTGTCCACATCTTCTATCTGTTCACATCTTCTATCTGTCCACATCTTCTGTCTGTCCATCTTGTATCTGTCCGTCTTCTATCTGTCCATCTTCTATCTGTCCATCTTCTATCTGTCCATCTTCTATCTGTCCATCTTCTATCTGTCCACATCTTCTATCTGTTCATCTTCTATCTGTCCATCTTCTATCTGTCCACATCTTCTATCTGTCCGTCTTCTATCTGTCCATCTTCTATATGTCCATCTTCTATCTGTCCATCTTCTATCTGTCCATCTTCTATCTGTCCACATCTTCTATCTGTCCACATCTTCTATCTGTCCACATCTTCTATCTGTCTACATCTTCTATCTGTCCACATCTTCTATCTGTACATCTTCTATCTGTCCACATCTTCTATCTGTCCATCTATCTGTCCATCTATCTGTCCATCTTCTATCTGTCCGTCTTCTATCTGTCCATCTTCTATCTGTCTATCTTCTATCTGTCCATCTATCTGTACATCTTCTATCTGTCCACATCTTCTATCTGTCCATCTATCTGTCCATCTATCTGTCCATCTTCTATCTGTCCGTCTTCTATCTGTCCATCTTCTATCTGTCTATCTTCTATCCGTCCACATCTTCTATCTGTCCATCTTCTATCTGTCCACATCTTCTATCTGTCCGTCTTCTATCTGTCCATCTTCTATATGTCCATCTTCTATCTGTTTACATCTTCTATCTGTCCGTCTTCTATCTGTACATCTTCTATCTGTTTACATCTTCTATCTGTCCATCTTCTATCTGTCCTTCTATCTGTCCATCTTCTATCTGTTTACATCTTCTATCTGTCCGTCTTCTATCTGTACATCTTCTATCTGTTTACATCTTCTATCTGTCCATCTTCTATCTGTCCATCTTCTATCTGTCCATCTTCTATCTGTTTACATCTTCTATCTGTCCATCTTCTATCTGTCCATCTTCTACAGACAAAACTCTAGTCGTGCGAGATGAAGAAATCCAGTTTCTCTTCCAGAAAACAATCTCTTCCATCATTGTTGATTGGGTATGCTAGACGGATATCATTGGTGATGGGGTATGCTAGGCGGATATCATTGTTGATGGGGTATGCTAGACGGATATCATTGTTGATTGGGTATGCTAGACGGATATCATTGGTGATGGGGTATGCTAGGCGGATATCATTGTTGATGGGGTATGCTAGACGGATATCATTGTTGATGGGGTATGCTAGGCGGATATCATTGTTCATGGGGTATGCTAGACGGATATCATTGTTGATGGGGTATGCTAGGCGGATATCATTGTTCATGGGGTATGCTAGACGGATATCATTGTTCATGGGGTATGCTAGACGGATATCATTGTTGATGGGGTATGCTAGGCGGATATCAACTACAATCTGACTATTGTGTTGGATATCCTCCGCCTACAGACGTGGACCATCTCCGCCCCACAGACGTGGACCACCTCCGTCGTGGAGACCTCACAACCTCCCTGTGTATCACTGACTGTGTCAGTTTAGGATTAAAGGTCATAGACTTTATCCGTCGCTATGAGCACGTGGTGCTTTGTTTAAAGATTAACAAATGTAGCGTCTGGTGGCAGTAACAAATGTGCGCTTTGTTTCCTTAGACTAGCACGACACGATAGTGGCCAGGTGCCTAAGCAAACGTGCATGCCAAACTATTGCTTTATAAGTTGATGGTTGGCTGCGCTAGTGTGTAATTGTCTGTGATATCGTTGGTAAATTTCTTTACACAAAAAAATATGGACTTTTCAATTTTCTTTGTATTTCTTTGTGGTAGTATATGTCATCTTGTATTTGTATGTATGTATGTGTATGTATGTATGTATGTATGTATGTATGTATGTATGTATGTATGTATGTATGTATGTATGTATGTATGTATGTATGTATGTATGTATGTATGTGTGTGTGTGTGTATGTGTGTATGTGTGTATGTATGTGTGTGTGTGTATGTATGTATGTATGTATGTATGTATGTATGTATGTATGTATGTATGTATGTATGTATGTATGTATGTATGTATGTATGTATGTATGTATGTATGTATGTATGTGTGTGTGTGTGTTGTATGTATGTATGTATGAATGTATGTATGTATGTATGTGTGTGTGTGTGTGTGTATGTATGTATGTATGTATGTGTGTATGTATGTATGTATGTATGTATGTATGTATGTATGTATGTACGCAAGCGAGACATGGACAGTGTATAGCAGACACGCAAGAAAATTAAACCATTTCCACACAAGCTGTCTACGCAGAATACTAAAAATAAACTGGCAGGACAAAATTCCAGACAGCGAAGTCCTCACAAGAGCAAAGATCCCAAGCGTCAACACCCTGTTGCAGAAGGCCCAACTGAGATGGGTCGGTCACGTTGCTCGAATGCCTGATAAACGCATCCCAAAACAGTTGATTATGGCGAGCTTGAAGGGGGCAGACGTTTAGCTGGTGGACAGAAAAACGCTTTAAAGACACTCTTAAAGTGTCTCTGAAATGCTTCGATATAGACAATACGTGCTGGGAATCCCTTGCGCAAGATCGCCAAATGTGGCGCTGTAACAACAAAGAGGAACCCGAATGGCTGAGAATCATCGTATTGTTGAGTCACAGAGAAAACGAGCAGCGCGAAAAGACAGAGCACACAACACGCACATGTCTAACCTTGATCCTGTATGCCCCACCTGTGGTCGGGGATTCTGTTCTAGGATTGGACTCTACAGTCACCTCCGCACACACCAGAGAGGTGCAACAATACACGTCTGAGATTGTTGTCATCATCGCTTGCGATGGACGGCTATTATGTGTGTATGTATGTATGTATGTTCGCGTGATTTACATATGGATACAAGTGGGTTTTTCTCTGTTCATGTGTTGTGCATCACTCACCGTAGTGTATATGTGTGTTTGTTATAGCAAATTTGTGTGTCTGTTTGTACATATGTGCTGTCCCGTGATTTGTGTGCGTGTGTATATGTGTATATGTCTGTTTGTTACCGCAAATATGTGCTATAATTGAAAAAGATGTATGTCTAGTCTAGTCTGTGCTATAATTTAAAAAGATGTATGTCTAGTCTAATATGTGCTATAATTGGAAAAGATGTATGTCTAGTCTAGTCTGTGCTATAATTGGAAAGATGTGTGTCTAGTCTATTCTGTGCTATAATTAGGAACAATTTATGTCTAGTTTATGAACTATAATTGAAAAGATGAATGTCTAAGTCTAGTCTGTGCTATAATTGGAAAGATGTATGTCTAGTCCAGTCTGTGCTATAATTGGAAAGATGTGTGTCTAATCTATTCTGTGCTATAATTTGAAAAAATGTATGTCTAGTCCAGTTTGTGCTATAATTGGAAAGATATGTGTATAGTCCCGTATGTGCTATAACAGAAAAAAAATTATGTCTGGTTCTAGCCTGTGCTATAATTGGAAAGATGTATATCTAGTTTAGTCTGTGCTATAATTGGAACGATGTGTCTAGTGTAGTCTGTGCTATAATTGGGAAAGATGTATGTCTAGTCTAGTCTGTGCTATAATTGGAAAGATGTATGTCTAGTCTAGTCTGTGCTATAATTGGAAAGATGTATGTCTAGTCTAGTCTGTGCTATAATTGGAAAGATGTATGTCTAGTCTAGTCTGTGCTATAATTAGAAAGATGTATGTCTAGTCTAGTCTGTGCTATAATTGGAAAGATGTATGTCTAGTCTAGTCTGTGCTATAATTGGAAAGATGTATGTTTAGTCTAGTCTGTGCTATAATTGGAAAGATGTATGTTTAGTCTAGTCTGTGCTATAAGTTGCTGGAGTTCATCTATCATCAAAGGTAATGCGGTCACCCTTGGGATCACCACTGAGGTCACCACTAAGGGCACCACTGAGGTCACCACTAAGGTCACCACTGAGGTCACCACTAAGGTCACCACTAAGGTCACCACTAAGGTCACCACTGAGGTCACCACTAAGGTCACCACTCAGATCACCGAAGTTGATCACGCGTTACGCTACTGACCACAAGCCATGGAAATTTTGAAGTTCGAGGTCAGCGTGGGCCAACATCTCTCGATGTTCATATCTTGCACGGTTGAACAAATTGTACACGGTTGAACATGTAGTGCACGGTTGAACATATGGTGTACGGTTGAACATATTGTACACGGTTGAACATGTAGTGCACGGTTGAACATATTGTACACGGTTGAATATGTAGTGCACGGTTGAACATATTGTACACGGTTGAACATGTAGTGCACGGTTGAACATATTGTACACGGTTGAACATGTAGTGCACGGTTGGACATATAGTGCACGGTTGAACATATGGTGCACGGTTGGACATATGGTGCGCAGTTAGACATATGGTGCACGGTTGGAGATATAGTGCATGGTTGGACATATGGAGCACGGTTGAACATATGGTACACGGTTGAACATATTTTGCACGGTTGAACATATTGTACACGGTTGAACATATGGTACACGGTTGAACATATTTTGCACGGTTGAACATATGGTACACGGTTGAACATATTTTGCACGGTTGAACATATTGTACACGGTTGAACATATAGTACACGGTTGAACATATTGTACACGGTTGAACATATTGTACACGGTTGAACATATTGTACACGGTTGAACATATGGTACACGGTTGAACATATGGTGCACAGTTGGACATATGGTGCACAGTTGGACAACATAAATCCTGATCCAGGATGTGTTACAACTACCTCTGAAGCCGGAGTAAAAGCTCGCCTGAATGATGAGGTACACTAGTAATAATGATGAGGTAGACTAGTGATAATGATGAGGTAGACTAGTGATAATGATGAGGTAGACTAGGGATAATGATGAGGTAGACAAGAGATAATGATGAGGTAGACTAGAGATAATGATTAGGTACACTAGAGATAAGGATAAGGTACACTAGTAATAATGATGAGGTACACTAGTGATAATGATGAGGTAGACTAGGGATAATGATGAGGTACACTAGAGATAATGATGAGGTAGACTAGGGATAATGATGAGGTACACTAGAGATAATGATGAGGTAGACTAGAGATAATGATGAGGTACACTAGAGATAATGATGAGGTAGACTAGGGATAATGATGAGGTAGACTAGAGATAATGATGAGGTACATTAGAGATAATGATGAGGTAGACTAGAGATAATGATAAGGTACACTAGTGATAATGATGAGGTAGACTAGAGATAATGATGAGGTACACTAGAGATAATGATGAGGTAGACTAGAGATAATGATGAGGTAGACTAGAGATAATGATGAGGTACATTAGAGATAATGATGAGGTAGACTAGAGATAATGATAAGGTACACTAGTGATAATGATGAGGTAGACTAGGGATAATGATGAGGTACACTAGAGATAATGATAAGGTACACTAGTGATAATGATGAGGTACACTAGAGATAATGATGAGGTACACTAGAGATAATGATGAGGTAGACTAGAGATAATGATGAGGTAGACTAGAGATAATGATGAGGTACATTAGAGATAATGATGAGGTACACTAGAGATAATGATGAGGTACATTAGAGATAATGATGAGGTACACTAGTGATAATAAAAGCATACCTTCATATTAGATGTTATATTAGATGTTATATTAGATGTTATATTAATTGTTATATCATGGGCTATATCTTTTTCTTGTTTCAACGCCCGCTGTCAGTTTAGGTTCAAGTCATAACGCCTGGTCTGGAGCTTCTGAGTTTTGCGTGAGGCCTATTTACCAGTGTCCCTCACCATGTGGTCTGCCTTCGCTGTCTTCAGAGGTACTTGAAGATTAGATCCTTCAAGTGTGATCGTTGCAGGAAGCATGTTGATGTTGTTCACGAAACACTTGCCAAGAGTCCTCATACAATCGGTACTTTTATGGTCAGTGTTGTATAGTGAAGTGCAAGTTCTCTATCAGATTTCCTGCATTTAGTGAGGTCGTTCCGTACGCATCGTAGGATAAACACTCTTTAATGATCTTTTTATTGCTGTATATTTGGGCTTGGATCTACGCCAAAGAGCATTAACTACTTTGTGCTGACTGGGTGAGGTCGCTCCGGTTTAGGAGCATGCTCGGTCGTTCTAGGACTAGTCACTGGAACTTTCACCTTTCTTGTATTCATTGCTCTTTTACGATCATTTTTCGCCGTATGTTTGGGCTTTATGACCTTCGCCAAAGAGTATGTCCACAATATGCGCTCTACAATATGAGGTCGTTCCAGATTAGGAACATTCTCAGTCATAAGAGACACATGTACTTGTCACACAAACGATCATTTTGTGGCTGTTTAATTGGTCTTTATATGATCTGAGCCATGGTGTTTGAACGTCATCTTACTCTGTGTAGGATGATCGACGTCCGAAAAGTATCGCCCTTAGCCAATGCTTGGGTTTGTACCAGTCAAGCCTTTGCATTACCGGTCTTACTTTTTAATCCACGGTGAGTTTATTCCTGACTAGGAGTATTCTCATCCGTTGTCGTATTATCGTGTCGGCACTTGGCAATTTGCAATGTCTACACTGCATTTTCCCTGTCCACGGGAAACACTGGACTGGGGCTGCGCACAGATATTCTAGAGAGTCGTTTCATTCGGCGCTAGCAAGCAACTAAAATTTTGCGCTCTCCAACATCACCCACCTCACTCCTTCCGGGGATGTTAATTGTTATTGCAACAGTACCTTGTCCATTTGTCCCAGGGAGGGCCGTTTCGTTAGGCACTAAAACGTAACTTTAGGATTTTCGCTTGGGCAACCTTACCCAGTAAATGTATCTACTCTAGGCCTATGATAGGGAGTTTACATCAATCTTCCCATGTGTCGTCACGATACGTTACAATGTTTTCAGAGACACTTGCCGAGACCGTTGATTCGTTACCATCGTTCTCATTTATTCTTGCTTCACAGCTGGCAATTTTAGTACAGCCATTTACTCCGGGAGAGTTGGCATTCATTTACAGACGACTCGTACGCTACTATTTCTTACGTTTCAGCAATTATTTCATCCGACTTCGGCCATCAGATGCGTGCATTTTGATCATGGCTTTTTTTATCCGCATTACTTGTCCGTGCTTGCACTACTACCACTACCTGTAGCTCTCCCTCGATCCCTACCGTCTTAGCCAGACATGATCCACACTCTGTTTCCAGGGCCACCTCGTGAAGGTGGGGTAGGATCTTGAATAGCGCCAGCTTACTAAACCTGGCTCGACGTTGTCCCTAGAATTTCGCCGTTGACTCCGTGTGCTATATTAGATACAATATGGGGTCAAAGGAGCAAGGAAGCGGCGCGCCAGGATTAAAGAGATGGTTCTAATCCCCTGCTCTCACCTCCAAGTGGTGACCCTGGTAAAAGACGGTAGTTCCGGTCTGGCTAAGAGTGCATGTGCCATGGGAGAGCTACTCTGGGGCAAGTAGAGATGCAAAGGTAGTCATGCTTGATGGGATCCGCTCGCAACACAGACGAGTGAACTCCCAGAGTGACTATTAATGCTCGCCTCTCCCGGCCGATGGGAAAAGCTAGAACGATACATTTGGAACCTCGCGGGGCGGAACTCGGAGCCCACGCATTCTCTTTCTTGATGCACTTCTCTTGAGCCAATGAGTATGTCGGGTGATGAGTTGGGCCGCGCGTTGGTCCACATGGGTCAAAAGTCAGAATCAAAACCATCGAAGGGACGTTGACCCGCGTGTGGCGAAATTCGAAGCCCAAGCATGCTCTCTCTTGGACCACGACCCTAGAGCCGATGAGTTTGCTGGGTGCCGAGTTGAACCGCACGTTGGTCCACATAGGTCAAAAGTCTAGCCCCATCACAGAGATGGGGGCACGAATCAAAGCCATCGAAGAGACGTTGACCCGCGTGTGCCGAAACTCGAAGCCGAACATACTCTCTCTTGAGGCACTACTCTAGAGCCGATGAGTATGCAGGGAGTCGAGTTGAGATGCACGTGGGCATCATGGTGAGGTAGGCACCACAGCAGAACGAGCACGCACGCTGGCAAAGCCATAGCGGGCCCCATCGAGGGGCAGGCCGGCACGGCAAGCACGGAAAGCAAGGCAAGCGCGGCAGCAGCAAGCGTGGCAGGCGAGAGGGTGTACGTCCCACCCAAATGTGCAAAACAACTGGAAAGCCCAGCAGAGGTAAAGCCAGTGCGCTCGCAGGGAAATACTGCTACCTTGTAGTTGATTGGGGACAATCAAAGGCTAGCGGAGCAAACCGCAAACAAACCTGAACGAGCGGTAAACCAAGGTGTTCATTAAAACGACCAGTTTTGCTGGGTAGATGGCGTTCGTAAGCCCGGGAGGGCAGGCCGTCTAAGGGTCGCTGTCCTGGAAGAAAATAGCAACCCATTGCCTTGTGGGTTACGGCTGGGGACAGTCAAAGGTTGGCGGAGAGCGAACCACACACAATAGCTGGCTGAAATCGAACACCCCACCCAAAGATAGCAACTGTGCTCCAATAGGTGCTGAAGGCTGGTGCACGTACATTACGTTCTGATGTTTGGATGTTTATATATCACAATAAAATGATAAAAATGGTCTTAGAACGATTGCAAGAGAGAGAGATACCATATTAGATGTGATATAATGTGCTATATTAGATATCATATTAGATGTGATATAATGTGCTATATTAGATATCATATTAGATGTGATATAATGTGATATATTAGATATCATATTAGATGTAATATCATGTGCTATATTAGATATCATATTAGATGTGATATAATGTGCTATATTAGATATCATATTAGATGTGATATCATGTGCTATATTAGATATCATATTAGATGTGATATCATGTGCTATATTAGATATCATATTAGATGTGATATAATGTGCTATATTTGATATCATATTAGATGTGATATAATGTGCTATATTAGATATCATATTAGATGTGATATAATGTACTATATTAGATATCATATTAGATGTGATATAATATGCTATATTAGATATCATATTAGATGTGATATAATGTGCTATATTAGATATCATATTAGATGTAATATCATGTGCTATATTTGATATCATATTAGATGTAATATCATGTGCTATATTAGATATCATATTAGATGTAATTTCATGTGCTATATTAGATATCATATTAGATGTAATATAATGTGCTATATTAGATATCATATTAGATGTAATTTCATGTGCTATATTAGATATCATATTAGATGTGATATAATGTGCTATATTTGATATCATATTAGATGTAATATAATGTGCTATATTAGATATCATATTAGATGTGATATAATGTGCTATATTAGATATCATATTAGATTTGATATAATGTGCTATATTTGATATCATATTAGATGTAATACCATGTGCTATATTAGATATCATATTAGATGTAATTTCATGTGCTATATTAGATATCATATTAGATGTAATATCATGTGCTATATTTGATATCATATTAGATGTTATATAATGTGCTATATTTGATATCATATTAGATGTAATATCATGTGCTATATTAGATATCATATTAGATGTAATATCATGTGCTATATTTGATATCATATTAGATGTAATATCATGTGCTATATTAGATATCATATTAGATGTAATTTCATGTGCTATATTAGATATCATATTAGATGTAATATAATGTGCTATATTTGATATCATATTAGATGTTATATAATGTGCTATATTTGATATCATATTAGATGTAATATCATGTGCTATATTAGATATCATATTAGATGTAATTTCATGTGCTATATTAGATATCATATTAGATGTAATATCATGTGCTATATTTGATATCATATTAGATGTAATATCATGTGCTATATTAGATATCATATTAGATGTAATTTCATGTGCTATATTAGATATCATATTAGATGTAATATCATGTGCTATATTTGATATCATATTAGATGTTATATAATGTGCTATATTTGATATCATATTAGATGTAATACCATGTGCTATATTAGATATCATATTAGATGTAACATCATGTGCTATATTAGATATCATATTAGATGTGATATAATGTGCTATATTATATATCATATTAGATGTAATATCATGTGCTATATTAGATATCATATTAGATGTGATTTCATGTGCTATATTAGATACTATATATATATATATAATAGCTTGTCCTGAACAGAACGTTGCCACCCCAACAGTCCTTCAGAATTTCTTTCTCTCATAGGCCAGACACATGATGTTCAATGGAAAAGAAAATGCCAGCTGAAGCGATCCATTAACGATAAACTTGTCAGAGATAATGGAAGAGATAATACAGAGAAATGTGTGTCAGAGAAAGTGGGAGAAATGTGTGTCAGAGAAAGTGGGAGAAATGTGTGTCAGAGAAAGTGGGAGAAATGTGTGTTAGAGAAAGTGGGAGAAATGTGTGTCAGAGAAAGTGGAAGAAATGTGTGTCAGAGAAAGTGGGAGAAATGTGTGTCAGAGAAAGTGGGAGAAATGTGTGTCAGAGAAAGTGGGAGAAATGTGTGTCAGAGAAAGTGGGAGAAATGTGTGTCAGAGAAAGTGGGAGAAATGTGTGTCAGAGAAAGTGGGAGAAATGTGTGTCAGAGAAAGTGGGAGAAATGTGTGTCAGAGAAAGTGGAGAAATGTGGTCAGAGAAAGTGGGAGAAATGTGTATCAGAGAAAGTGGGAGAAATGTGTGTCAGAGAAAGTGGGAGAAATGTGTGTCAGAGAAAGTGGGAGAAATGTGTGAAGATCTTTAGGAAAAGGTAAAGCGTTAGAGGAAAGGTAATAAGAGACAAACAGAGGAAGAGAATGTTTGAGAGAAAGAAACATTGAGAGAAAGAGACAATCAGTTAAAGTGAAGAGAGAGAGATAAAGAGAGAGATAAAGAGAGAGAGAGATAAAGAGAGAGAAATACACAGAGAGAGAGATAGAGAGAGATAGAGATAAAGAAAAGGAGAGAGATAGATAGAGAGAGAGAAATAAAGAGAGATATAAAGAGAGAGAGATAAAGAGAGAGATCAAGAGAGAGATAAAGAGAGATAAAAAGAGATAAATAAAGAGAGATAAAAAAAAGAGAGATAAAGAGGGAGATAAAGAGAGAGATAAAGAGAGAGATGAGCGAGATATAGAGATAGAGAGAGAGAGCGAAATAAAGAGAGTGATAAAGATAGAGATAAAAGGAGAGATAAAGAGAGAGAGATAAGGAGAGAGATAGAGAGAGAGCGCGAAATAAAGAGAGAGAGACAAAGAGAAAAAGAGATAGAGATAGAGAAATAGAGAGAGAGAGAGATAACGAAGGTATAAAGAGAGAACAAACCAAACAGGGAAATCACATCTAATTCATACATTTCAATGTTGATGATTTATTTGTGGCTGAGAAGTATTTGTATTTGACAAACAATCATAGACCGATCACACGTTGCCTTCAATCATAGACAGACCACACGTTGCCTTCAATCATAGACAGACCACACGTTGGGTTCAATCTAAGACAGACCACACGTTGCTTCAATCATAGACAGACCACACGTTGCCTTCAATCATAGACAGACCACACGTTGGTTCAATCATAGACAGACCACACGTTGCTTCAATCATAGACAGACCACACTTGCTTCAATCATAGACAGACCACACGTTGCTTCAATCATAGACAGACCACACGTTGTTCAATCATAGACAGACACTTGCCTTCAATCATAGACAGACCACACGTTGGGTTCAATCATAGACAGACCACACGTTGGGTTCAATCATAGACAGACCACATGTTGCCTTCAATCATAGACAGACCACACGTTGCCTTCAATCATAGACAGACCACACGTTGGGTTCAATCATAGACAGACCACACGTTGCTTCAATCATAGACAGACCACACGTTGGTTCAATCATAGACAGACCACACGTTGCTTCAATCATAGACAGACCACACGTTGCCTTCAATCATAGACAGACCACACGTTGCCTTCAATCATAGACAGACCACACGTTGCTTCAATCATAGACAGACCACACGTTGCCTTCAATCATAGACAGACCACACGTTGCCTTCAATCATAGACAGACCACACGTTGGGTTCAATCATAGACAGACCACACGTTGGGTTCAATCATAGACAGACCACACGTTGCCTTCAATCATAGACAGACCACACGTTGCCTTCAATGATAGACAGACCACACGTTGGGTTCAATCATAGACAGACCACATGTTGCCTTCAAGAAATTTCAATCATAGACAGACCACACGTTGGGTTCAATCATAGACAGACCACACGTTGCCTTCAATCATAGACAGACCACACGTTGCCTTCAATCATAGACAGACCACACGTTGCCTTCAATCATAGACAGACCACATGTTGCCTTCAATCATAGACAGACCACATGTTGCCTTCAAGAAATTGCTATCATATGTCATAGAAATATGTCTAAGATATAAATATGATATCGATACCGTTATCGATATCTGGTGTTTTGTTTAGCTTTTATGTATGAATAGCAACCATGCAAATGTTGTATCAATAGCAACAATGCAAATGTTGTATCAATAGCAACAATGCAAATATTGTATCAATAGAATCCATGAGGATGTTGTAGAAAAGGTGGTAGACGTGTGTGTAACACAGAAACTGGACTGAAGCTACCAAGATTGCGAACAGTGTATCAATGATGCCGGCATTTGTCAGCATGTGATCAAGTATTGCCCAACAACAGATTGTATCAATAATGCCAGCATGTGTCAGCATGTGATCATGTATTGCCCAACAACAGATTGTATCAATAATGCCAGCATGTGTCAGCGTGTGATCAAGTATTGCCCAACAACAGATTGTATCAATGATGCCGGCATCTGTCAGCATGTGACAACATGTGATCAAGTATTGCCCAACAACAGATTGTATCAATGATGCCAGCATGTGTCAGCATGTGTCAGCATATGAACAAGTATTTCCCAACAACAGATTGTATCAATGATGCCGGCATGTGTCAACATGTGACAGCATGCGTCAGCATGTGACAGCATGTGACAGCATGTGTCAGCATGTGACAGCATGTGTCAGCATGTGATCAAGTATTGCCCAACAACAGATTGTATCAATGATGCTGGCATGTGTCAGCATGTGTCAGCATATGATCATGTATTGCCCAACAACAGATTGTATCAATGATGCCGACATGTGTCAGCATATGTCATCATGTGATCAAGTATTGCCAAACAACAGATTGTATCAATGATGCCGACATGTGTCAACATGTGACAGTATGCGTCAGCATGTGACAGCATGTGACAGCATGTGTCAGCATATGATCATGTGTTGCCCAACAACAGATTGTATCAATGATGCCAGCATGTGTCAGCATGTGATCATGTATTGTCCAACAACAGATTGTATCAATGATGCCAGCATGTGTCAGCATATGATCATGTATTGTCCAACAACAGATTGTATCAATGATGTCAGCATGTGTCAGCATGTGCCAGCATATGATCATGTGTATTGTCCAACAACAGATCAACCCTCCCACCCCACCCTCCCCAATTAACACATGCTTATATATTAAACCCTACTCGCTGTCTTCTCCTATGCTTAAACCGCAATAGCTTCTGTTCTGAGAGAATGTAACACAGACTTTAGATGTGATTCCAGAAACACGAGTTCGACTTCCAAGGCCTTCATCATGTCCAGTTGGTTGCGTTGGGTTGGATTCTGACACGTCCACATAGAGTGGTCAAGTTCTATGATGTCTACCAGATCAGAAGTTCGGGGTGCCTGTACTTGTTACATTGTCTAACAGATGCTGCTCACCGTTTCTGATTGTCTTGCCTGGGCAGCAATAACCTTACCAGGCTCGAATACCTTGATGAAGTTGTTGTTGTACGTATCCCTGTTGTTGCAACTGTCCTTGTTGCTGCTGTACGTGTGTACTGACGTGACTGTTGTTACAGTAGGGCCCAGAGTTGGGAGCCGTATTGTAGGCAAAAGGATTGACGTTGTATGGGGCCGAGTAAGGTGTAGGAGGTGGACCCATGCAAGGTTTACCGTCTCGGACAAGAACAGGAACTGCTACACGTCTGGGAGGTTGCATGGCTTGCAGCTCCAGCGATTTATCTTGTCTCTGGCGTTTACATTTGTATCGTCTGTTCTGGAACCAGATTTTAATCTGAGTTGATGTCAGTTTGAGTAGAGCTGCCATCTGCTCTCTTTCCGGCGCAGACAAATATCGCTGCTGTTTGAACCGTCGCTCCAGCTCGTATACCTGGGCTTGGGAGAACAAGACACGAGGTTTTCTCTTCTGACGTTGCTTTAGTAAAGTACACTCACCGCTGGATGTGTCATGTGATGAACCCGATGATGCTGAGGAAGCAGAGGTGGAAGAAGTGGATGACGATTTGGACTTTCCTTTCTCATTAGATGCTGCTGCTGCTGCTACTGTTGGTAGAGTAGGTGGTTCGTCTAGGAAAGATGGTGTGTTTGAATAATGTATTTGCTGCTGATTGCTTGATTTCTGTGATTGCGTCTGAGGGGACTCGGAATTGTTCACTTGTTGCTGTTGTTGCTGACTGTGATGGTGGTGATGAGGATGCTGAAGAAGACGATGCTGTGCTGTTGTATTCTGTAACGATGACAGTTGAGTGCAATTGGATTTTCCTGAAATAGCAACACAACATTTTTGTCTTAATATTTTTTGTCTCGTTAAAAATAGCAAACAAATCAACATGTTACAACACAACTTCCACAACAACTATAACAATAATATAACAATATAACAATATAACAACTATAACAACTATAACAATAATATAACAATATAACAATATAACAATATAACAATATAACAACTATAACAATATAACAATATAACAACTATAACAATATAACAACTATAACAATATAACAATATAACAATATAACAACTATAACACTATAACAATATAACAATATAACAATATAACAATATAACAACTATAACAATATAACAATATAACAACTATAACAATATAACAATATAACAATATAACAACTATAACAATATAACAATATAACAACTATAACAATTATAACAATTCTTTTTATTCTTCTTCTTCTGCGATCAACTTCTGCTATGCGACTACTCCGGTATGTGTCATAAACAGGGTGGTGCGCTTGAGGTCTTCTGTGATCAACTTCTGCTATGCGACTACTCCGGTATGTGTCATAAACAGGGTGGTGCGCTTGAGGTCTTCTGCGATCAACTTCTGCTATGCGACTACTCCGGTATGTGTCATAAACAGGGTGGTGCGCTTGAGGTCTTCACCGGTCCCCATAGTTTGTCTTGTAGGGTTGTTTCTGTTGGCCAGATCTCCATTCTCACACCACTCAGGCTGTGACAGTCTTGCAGGATGTGCTCTGGGGACTACTTTGGTGCTCCACATGCGCAGGTTGCCGAGTTCCTGAGATCCATTCTATGAAGGTGTGCCTTGAAACTGCAGTGTCCCGTTCAAAGTCTGAAGACTGTGGACTGTGCTTTTCTGTTTAGTGTATTTATAATGTCGTGCTCTGGGTTGTATCCTCCATTTGTTTTTCTCCAAATCATATTTCAGAGAGATAAATTAACTAACAGAACAGAGAGAAATAAATTAACTAACAGAACAGAGAGAGATAAATTAACTAACAGAACAGAGAGAGATAAATTAACTAACAGAACAAAGAGAGATACATTAACTAACAGAACAGAGAGATAAATTAACTAACAGAACAGAGAGAAATAAATTAACTAACAGAACAGAGAGATAAATTAACTAACAGAACAGAGAGATATAAATTAACTAACAGAACAGAGAGAGATAAATTAACTAATAGAACAGAGATATAAATTAACTAACAGAACAGAGAGATAAATTAACTAACAGAACAGAGAGATAAATTAACTAACAGAACAGAGAGAGATAAATTAACTAAAAGAACAGAGAGATAAATTAACTAACAGAACAGAGAGATACATTAACTAACAGAACAGATAGATAAATTAACTAACAGAACACTAGAGAGATAAATTAACTAACAGAACAAAGAGAGATAAATTAACTAACAGAACAGAGAGAGATAAATTAACTAACAGAACAAAGAGAGATAAATTAACTAACAGAACAGAGAGATAAATTAACTAACAGAACAATAGAGAGATAAATTAACTAACAGAACAAAGAGAGATAAATTAACCAACAGAACACTAGAGAGATAAATTAACTAACAGAACAAAGAGAGATAAATTAACTAACAGAACAGAGAGAGATAAATTAACTTACAGAACAGAGATATAAATTAACTAACAGAACAGAGAAATAAATTAACTAACAGAACAGAGAGATAAATTAACTAAAAGAACAGAGAGAGATAAATTAACTAAAAGAACAGAGAGATAAATTAACTAACAGAACAATAGAGAGATAAATTAACTAACAAAACAAAGAGAGATAAATTAACTAACAGAACACTAGAGAGATAAATTAACTAACAGAACAAAGAGAGATAAATTAACTAACAGAACAGAGAGAGATAAATTAACTAACAGAACAGAGAGATAAATTAACTAACAGAACAGAGAGAGATAAATTAACTAAAAGAACAGAGAGATAAATTAACTAACAGAACAGAGAGATAAATTGACTAACAGAACAGATAGATAAATTAACTAACAGAACACTAGAGAGATAAATTAACTAACAGAACAAAGAGAGATAAATTAACTAACAGAACAGAGGGAGATAAATTAACTAACAGAACAGAGATATAAATTAACTAACAGAACAGAGAGATAAATTAAGTAACAGAACAGAGAGATAAATTAACTAACAGAACAGAGAGAGATAAATTAACTAACAGAACAAAGAGAGATAAATTAACTAACAGAACAAAGAGAGATAAATTAACTAACAGAACAGAGAGATAAATTAACTAACAGAACAGAGATATAAATTAACTAACAGAACAGAGAGAGATAAATTAACTAACAGAACAGAGATATAAATTAACTAACAGAACAGAGAGATAAATTAAGTAACAGAACAGAGAGATAAATTAACTAACAGAACAGAGAGAGATAAATTAACTAACAGAACAAAGAGAGATAAATCAACTAACAGAACAGAAAATAAATTAACTAACAGAACAATAGAGAGATAAATTAACTAACAGAACAAAGAGAGATAAATTAACTAACAGAACAGAGAGATATAAATTAACTAACAGAACAGAGATATAAATTAACTAACAGAACAGAGAGATAAATTAACTAACAGAACAGAGAGATAAATTAACTAACAGAACAGAGAGAGATAAATTAAGTAACAGAAAAAAGAGATAAATTAACTAACAGAACAGAGAGATAAATTAACTAACAGAACAGAGATATAAATTAACTAACAGAACAGAGAGATAAATTAACTAACAGAACAGAGAGATAAATTAACTAACAGAACAGAGAGAGAGAGATAAATTAACTAACAGAACATAGAGATAAATTAACTAACAGAACAGAGAAATAAATTAACTAACAGAACAGAGAGATAAATTAACTAACAGAACAGAGAGATAAATTAACTAACAGAACAAAGAGAGATAAATTAACTAACAGAACAGAGAGATAAATTAACTAACAGAACAGAGAGATAAATTAACTAACAGAACAGAGAGAGATAAATTAACTAACAGAACAGAGAGAGATAAATTAACTAACAGAACAGAGATATAAATTAACTAACAGAAGAGAGAGAGATAAATTAACTAACAGAACAAAGAGAGATAAATTAACTAACAGAACAGAGAGATAAATTAACTAACAGAACAGAGAGATAAATTAACTAACAGAACAGAGAGATAAATTAACTAACAGAACATAGAGATAAATTAACTAACAGAACAGAGAGAGATAAATTAACTAACAGAACAGAGAGATAAATTAACTTACAGAACCTTGAGATAAATTAACTAACAGAACAGAGATATAAATTAACTAACAGAACAGAGAGATACATTAAGTAACAGAACAGAGAGATAAATTAACTAACAGAACAGAGAGAGATAAATTAACTAACAGAACAGAGAGAGATAAATTAACTAAAAGAACAGAGAGATAAATTAACTAACAGAACAGAGAGATAAATTAACTAACAGAACATAGAGATAAATTAACTAACAGAACAGAGAGAGATAAATTAACTAACAGAACAGAGAGATAAATTAATTAACAGAACAGAGAGATAAATTAACTAACAGAATAGAGAGATAAATTAATTAACAGAACAGAGAGATAAATTAACTAACAGAACAGAGAGAGAAATTAACTAACAGAACAGAGAGATAAATTTTGCAGAAAAAAAGTCAACGTTAATGAGAAGAAGAAAATTTCATGAACTCTCCCCATGACATGTGTCGGCCATGTTTGTCCAATATTTGAAGTACATAACAGTTGAAAGCTCATTACCACACAATTTCCTAGCAGATTAAGCAATAAAGAATGTCCAACCTCCCTGCAGTGCAACTCTCCTGGGAGCTAAGTGATGCCAGTACGGAGGAATGTTAATAGTTGCAAGCAAAATTATAATCTGGGAACGATGGTATAAAATCTTCAACTATAAAATCTTCCTGTTGTCATTTTCACTTAAATGTCCCGTGAAATATTTTGCGACCAGAGACCGTTTATGAAAATCCCGTCTCCCACCTTCCCTTTCCCTTCCCTCACCGTGAAATGTTTATATAGCAGAGATTAGAACACCATCTATAATAACTTGCGTCACGGTGTGTCCGGGCATATCTGGGACTAAACTCGAGTCACGGTGTGACCGGGCATATCTGGGACTAAACTCGAGTCACGGTGTGACCCAGCAGAACTGGGAACAAAATTCGAGTCACGGTGTGATCGGGCATATCTGGGACTAAACTCGAGTCACGGTGTGACCGGGCATATCTGGGACTAAACTCGAGTCACGGTGTGACCGGGCATATCTGGGACTAAACTCGAGTCACGGTGTGACCGGGCATATCTGGGACTAAACTTGAGTCACGGTGTGACCCGGCAGAACTGGGACTTAACTCGAGTCACGGTGTGACCGGGCATATCTGGGACTAAACTCGAGTCACGGTGTGACCGGGCATATCTGGGACTAAACTTGCGTCACGGTTTGACCGGGCATATCTGGGACTAAACTCGAGTCACAGTGTGACCAGACATATCTGGGACTAAACTTGAGTTACGGTGTGACCGGGCATATCTGGGACTAAACTTGCGTCACAGTGTGACCGGGCATATCTAGGACTAAACTTGAATCACGGTGTGACCCGGCAGAACTGGGACAAAATTCGAGTCACGGTGTGACCGGGCAGATCTAAGACTAAATTTGAGTCACAGTTACCTGGCAGATCTGGGACTAAACAACAGACGAAACAGATCTCAAAGTTGTTTTAAAACACTGTCCGACAGTTATACACAGAAATCTCACAGAATACTGTCTGACAGTTATACACAGAAATCTCACAGAATACTGTCTGACAGTTATACACAGAAATCTCACAGAATACTGTCTGACAGTTATACACAGAAATCTCACAGAATACTGTCTGACAGTTATACACAGAAATCTCACAGAGTACTGTCTGACAGTTATACACAGAAATCTCACAGAATACTGTCTGACATACAAGAAGGAAACTTGACCGCTAGATAGTTGCTAGCAGATACCTGTTCTGATAGGCGTTACAATAGCCACTCAGTTGTTGTTCAACATCTACACTCCACTCAGTTGTTGTTCAACATCTACACTCCACTCAGTTGTTGTTCAACATCTACACTCCACTCAGTTGTTATTCAACATCTACACTCCACTCAGTTGTTGTTCAACATCTACACTCCACTCAGTTGCTGTTCAACATCTACACTCCACTCAGTTGTTGTTCAACATCTACACTCCACTCAGTTGTTGTTCAACATCTACACTCCACTCAGTTGTTGTTCAACATCTACACTCCACTCAGTTGTTGTCCAACATATACACTCCACTCAGTTGCTGTTCAACATCTACACGCCACTCAGTTGTTGTTCAACATGTACACTCCACTCAGTTGTTGTTCAACATCAACACTCCACTCAGTTGTTGTTCAACATCAACACTCCACTCAGTTGTTGTTCAACATGTACACTCCACTCAGTTGTTGTTCAACATCAACACTCCACTCAGTTGTTGTTCAACATGTACACTCCACTCAGTTGTTGTTCAACATCAACACTCCACTCAGTTGTTGTCCAACATCTACACTCCACTCAGTTGCTGTCCAACATCTACACTCCACTCAGTTGCTGTTCAACATCTACACTCCACTCAGTTGCTGTTCAACATCTACACTACACTCAGTTGCTGTTCAACATCTACACTCCACTCAGTTGCTGTTCAACATCTACACTCCACTCAGTTGCTGTTCAACATCTACACTCCACTCAGTTGCTGTTCAACATCTACACTCCACTCAGTTGCTGTTCAACATCTACACTCCACTCAGTTGCTGTTCAACATCTACACTACACTCAGTTGCTGTTCAACATCTACACTCCACTCAGTTGCTGTTCAACATCTACACTACACTCAGTTGCTGTTCAACATCTACACTCCACTCAGTTGCTGTTCAACATCTACACTCCACTCAGTTGTTGTTCAACATCTACACTCCACTCAGTTGCTGTTCAACATCTACACTCCACTCAGTTGCTGTTCAACATCTACACTACACTCAGTTGCTGTTCAACATCTACACTCCACTCAGTTGCTGTTCAACATCTACACTACACTCAGTTGTTGTTCAACATCTACACTCCACTCAGTTGCTGTTCAACATCTACACTCCACTCAGTTGTTGTTCAACATCTACACTCCACTCAGTTACTGTTCAACATCTACACTCCACTCAGTTGCTGTTCAACATCTACACTCCACTCAGTTGCTGTTCAACATCTACACTCCACTCAGTTACTGTTCAACATCTACACTCCACTCAGTGGCTGTCATTACTTATCATGTATAATATTATAGATGCGTTAGTTATTTGCCTCACAGTTGCTAATCCTGGAGACCTGGTCTCTACTCAGATTCTCAATTTGTTCAGACACGATGTTCTAAACTTGTGGTCTAGCACTTGTCAGAGGCGCAACCCGAGGTGAGATAGAGCATGCCCCTGATATAAACACCCGCCATGTAATCATGTGACCATCCAAGCCAGGCGCTTTCATTCTCTAGGTCTGGAGTCAGTTATATGGACTGAGACTTACTGACGCCACGTGACACAAATCGTTTCTCATGTATTTAAGTATTACTATCATTGCCGTCAACAACATGTACTCACAGTACACATTTCTACACATTCAATTGTATATATATATATATATGTTTGTATGTTTCTTTGTTTGTTTGTTGTCGATGTGCTTGTGTCTATGTGTGTATGTGTCTGTAATGTGTGTGTAATGTGTGTATGAGTGTTTGTGTGTACGTGTTTATGTGCATGTGTCTATGTGTGTATGTGCATGTGTGTAATATGTGTATGTATGTATGTTCGTATGTATGTATATATCTTTTCAGGAAGACTGACTGGATCATGTCAACACATACAAAAACACACACACACACACACAAACAAACAAACACACACACATAAGCTCGCGACGTCGTGAATAAATACACACACAAACAGCAGTTCAAACATACATACTCACACAACAACCTACACCACACCCTGCCCAGCTAAACGCGCACATACACACGCACATACACACACACATAGAAAAAACTTGACATCCGCACACTGATATGAAAGATCCGTTACAATCAAGTGGCTTGAGAACGTCAACATCATCACCATCAGAATGTGATGTCTCATGTCCGGACCGAGGAGGATGTTGAGCCGGAGGTTGGTTTCCTGGCACACATTTCTACTTTTGGTTAGTATCCGTTACAAATTGCCGGACGGAACCGGTTTGAATCTCGTAGCTTTTTCTAGAACAACTTGAGAAATGTTTGTGTGACAGAGAGAGAGAGAGAGAGAGAGAGAGAGAGAGAGAGAGTTGACAGAGAGATTTGACAGAGATAGTTGACAGAGAGAGTTGACAGAGAGAGTTGACAGAAAGAGTTGACAGAAAGAGATGACAGAGAGTTGACAGAGAGAGTTGACACAGAGAGAGTTGATACAGAGAGAGGACAGAGAGAGAGTTGACAGAGAGAGAGTTGACAGAGAGAGTTGACAAAGAAAGAGAGTGGACAGAGAGAGTTGACAGAGAGAGTTGACAGAGAGAGATTTGACAGAGAGAGAGTGTTGACAGAGAGAGTTGACAGAGAGAGAGAGAGAGAGTTGACAGAGAGAGAGTTGACAGAGAGAGTTGATAGAGAGAGAGACTTGACAATGAGAGTTGACAGAGATAGATGACAGAGAGAGAGTTGACAGAAAGAGAGTTGACAGAGAGGGAGTTAACAGATAGAGTTGAGAGAGAGAGGGAGTTGACAGAGAGAGTTGACAGAGAGAGTTGAAAGAGAGACAGTTGACAGAGATAGAGTTGACAGAGAGAGTTAGAAGAGAGAGTTGACAGCGAGAGTTGACATAGAGAGTTAAAGGTGGTTACTGACGGTGGAAGGTGACCGTGGAGGTTGACGGTGGAGGTTGACGATGGGTGTTGACGGTGGAGGTTGACGGTGGAGGTTGACGGTGGAGGTTGACGGTGGAGGTTGACTGTGGAGGTTGACGGTGGAGGTTGACGGTGGAGGTTGACGGTGGAGGTTGACGGTGGATGTTGACGGTGGAGGTTGACGGTGTTGTCTTTATATCATAGACAAGTGTTCATATACCATCACAATCTGGCACTTCCGCTTTGATATGCGCAATGTGAGACGCGACACGACACTCGAAGGATATACAATAAAGCACAATATATATGAGACTGCAGTAAAACTATTTGATTGGCAAACACGTAATCAAAAAGTTATGTAGTTTTACAAATTACAAAAACAATGACAATATACAGCATATGTGTATCACGCTACTGTGCTGCTATAGATATATGTATCATCTACTGTGCTGCTATAGATATGTATATCATCTACTGTGCTGCTATAGATATGTGTATCACCTACTGTGCTGCTATAGATATGTGTATCATCTACTGTGCTGCTATAGATATGTGTATCATCTACTGTGCTGCTATAGATATGTGTATCATCTACTGTGCTGCTATAGATATGTGTATCACCTACTGTGCTGCTATAGATATGTGTATCATCTACTGTGCTGCTATAGATATGTGTATCACGCTACTGTGCTGCTATAGATATGTATATCACGCTACTGTGCTGCTATAGATATGTGTATTACGCTACTGTGCTGCTATAGATATGTGTATTACGCTACTGTGCTGCTATAGATATGTGTATCACGCCACTGTGCTGCTATAGATATGTGTATCATCTACTGTGCTGCTATAGATATGTGTATCATCTACTGTGCTGCTATAGATATGTGTATCACGCTACTGTGCTGCTATAGATATGTGTATCACGCCACTGTGCTGCTATAGCTATGTGTATCATCTACTGTGCTGCTATAGATAAGTGTATCACGCTAATGTGCTGCTATAGATATAGTGTCTGTCTTACACCTGTGTTTTGAGGAAAGATCCAATTAAAGCAATCAGCTGCTCTAGATGGATAATCCGGCATGAAGGAAATGTGGATTGTATGCTTAATCCAGCGGGGTTTCCAGGGAGTCCGTCGACTTCCTGCGGTTGTTCTGCGCTTGCGCGAACGATGATTATGCTAATAGTTAAAACAGTTCTCTGAAACGAGAAGCGCAGAAACTTGAAATCGTTCTTCAACAACGCTGCTTAAACACAAACTCACACTAATCTAAATGTGACTAAAGTCTGGGACTAAAGTCTGGGACTAAAGTCTGGAACCAAATTATGGGACTAAAGTCTGGGACTAAAGTTTGGGAATGGTTACTGTATAACTAAAACACAGGTGAGATTAGTATAGGTAAAACACAGGTGAGATTAGTATAGGTAGAACACAGGTGAGATTAGTATAGGTAAAACACAGGTGAGATTAGTATAGGTAAAACACAGGTGAGATTAGTATAGGTAAAACACAGGTGAGATTAGTATAGGTAGAACACAGGTGAGATTAGTATAGGTAAAACACAGGTGAGATTAGTATAGGTAGAACACAGGTGAGATTAGTATAGGTAAAACACAGGTGAGATTAGTATAGGTAAAACACAGGTGAGATTAGTATAGGTAAAACACAGGTGAGATTAGTATAGGTAAAACACAGGTGAGATTAGTATAGGTAAAACACAGGTGAGATTAGTATAGGTAAAACACAGGTGAGATTAGTATAGGTAACAGAACGGATAGAGAAGGCAATAATATATTGAGGATATAATTCGTTAAGAAGAAGAAGAAGAATATTGAATAAAATCTCAATACTCAAATAGGTATTCATACAATCAATATTGAATCGAACCCTGACCTTGAATACTTGTCTAGAATGTAGCACTCTGACCTCTAATACTTGTCTAGAATGTAGCACTCTGACCTCTAATACTTGTCTAGAATGTAGCACTCTGACCTCTAATACGTGTCTAGAATGTAGCACTCTGACCTCTAATACGTGTCTGGAATGTATCACTCTGACTTCTAATACTTGTCTAGAATGTAGCACTCTGACTTCTAATACTTGTCTAGAATGTAGCACTCTGACTTCTAATACTTGTCTAGAATGTAGCACTCTGACCTCTAATACTTGTCTAGAATTGACCATGTGCTATATAATTACAAAACTTCACGACAATCATTGCCAACGGCTACCGCCAGCGGGAACTATCTACCCCCAACAAATGAACAGCACTGACTTCCACCGTTGATGTCTCTGATTTCTCTCTGATTTGTATATAAACGGGTAAGTTTAAAGTTGAAACTCACAGCACGATCCCTTAGACATAGTAACATCAGAATCTCACAGACGAGTTGTACCTCTTTTGATGTTGCGCTTTGAGGCTGAGAGCTGAGAGCGGCGTGGCAGTCACGGCTAAAGGCGATGTTTGGGTTTAATCCGCAAATTTCATCAAGTTAAGATAAACGCCGAGTATATCTACCGTCTTGTCTGACATGATGACGGGCATTGCTGGTATCACAGCAAACTTTGAGATACTAGCAAAAACTGAACATTGAAAATCTGATACAAAATGTCTGAAGCCAGGGTCAGGCACAGACGTGTTCTCTTTTACGAAATGTGAGACTGCTTGTCTGTTAGTAAGACTGCATACGCACAACGGTAGGGCATATTAATATCAGCTGTTTACCATCTCAACTACAAATCAGCTCAGTCTAGTTTTTAGGATGTTATTGAGGATGTCATGAAGATGTCATTGAGGATGTCATTGGGGATGTCATTGGGGACGCCGTTGCGGATCCTTCCTTCCTTTCGTTAGCTTGAAATATTGTCTTTTTATTCAATGTTGTCTCTTGTATAAACTTCACTGTCTCTTGTATAATCTTCACTGTCTCTTGTATAAACTTCACTGTCTCTTGTATAAACTTCACTGTCTCTTGTATAAACTTCACTGTCTCTTGTATAAACTTCACTGTCTTTTATAGCTCACACAGAGGTCCATGTAGTTTTCTGTCAAGTGTTGTTTTGTTAGGCCAGTAAGTTTGTCTCAGTATATCATATTCGCGGCAGTCTTGAAGTATGTGCTCTGCAGTCTGATGTGCCTGTCCACAAGGCTGAATTGTCAATCTTGAAATTTGAATTTTGTATACATGGTAATTGGGGATGTCATTGGGGATGTCAATGGGGATGTCATTGGATGTGATTAGGGATGTCATTGGGGAGGTCAATGGGATGTGATTAGGGATGTCATTGGGATATGATTAGGGATGCCATTGGGGATGTCAATGGGATGTGATTAGGGATGGCATTTGGGATGTCATTGGATGTGATTAGGGATGTCATTGTGGATGTCAATGGGATGTGATTATGGATGTCATTGGGGATGTCTATGGGATGTGATTAGGGATGTCATTGGAATGAGATTAAAAATGAATAAATGTCTTTTGAAACATTAACTAAACTAGAAAAACATAAATGTTCTATATCGGTGTGTTATTCTACTAATGTTCTATGTCTGTGTGCTGATCTACTTATGCTCTATATCAGTGTGCTAATCTATTTATGTTCTATGTCTGTGTGTTAATCTACTAATGTTCTATGTCTGTGTGTTAATCTACTAATGTTCTATGTCTGTGTATTAATCTATTTATGTTCTATGTCTGTGTATTAATCTACTAATGTTCTATGTCTGTGTGTTGATCTACTAATGTTCTATGTCTGTGTGTTAATCTACTAATGTTCTATGTCTGTGTGTTAATCTACTAATGTTCTATGTCGGTGTGTTGAGTTTTAAACATACTTATATTTACTTCCTGGTGCCTAGAACAATTGTAATTCTCTTCCTCGTGTCTGGAACACAGATAAGCGGACCCCAGCACAGGAACATTATTTGGTACCTCCCTGACATTGAGGTAGAGTGTTCGCCTTTCATCCCAAAAGTACTCAGTTTGCTTGCTATGGAGAGCCAAAATGGTCAAACCATTTTCTTGTTATTCCTGATCTAACTGTAGGTCAGATAGAGTTACTAGTTCTATCGGACTAACTGGAGGTCAGGGTAGAGTTACTAGTTCTATCGGACTAACTGTAGGTCAGATAGAGTTACTAGTTCTATCGGACTAACTGGAGGTCAGATAGAGTTACTAGTTCTATCGGACTAACTGTAGGTCAGATAGAGTTACTAGTTCTATCGGAGACGGACAATAAACTGTCGACCACGTGTTCAAGTTGAGTCACTTGGAAATCTGTAAGAGCAGACGGAAAAACCGCGGCCCATACGCTGCCCATACGCTGCCCATGCGCTGCCCATACGCTGCCGTAGTTAATATCACTTACAATAAAGTTTCTGCAAATGTTCACTACACTTAACATAATATCTGGGACTGTTGCCGATGTCACGCAGTTGATGCTCGGTCGCTGAGATCTTCTGTTTTATAACAGGTATCGAAGTACAAATTGTTATTCAGGAAAAGCGAAATGATACTGCAAAGATAGTGCAATGATAGTACAGTGATAGTACAATGATAGTACAATGACAGTACAATGATAGTACAATGATAGTATAATGATAGTACAATGATAGTACAATGATAGTGATATGATAGTACAATGATAGTACAATGAAAGTACAATGATAGTACAATGATAGTGCAATGATAGATCAATAGCAGTTATTCCCAGTCATACAGGTGTAGATGATGGACACCCACCTGGAAAACCGGGGCGTATCATATTGTGGATAGATATGCGCAGCGACGCTGACAGCAGTTCAGAAATAGCTTGTGGATTATGAAGAATATACTCTACATATAGACAGGTAAGTAGCTCATATATACTCTACATATAGACAGGTAAGTAGTTCATATATACTCTACATATAAACAGGTAAGTAGCTCATATATACTCTACATATAGACAGGTAAGTAGTTCATATATACTCTACATATAGACAGGTAAGTAGTTCATATATACTCTACATATAGACAGGTAAGTAGTTCATATATACTCTACATATAGACAGGTAAGTAGTTCATATATACTCTACATATAGACAGGTAAGTAGTTCATATATACTCTACATATAGACAGGTAAGTAGCTCATATATACTCTACATATAGACAGGTAAGTAGCTCATATATACTCTACATATAGACAGGTAAGTAGTTCATATATACTCTACATATAGACAGGTAAGTAGCTCATATATACTCTACATATAAACAGGTAAGTAGCTCATATATACTCTACATATAGACAGGTAAGTAGTTCATATATACTCTACATATAGACAGGTAAGTAGCTCATATATACTCTACATATAGACAAGTAAGTAGCTCATATATACTCTACATATAGACAGGTAAGTAGCTCATATATACTCTACATATAAACAGGTAAGTAGCTCATATATACTCTACATATAGACAGGTAAGTAGCTCATATATACTCTACATATAGACAGGTAAGTAGTTCATATATACTCTACATATAGACAGGTAAGTAGCTCATATATACTCTACATATAAACAGGTAAGTAGCTCATATATACTCTACATATAAACAGGTAAGTAGCTCATATATACTCTACATATAGACAGGTAAGTAGCTCATATATACTCTACATATAAACAGGTAAGTAGCTCATATATACTCTACATATAGACAGGTAAGTAGCTCATATATCCTCTACATATAGACAGGTAAGTAGTTCATATATACTATACATATAGACAGGTAAGTAGCTCATATATACTCTACATATAGACAAGTAAGTAGCTCATATATACTCTACATATAGACAGGTAAATAGCTCATTCATATATGAACATTATCCCATAGTCTCAAAGTCCAAAGTTTATTTGTTTATATTTTATGATTTTTTAAAAATTATCACCATGAAAACGGATCACTCCCAATAATACCGTACCAGTGTGCCAGACTTTGTTGAAAAATGGGTGGCAGCAAAATTATTAAGGGGCCTCATTTCGAAGACTTGCATAATACTGAGAAAATACACCGCACGGTCCTGCATATATCTTCTAGTTTATGAGTGTCACACAGATCTAATATTGACATTTAACTGTCAACTTAATACAGTAGTCAAACATTGTGTTTTTCCCTGTATTTTGTTTCCCTGTTCCTTGATAAAGACATTTGGATAGAAATATTGACTCTATATTTGAGTTCCCTTTTAAGTTTGGATTGCAACCTCTTTTCCTATTTTCATTTCAAATGTTCGTTCTCTATTGTTTGTGACGCCATTAATCAGACATATCTTCTCTTGGTGGAGCATATATCTTCTCTTGGTGGAGCATATACCTTCTCTTGGTGGAGCATATACCTTCTCCTGGTGGAGCATATATCTTCTCTTGGTGGAGCATATACCTTCTCTTGGTGGAGCATATACCTTCTCTTGGTGGAGGATATATCTTCTCTTGGTGGAGGATATATCTTCCCTTGGTGGAGGATATACCTTCTCTTGGTGGAGGATATACCTTCTCTTGGTGGAGGATATATCTTCTCTTGGTGGAGGATATACCTTCTCTTGGTGGAGGATATATCTTCTCTTGGTGGAGCATATACCTTCTCTTGGTGGAGCATATATCTTCTCTTGGTGGAGGATATACCTTCTCTTGGTGGAGGATATATCTTCTCTTGGTGGAGCATATATCTTCTCTTGGTGGAGGATATATCTTCTCTTGGTGGAGCATATATCTTCTCTTGGTGGAGGATATACCTTCTCTTGGTGGAGAATATACCTTCTCTTGGTGGAGGATATACCTTCTCTTGGTGGAGCATATACCTTCTCTTGGTGGAGGATATACCTTCTCTTGGTGGAGAATATACCTTCTCTTGGTGGAGGATATACCTTCTCTTGGTGGAGCATATACCTTCTCTTGGTGGAGCATATACCTTCTCTTGGTGGAGGATATATCTTCTCTTGGTGGAGGATATATCTTCTCTTGGTGGAGGATATATCTTCCCTTGGTGGAGGATATACCTTCTCTTGGTGGAGGATATATCTTCTCTTGGTGGAGGATATACCTTCTCTTGGTGGAGGATATATCTTCTCTTGGTGGAGATACCTTCTCTTGGTGGAGGATATACCTTCTCTTGGTGGAGGATATATCTTCTCTTGGTGGAGGATATACCTTCTCTTGGTGGAGGATATATCTTCTCTTGGTGGACATATCTTCTCTTGGTGGAGGATACTAGCTAACTCATTTCTGATCACGTTTCTTTTCACCGCGGAGAAGGATAGTCATCACATAGAGTAGAAGGATAGTCATCACATAGAGAGGAGAAGGATAGTCATCACGCAGAGAGTAGAAGGATAGTCATCACACAGAGGAGAAGGATAGTCATCACACACAGAGTAGAAGGATAGTCATGACGTAGAGAGGAGAAGGATAGTCATCACACAGAGAGGAGAAGGATAGTCATCACATAGAGTAGAAGGATAGTCATCACACAGAGAGTAGAAGGATAGTCATGACATAGAGAGGAGAAGGATAGTCATCACACAGAGGAGAAGGATAGTCATCACACAGAGAGTAGAAGGATAGTCATCACATAGAGAGTAGAAGGATAGTCATCACATAGAGAGGAGAAGGATAGTCATCACATAGAGAGTAGAAGGATAGTCATCACGCAGAGAGGAGAAGGATAGTCATCACATAGAGAGGAGAAGGATAGTCATCACGCAGAGAGTAGAAGGATAGTCATCACACAGAGAGTAGAAGGATAGTCATCACACAGAGGAGAAGGATAGTCATCACACAGAGAGTAGAAGGATAGTCATCACACAGAGTAGAAGGATAGTCATCACACAGAGAGTAGAAGGATAGTCATCACACAGAGGAGAAGGATAGTCATCACACAGAGAGTAGAAGGATAGTCATCACACAGAGAGTAGAAGGATAGTCATCACATAGAGAGGAGAAGGATAGTCATCACATAGAGAGTAGAAGGATAGTCATCACGCAGAGAGGAGAAGGATAGTCATCACATAGAGAGGAGAAGGATAGTCATCACATAGAGAGTAGAAGGATAGTCATCACATAGAGAGTAGAAGGATAGTCATCACAGCGGAGAAGAATAGTCATCACAGCGGAGAAGGATAGTCATCACATAGAGAGTAGAAGGATAGTCATCACAGCGGAGAAGAATAGTCATCACAGCGGAGAAGGATAGTCATCACATAGAGAGGAGAAGGATAGTCATCACAGCGGAGAAGAATAGTCATCACAGCGGAGAAGGATAATCATCAGATTTGAGAATTTGAAAAGTTGAGCCCAGCATAAGTTGCATGGATTTGTTTGATTATTGGAGGCGTGAGGGTGGAGGGCTTTGACACAGCGCTATGTCTTTGAGCGTGTGAGACAGTAGTTGCCTGGGGCGGATATGGTTTCACTTAAGAAATGCTCGAATGGAAGAGTGTTTATTTCATGCCAACTACAAGAATGTTTATTCCATCCTAACGAATGTTTATTCCCTGCAGATGATCACATTACAAGCCATCTTACCTTTATCGATAATGTCGTCATCCATGCACACGTGATCGCTCATACCAGACATAGGACTTGTCAGTTCTGACACGTGACCTTCATATTCTTGTTTGATTGGTGGAGGCATGGTATCGCTTACGTGTCCCTCATAATCTTGTTTCATTTGCAAAGACATTCCTGACATGATACTGACGTCATAGTCTGAGGATTTCATGGCATGAATCCCTCCAAGATGTCCCCCGATACCACCTCCCATCATGCTGGACGAATGAGATGAGACTGGGTATGTCAAATTGGTGTACGTGGGCGTCCCATTTCCATAAAGACAGGCAGGATTAGTTGGCAAACCTGACAATTGATCATATGGGCGTGGACTTGTGTCATATGGATAACCAGGAGGTTGCATGTAACCACCAAGTCCGCCTGGATAGTCGAGTCCAGCTGGTTGTTCCGTCCAGCTGAGAATGTCTTTCACTGAGAATGGTGTCGAGTAAGGATGATTGGGATACATGATTCAGCTTTCTGATATCTGACTCAATTTGACTTCAGTCGAATCTCATGAAGTCTTAGAAAAATTGTTATATGTACGTACACTCAACAGTGTATCTTGTTCTCATGTGTTTCCTGTACAGTTGAAATGAACTGTGATACCAGTTGATAAAGTTACCTTCTAAGCAACTTTCGTCTGCTGAAGACAAACAATTATGGGGCACCCCAGGCGCGTGCAATCTGTAGTCTGTCGGGACAAATTGTTGGTGGCTCTATTCGACAAATCTGAAATGATATTTAAGTCAAAGAATGTAATAATTATTGACAGAAACGAAGAGAAAATAATCATTGACAGGTCAGTGAATATGTTAGCCATACAGATCGATGGGTCTTTGAATCAGAAAGACAACCGCAGAGAAAATACAAGACTAGTCAACAGACAAGACATACTTTCCCTATCTCTCGACCTCTCTCATATATATATCATTCCTCTCGTACCGTTATACGTTACATAGGGCCTGCAAGTAATTTCTCCATACCGCTCTATCCTGGGCAACTCGCTCAATCTCCTCCATGGAACTGAGACCGATATGTCTTGCCTCACTCAGCAAAGTTCGTTTCAGAATCTCCTTAGGTCGTTCTCTCTTTCTTGAACCCTTTGCATCCCACTTCAATGCCTGCTTTGATATTTGTTGATCATTTCTCCTCAAGGTGTGTCCAACATATCTCCATCTTCTCTTTCCTATAACAGTTGTCACTAGTGGTTGACCAGACATGTCTCTGATTTCATCACTTCTTCTGAATTCGTTCTATTTTATATTCATTATTTTTCGCAGACATCTGTCTTCAAATGCATTCAACTTGCTTTCTATATCTTTAGTCATTTTCCAACTCTCGCTGGCATATGTTAGGATTGATACAACATTTGAATTGAAAATTCGTAATTTAGTTTTAATACTATATAACTTGCAGTTCCATATTTTTAGACTTTTAAAAGCTGATGTTGCTTTGCCAATTCGTATCATATTTCTTTTTTAACATTTAGTGTGCAATCAAAATTGGTACCTAAATAGGTAAAACACGTAATTACAAAGTACTGTAGTTTTACAAATTACAAAAACAATGACAAAATACAGCAACGTTTCGACCAACAAGGCCTTTATCAAGCAAACGAACAAACAGGAGTGACAAATTAAAATGAAACACAAATGGACGACCAAATACAAACGTATCTAAGGAAAATCTGGAATAAAAACGAATAACGAAATAAATGTAACACAAAAACACACATAAAACTAGAAATAGAACGGAAAAGAAACAATGAAACATCTAGTAAATATATAACTTGAATACATGCAACATATACCCATATAGATTACAAAGCATGGGAAGAGAAAGTACTAAGAAGCATAAGAATGGAATACGTTGAACCCGCGTGGTCGCAAGGTACCATACAAAGAAATCAACCGAATCTCCAGAGCAAATCGACTGCGATCATCCGAGGAACATGATCGGATGGCTGTGACCTGGACATCGTGAGCTCCTAAATGGCCAGTATCATTGAAATGGGTGGCTACAGGGGTCACAGAGCATTGGCGTATGTCGCGTAAGTGTTGGGCGAATCGGTCACTGAGCCTCTTGCCTGTCTCGCCGATATAAGCCTTGTTACATCGCTTACAGATAATGTCATAGATAAGATTACGGGACTCGCATGTGAACCCATCGTCAATAAGAAACGTGCCTAAAGGAAAAGATACAGTACGCGTCTGTATCACATAAACACACGTGTTGCAATGTGTCGATGGCCACACTGGACAGTGCCAAAATGAGTCTGGATATTGGACTTAAGGCGACTGTGTACCAACATATCCTTAAGACTTCTGTCCCGTCTGTAAGACACCAAAGGATAGTTGGGGAAGACAGAACGGGTCTCAGGATCTGATCTAAGGATAGACAGATGTTACTGGCCATTTCAATGATACTGGCCATTTAGGAGCTCACGATGTCCAAGTCACAGCCATCCGATCATGTTCCTCGGATGATCGCAGTCGATTTGCTCTGGAGAATCGGTTGATTTCTTTGTATGGTACCTTGCGACCACGCGGGCTCAACGTATTACATTCTTATGCTTCTTAGTACTTTCTCTTCCCATGCTTTGTAATCTATATGGGTATATGTTGCATGTATTCAAGTATATATTTACTAGATGTTTCATTGTTTCTTTTCCGTTCTATTTCTAGTTTTTATGTGTGTTTTTGTGTTACATTTATTTCGTTATTCGTTTTATTCCAGATTTTCCTTAGATACGTTTGTATTTGGTCGTCCATTTGTGTTTCATTTTAATTTGTCACTCCTGTTTGTTCGTTTGCTTGATAAAGGCCTTGTTGGTCGAAACGTTGCTGTATTTTGTCATTGTTTTGTAATTTGTAAAACTACAGTACTTTGTAATTACGTGTTTTGCCAATCAAATAGTTTTACTGCAGTTCCATATATATATACTGAATACCTAAATAGGTGAACTGTTCTGTTATTTTTATCATTTTAGATTCCAGTGTGATATCTGCATTACTTGCCATAGGTGTCTTCATTATATTTGTTTTTTTCATAGCTTATCTGCAGTCCAACTTTTGATGCTATAGATGACAAGTTGTCTGTTTTTCTTTGCATATCTTGGTTGTTTCTACTTAACAAGGCAATATCATCTGCAAAAATCCAAATCTTCTAGTTGCCTATGGCCCAATCGATGCCAATTTCGCCCCTGCAACATAATCTATATAAGAATCAGTTGAATGACATTGTATATCTGTCCGAAAGTGTCTTTCCATGTTTTCACGACGTTCCCGGTCACGTGATCATGTTACTTTCGACGAAACGCTTAATCGCAAAGTACGGTAGTTTTACAAAATACATAAACAATGACAATACACAGCAACGTTTCGACCAACAATGCCTTTATCAAGCAAACAATACAACAAAGTGACGAATGTCACTGCACACTACATACAGACTTTGACAAAGATTATTACTTTCCGCTCAAGTCCTGGTCATATAATGCTATGATAACGTCACTAATATTATAAAGTATTTTAAACACATTTATTTATAAGTTTCTGTAGAGTAGTTGATAACGTGCCTGCCTGCATTGCAATAGACATGCGCTACATATTCACGTTCGGGCCGATGATTTATTGTTTTTTAAACACGTCGATAAGTTAATAATGAATAAATTTAATTTGCCAATTGTTATTTTTCAACTTCCACGGGAATTCAATTGTATCAGGTTTTACTGGAAATGAGGGACAGTTTATGTGGGCACGGGAGATCAGCGTAAAAGGAAAACAAATGTAACTTTACAAGTGGTGAAATATTACAACTAGATTTAAACTAAATTCAACTTTCACGGGAATTCTGTTGTATCAGGTTTTACTGGCAATCGAAATGAAGGACATTTTAAACTGTTATTTATCAACTTTCACAGGAACGGCAATTCTGTTTATCAGGTTTTACTGGCCGATGCATGGAGAGAAAATGTATTGTTTTTAATGGTGAAGAAGCCGATTTTGAAGAAACTTTGCATGTTTCTTTAAGGGACTTTACAAATAGATGTTAAACTAAATTCCCCGTGCGAAGAACGGATAAAACTGCTAGTATATATATATATATATATATATATATATATATATGTCCTAGACAACAGAAGCTTTTATCTCCATAAAAGATAAATGTTTTTTCGCCATACAAAACTAGAACTCTTGTATATGCCTAGTAGTCAAGCAATGTTCTATCTCCGAAGCTAGACTAAGAAAGATCGTACTAGAACTCTTGTATATGCCTAGTAGTCAAGCAATGTTCTATCTCCGAAGGTAGACTAAGAAAGATCGTATTTGATGCCTTCTCTCCATCACGTGTTATTTCTTCCACTAAAGTTATTTTTTCCCTGGCCCGTGCGACTGATCCTTGTCTTCTACGTGTACACAAGTCGGCCGTCATGCTCATCACAGCTTCGTCCCGTATAATGGAGCAATTTCTGCCGGAACAAATACCGAGCCAGCAATATGGTTTTTATCACTGTAAGCGGCGGGCGGTAGTGAAGCTGCTGTTTCTCATGAGAGACTAGGTACTCCAGAAACCGGAGAGAAATCTCCACAGAAACAGTTTAAAAAGTAAAAGTAGATAAAACCTGTGAGCAGTAGATATTTTGTTGATATTTGCTCTGTTTAAGTGGAATGTGTGTGACACACGACGCGAACACAGGCTACGTATAATACTTGAGTGCTTGAAGATTATACTATCATGATGTCTTGTTAAATCTGGCACATTATGGATAACCTTTCTAGCGAAGAAGTCAATTGTTCTTGATCTACAACAGAACCACTATCCGCAGCATCATCATCATCATGATGAGCAGCACACGACTTTCAGTTAGTGCTGATTATTTTAGCTGTCCGCTACAAGATTATCAAATTATGATTGTATTTTAGCTGTCCGCTACAAGATTATCAACATATGATTGTATTTTAGCTGTCCGCTACAAGATTATCAAATTATGATTGTATTTTAGCTGTCCGCTACAAGATTATCAAATTATGATTGTATTTTAGCTGTCCGCTACAAGATTATCAACTCTTACACTTCTATCTAGTGTTATATAGCGTGTAGCGATATCTGTATGTGTATGTTAGTTGTAGTTCTGTCTAGTGCTATATATCGATATCTGTATGTGTATGTTAGTTGTTGTTCTGTCTAGTGCTATATATCGATATCTGTATGTGTATGTTAGTTGTTCTGTCTAGTGTTATATAGCGATATCTGTATGTGTATGTTAGTTGTTCTGTCTAGTGTTATATAGCGATATCTGTATGTGTATGTTAGTTGTTTTGTCTAGTGCTATATAGCGATATATGTATGTGTATGTTAGTTGTTCTGTCTAGTGTTATATAGCGATATCTGTATGTGTGTGTTAGTTGTTCTGTCTAGTGTTATATATCGATATCTGTATGTGTATGTTAGTTGTTCTGTCTAGTGTTATATATCGATATCTGTATGTATGTGTTAGTTGTTCTGTCTAGTGTTATATAGCGATATCTGTATGTGTATGTTAGTTGTTCTGTCTAGTGTTATATATCGATATATGTATGTGTATGTTAGTTGTTCTGTCTAGTGTTATATATCGATATCTGTATGTGTATGTTAGTTGTTGTTCTGTCTAGTGCTATATATCGATATCTGTATGTGTATGTTAGTTGTTCTGTCTAGTGCTATATAGCGATATATGTATGTGTATGTTAGTTGTTCTGTCTAGTGTTATATAGCGATATCTGTATGTGTATGTTAGTTGTTGTTCTGTCTAGTGCTATATAGCGATATCTGTATACATATTGTTCTGTTTCATCCATTGTGTTTTATTTATCTAATTCTGCTGTTACAGTCTGTGATTCTGCTGTTACAGTCTGTGATTCTGCTGTTACAGTCTGTGATTCTGCTATTACAGTCTGTGATTCTGCTGTTACAGTCTGTGATTCTGCTGTTACAGTCTGTGATTCTGCTGTTACAGTCTGTGATTCTGCTGTTACAGTCTGTGATTCTGCTATTACAGTCTGTGATTCTGCTGTTACAGTCTGTGATTCTGCTGTTACAGTCTGTGATTCTGCTATTACAGTCTGTGATTCTGCTATTACAGTCTGTGATTCTGCTGTTACAGTCTGTGATTCTGCTGTTACAGTCTGTGATTCTGCTATTACAGTCTGTGATTCTGCTGTTACAGTCTGTGATTCTGCTGTTTAGGGCGGTGTAGGACAGGGTGAACCTGTGCTCGTGGAATTAAATTGTTGTATTGCTAGTGTAGTCGCCGTGAACCTGTTACAGTCAATAACTTTTCTAATGACCCAGAAATAGAAAAATCGCGTTGATCTTAACGAGGATTGAACCCGGGGAGGGGGGAGCTCTCATCTGATCTTGGACGAAGATGAATCTTCTGTACATCGTCCAACGCTTGACATAAACAGATGTGGTTGTCAACATTTGTATGATGTTGTGTGTACAGCTAGCACTCTGAAGTGTGTTGTGTGTACAGTTAGCACTCTGAAGTGTGTTGTGTGTACAGCTAGCACTCTGAAGTGTGTTGTGTGTACAGTTAGCACTCTGAAGTGTGTTGTGTGTACAGTTAGCACTCTGAAGTGTGTTGTGTGTACAGCTAGCACTCTGAAGTGTGTTGTGTGTACAGTTAGCACTCTGAAGTGTGTTGTGTGTATAGTTAGCACTCTGAAGTGTGTTGTGTGTACAGTTAGCACTCTGAAGTGTGTTGTGTGTACAGTTAGCACACTCTGAAGTGTGTTGTGTGTACAGTTAGCACACTCTGAAGTGTGTTGTGTGTACAGTTAGCACACTCTGAAGTGTGTTGTGTGTACAGTTAGCACACTCTGAAGTGTGTTGTGTGTACAGTTAGCACACTCTGAAGTGTGTTGTGTGTACAGTTAGCACACTCTGAAGTGTGTTGTGTGTACAGTTAGCACACTCTGAAGTGTGTTGTGTGTACAGTTAGCACACTCTGAAGTGTGTTGTGTGTACAGTTAGCACACTCTGAAGTGTGTTGTGTGTACAGTTAGCACACTCTGAAGTGTGTTGTGTGTGCAGTTAGCACACTCTGAAGTGTGTTGTGTGTACAATTAGCACACTCTGAAGTGTGTTGTGTGTACAGTTAGCACACTCTGAAGTGTGTTGTGTGTACAGTTAGCACACTCTGAAGTGTGTTGTGTGTGCAGTTAGCACACTCTGAAGTGTGTTGTGTGTACAGTTAGCACACTCTGAAGTGTGTTGTGTGTGGGGTTCCAGTTCTCTCTGAGATTATGTAATGGCGCATGTGTTTGAAGCCGAACAAGGATGATCTGATCTTTTTTCTCTTGTTGTCGAGGTTGATGTTGTCTGGTTGATGTTGTCAGGTTGATGTTGTCAGTTGTCAGTGTAGTTGATGTTGTCAGGTTGATGTTGTCTGGTTGATGTTGTCAGGTTGATGTTGTCAGGTTGTAGTGTAGTTGATGTTGTCAGGTTGATGTTGTCTGGTTGATGTTGTCAGGTTGATGTTGTCGGTTGATGTGTAGGTTGATGTTGTCAGTTGATGTTGTCTGTGATGTTGTCAGTTGATGTTGTCAGGTTGATGTTGTCAGGTTGATGTTGTCGTTGATGTGTCAGTTGATGTTGTCAGGTTGATGTTGTCAGGTTGATGTTGTCAGGTTGATGTTGTCAGGTTGATGTTGTCGGTTGATGTTGTCAGGTTGATGTTGTCAGGTTGATGTTGTCAGTGATTGTCAGTTATGTTGTCAGGTTGATGTTGTCAGGTTGATGTTGTCAGGTTGATGTTGTCAGGTTGATGTTGTCAGGTTGATGTTGTCAGGTTGATGTTGTCGGTTGATGTTGTCAGGTTGATGTTGTCGGTTGATGTTGTCAGGTTGATGTTGTCAGGTTGATGTTGTCTGGTTGATGTTGTCAGGTTGATGTTGTCAGGTTGATGTTGTCTAGTTGATGTTGTCAGGTTGATGTTGTCAGGTTGATGTTGTCAGGTTGATGTTGTCAAGTTGATGTTGTCAGGTTGATGTTGTCAGGTTGATGTTGTCGGTTGATGTATTGATGTGTCAGGTTGAATCTGTCTGTTGTTGTCAGGTTGTCAGTAGTTGATGTTGTCAGGTTGATGTTGTCTGGTTGATGTTGTCGGTTGATGTTGTCAGGTTGATGTTGTCTAGGTTGATGTTGTCAGTTGATGTTGTTGTGATGTTGTCAGGTTGATGTGCAGGTTGATGTTGTGGTTGATGTTGTCAGGTTGTAGTTAGTGATGTTGTCAGTTGAATCTGTTGTTGTCAGGTTGTAGTGTAGTTGATGTGTCTGTATGTGTTGTGTTGTCGTTGTAGTGTAGTTGATGTTGTCAGGTTGTAGTGTAGTTGATGTTGTCAGGTTGTAATCTAGTTGATGTTGTCAGGTTGTAGTGTAGTTGATGTTGTCTGGTTGTAGTGTAGTTGATGTTGTCAGGTTGTAATCTGGTTGATGTTGTCAGGTTGTAGTGTGGTTGATGCTGTCAGGTTGTAATCTGGTTGATGTTGTCAGGTTGTAGTGTGGTTGATGTTGTCAGGTTGTAATCTGGTTGATGTTGTCAGGTTGTAGTGTGGTTGATGTTGTCAGGTTGTAATCTGGTTGATGTTGTCAGGTTGTAGTGTGGTTGATGTTGTCAGGTTGTAGTGTGGTTGATGTTGTCAGGTTGTAATCTGGTTGATGTTGTCGGGTTGTAGCGTGGTTGATGTTGTCGGGTTGTAGTGTGGTTGATGTTGTCGGGTTGTAGTTTGGTTGATGTTGTCTGGTTGTAGTGTGGTTGATGTTGTCAGGTTGTAGTGTGGTTGATGTTGTCGGGTTGTAGTGTGGTTGATGTTGTCTGGTTGTAATCTGGTTGATGTTGTCAGGTTGTAGTGTGGTTGATGTTGTCAGGTTGTAATCTGGTTGATGTTGTCAGGTTGTAATCTGGTTGATGTTGTCAGGTTGTAATGTAGTTGATGTTGTCAGGTTGTAGTGTGGTTGATGTTGTCAGGTTGTAATCTGGTTGTAATGTGTTCTCTACTCTGTCTAGACATTGTTCTCTACTCTGTCTAGACATTGTTCTCTGCTCTGTCTAGACATTGTTCTCTACTCTGTCTAGACATTGTTCTCTACTCTGTCTAGACATTGTTCTCTGCTCTGTCTAGACATTGTTCTCTACTCTGTCTAGACATTGTTCTCCACTCTGTCTAGACATTGTTCTCTACTCTGTCTAGACATTGTTCTCTACTCTGTCTAGACATTGTTCTCTGCTCTGTCTAGACATTGTTCTCTACTCTGTCTAGACATTGTTCTCTACTCTGTCTAGACATTGTTCTCTACTCTGTCTAGACATTGTTCTCTACTCTGTCTAGACATTGTTCTCCACTCTGTCTAGACATTGTTCTCTGCTCTGTCTAGACATTGTTCTCTACTCTGTCTAGACATTGTTCTCTACTCTGTCTAGACATTGTTCTCTACTCTGTCTAGACATTGTTCTCCACTCTGTCTAGACATTGTTCTCTACTCTGTCTAGACATTGTTCTCTACTCTGTCTAGACATTGTTCTCTACTCTGTCTAGACATTGGAGGTTTCTCTTTGAATAATTGGTTCAAATCGCACTTTGATGTTCTATTACCTCAAGCAAAGACAACTGTACAGCAACAACGATTATCTATACAACAATAACAGCACATTACCATGCAACAATCGCAGCACATGACTATGCAACAATAGCAGCACATTACCATACAACAATAACAGCACATGACCATACAACAATAACAGCACATTACCATACAACAATAGCAGCACAAGACCATACAACAACAGTACACTATTGTAAAGCAACTATAATCTCAACAAGTGACTGCCCTCTCCTGATGTTGATCATCATCATCATGTTGCCATCTCACAGACAAACTATGTTTCACAAACAAAGTGACATATTCTAACTATCACTTTGTGACATGTTCTACAGACAGACAGACCGACAGACAGACCGACAGACGGAAATGCAAAGCCTAATAGATTAAAACAATTTCAAAATGGTGGACAAATGTATTGTTCAATTAACTAAAATTTGATTATCAATTTTCTAATTATTCAAAATCTAACCTCGATTTCTAAGTTTGTCAAAAATAGTCAGATAAGTGATTTGTAATGTTGTATACAACAATTCATTAATATAACGTTGCATACAACAATTCATTTGATACAATGTTGCATACAATAATTCATTTAATATAATGTTGCATACAACAATTCATTAATATAATGTTGCATACAATAATTCATTAATATAATGTTGCATACAACAATTCATTAATATAATGTTGCATACAACAATTCATTAATACAATGTTGCATACAATAATTCATTAATATATTGTTGCATACAACAATTCATTTAATATAATGTTGCATACAACACTTCATTAATATAATGTTGCATACAATAAATTCATTAAGATAATGTTGCATACAACAAATTCATTAATATAATGTTGCATACAATAATTCATTAATATAATGTTGCATACAACAATTCATTAATATAATGTTGCATACAACAATTCATTAATATAATGTTGCATACAACAAATTCATTAATATAATGTTGCATGCAACAATTCATTAATATAATGTTGCATACAACAATTCATTAATATAATGTAAGTTGACAATACATATTTATTTTATTGGTCGCTAAGTTTATTCAAATAAATATCAAATGTGGATGTGTTGTCTAGTGTAATTGTGATTTCCTCTTGTTACAACGACAAATCATCAGCTTTTGCATTTACACATCAACTGTCGGATAGAAGAAGAAATAGATCACGCCCTCTTTCAGTTTAGTTCAACAATAGACGAGATCGTGATGTCAATCAATCGACATGTCAGTTATGTCTTCCTCTACCATGACCAATCGGATCTGACATCGTAGATACAGTATAACTTCAGTGATTGATTAATTAGTTGATTGATTGATTGATTAATTGATTGATTGATTGATTGATTGAACTATTATCATTGCACTTCGGTGAGTAACCATGTGTGTTTCTATCTTATTCTTACACGGGAAGATCTCAGCCGCAGTGCACGAACTCCGTAGCACCAGCGAGGTTCACTGATGTAATTTAGATGGTGGTACAAACATTTTTGTCGAAATTTAATTTGTAAAACTTATTCTGAGCGAGCACCTAGCCCCTACGCTAGAGAGCATATCCTTAGAGTATAACTTTATAACTGAGTAGATATAGTATTATAATGTTGAACATTACGTTTCTCAAATATCATCAAAATTAAATGTTCTCTTCCACGATATTCCTCTCAGGGCTATTGGTAAGTGAAAAGGGGGGTTTGGTTAACGAATCAAATCTTATGTTTCTTGTTTTGTTAAATGTGTTGCTTTGTTAATGTGTTGTTTTGTTAATGTGTTGTTTTGTTAATGTGTTGTTTTGTTAATGTGTTGTTGTTTTGTTAATGTGTTGTTTTGTTAATGTGTTGTTTTGTTAATGTGTTGTTGTTTTGTTAATGTGTTGTTTTGTTAATGTGTTGTTTTGTTAATGTGTTGTTTTGTTAATGTGTTGTTTTGTTAATGTGTTGTTTTGTTAATGTGTTGTTGTTTTGTTAATGTGTTGTTGTTGTTTTGTTAATGTGTTGTTGTTGTTTTGTTAATGTGTTGTTGTTGTTTTGTTAATGTGTTGTTGTTTTGTTAATGTGTTGTTGTTTTGTTAATGTGTTGTTGTTTTGTTAATGTGTTGTTGTTTTGTTAATGTGTTGTTGTTTTGTTAATGTGTTGTTGTTTTGTTAATGTGTTGTTGTTTTGTTAATGTGTTGTTGTTGTTTTGTTAATGTGTTGTTGTTGTTTTGTTAATGTGTTGTTGTTTTGTTAATGTGTTGTTGTTGTTTTGTTAATGTGTTGTTGTTTTGTTAATGTGTTGTTGTTTTGTTAATGTGTTGTTGTTTTGTTAATGTGTTGTTTTGTTAATGTGTTGTTTTGTTTTGTTAATGTGTTGTTGTTTTGTTAATGTGTTGTTGTTTTGTTAATGTGTTGTTGTTTTGTTAATGTGTTGTTGTTGTTTTGTTAATGTGTTGTTGTTGTTTTGTTAATGTGTTGTTGTTTTGTTAATGTGTTGTTGTTGTTTTGTTAATGTGTTGTTGTTTTGTTAATGTGTTGTTGTTGTTTTGTTAATGTGTTGTTGTTTTGTTAATGTGTTGTTGTTGTTTTGTTAATGTGTTGTTGTTTTGTTAATGTGTTGTTGTTGTTTTGTTAATGTGTTGTTGTTTTGTTAATGTGTTGTTGTTGTTTTGTTAATGTGTTGTTTTGTTAATGTGTTGTTGTTGTTTTGTTAATGTGTTGTTGTTGTTTTGTTAATGTGTTGTTGTTGTTTTGTTAATGTGTTGTTGTTGTTTTGTTAATGTGTTGGTGTTTGTTCTTATCAAGTATATTACATTCTCTTTTGGATACGGTGGGGTTATCGCCAAGAACATGAGTACGTTGCACCCGCAGAGTCCCCCCACCACGGCAAGTAGGAGAGGCAGATCTGAAGTTTAACCAAAGTGTATACATATTACCCAATAGTACACACAGCAGTACACACAGCAGTACACACAGCAGTACACACAGCAGTACACACAGCAGTACACACAGCAGTACACATAACAGTACACACAGCAGTACACACAGCAGCAAACACATTTGTAGAGATGGATAAACTGTCAGATTTCACAAACAGAGAAACTTCACTTAAAAATATTACATCTATAGTTATACTCTCTCTCTCTCTCTCTCTCTCGCGATTATTCTTGACGGAAACAATTTTATCATTGTTTTTGTGATATATAATTGATCCTTTGACAAGAACGCTTCATCTACGTTGTGTTGATTATGCGCCCATGGTGACTAGGCCCGCCCACCCGATTTCAGCCAGCTGTTTATATACTAGGGTAGCTAGCCCTAGGGCACGATCCATTCTGCCGAATATTTCGGCCCGGATCTACGCCTGTTCGATCAGCTTTTGCCGTATATTTGAACTTTATTATCTACGCCAAAAAGTTAGTTACTCCTGTTATGCCCTTTCTGACTGTGTGAAGTCGTTCCGGATTAGGAACATTTCACAGGGCTTATAAGCTTGTCCTGGGACGGCATCTTACACTTATAACACACCGTGTAAAGTGTCGGCCTTCGCCAATGTTCGGATCCGGACAGCCTGTCAGATCTTTGCATTGCCGGTCTTACTTTACTGACCACTTTGAGTATATTCCGGAGTAGGAACATTCTCAACCTTCTCGAGGCGCATGTCGGCACGTGACAATTTGCAGTTTCTAGCTTGCATTTTCCATGGTCCCAGGAAACACCGGACTGGGGCTAAGCACAAATAATATAGAGGGTCGTTCAATCGGCGCTAGCAACGCAACCGAGATTTTGCATTGCATTGCAAACATCACCCGTCCCAGTTCTTCCGGGGATATTAGTTGTAAATGCAACAGTATCTTGCCCGGTTGTCCCAAGGAGGGCAGTCCCGTTAGGCATCAGCCGCCTCAGTGCTTCTGGGAAAGTTAGTTGTTATTTCAACAGTACCTTGCAGGTTGTCCCAGGAGGGCAGTTTCGTTAGGCACTAAAACGCAACTTTAGAATTTGCGCTCGACCAACCTTACCCAGTAAATATATCTGCGCTAAGCCTCTGTTACAGTCTACCGCAATCGTCCCATATGTCGATACGATACATTATACCGTTTCCAAAGGCGCTTGCCGATACTTTTTTTTTAGTTCATGCCTCAAGACTGCCCGGACATGCAGCCAACTCGGGCACAGGGCTCCAAGTGTCGCCCCATGTAGGCCCACGTCTTTGCCATGGGATGCACCTCTCATCCCTACATGTTCGTCTTTACCATCGGCCGGGAGGCTGATAGTTGTGGTGCGACCATTGTGTTCTCATTTTCCGTGCCACGAGATTGCCCTGACACACAGCTTGACTTGGGCGCAGGGCTCCAAGTTTCGCCTCATGTGGGCTCACATCTCCACTATGGATGCACCTCTCATCCCTTTAATTCGGTCATTTACTCAGGGGAGTTAGCATTCGTTCGCAGACGTCTCACTGCTGTTTTTTACCAACTTGGACAACATTTTATCGTTCATTCGGTCAGGACATACGCATACATTTTGTTCGTAATTTTCTGGACCTGCTTTCCCCTTCCGTGCTTGCACTGCTACCAGTACCAGTAGCTCTCCTTCGATCCCTGTATCTACTTGGCCAGACCGGAACCAAAGTCTGTTACCAGGGTCACCACGTAGAGGTGGGGCACAGGGTCTTGATTAGTGCCGAACCACTAATCCTGGCGCAGCCCCCATACGCCTTTGACCCCTATATTTATACTGTAGCATGGTATCAGATCTGATTGGACATAGCGTAGTCATGTCAATCACATCTAGAAATATGACTGTAGCGTAGTCATGTCAATCACATCTAGAAATATGACTGTAGCGTAGTCATGTCAAGCACATCTAGAAATATGACTGTAGCGTAGTCATGTCAATCACATCTAGAAATATGACTGTAGCGTAGTCATGTCAATTACATCTAGAAATATGACTGTAGCGTAGTCATGTCAAGCACATCTAGAAATATGACTGTAGCGTAGTCATGTCAATCACATCTAGAAATATGACTGTAGCGTAGTCATGATAATCACATCTAGAAATATGACTGTAGCGTAGTCATGTCAAGCACATCTAGAAATATGACTGTAGCGTAGTCATGTCAATCACATCTAGAAATATGACTGTAGCGTAGTCATGATAATCACATCTACAAATATGACTGTAGCGTAGTCATGATAATCACATCTAGAAATATGGCTGTATTACTGACATTTCAAATAAAAAACTGAACATAATGCTAGAAAGAATTTCCAGTTTTTCTCAAGTCGAAGTAAAGTACGCCTGTGTGGCGAATGACATTGGCGATAAGAAAAGTTAACTTTGATACAAAAACCAGTTAGAGGTTTCATATTAAGCGACATGACTACGCATGAATCCCTAGACGGTGACATTTATTTATTTTTTTTAAATTTAGACTTATATTACATTTTGAAACGGAAAGGAATTTCTTTTTAAAAATGTAATCCCTGACCTTGTGGATTCCTAACATGTCTTGGATGACTTGAGTTTTTAAAAAAAAGTTAGTTACTTTTAGCCCTAGTTAGCTATAACGATTGTTATGTTTTGGTATAATCTTGATGTTCTATTACAGATTATGTTTGGTGGTAATAGATCAATTGTTCTTACACGGTTACAGGTCAGGCTAGATGGTGATCATCTAAGTCTTGTACTGATGACAACTCTACAGAACAACGTAGAAAATGTGAGATATTTGAGTAAAGTAGAAAATTAAAGACACATGCCTTAGACATAGACAATTATCTGTCAACGATTCTTATTTTTATAATTCAACCAATTTAATCAATGTCTAAAGTACGCAGAGTCAGATAATATTGATCAAATTCATATATAATATACATGTCAGACGGATGATCAGATAATATTGATCAAATTCATATATAATATACATGTCAGACGGACGATTAGATAATATTGATCAAATTCATATATAATATACATGTCAGACGGACGATTAGATAATATTGATCAAATTCATATATAATATACATGTCAGACGGATGATCAGATAATATTGATCAAATTCATATATAATATACATGTCTGACGGACGATTAGATAATATTGATCAAATTCATATATAATATACATGTCAGACGGATGATCAGATAATATTAATCAAATTCATATATAATATACATGTCTGACGGACGATCAGATAATATTGATCAAAGTACTAGGTCATGTCAACGGTTAATATCACTAAATGTCTCAAGCTACAGTTAAGTTCAACAGATCTCATTAAGGTCAATATGATCAATTATTCTCAAGAGATAACACTAGATCGGTTGTTTTAAAGAAAATGTCATATACAAAACACTTTCTCTCTCAATAAATGTCACAAGTGAGTACAAAGTCTGTCATTGACTAATCTTAATTTGATCAAGTTGTAACATGTACCAGTCTGTTCTCACAAACAATCAAACTTGTTCTTGATGGTGTGTCTAGTTTGAGAAAATTTGATAAGATAATCTTTTGTTCTGAACACATTTCGAATGTACATGTAAATATTGTTAGCACCAAACCTTCAATCCTCAAGGGGCACTAAGAGACACGGACATCTTGTCTCAGCAGCACTTCAGTCGTCCTAGTGAAATCCTTATTTACCCGTAAATTTGCATGAAGATGTCCTAAGAGGGTGTTGAAGATGGGTACCTGTTTGATGAAGTACGCAGCTCTTATGGTCCTTTGTAAAATTGTATACACACAACACTCCAGCACACTTAGGAAGACACTCACTTATGCTTACGTCCTTGTGTGTATGAAGGGTCCTGGTTAGTCCTGGCTTAAAAATGTGCAAGCGGTGTCCTTAGATTCGTTCTTGTAAACTCTAATCCGCTCAGAACTCATCTTGATGCTTCAACATTGTCAGATATTGTAGATAGCGACGCCCACTTCTCTTCAAACATGTGCTCCCACTTGTCAGACCTTCACGTTGCTTCCTCTTTAGGGGGCAACTTGTGAGCGTAGCTGTCATAGAAAGTGAACGTTTCTCTAGTTTGATTTAAACAAGTTTTTAAACTGAACATCTGAGCAATGACTGGTCTCTCGTTAGGTTGCAGAATATTTGGAGTGGAGAGGCGGGTCTTAAATCTGAAGTGACGGGCCGTGATTGTCGTTTTCAGCCTTTCAAGAATGATAGTGACAAGCGTCATTATTATTACTGCTGTTCTGATTGGCTTAATCTATAGGTTAGTGCGCTGTTTTGACGTGAGCGCCGAAACTTCAGTTTTATTGGCTGAACCCACACAACAGGGGAGGAGCCAAACTTGGTTTTTCTCAGTCAATCTGGTGGCTTGTTTTATATATATATATTGCTTTGTGTGCTGACTGTATGGACTCCATTATTCCGTTATTAGACGTTCGAGTCAATGAGTGTTAGTGACTTGAAACCGAAATATATATTCCCCTGGCGTGCACGAAGGTGTGTATCAGACAACAGACGATCCCTTAACTTTATTAAATGAACACTATTCACAATATTAAAAAAAAATATTAATATACTACCTATTTTGTGAGTTCCAAGTATCTGTCTGGTCTATAGTTGAACTTGAGGATAAGAAAGTTTGAAAAATATTGCTTTTTGCAATTTATTGCAATCAAATATTGTAGTCAAGGTTGCAAGTTGAAACTGTTATAACATTATAAGATTCAACATTGCAACTTAATGTTCAGGTTGTTGGTCAATTGTCTGTGTTCTGCAATTACTAAATGTCTTCAACTGCGTGTTCAGAGTGTGTTTACTTTGTTTGTGTGTATGTTCTCACTGCTAAACAAAATATTTCACTTCAGAACTGGACATCAGATACATTATCCTAGTGTGGGTGTGAGATCAGAAGGACGTTAGATTAGAGAGCAGATAAAGTTGATATGCAATGTATACCTTTCAGAACATTGAACAATTGCAATCATTGCAATGTATACCTTTCAGAACATTGAACAATTGCAATCATTATTTCTTCACGAATTTTGCTAGTTCAAACAAAGACGACATCGTTTGTTTGTTCTTTGTCATATTGTTTGTTCTTTGTCATACTGTTTTTTCTTTGTCATATTGTTTGTTCTTTGTCATATTGTTTGTTCTTTGTCATATTGTTTGTTCTTTGTCATATTGTTTTGTTTGTTCTTTGTCATATTGTTTGTTTGTTCTTTGTCATATTGTTTGTTTGTTCTTTGTCATATTGTTTGTTTGTTCTTTGTTATATTGTTTGTTTGTTCTTTGTCATATTGTTTGTTTGTTCTTTGTCATATTGTTTGTTTGTTCTTTGTCATATTGTTTGTTCTTTGTCATATTGTTTGTTCTTTGTCATATTGTTTGTTTGTTCTTTGTCATATTGTTTGTTTGTTCTTTGTCATATTGTTTGTTTGTTCTTTGTCATATTGTTTGTTTATTCTTTGTTCTATTGTTTGTTTGTTCTTTGTTATATTGTTTGTTTGTTCTTTGTCATATTGTTTGTTTTTTCTTTGTCATATTGTTCTTTGTCATATTGTTTGTTTGTTCTTTGTCGTATTGTTTGTTTGTTCTTTGTCATATTGTTCTTTGTCATATTGTTTGTTCTTTGTCATATTGTTCTTTGTCATATTGTTTGTTCTTTGTCATATTGTTTGTTTGTTCTTTGTTATATTGTTTGTTTGTTCTTTGTTATATTGTTTGTTTGTTCTTTGTCGTATTGTTTGTTTGTTCTTTGTCATATTGTTTGTTCTTTGTCATATTGTTTGTTCTTTGTCATATTGTTCTTTGTCATATTGTTTGTTCTTTGTCATATTGTTTGTTTGTTCTTTGTTATATTGTTTGTTTGTTCTTTGTTATATTGTTTGTTTGTTCTTTGTCATATTGTTTGTTTGTTCTTTGTTATATTGTTTGTTTGTTCTTTGTCATATTGTTTGTTTTGTTCTTTGTTATATTGTTTGTTTGTTCTTTGTTATATTGTTTGTTTGTTCTTTGTTATATTGTTTGTTTGTTCTTTGTCATATTGTTTGTTTGTTCTTTGTCATATTGTTTGTTTTGTTCTTTGTTATATTGTTTGTTTGTTCTTTGTCATATTGTTTGTTTGTTCTTTGTCATATTGTTTGTTTATTCTTTGTCATATTGTTTGTTTGTTCTTTGTCATATTGTTTGTTTGTTCTTTGTCATATTGTTTGTTTGTTCTTTGTCATATTGTTTGTTCTTTGTCATATTGTTTGTTTGTTCTTTGTCATATTGTTTGTTTGTTCTTTGTCATATTGTTTGTTTGTTCTTTGTCATATTGTTTGTTCTTTGTCATATTGTTTGTTTGTTCTTTGTCATATTGTTTGTTCTTTGTTATAGTGTTTGTTTGTTCTTTGTCATATTGTTTGTTCTTTGTCATATTGTTTGTTTATTCTTTGTCATATTGTTTGTTTGTTCTTTGTCATATTGTTTGTTTGTTTTTTGTCATATTGTTTGTTTGTTCTTTGTCATATTGTTTGTTCTTTGTCATATTGTTTGTTCTTTGTCATATTGTTCTTTGTCATATTGTTTGTTCTTTGTCATATTGTTTGTTTTGTTCTTTGTCATATTGTTCTTTGTCATATTGTTTGTTCTTTGTCATATTGTTTGTTCTTTGTCATATTGTTTGTTTTGTTCTTTGTCATATTGTTTGTTCTTTGTCATATTGTTTGTTCTTTGTCATATTGTTTGTTCTTTGTCATATTGTTTGTTTGTTCTTTGTCATATTGTTTGTTTGTTCTTTGTCATATTGTTCTTTGTCATATTGTTCTTTGTCATATTGTTCTTTGTCATATTGTTTGTTCTTTGTCATATTGTTTGTTCTTTGTCATATTGTTTGTTTGTTCTTTGTCATATTGTTTGTTTGTTTTTTGTCATATTGTTTGTTTGTTCTTTGTCATATTGTTTGCTCTTTGTTATAGTGTTTGTTTGTTCTTTGTCATATTGTTTGTTTGTTCTTTGTCATATTGTTTGTTTGTTCTTTGTCATATTGTTTGTTCTTTGTCATATTGTTTGTTTGTTCTTTGTCATATTGTTTGTTTGTTTTTTGTCATATTGTTTGTTTGTTCTTTGTCATATTGTTTGTTCTTTGTCATATTGTTTGTTTGTTCTTTGTCATATTGTTTGTTCTTTGTTATAGTGTTTGTTTGTTCTTTGTCATATTGTTTGTTTGTTCTTTGTCATATTGTTTGTTTGTTCTTTGTCATATTGTTTGTTCTTTGTCATATTGTTTGTTTGTTCTTTGTCATATTGTTTGTTCTTTGTCATATTGTTTGTTTGTTCTTTGTCATATTGTTTGTTCTTTGTTATATTGTTTGTTTGTTCTTTGTCATATTGTTTGTTTGTTCTTTGTCATATTGTTTGTTCTTTGTCATATTGTTTGTTTGTTCTTTGTCATATTGTTTGTTTGTTCTTTGTCATATTGTTTGTTTGTTCTTTCTCATATTGTTTGTTTGTTCTTTGTCATATTGTTTGTTTGTTCTTTGTTATATTGTTTGTTTGTTCTTTGTCATATTGTTTGTTTGTTCTTTGTCATATTGTTCTTTGTTATATTATTTGTATGTTCTTTGTTATATTGTTTGTATGTTCTTTGTTATATTATTTGTCCTGTGTCATGTTCTTTGTATCTTCGAACCCATTCTGTTCACGTTTACATTTTTCCCAACAATTCCTAGGATTCTTGCTGGAGCTACAGAGCATGCCATTTCTGCGGAAAGAGAACCAGCATTAGAGTAAAACCAGTACACACTGGAGTCAGTCCTTCGTGTTAAGACCCTTACCAAAAGATGATTTTTAAAGTGCTATTGGGGAGGGGTGGGAAGAGGGCCAATAAAATGACATGTTTATATGGTAGAATTCCTATCATGAGATTATTGTATCAGTTATCGAATTTCTGATTATTTATTGATTATTGTACCAGTTATCGAATTTCTATCATTGGATTATTGTATGAGTTATCGAATTTCTATCATTGGATTATTGTATGAGTTATCGAATTTCTATCAATAGATTATTGTATGAGTTATCGAATTGCTATCATTGGATTATTGTATGAGTTATCGAATTGCTATCATTAGATTATTGTATGAGTTATTGAATTTCAGATATGTATCATACATCATTATTGTCATCATTTACAGCTAGTAACTAGCAAGCAGTTACCACTCAAGTCTCTATGGCGAAGTGGTGACGACGTCTGCCTGGCGTTCTGTACGTTTAACACTGACTATTAGCAGCAATAAGAGGAAAACCGGTTCTTTCAATGAAGTCAGTCCTTCGCCCTTACATCATGTAGTGTAGCTTACATCATGTAGGATAGTTTACATCATGTAGGATAGTTTACATCATGTAGTGTAGCTTACATCATGTAGGATAGTTTACATCATGTAGTGTAGCTTACATCATGTAGGATAGTTTACATCATGTAGTGTAGCTTACATCATGTAGGATAGTTTACATCATGTAGGATAGCGTACATCATGTAGGGTAGCTTACATCATGTAGTGTAGCTTACATCATGTAGTGTACCTTACATCATGTAGTGTAGTTTACATCATGTAGTGTAGCTTACATCATGTAGTGTACCTTACATCATGTAGGATAGTTTACATCATGTAGTGTAGCTTACATCATGTAGGATAGTTTACATCATGTAGTGTAGCTTACATCATGTAGTGTAGCTTACATCATGTAGTGTACCTTACATCATGTAGGATAACTTAGACTTTAAGACCAACTATTATCTATATCATAGACCAACTATTATCTAGATTAGTGTTGAAGTCTAACACTGACTTATGATTCTCTAGCTGTGTAACATGTAAGAGTACCAATGTAACATGTAAGAGTACCAATGTAACATGTAAGAGTACCAATGTAACATGTAAGAGTACCAATGTAATATGTAAGAGTACCAATGTAACATGTAAGAGTACCAATGTAACATGTAAGAGTACCAATGTAACATGTAAGAGTACCAATGTAACATGTAAGAGTACCAATGTAACATGTAAGAGTACCAATGTAACATGTAAGAGTACCAATGTAACATGTAAGAGTACCAATGTAACATGTAAGAGTACCAATGTAACATGTAAGAGTATCAATGTAACATGTAAGAGTATCAATGTAACATGTAAGAGTATCAATGTAACATGTAAGAGTATCAATGTAACATGTAAGAGTATCAATGTAACATGTAAGAGTATCAATGTAACATGTAAGAGTATCAATGTAACATGTAAGAGTATCAATGTAACATGTAAGAGTATCAATGTAGCTTTGTAGCACATGTAAGAGTACCGATGCGGCCCCCTAGTGAGCCCTAGCACGATTATAGAGATGAGAATATGTCTTGAACAGATTTCATCACGATGAAGAGCCATGCCGATGCTTGCTTAGTTAACCGAACGTATCATCACGATGAAGAGCCATGCCGATGCTTGCTTAGTTAACCGAACGTATCATCACGATGAAGAGCCATGCCGATGCTTGCTTAGTTAACCGAACGTATCATCACGATGAAGAGCCATGCCGATGCTTGCTTAGTTAACCGAACGTATCATCACGATGAAGAGCCATGCCGATGCTTGCTTAGTTAACCGAACGTATCATTACGATGAAGAGCCATGCCGATGCTTGCTTAGTTAACCGAACGTATCATCACGATGAAGAGCCATGCCGATGCTTGCTTAGTTAACCGAACGTATCATCACGATGAAGAGCCATGCCGATGCTTGCTTAGTTAACCGAACGTACATGTTATCAATGCGCCCCATGGAAGATAAAGTAAGGTTCGCCCCACTGTTTATTTTACCGTCTTTAGCTGCTGGTGCGAATCATGAGTCCCATTGGCTCTGTAAGGCAGTCCCTTTAGCTCTGTAAGACAGTCCCATTAGCTCTGTAAGGCAGTCCCATTAGCTCTGTAAGACAGTCCCATTAGCTCTGTAAGGCAGTCCCATTAGCTCTGTAAGACAGTCCCATTAGCTCTGTAAGGCAGTCCCATTAGCTCTGTAAGGCAGTCCCATTAGCTCTGTAAGGCAGTCCCATTAGCTCTGTAAGGCAGTCCCATTAGCTCTGTAAGGCAGTCCTGTTAGCTCTGTAAGAAGTTCAGTGTTGAGCAACAGTCCACCAACGTCTGCGTGAGCTGTGTCATGTGCAGACATTGCTGTAGCTGTCCGGGCAACAAGTGTACACATCAAAGCTGCACTGCAGCTGTCCGGACAGCAAGTGTATACACCAAAGCTGCACTGCAGCCTGTCGGGACAACAAGTGTACACATCAAAAGTTGCGTTGTTTCATCTACTGGTACAAACATAGACTACAAACAAGCCGACTAATGAGCAGGACATGGGCAAAGTTCGACAACTGACAACTAAGAGACTGAGTCCCCATTGTTCTCGCTGCTTGTCCAAACATCTAACGGAAATCACGAGGTCACGCCCATTTCCTGCCCAACGATGAAGCCAAGCAGGCCGGATATGATAAAATCTACGTTCAGACCTGGGCCAGCTTGAAGGATGGTGACGCACAGTAGATCTGTACTAATTAGCTGACACGTGACCACAAAGTTCAACTTTAGTTACTGCATGCGTATTTTGTATATGTGCATGTATGTGTGCGTGTGTGTATGTGCGTGTGTATGTGTGCGTGTGTGTACTCACAGCTCAACTTATTTATTGATGCGCGGTTCTCAGATCTCGGTCAGTGAGTCACAAATAATGTTAATCTCCCGGGTGATAGTACCAAGAGATGACAGTATCATGGATGATAGTACCATGGATGATAGTACCATGGATGATAGTAAAAAATGATGATAGTACCAAATGATGACAGTATCATGGTTGATAGTACCAAATTATGACAGTATCATGGATGATAGTATCAAATGATGACAGTATCATGGATGATAGTACAAAATGATGATAGTACCAAATGATGACAGTATCATGGATGGTAGTACCAAATGATGACAGTATCATGGATGGTAGTAATAAATGATGATAGTATCATGTGATGACAGTATCATGGTTGATAGTACCAAATTATGACAGTATCATGGATGATAGTATCAAATGATGACAGTATCATGGATGATAGTACAAAATGATGATAGTACCAAATGATGACAGTATCATGGATGGTAGTACCAAATGATGACAGTATCATGGATGGTAGTACCAAATGATGACAGTATCATGGATGGTAGTAATAAATGATGATAGTACTATGTGATGACAGTATCATGGATGATAGTACCAAATGATGACAGTATCATGGATGATAGTACCAAATGATGACAGTATCATGGATGATAGTACCAAATGATGATAGTATAATGTATGATAGTACCAAATGATGATAGTACCAAATGATGAGTACAAATGATGATAGTACCAAGAGATGGCAGTATCATGTGATGATAGTACCAAGAGATGACAGTATCATAGATGATAGTACCAGAGATGGCAGTATCATGGTGATAGTACCAGAAGATGACAGTATCATGGATGATAGTACCAAGAGATGACAGTATCATGGATGATAATACCTAATGATGACAGTATCATGGATGATAGTACCAAATGATGATAGTATCATGGATGATAGTACCAAATAATGACAGTATCATGATGTAGTAATAAATGATCATAGTATCATATGATGACAGTATCATGGATGATAGTACCATGGATGATAGTACAAATGATGATAGTACCAAATATGACAGTATCATGGATGATAGTACCAATGATGACAGTATCATGGATGATAGTAACTAATATATTACTAGTGTGACTCATCGAGATATAGTACCAAATGATGACAGTATCATGGATGATAGTACCAAGAGATGACAGTATCATGGATGATAAAGATGACAGTATCATGGATGATAGTACCATGGATGATAGTACAAAATGATGATAGTACCAAATGATGACAGTATCATGGATGATAGTACCAAATATGACAGTATCATGGATGATAGTATCAAATGATGACATATCATGGATGATAGTACATAGATGATAGTACCAAATGATGACAGTATCATGGATGATAGTACCAAATGATGACAGTATCATGGATGTAGAATACTGATATGTATGATGACAGTATCATGGTGATAGTACCAAATATGACAGTATCATGGATGATAGTATCAAATGATGATAGTATCATGAGATGTAATGTGACAGAATGATGTAGTACTCATGGATAGATGGTATCCAAATGATGACATATCATGGAGGTGATAAATGAAATACATGATGATAAATTGTACCAAATGATGACAGTATCATGGATGATAGTACCAAATGATGACAGTATCATGATGATACATGATGATAGTATAATGTATGATAGTACCAATGGATGATAGTACCAAATGATGATAGTATCAATGATGATAGTACCAAAGATGCAGTATCATGGATGATAGTACCAAAGATGACAGTATCATGATGATAGTACCAAAGATGCATAGATTATCAGGATGAATACATGATGATAGTACCAAGAGATGACAGTATCATGGATGATAATACCTAATGATGACAGTATCATGGATGATAGTACCAAATGATGATAGTCATCATGGATGATAGTAATAGCAGAATGATGGTAGTAATAAATGATCATAGTATCATGGATGATAGTATATGATGATAGTACCATGGATGATAGTACAAAATGATGATAGTACCAAATGATGACAGTATCATGGATGATAGTACCAAATGATGACAGTATCATGGATGATAGTAATAAATGATGATAGTACTATGTGATGACAGTATCATAGATGATAGTACCAAATGATGACAGTATCATGGATGATAGTACCAAGAGATGACAGTATCATGGATGATAGTACCAAGAGATGACAGTATCACGGATGATAGTACCAAGTGATGACAGTATCATGGATGATAGTACAAATGATGACAGTATCATGGATGATAGTACAAGTGAACAGTATCATGGATGATAGTACCAAATGATGACATTATCATGGGTGATAGTACCATGGATGATAGTACCAAATGATGACAGTATCATGGATGATAGTACCAAATGATGATATTATCATGGATGATAGTACCATGTGATGATAGTATCATGGATGATAGTACCAAATGATGATAGTATCATGGATGATAGTACCAAATGATGACAGTATCATGGTTGATAGTACCAAATGATGACATTATCATGGATGATAGTATCAAATGATGATAGTATCATGGATGATAGTACAAAATGATGATAGTACCAAATAATGACAGTATCATGGATGATAGTACCAAATGATGACAGTATCATGGATGGTAGTACCAAATGATGACAGCATCATGGATGGTTGTAATAAATGATGATAGTATCATGTGATGATAGTATCATGGATGATAGTACCAAATGATGACAGTATCATGGATTATAGTACCAAATGATGACAGTATCATGGATGATAGTACCAAATGATGACAGTATCATGGATGATAGTACCAAATGATGACAGTATAATGTATGATAGTACCAAATGATGATAGTACCAAATGATGATAATACCAAATGATGATAGTACCAAATGATGACAGTATCATGGATGATAGTACCAAATGATGATATTACCAAATGATGACAGTACCAAATGATGATAGTACCAAATGATGACAGTACCAAATGATGAGAGTACCAAATGATGACAGTACCGGTGTGATCCTAGTACAGATAGTTGAACAAAGCAATTAAGGGAATATCTCCATCTACATGGTTTTCGTCTTTCTATTGTCTATTCCCAGGTGGAAGATGTAGTTGGCTGTCCACTCTTGTCTATTGTCTATTCCCAGGTGGAAGATGTAGCTGTCTGTCCACTCTTGTCTATTGTCTATTCCCAGGTGGAAGATGTAGCTGTCTGTCTACTCTTGTCTATTGTCTATTCCCAGGTGGAAGATGTAGTTGGCTGTCTACTCTTGTCTATTGTCTATTCCCAGGTGGAAGATGTAGCTGTCTGTCCACTCTTGTCTATTGTCTATTCCCAGGTGGAAGATGTAGTTGGCTGTCCACTCTTGTCTATTGTCTATTCCCAGGTGGAAGATGTAGTTGGCTGTCCACTCTTGTCTATTGTCTATTCCCAGGTGGAAGATGTAGCTGTCTGTCCACTCTTGTCTATTCCCAGGTGGAAGATGTAGCTGTCTGTCTACTCTTGTCTATTGTCTATTCCCAGGTGGAAGATGTAGTTGGCTGTCCACTCTTGTCTATTGTCTATTCCCAGGTGGAAGATGTAGCTGTCTGTCCACTCTTGTCTATTCCCAGGTGGAAGATGTAGCTGTCTGTCCACTCTTGTCTATTGTCTATTCCCAGGTGGAAGATGTAGTTGGCTGTCTACTCTTGCCGTTAAGCGTTGGGATGGGTGCTTTAATTTGTGTTCTAGGGCTAGATGAGTCACCCTTGCTGTGTTGTATCCGTGTTTATGTAGTGTGGTCTTGATATTGTCTATCCATCTTTTCTTGGTCTTCCCTTAGCTCTAGTATCCGATCTCTTTTTATTGTACGCTGTTATTGGTGGTTGGTTGTATTTCATTCTCATTAAATGTCCAAACCACTGCATTTGTTGTTTTTCGATGTATTCGGTGCATGAAGTTGTGCCCACCCTGCTTCTGATGTCCTCATTTCGTAGTCTATCTTTCCTGGTGACTCCCACTGCCTTCCTCAAACATTTCATTTCACACGTGGTGAACTTTTTGTGATGTGTTGCTAGCTGTAAGAGACCAAGTTTGGCACTGGCAACAAAGTGTTGGTAGGAAAATATTTTTTATCATCTGTCTTTTCACTTCCATCTTGATCTTTGTGTGTTGTAGTAATGGTGCCAGCTGGTAGGTCACTGCATTTGTTTTTTAACATCTCGTCTCTATTTCTCTATCTAGTTTTCCATCCTCTGTAAAAATACTGCCTAAATATTTGAATTCGGAAACTTGCTTTACTCTGGTGTTATCTATTTGTATGTTTGCTTGGCTTGGTGTTCTGCTGATTTTCATGGTCTCGGTCTTTTGTTTGTTGATTTTCATGTTGTACTTCCTACATGCTATTAGCAGTGAATTCATGTGATGTTGTAGCTGATCTTCATCTTCATAGATTAAACTTTGGTCGTCCGCAAAAGCAATTCGTTGATTTGGTTGTTTAATTGGTCGTCGTGATCATTGTCTATGTGAATAAGGTCTTTTTCGCACTGTGCATCTTTCACTATTCTGTTTATATATATGTTGAAGAGAAGAGGTGAGAGTACACAACTCTGTTTATATATATGTTGAAGAGAAGAGGTGAGAGTACACAACTCTGTTTATATATATGTTGAAGAGAAGAGGTGAGAGTACACAACTCTGTTTATATATATGTTGAAACGAAGAGGTGAGAGTACACAACTCTGTTTATATATATGTTGAAGAGAGTTTTTGTTGACTTTGAAAAAACATTTGATAGCCTGCACAGGGAATCGCTATGGAAGATACTCCGTCATTATGGAATACCAATAAAGATGGTCAGTGTAATTAAAGCATTATATACAGACTTTCAGTGTCAAGTAGTATGACTTTCAGTGTCAAGTAGTATGACTGTCAGTGTCAAGTAGTATGACTGTCAGTGTCAAGTAGTATGACTGTCAGTGTCAAGTAGTATGACTGTCAGTGTCAAGTAGTATGACTTTCAGTGTCAAGTAGTATGCAATATTCAGGTGACAGAGTGTTTTGAGGTCAATACAGGAGTTAGACAGGTATGTATTTTTTCACCATTCTTGTTTAACCTTGCCATGGACTGGTTGATGAGAGAAACCATAAAGGATAACAACACAGGCATTCGATCAGTTCTGGAAGATTTTGATTATGCTGATGATAGTGGTTTTTGGCCAGCAGATACGAGGATGCTTAAAGGAAATTAGATATACTTTCCAGAACAGCTCAAACAATAGAACTTAAAATAAATATAGCAAAAACGAAAGTAATAAGAAATAATCATAAATTTAAGAACCCAATTGTATTACAAAATGAAGTCATAGAGGAAGTCCAGGATTTTGTATACCTGGGAAGTACAGTATCACAAGATGGAGATTTTGTATACCTGGGAAGTACAGTATCACAAGATGGAGATTTTGTCTACCTGGGAAGTACAGCAGTATCGCAAGATGGAGATTTTGTATACCTGGGAAGTACAGTATCACAAGATGGAGATTTTGTCTACCTGGGAAGTACAGTATCGCAAGATGGAGATTTTGTATACCTGGGAAGTACAGTATCACAAGATGGAGATTTTGTATACCTGGGAAGTACAGTATCACAAGATGGAGATTTTGTATACCTGGGAAGTACATTATCCCAAGATAGAGATTTTGTATACCTGGGAAGTACAGTATCACAAGATGGAGATTTTGTATACCTGGGAAGTACATTATCCCAAGATGGAGATTTTGTATACCTGGGAAGTACAGTATCACAAGATGGAGATTTTGTCTACCTGGGAAGTACATTATCACAAGATGGAGATTTTGTCTACCTGGGAAGTACATTATCACAAGATGGAGATTTTGTCTACCTGGGAAGTACATTATCCCAAGATGGAGATTTTGTCTACCTGGGAAGTACATTATCGCAAGATGGAGATTTTGTATACATGGGAAGTACGAGGGAAGTCAATAAGTAAGCCACAAATGGCTGTAGAAAAATAACTAAACATGATAACAACTTGAAACCAGTTTATTTTTATACAGCCATTGTTCCTTTATTTCTCAACATAATTTCCACCAACATTGATGCACTTATCCCATCGTTTTATCAATCCTCCCAAACCGGCTGCATAGAACTTCGGGCTCTGTTTTCTAAACCACGTTTTCACTTCACATTCAACTTCGGCGTCATTCACGAAATGTCTCCCGCCAAGGTGGGTTTTCAGTGGACCAAAGAGGTGGAAATCGCAATGAAGCATCGATAGAACTTCAAAGTACGATTCGGAATTCACATTGTCACCTTTCTTCATGAAATTGGTTAAAAGCAATCCCTGACAATCCCAGAACACCGTCAACATAACCTTCCCTGCTGATGGCGTAACCTTGAATTTTTGGACACAAGGCGAAGAATGATGTTTCCACTGCATTGGAGCACGCTTTGATTCGGGCTGGTAGTGATGCACCCATGATTCATCCCCAGTAACAATCCTGTTCAGCATCTCTTCTCCTTCATCTTCGTATCGACAGAGATAATGCAAGGACAGGCCAAATCGGTTCATTTTGTTTTCCTCTTTCAATTGTCTGGGTACCCACCTTGAGCACACTTTCTTAAATTTCAATCGATCATGCATTATGCTGTATGCTGAACCATGTGAGCACCCTATTGCAGATGCTACAGAGTCTATCGTTACTCGTCTGTCACCTCTAATCATCTCCTCCACCCGCTGCACTGATGCTTCTGTTGCAATCTCAACAGGACGACCAGATCGGATTTCATCAACAATTTTAGAGCGTCCTTGAGAAAATTTTTCTACCCAACTATGCACCGTTTTACGGGACAAACATTTGTCAGCATAAACAGGAAGCATTTCCTTATGAATGTCCTTTGCAGGCAGTCCTTTTGCCCACAAAAAACCCACAACAGCACGTTGCTATTTGGTTGTACTCTCCGTAAGTACAGTCGCCATTTTGTTTATGCGCTGCACATGCGTATGAGACACATAGCGCCACCTGGCGAACGGGAATATAAAGTTGGATGTTGCTGTCACCTAATGACGCTTTTAGAAAACACCAACTACATTTACCTACCATCTCACATAACTTTGTGGCTTACTTATTGACTTCCCCTCGTACATTATCACAAGATGGAGATTTTGTCTACCTGGGAAGTACATTATCACAAGATGGAGATTTTGTCTACCTGGGAAGTACATTATCACAAGATGGAGATTTTGTATACCTGGAAAGTACATTATCACAAGATGGAGATTTTGTCTACCTGGGAAGTACATTATCACAAGATGGAGATTTTGTATACCTGGGAAGTACATTATCACAAGATGGAGATTTTGTATACCTGGAAAGTACAGTATCACAAGATGGAGATTTTGTATACCTGGAAAGTACATTATCACAAGATGGAGATTTTGTCTACCTGGGAAGTACATTATCACAAGATGGAGATTTTGTATACCTGGGAAGTACATTATCACAAGATGGAGATTTTGTATACCTGGGAAGTACATTATCACAAGATGGAGATTTTGTATACCTGGGAAGTACATTATCACAAGATGGAGATTTTGTCTACCTGGGAAGTACAGTATCGCCAGATGGAGATTCAGAAAAGGATATCATCGAAAAAATCAAGAAGGCATGACAAACTTTTGCGATGCTCAACAAAATTTGGAAAACAAAAGAACTAAATCTGCGAACAAAACTTCAAATATATAGAAGTAATGTACTGGGAGTGCTATTATACAGTAGTGAATGCTGGAAGATGACACAACACATAATACACAAGTTGGAGACATTTCAGAATAAATGTTTAAGAAGAATCCTGGAAATTTTCTGGCCAAATATCATAACAAATGAGGAGCTTTTGAAACAAACAGACTGTGCATCCTTGGAGACCATCATTAAGAGACGAAGATAGAGGTGGTTTGGACATGTATGTCACATACCAGTGGGGGCATTGGCTAGGACAGCTCTCAGATGGACAGCGGATGGGAAGAGAAAGCCTGGACGTCCAAAGGAAACATGGAGAAGAACGGTGGAGAGAGAGTTGAAAGAGTGTGTCCTGACGTGGGAGACGGTTGGTAGAAAGTCAGCAGAACGGCAACAGTGGAAGTCTCTTGTGGAAGCTTTATGTGTCAATCGGGACATGAAGGAGATATAGAGAAATCATAGTACAAAATGATGATTTATCTGTACCAGCAAGTGATGATGTCATAACTGTACCACCAAGTGATGATGCCATAACTGTACCACCAAGTGATGATGTCATAACTGTACCACCAAGTGATGATGTCATAACTGTACCACCAAGTGATGATGTCATAACCGTACCACCAAGTGATGATGTCATAACTGTACCACCAAGGGATGATGTCATAACTGTACCACCAAGTGATGATGTCATAACTATACCACCAAGTGATGATGTCATAACTGTACCACCAAGTGATGATGTCATAACCGTACCACCAAGTGATGATGTCATAACTATACCACCAAGTGATGATGTCATAACTGTACCACCAAGTGGTGATGTCATAACTGTACCACCAAGTGATGATGTCATAACTGTACCACCAAGTGATGATGTCATAACCGTACCACCAAGTGATGATGTCATAACCGTACCACAAGTGATGATGTCATAACTGTACCACCAAGTGATGATATCATAACTATACCACCAAGTGGTGATGTCATAACTGTACCACCAAGTGATGATGTCATAACTATACCACCAAGTGATGATGTCATAACCGTACCACCAAGGGGTGATGTCATAACTGTACCACCAAGGGATGATGTCATAACTGTACCACCAAGGGATGATGATGTTTGTTGTTTGTTGTGATCATTCTTAGTGTGATATATAAACAGTCTTTGTCAAGAACAGTTAGAACGTTGCGATCCAGACACCTCCTATATAATTTGTAGACATAGTCAAAGACATGAGAAATGATAGTTCGTAGACCTAGTCAAAGACATGAGAAATGATAGTTTGTATACATAGTCAAAGACATGAGAAATTATAGTTTGTAGACATAGTCAAAGACATGAGAAATGATAGTTTGTAGACATAGTCAAAGACATGAGAAATGATAGTTTGTAGACCTAGTCAAAGACATGAGAAATGATAGTTTGTAGACATAGTCAAAGACATGAGAAATGATAGTTTGTAGACCTAGTCAAAGACATGAGAAATGATAGTTTGTAGACATAGTCAAAGACATGAGAAATGATAGTTTGCAGACATAGTCAAAGACATGAGAAATGATAGTTTGTATACATAGTCAAAGACATGAGAAATTATAGTTTGTAGACATAGTCAAAGACATGAGAAATGATAGTTTGTAGACCTAGTCAAAGACATGAGAAATGATAGTTTGTATACATAGTAAAAGACATGAGAAATGATAGTTTGTAGACATAGTCAAAGACATGAGAAATGATAGTTTGTAGACATAGTCAAAGACATGAGAAATGATAGTTTGTAGACATAGTCAAAGACATGAGAAATGATAGTTTGCAGACCTGGTCAAAGACATGAGAAATGATAGTTTGTAGACCTAGTCAAAGACATGAGAAATGATAGTTTGCAGACCTAGTCAAAGACATGAGAAATGATAGTTTGTAGACATAGTCAAAGACATGAGAACACATAATATTCAAACCTGGTCAAAGACATGAGAAATGATAGTTTGTAGACATAGTCAAAGACATGAAAAATGATAGTTTGTAGACCTGGTCAAAGACATGAGAAATGATAGTTTGTAGACCTGGTCAAAGACATGAGAAATGATAGTTTGTAGACCTGGTCAAAGACATGAGACATGATAGTTTGTAGACCTAGTCAAAGACATGAAAAATGATAGTTTGTAGACAGATTGGCATATATTTGTGAACTTGGTGTATATATATATATATTCTCCAGGTCGATATCTGTTGACATTAACTGTTCCTCATGACCTGATTATTTCTTGTGAAGTCGAACAGTTCATCATAACGCTACATACAGTCAAACAGATATGCCAACCAAATAGAAATGAGATGAAATGTTTGAAGTACAGAGACTATATCAAGCTATCTTCTGATATGATGTTTCATTTCTTCATACAACCAGGTATTTCATCTTTCACTCAATCAAGCACATGAAACGTGCCGACAATCAAGCACATGAAACGTGCCAGCAAATGAAGAGTTTTCCCCGAAGATAAGGTCTATAATGTGAGGACAGCAGTAGGGCAGATAGCGAGCGATTACACGAGTGATCATTAGATGCTTTTGTTATGCTTTTGATCTTTCTTGATTTCAACACATCTCTTGAAAATAGACAACAAAGTCAACATTACGACTGGAGGGTGGCTGCGAACAAAGTCAACATTACGACTGGAGGGTGGCTGCGAACAAAGTCAACATTACGACTGGAGAGTGGCTGCGACCAGTTATCATAATACGCATTAATTTTAGCACTTCAGTTACAAGTCATCCTTGGGTTGTTGTTTTTTTTTTTAGAGATGTCAATGTTTCGGTTAATTCAAGAAAAATAGCGGGAAAACTGGAGAGAAATTAAACAGCGACAAGTATCGATATGTATAATCAAACATCTACAATAAATACAGTATCGATACATATAATCTAACATCTACAATATGTATAGTATCGTTACATATAATCTAACATCTACAATATGCATAATATCGATATGTATAATATAACATCTACAATATGTAGAGTATCGATACATATAATCTAACATCTACAATAGGACAAATATTTAATGTCTTTTATTTATGTTTTCCCATTATTTAATGTGTTGTGTCCATGTTTTCCCATTATTTAATGTGTTGTGTCCATGTTTTCCCATTATTTAATGTGTTGTGTCCATGTTTTCCCATTATTTAATGTGTTGTGTCCATGTTTTCCCATTATTTAATGTGTTGTGTCCATGTTTTCCCATTATTTAATGTGTTGTGTCCATGTTTTCCCATTATTTAATGTGTTGTGTCCATGTTTTCCCATTATTTGCTGTGTTATTTAATATGTTGTGTCCCTGTTTTCCCATTATTTAATGTGTTGTGTCCATGTTTTCCCATTATTTAATGTGTTGTGTCCCTGTTTTCCCATTATTTAATGTGTTGTGTCCCTGTTTTCCCATTATTTAATGTGTTGTGTCCCTGTTTTCCCATTATTTAATGTGTTGTGTCCATGTTTTCCCATTATTTAATGTATTGTGTCCATGTTTTCCCATTATTTAATGTGTTGTGTCCATGTTTTCCCATTATTTACTGTGTTATTTACTGTGTTGTGTCCCTGTTTTACCATTATTTAATGTGTTGTGTCCTTGTTTTCCTATTATTTAATGTGTTGTGTCCATGTTTTCCCATTATTTAATGTGTTGTGTCCATGTTTTCCCATTATTTACTGTGTTATTTAATATGTTGTGTCCCTGTTTTCCCATTATTTAATGTGCTGTGTCCATGTTTTCCCATTATTTACTGTGTTATTTACTGTGTTGTGTCCCTGTTTTAACATTATTTACTGTGTTGTGTCCCTGTTTTTCCATTATTTAATGTGTTGTGTCCATGTTTTCCCATTATTTAATGTGTTGTGTCCATGTTTTCCCATTATTTAATGTGTTGTGTCCCTGTTTTCCCATTATTTAATGTGTTGTGTCCATGTTTTTCCATAATTTAATGTGGTGTGTCCATGTTATCCCATTATTTAGTGTTTTCTGTCAATGTTTTCCCAGTATTTAGTGTTTTCTGTCAATGTTTTCCTATGTAGTACTCAGTAGTAAGTAATGTAGTACTCAGTAGTAAGTAATGTAGTACTCAGTAGTAAGTAATGTAGTACTCAGTAGTAAGTAGTGTAGTAATTAATTGCAGGTAATATTAGTAATGTCAACCAAAGTAGTTCATATAACAGGACATATTACTTCTTACTTAATCCCGTCATGCCTAGTGACACATGGGGCTTCAGAAAGGACTTTCCATGCTCTCCTGTCCCGTGCAACCTTCAGCGCAGAGCCCACGTCAGAGATGCGGTGTCCAGTTCCTCTTCCATCATGCGCCTCCATGTTGTCCGTGGTCTGCCTTTCTTTCTCTTTCCCTCTGGTGTCCAAGTGGGGGCTATCCTTGCAGGCATTTCTTGTCTCATTCTCATAACATGTCCGAGCCATTTCCATCTTCTCTTTTTGAGTATGTCATTCATTGCCTCTTGTCTTGTGTCTTGGAGTAGTTGGTTATTGGATATTTAACAGGACATATATAGATCAATTAATAGCATTTACAAGATGCACGTTGGTGGAGGCGGGGCGATGTAGTATTTTGAGTGGTTAAATGACAGGAGGCGGGACGATGTAGTATTTTGAGGTACCTGAATGACATGTGCAGAGTTTCGTAATAATTGAGTTATCTCTTATAGAACATAATATGAATTGTTATAGACACGTAATTGTTGATGTTTTCTCAGGTAAGTAAGTCACCGCGTGGGCGAGGCTGCAGGTACACAGGTCTACTTCTAAAATGATTGAATCCCTAAGTTTTCAATCTCAATAAAGATGCGCCATCAAGTTTTTCGTAGCCTCCTGCAACAGGTTTGTCTTGTATAGTGAGTGGCAGACTGTTGACAGACTGTTGACAGATATGTCTCTTGTATAGTGAGTGACAGAGTCTTGACAGATATGTCTCTTGTATAGTGAGTGACAGACTGTTGACAGATATGTCTCTTGTATAGTGAGTGACAGATTGTTGACAGATGTCTCTTGTATAGTGAGTGACAGACTGTTGACAGATGTCTCTTGTATAGTGAGTGACAGACTGTTGACAGATGTTTCTTGTATAGTGAGTGACAGACTGTTGACAGATATGTCTCTTGTATAGTGGGTGACAGACTGTTGACAGATGTTTCTTGTATAGTGAGTGACAGACTGTTGACAGATGTCTCTTGTATAGTGAGTGACAGACTGTTGACAGATGTTTCTTGTATAGTGAGTGACAGACTGTTGACAGATATGTCTCTTGTATAGTGGGTGACAGACTGTTGACAGATGTTTCTTGTATAGTGAGTGACAGACTGTTGACAGATATGTCTCTTGTATAGTGGGTGACAGACTGTCGACAGATATGTCTCTTGTATAGTGAGTGACAGACTGTTGACAGATATGTCTCTTGTATAGTGGGTGACAGACTGTCGACAGATATGTCTCTTGTATAGTGAGTGACAGACTGTTGACAGATGTTTCTTGTATAGTGGGTGACAGACTGTCGACAGATATATCTCTTGTATAGTGGGTGACAGACTGTTGACAGATATGTCTCTTGTATAGTGAGTGACAGACTGTTGACAGATGTTTCTTGTATAGTGGGTGACAGACTGTCGACAGATATGTCTCTTGTATAGTGGGTGACAGACTGTTGACAGATATGTCTCTTGTCTAGTGAGTGACAGACTGTTGACAGATATGTCTCTTGTATAGTGAGTGACAGACTGTTGACAGAAGCAACACGAATATAAGTCTCAGGTTATACTAGAGCATATTGGGAATGTTGCGACATATATTCATTCATGTATTGACTTGATGTTTCTAAATCACACTTGACTTGATGTTTCTCAATCACACTTGACTTGATGTTTCCCAGACACACTTGACTTGATGTTTACCAGACACACTTGATTTGATGTTTCTCAGACACATTTGACTTGATGTTTCTCAGTCACACTTGACTTGATGTTTCTCAGACACTTGACTTGATGTTTCTCAGTCACACTTGACTTGATGTTTCTCAGACACTTTACTTTATGTTTCTCAGTCACACTTGACTTGATGTTTCTCAGTCACACTTGACTTGATGTTTCTCAATCACACTTGACTTGATGTTTCTCAGTCACACTTGACTTGATGTTTCTCAGACACACTTGACTTGATGTTTCTCAGTCACACGACTTGATGTTTCTCAGACACACTTGACTTGATGTTTCTCAGACACACTTGACTTGATGTTTCTCAGTCACGCAGAAATCAAAAGTTAACCTAACTTATCACATTCTATAAGAGTAATTGATGTTCAAACATGACTTATGACTGCTCAGTCAGATGTTGATGTTCAGAACTTCAAACATGACTTATGACTGCTCAGTCAGATGTTGATGTTCAGAACTTCAAACATGACTTATGACTGCTCAGTCAGATGTTGATGTTCAGAACTTCAAACATGACTTATGACTGCTCAGTCAGATGTTGATGTTCAGAACTTCAAACATGACTTATGACTGCTCAGTCAGATGCTGATGTTCAAAATTTCAAACATGACTTATGACTGCTCAGTCAGATGTTGGTGTTCAAAACTTCAAGCATGACTTATGACTGCTCAGTCAGCCTTGGATATTTTGCTTGACAGCAATCAAGTCTGTCAGGATGACATTAGAAGAAGTCAAGTCCAGGTATAACTGTTGAATTCTGGTTATCTTTCTGTATCATCATCAAGGTGCGTATCCTTTATAGGACATTGTTCTCTTTGCAGCACATCTGAAATTCACTCTGTCTCTTGCTAGTTCACCCACTTTGTCGATGGTCATGTTCATGGTTTCTTTAATATCTTGTAGCCATCTTCTTCTTGGTCTGCCTCTGCGTCCTGGGACCCTGCGTCCTGGGACCCTCCCTCTAGTATTGTTCTTTTCAGGCCATCGTGACGCTTGATGTGACCAAAGTATGTAATTTTTCTGTATAGTATGTTGTTTATCAGCCAATTCTCTTTAACATTTAGTTCTTTCAGGACATCAGTGTTCTTTCTTTTTCTGTCCATGGTAGTCGTAGGATCTTTCTGTAGCATTTAGTTTCGAAGGACTGAATTTTGGTTCTTAATTTTTGTGTAATAGTCCATGATTCGCAACCATAAGTAGCCACTGGGAAAATGCATGCTTTCAATATTTTTAATTTTAGTATTTTGCAGGTGCTTTGCCACATGTTCTTCATTGTGTTTAATTTCTTGATTGCTATTACCAATCTTCTTTCTGTGCATACGTTTTTATAACACAGGTCAAGTCCAGGTATGACTGTTGAATTCTGGTTACCTTTCTGTGTAGATTTTGTATAACACAGGTCAAGTCCAGGTATGACTGTTGAATTATGGTTACCTTTCTGTGTAGATGTTGTATAACACAGAGCATACATGGGAGCCTTGATGGAGTCTTGGACTTACTGGACATGTTGGGTATGACTGTCATCATCATATGGACATGGTCTAACGTCAATGTTAGTATGCGCAGTGTAACCATTCTCTCTATCAGACAAAAGGGGCTTCCCTTCACAGTTCATAGACTGACTCCAGTTTAGTAAACAGAACATTGACTAATCAACAGTTGAATAAACAGATCATGGACTTGTCTACAGTTGAATAAACAGATCATGGACTTGTCAACAGTTGAATAAACAGTACATACAGTAACGCCACAGTTTAGTAAACATTCATGGACTGACACCACCGTTTATATGTGACTAATTGGGAGATTCTCTCATTTCATTGTTCTTCCCCTGTCTCCCCATGAATCTCAGTCATACTTCTCCCTGGTCATACAACTTGTACTGAATTCAATAGTTATCAGATCCCCATGAATCTCAGTCATACTTCTCCCTGGTCATACAACTTGTACTGAATTCAATAGTTATCAGATCCCCATGAATCTCAGTCATACTTCTCCCTGGTCATACAACTTGTACTGAATTCAATAGTTATCAGATTATGATTTCTCTAGTCCCTTCTTCTCCTTCTTCTTCTTCTCCTTCTTCTTCTCCTTCTTCTTCTTCTTCTCCTTCTTCTTTTTCTTCTTCTTCTTCTTCTCCTTCTTCTTCTTCTCCTTCTTCTTCTTCTCCTTCTTCTTCTTCTTCTTCTCTTCTTCTTCTTCTTCTTCTTCTCCTTCTTCTTCTTCTCCTTCTTCTTCTTCTTCTCCTTCTTCTTCTTCTTCTCCTTCTTCTCCTTCTTCTTCTTCTCCTTCTTCTTCTTCTCCTTCTCTTCTTCTCCTTCTTCTTCTTCTCCTTCTTCTTCTTCTCCTTCTTCTTCTTCTTCTCCTTCTTCTTCTTCTTCTTCTTCTTCTCTTCTTCTTCTTCTCCTTCTTCTTCTTCTCCTTCTTCTTCTTCTCCTTCTTCTTCTTCTCCTTCTTCTTCTTCTCCTTCTTCTTCTTCTCTTCTTCTTTCTCCTTCTTCTTCTTCTCTTCTTCTTCTTCTTCTTCCTTCTTCTCTCTTCTTCTTCTCTTCTTCCTTCTATTATCTCAATCTTATTATGATTTCTAATCCTTGTGATTAATAACAAATATGTCTACATTTGTTGCAATTATAACCTTGACTGTTGGACATACTACTGACCATCATAGTCCGGACTTTCTTTGGTCTAACTTAATCAAGTCTTACTTCTTATTAAACCAACTCATGTCTAACTTATTCAAGTCTTACTTCTTATTAAACCAACTCATTCAACCCTCACCCTCATAGCAGAGAGAGGGAGATGCACTAAAGCATCATGCACATTCCCACACACTCACACACACACAAATATGCACTAAAGCATCATACATATTCCCACACAAAGATGCACTAAAGCATCATACATATTCCCACACAAACTTTGCTAATGCAACAATTAAGTTATAATCTCCTTATATTTAATTACTCTTCTACAAGTACTCTCACAAACTAACTCTCATCAGAAATGGTCGAGCCCCCCAAACACATCAAATTGAAAGTGAATGGTAATGTTCAAATCTGCAACACGTGATTCCGTTTTCAAAATCATTTTCTATTTGACACTTGTTTCCAGAGCCAGCCAGGTTTTAATGATATGCGACTGCGCAGAATCCAATTTTAATTTGTAATAAGCTTCGACTACGCCCCTTCTCTACGATCATCCTCTAAAGCGGTGATGAGGAGAGTAGAACGTCAGCATACTTGAGTCCAGTCTACTGGTGAAAACTTGCAGCAATCATAGAAAGAAAGTGTTTAACCCCTGCCTGGCTTAGATTAACTTCAAGTTTGCCCCATGCAAGGCAGGTAACTAGATCTGAGAAGTTCTTGATTGGTCGTCACGAGTTTACCTCCCTTACTTCCTTGATGCGCTAGTCTGCATGATGGTTCCACTTGAGTTCTGCTCTCTTAAGTTTCTCATTTCTCTGCCACTCTTTGTTTTCATCTTTTAGCATCACAGGCAGCACCATTTCCAGCCTCAGATACACATACACACGCACATGCGTATATACCTTATACTTTTGCTCAGACGCACACACACACACACACACACATACACTTACATAACACTCCTGTTCTCTATCATGTACACACACACACACAACTATTGTCTATGTCGCCAGATATGAATTCGACAGATATATATATAGAGAGAGAGAAAGAGAGACAGAGAGAGAGAGACAGAGAGAGAGAAAGAGAGAGAGACAGAGAGAGAGACAGAGAGAGATACGCTATTCTATAAATGCATCCAGGCAATTATACGATAACACACAGCAAGTACAAATATATGAAAGGGACTGCGCACTAATGCGTCTCTGGTTGTACTGACATCAAGTACTTGATTCACTTCAGAAATATGACAACATCACATGAATGATGTTCTGATTTGCTAATTGACAGTTACAAAATGAACAAAATATAGAACCAAACAAAAACACAATGAAACGTCAATGAATATACAGATGATTATGACAATATATGCTTGTGTTACTTCTAGTATTATTTCTAGTGTTACTTCTATTGTTACTTCTAGTGTTACTTCTAGTATTACTTCTAGTGTTACTTCTAATGTTACTTCTACTGTTACTTCTAGTGTTACTTATAGTGTTACTTCTAGTGTTACTCAAAACGTTCGGTCAACGATTGACCTCAAATATCTCCATATTCATTGCATGGATGAACGTGATTTTTGCATGTGGTGTTGTATTTCCGATGTCCCAACGATTTTCTAAAATTCAATGTTGCAGGTAGTGTACTTTTCTTGCAACGGTGAATTCCTTTGATCTTTTCAAACCTAGTAATTATTTGGTACTGGAAGAAAATAATTTACCGTAAATTTTAAAAATCACATACTTTCGGCATAGGCGTATATACAATTCGAATTTTGGAGGGTGAGATAACTCATATTATATAAATCATATATAGTGTTTACTCACTTATTCTGAGTCCGATGAGTCTAACATATTGATGCCTATTCTTGGCTGCACGAACGACAGTCCATCTTTGTCCCAGTAGTCATTTTCCCCCTTTAAGACATGGTCTTCGCATTTACACCAATAATCTCTGTCTATCTTTGACAGGGCGGCATATGTTAATTCTTTCATATTGCTTAGCTTGAAAGTTTTATTTTCAGCTGCTACCAGTCCTTTAACTTTGGCCCAAATGAGTTCAATTGGGTTTAAGTGTGAATGATAAGGTGGTAGTCTCAAACACACATGACCATGCTGTTGAATCAACTTGTCTGTTTGGAATAACCTGGTCTTCTGTGATGTTTTAACAATAGATAGTAATTCAGGCTTCAAAAACCCCTCGTTAAATGGAACGTTCTCCTTTCTGAGCCAAAGTTTTATAGCATCTTTTGTACTCGAAGATGTCGGGATTTTGTCTTCTTCTGACACAGTGTTGTGGTATGATGCGTTGTCCATTATCACACAGGATGGTCTGTCTAGGGACGGAAGAAGAGTATGTTCAATCCAATCTCTAAATATGTTACCGTTCATCTCGGTATGATAGTCCCTGTTGTTCGTATAATTGGAAGTGAAAATAAGTTCAGCATCTTTAACCAGCCCATTTTGTCTGCTGCCTGCATGTGCCATTATCAGACGTTGTCCTTTTCCACTAGGTACATATCGTTTAATTGTTCCATCGGATAACTGCCACTCCTTTTCATTAGTGTGGTGAGCATTGATCTAGGTTTCATCCACATACACAATATCGTAACCTTGATTACGCATTTCCCGTACTTCACGTAAATATTTACTTCTCATACGTACTAAATGCGGCTTCTCGCAGATGACATTTCTCCCATTAGCGTATTTCCTAAAAGTAAAGTCGATGCTTCTAACAGTTCTCCATAACGTTGATTTCGATACATCAATGTCATTGTGTATTCTTAACCTTTTTTTTTTTCTTTCGTCCGCTTTCAACTCAGACGAAGTTTCATCTCTGAAACTGATTTTTGCGTGAAAATCTGTTTTTCCAATTTCTTACAATGGCAGCAGCGTGCACATTGTAAATTACTTTACACTGGTAGCCGTGTGCTCAATGTACTCGTAATTAGTATTCCTCGCCATACAGGCAGATTTTCTCCGACTTCAGAGGTACTCATGTTATCGTCCTGAGTAAGACCAGGGGACTCGAACAAATGCCGGACAGTAGGTTCGAACCCGAGCTATGAGGCGTCTCACAGCTAGCAGGCCGAGCTACTATCAACTACTCTAGGCAGTCCCCCATTCTTAACCTAATCTTCAGCTTTCTTAGTGTCACAGTTTCTTTGGAATCGAACATTCTGCAAATTTCTCTTCTAATCACATCCCTGTCCAAAATTGTCTACTACTTTCTTTCTGCCTTGAGTCAATGTATTGACTGTACTGACAGCTCCATTAACATTGAGTAATTTATGTAGATATCTCTTACTTAAGCCCAAAGCATGCATAGTTCTCTGTTCAGGATTTGATATACTTCGATACAGTTTTCCACGATTAGATTCTCTGATAAAATATTTATACATTTTCACAGCCACTGTATGCAGTGTAAGAAACTTGATTTTCATACCCATTGTATAACAAATCTAGAATACTAAACGTTTTGTAATACACCTATGCTCTGAAAACACAAACGGTAAATTGTAACTAAACACACCGGAAGGATCATTATACATTTTTTAAAGTGCGATAAAGCGATTAAAATCGGGAAAACCACGTGAAAAACGTGCAAGTCGTGGAACTTGCAACATTTCACAAATATGAAGGGGTAATACTTCTCATTATATTGTTGGCTAAGGAGATGGTCACTTTTATATACTTTACATAAAGAAAATTTTAAACCATACGTTTGTTATTGAGTAAAAAATATCAACCTCGGGACATTACGATCATTAGATCATATGCAAAGTTGCAACAATTACGGTCAAGCGGTTGCAGAGATATTAAATTTTCCCCGCGGTAAATCATTTTGAAACGCACTATAGTGTTACTTCTACTGTTACTTCTAGTGTTACTTCTAGTGTTACTTCTAGTGTTACTTCTACTATTACTTCTAGTGTTACTTCTAGTGTTACTTTTAATGTTACTTCTACTGTTACTTCTAGTGTTACTTCTACTGTTACTTCTAATGTTACTTCTAGTGTTACTTCTAGTGTTACTTTTAATGTTACTTCTACTGTTACTTCTACTGTTACTTCTAATGTTACTTCTAGTGTTACATCTAGTGTTACTTCTACTGTTACTTCTAGTGTTACTTCTAGTGTTACTTCTATTGTTACTTCTAATGTTACTTCTAATGTTAGTTCTAGTGTTACTTCTAGTGTTACTTCTAATGTTACTTTTAATGTTACTTCTACTGTTACTTCTAGTGTTACTTCTAATGTTACTTCTAGTGTTACTTCTACTGTTACTTCTAGTGTTACTTCTAATGTTACTTCTAATGTTACTTCTAGTGTTACTTCTACTGTTACTTCTAGTGTTACTTCTAATGTTACTTCTAGTGTTACTTCTAATGTTACTTCTAGTGTTACTTCTAATGTTACTTTTTTAATATATATGTGATAATGACAATATATGTTTAGTGTTACTTTGCTGTTACTTCTACTGTTCATTGGTTGACTGATTAAATGAGATCATCATTGCACTTCCGTGAGTAACCATGTGTGCTCCGATCTCTTTCTTACACAGGGAGATCTCAGCCGCAATGCCACCGGCGAGTATCAAGATGCTATTTAGAAGATTATGAAAATATTACGATATTACTACATTGTTTTACTGCAGTCTTCCCCTTGCTACATAGTTTTACTGCAGTCTTCCCTTACTACATAGTTTTACTGCAGTCTTCCCTTGCTACATAGTTTTACTGCAGTCTTCCCTTTACTACATTGTTTTACTGCAGTCTTCCTTGCTACATAGTTTTACTGCAGTCTTCCCTTTACTACATAGTTTTACTGCAGTCTTCCCTTTACTACATAGTTTTACTGCAGTCTTTCCTTTACTACATAGTTTTACTGCAGTCTTTCCTTTACTACATAGTTTTACTGCAGTCTTTCCTTTACTACATAGTTTTACTGCAGTCTTCCCTTTACTACATAGTTTTACTGCAGTCTTCCCTTTACTACATAGTTTTACTGCAGTCTTCCCTTGCTACATAGTTTTACTGCAGTCTTCCCTTTACTACATAGTTTTACTGCAGTCTTTCCTTTACTACATAGTTTTACTGCAGTCTTCCCTTTACTACATAGTTTTACTGCAGTCTTCCCTTTACTACATAGTTTTACTGCAGTCTTCCCTTTACTACATAGTTTTACTGCAGTCTTCCCTTGCTACATAGTTTTACTGCAGTCTTCCCTTTACTACATAGTTTTACTGCAGTCTTCCCTTTACTACATAGTTTTACTGCAGTCTTCCCTTGCTACATAGTTTTACTGACATAGTTTTACTGACATAGTTTTACTGACATAGTTTTACTGCAGTCTTCCCCTTTACTACATAGTTTTACTGACATAGTTTTACTGACATAGTTTTACTGACATAGTTTTACTGACATAGTTTTACTGACATAGTTTTACTGACATAGTTTTACTGACATAGTTTTGCTGACATAGTTTTACTGACATAGTTTTACTGACATAGTTTTGCTGACATAGTTTTACTGACATAGTTTTGCTGACATAGTTTTACTGACATAGTTTTACTGACATAGTTTTACTGACTAGTTTTACTGACATAGTTTGCTGACATAGTTTTACTGACATCGTCTGTCTTCGATGACTAGTTTTACGACAACTTCTGACTATTTTACTGATCAGACTTAGAAACTTGACTCTTATCACTGAATAGGATAGAAACTGATCTCACTACACTGAGATAGACTAGCAAACTTGATCTCAACTACACTGAGATAGACTAGAACTCGATCTCACTCATCACTGAGATATGACTAGAACTCGATCTCACCTACACTAAGATAGGACTGAAACTGATCTCACCTACACTAAGATAGGACTAGAAACTCGATCTCACCTACACTAAGATAGGACTAGAAACTCGATCTCACCTACACTAAGATAGGACTAGAAACTTGATCTCACCTACACTAAGATAGGACTAGAAACTCGATCTCACCTACACTAAGATAGGACTAGAAACTCGATCTCACCTACACTAAGATAGGACTAGAAACTCGATCTCACCTACACTAAGATAGGACTAGAAACTTGATCTCACCTACACTAAGATAGGACTAGAAACTCAATCTCACCTACACTAAGATAGGACTAGAAACTAGATCTCACCTACACTAAGATAGGACTAGAAACTTGATCTCACCTACACTAAGATAGGACTAGAAACGTGATCTCACCTACACTAAGATGGGACTAGAAACTGATCTCACCTACACTAAGATAGGACTAGAAACTTGATCTCACCTACACTAAGATAGGACTAGAAACTTGATCTCACCTACACTAAGATAGGACTAGAAACTTGATCTCACCTACACTAAGATAGGACTAGAAACTCGATCTCACCTACACTAAGATAGGACTAGAAACTCGATCTCACCTACACTAAGATAGGACTAGAAACTCGATCTCACCTACACTAAGATAGGACTAGAAACTCGATCTCACCTACACTAAGATAGACTAGAAACTGATCTCACCTACACTAAGATAGGACTAGAAACTCGATCTCACCTACACTAAGATAGGACTAGAAACTTGATCTCACCTACTAAGATAGGACTAGAAACTCGATCTCACCTACACTAAGATAGGACTAGAAACTTGATCTCACCTACACTAAGATAGGACTAGAAACTCGATCTCACCTACACTAAGATAGGACTAGAAACTCGATCTCACCTACACTAAGATAGGACTAGAAACTCGATCTCACCTACACTAAGATAGGACTAGAAACTTGATCTCACCTACACTAAGATAGGACTAGAAACTTGATCTCACCTACACTAAGATAGGACTAGAAACTCGATCTCACCTACACTAAGATAGGACTAGAAACTCAATCTCACCTACACTAAGATAGGACTAGAAACTTGATCTCACCTACACTAAGATAGGACTAGAAACTCAATCTCACCTACACTAAGATAGGACTAGAAACTTGATCTCACCTACACTAAGATAGGACTAGAAACTTGATCTCACCTACACTAAGATAGGACTAGAAACTTGATCTCACCTACACTAAGATAGGACTAGAAACTTGATCTCACCTACACTAAGATAGGACTAGAAACTCGATCTCACCTACACTAAGATAGGACTAGAAACTTGATCTCACCTACACTAAGATAGGACTAGAAACTTGATCTCACCTACACTAAGATAGGACTAGAAACTCAATCTCACCTACACTAAGATAGGACTAGAAACTGATCTCACCCACACTAAGATAGGACTAGAAACTTGATCTCACCTACACTAAGATAGGACTAGAAACTTGATCTCACCTACACTAAGATAGGACTAGAAACTCAATCTCACCTACACTAAGATAGGACTAGAAACTCAATCTCACCTACACTAAGATAGGACTAGAAACTCGATCTCACCTACACTAAGATAGGACTAGAAACTCAATCTCACCTACACTAAGATAGGACTAGAAACTCAATCTCACCTACACTAAGATAGGACTAGAAACTCAATCTCACCTACACTAAGATAGGACTAGAAACTTGATCTCACCTACACTAAGATAGGACTAGAAACTCGATCTCACCTACACTAAGATAGGACTAGAAACTTGATCTCACCTACACTAAGATAGGACTAGAAACTCGATCTCACCTACACTAAGATAGGACTAGAAACGTGATCTCACCTACACTAAGATAGGACTAGAAACTCGATCTCACCTACACTAAGATAGGACTAGAAACTCGATCTCACCTACACTAAGATAGGACTAGAAACGTGATCTCACCTACACTAAGATAGGACTAGAAACTTGATCTCACCTACACTAAGATAGGACTAGAAACTTGATCTCACCTACACTAAGATAGGACTAGAAACTCGATCTCACCTACACTAAGATAGGACTAGAAACTCGATCTCACCTACACTAAGATAGGACTAGAAACTTGATCTCACCTACACTAAGATAGGACTAGAAACTTGATCTCACCTACACTAAGATAGGACTAGAAACTTGATCTCACCTACACTAAGATAGGACTAGAAACTTGATCTCACCTACACTAAGATAGGACTAGAAACTCGATCTCACCTACACTAAGATAGGACTAGAAACTCGATCTCACCTACACTAAGATAGGACTAGAAACTCGATCTCACCTACACTAAGATAGGACTAGAAACTCGATCTCACCTACACTAAGATAGGACTAGAAACTCGATCTCACCTACACTAAGATAGGACTAGAAACTCGATCTCACCTACACTAAGATAGGACTAGAAACTCGATCTCATCTACACTAAGATAGGACTAGAAACTTGATCTCACCTACACTAAGATAGGACTAGAAACTCGATCTCACCTACACTAAGATAGGACTAGAAACTCGATCTCACCTACACTAAGATAGGACTAGAAACTTGATCTCACCTACACTAAGATAGGACTAGAAACTCGATCTCACCTACACTAAGATAGGACTAGAAACTTGATCTCACCTACACTAAGATAGGACTAGAAACTTGATCTCACCTACACTAAGATAGGACTAGAAACTTGATCTCACCTACACTAAGATAGGACTAGAAACTTGATCTCACCTACACTAAGATAGGACTAGAAACTTGATCTCACCTACACTAAGATCAGGATCTCGGGAAAATATCCGAGAACTCCACGAGGAGCGAACAAATACCTTGGAGCAAAAGCCATCACCTAACATCTACGCCACACAGAGACATATACGCCACACAGAGAGATCTACGCCACACAGAGACATCTACGCCACACAGAGACATCTACGCCACACACAGAGACATCTACACCACACAGAGACATCTACGCCACACAGAGACATCTACACCACACAGAGACATCTACGCCACACACAGAGACATCTACGCCACACAGAGACATCTACTCCACACAGAGACATCTACGCCACACAGAGACATCTACTCCACACAGAGACATCTACGCCACACAGAGACATCTACGCCACACACAGAGACATCTACGCCACACAGAGAGACATCTACTCCACACAGAGACATCTACGCCACACAGAGACATCTACTCCACACAGAGACATCTATGCCACACAGAGAGACATCTACTCCACACAGAGACATCTACTCCACACAGAGACATCTACGCCACACACAGAGACATCTACGCCACACAGAGAGACATCTACTCCACACAGAGACATCTACGCCACACAGAGACATCTACGCCACACAGAGACATCTACGCCACACAGAGAGACATCTACTCCACACAGAGACATCTACGCCACACAGAGACATCTACGCCACACAGAGAGACATCTACTCCACACAGAGGCATCTACGCCACACAGAGAGACATCTACGCCACACAGAGACATCTGCGCCACACAGAGAGAAAGATCTACGCGTAGTGCTAGTTTAACCAAACGTAATCAACGCCACACAGAGAGACATCTACGCCACACAGAGAGACATCTACGCCACACAGAGAGACATCTACGCCACACAGAGACATCTGCGCCACACAGAGAGAAAGATCTACGCGTAGTGCTAGTTTAACCAAACGTAATCAACGCCACACAGAGAGACATCTACGCCACACAGAGAGACATCTACGCCACACAGAGAGACATCTACGCCACACAGAGACATCTACGCCACACAGAGACATCTACGCCACACAGAGAGACATCTACGCCACACAGAGACATCTGCGCCACACAGAGAGAAAGATCTACGCGTAGTGCTAGTTTAACTAAACGTAATCAATATCTGATATTACTAAGACAAAATAAAGTCAATGAACATGTGGTATATAGGATAATATGGTGTTAGGTTTATATTTTTTCCCATTGACCGTCGGCACAGATCGGTGATGTGGTCAGCATCCCGTCGGCACAGATCGGTGATGTGGTCAGCATCCCGTCGGCACAGATCGGTGATGTGGTCAGCATCCCGTCGGCACAGATCGGTGATGTGGTCAGCATCCTGTCGGCACAGATCGGTGATGTGGACATCATCCCGCCAGCATATGATTGATGATGTGGTCTGCATCTCGCCATCCTCCTTTATTCCCCAGTACTTTTTCTGGTACCCGATTTAGTCGAACTGAGAGTCGCTGATGTCGAGTAAACAATGTCTCCCAACCACTGGGTATTTAAAACCTGGGTTACTAGCACTAGAAATGAGTTCAGTAGCAACTACGCTACTTGGGCTACCTGTCATTACTAGAAATGAATTCAGTAGCAACTACACTACTTGGACTCTCTGTCATTACTAGAAATGAGTTCACTAGCAACTACACTACTTGGGCTACCTGTCATTACTAGAAATGAGTTCAGTAGCAACTACGCTACTTGGGCTACCTGGCATTACTAGAAATGAGTTCAGTAGCAACTACGCTACTTGGGCTACCTGTCATTACTAGAAATGAGTTCAGTAGCAACTACACTACTTGGGCTACCTGTCATTACTAGAAATGAGTTCAGTAGCAACTACGCTACTTGGGCTACCTGTCATTACTAGAAATGAGTTCAGTAGCAACTACGCTACTTGGACTCTCTGTCATTACTAGAAATGAGTTCAGTAGCAACTACTCTACTTGGACTACCTGTCATTACTAGAAATGAGTTCACTAGCAACTACGCTACTTGGGCTACCTGTCATTACTAGAAATGAGTTCAGTAGCAACTACGCTACTTGGGCTACCTGTCATTACTAGAAATGAATTCAGTAGCAACTACGCTACTTGGGCTACCTGTCATTACTAGAAATGAGTTCAGTAGCAACTACACTACTTGGACTACCTGTCATTACTAGAAATGAGTTCACTAGCAACTACGCTACTTGGGCTACCTGTCATTACTAGAAATGAGTTCAGTAGCAACTACGCTACTTGGGCTACCTGTCATTACTAGAAATGAGTTCACTAGCAACTACACTACTTGGTCTACCTGTCATTACTAGAAATGAGTTCAGCAGCAACTACGCTACTTGGGCTACCTGTCATTACTAGAAATGAGTTCAGTAGCAACTACACTACTTGGGCTACCTGTCATTACTAGAAATGAGTTCAGTAGCAACTACGCTACTTGGGCTACCTGTCATTACTAGAAATGAGTTCACTAGCAACTACGCTACTTGGGCTACCTGTCATTACTAGAAATGAGTTCACTAGCAACTACGCTACTTGGGCTACCTGTCATTACTAGAAATGAGTTCACTAGCAACTACGCTACTTGGGCTACCTGTCATTACTAGAAATGAGTTCAGTAGCAACTACGCTACTTGGGCTACCTGTCATTACTAGAAATGAATTCAGTAGCAACTACGCTACTTGGGCTACCTGTCATTACTAGAAATGAGTTCAGTAGCAACTACACTACTTGGACTACCTGTCATTACTAGAAATGAGTTCACTAGCAACTACGCTACTTGGGCTACCTGTCATTACTAGAAATGAGTTCAGTAGCAACTACGCTACTTGGGCTACCTGTCATTACTAGAAATGAGTTCACTAGCAACTACACTACTTGGTCTACCTGTCATTACTAGAAATGAGTTCAGCAGCAACTACGCCACTTGGGCTACCTGTCATTACTAGAAATGAGTTCAGTAGCAACTACACTACTTGGGCTACCTGTCATTACTAGAAATGAGTTCAGTAGCAACTAAGCTACTTGGGCTACCTGTCATTACTAGAAATGAGTTCACTAGCAACTACGCTACTTGGGCTACCTGTCATTACTAGAAATGAGTTCACTAGCAACTACGCTACTTGGGCTACCTGTCATTACTAGAAATGAGTTCACTAGCAACTACGCTACTTGGGCTACCTGTCATTACTAGAAATGAGTTCAGTAGCAACTACACTACTTGGGCTACCTGTCATTACTAGAAATGAGTTCACTAGCAACTACGCTACTTGGGCTACCTGTCATTACTAGAAATGAGTTCACTAGCAACTACGCTACTTGGGCTACCTGTCATTACTAGAAATGAGTTCAGTAGCAACTACGCTACTTGGGCTACCTGTCATTACTAGAAATGAGTTCACTAGCAACTACGCTACTTGGGCTACCTGTCATTACTAGAAATGAGTTCACTAGCAACTACGCTACTTGGGCTACCTGTCATTACTAGAAATGAGTTCAGTAGCAACTACGCTACTTGGGCTACCTGTCATTACTAGAAATGAGTTCAGTAGCAACTACGCTACTTGGGCTACCTGTCATTACTAGAAATGAGTTCACTAGCAGCTACGCTACTTGGGCTACCTGTCATTACTAGAAATAAGTTCAGTAGCAACTACACTACTTGGGCTACCTGTCATTACTAGAAATGAGTTCACTAGCAACTACGCTACTTGGGCTACCTGTCATTACTAGAAATGAGTTCAGTAGCAACTACGCTACTTGGGCTACCTGTCATTACTAGAAATGAGTTCAGTAGCAACTACACTACTTGGGCTACCTGTCATTACTAGAAATGAGTTCAGTAGCAACTACGCTACTTGGGCTACCTGTCATTACTAGAAATGAGTTCACTAGCAACTACACTACTTGGGCTACCTGTCATTACTAGAAATGAGTTCAGTAGCAACTACGCTACTTGGCCTACCTGTCATTACTAGAAATGAGTTCACTAGTAACTACGCTACTTGGGCTACCTGTCATTACTAGAAATAAAAATCGTGGCATATACTTTACAGGACGTAGCCATCAATAAGAGTAAACGAGTCGTTGATTTTCTAGGCACCACTTATACGTTCAGTAGTTTGTCATTGCTTTCTGATCGGTTAGGTCTATTTTTACCTTTTGTAAAAATCCCACGGAAACGAATTTGCTTCCAAACGTAAATATAGATCGATAATGTCCTAGTTGCTGAAGGTAAATATAAATCGATAATGTCCTAGTTGCTGAAGGTAAATATAGATCGATAATGTCCTAGTTGCTGAAGGTAAATATAGATCGATAATGTCCTAGTTGCTGAAGGTAAATATAGATCGATAATGTCCTAGTTGCTGAAGGTAAATATAGATCGTTAATGTCCTAGTTGCTGAAGATAAATATAGATCGATAATGTCCTAGTTGCTGAAGGTAAATATAGATCGATAATGTCCTAGTTGCTGAAGGTAAATATAGATCGATAATGTCCTAGTTGCTGAAGGTAAATATAGATCGATAATGTCCTAGTTGCTGAAGGTAAATATAGATCGATAATGTCCTAGTTGCTGAAGGTAAATATAGATCGATAATGTCCTAGTTGCTGAAGGTAATTATAGATCGTGACCACAGACAACACAGATGGTTTTTGTGACACAAATATTAGTTCAATTTACAACATGGGAGAGAGTCTGATGTTAAAATTTACAACATGAGAGAGAGTCGATGTCAAATTCACATAGAGAGAGAGTCTGATGTTCAAATTTACAACATGGGAGAGAGTCGGATGTTCAAATTTACAACATGGGAGAGAGTCGGATGTTGAAATTTACAACATGGGATAAAGTCTGATGTTCAAATTTACAACATGGGATAAAGTCTGATGTTGAAATTTACAACATGGAATAAAGTCTGATGTTCAAATTTACAACATGGGATAAAGTCTGATGTTAAAATTTACAACATGGGATAAAGTTTGATGTTCAAATTTACAACATGGGATAAAGTCTGATGTTGAAATTTACAACATGGGAGAAAGTCTGATGTTCAAATTTACAACATGGGAGAGAGAGTCTGATGTTGAAATTTACAACATGTGAGAGAGTCTGATGTTGAAATTTACAACATGGGAGAGAGAGTCTGATGTTGAAATTTACAACATGGGAGAGAGAGTCTGATGTTGAAATTTACAACATGGGAGAGAAAGTCTGATGTTGAAATTTACAACATGGGAGAGAGAGTCTGATGTTGAAATTTACAACATGGGAGAGAGAGTCTGATGTTGAAATTTACAACATGGGAGAGAAAGTCTGATGTTGAAATTTACAACATGGGAGAGAGAGTCTGATGTTGAAATTTACAACATGGGAGAGAAAGTCTGATGTTGAAATTTACAACATGGGAGAGAGAGTCTGATGTTGAAATTTACAACATAGGAGAGAGAGTCTGATGTTCAAATTTACAACATGGGAGAGAGTCTGATGTTCAAATTTACAACATGGGATAAAGTCTAATGTTCAAATTTACAACATGGGATAAAGTCTGATGTTCAAATTTACAACATGGGATAAAGTCTGATGTTCAAATTTACAACATGGGATATAGTCTGATGTTCAAATTTACAACATGGGAGAGAGTCTGATGTTGAAATTTACAACATGGGAGAGAGAGTCTGATGTTTAAATTTACAACATGGGAGAGAGTCTGATGTTGAAATTTACAACATGGGTGAGAGTCGGATGTTGAAATTTACAACATGGGAGAGAGAGTCTGATGTTGAAATTTACAACATGGGAGAGAGTCTGATGTTGAAATTTACAACATGGGAGAGAGAGTCTGATGTTCAAATTTACAACATGGGAGAGAGAGTCTGATGTTGAAATTTACAACATGGGTGAGAGTCGGATGTTGAAATTTACAACATGGGAGAGTGTCTGATTATCTATTGATTATTGGTTACTGAACCGACGTCATATCACTCCAGACAGTCCCATATTTAGGTACACAATCATTTTAAGCATATATTGATATGCATACTGATGGTTCCTGTGACTCACTGGTTAAATACACTCCTCATTCTCCCTCCCAAGCATTCAGCTATACTTGTAAAACATCTAAGTTCAAACGCCGTAAATCGCTAGATAGATTCAATATCATCCAACAGTAGGTTGCCAAGAGACTGAAGAACATCCCCCTCATCCATATATAACTCCTCAACAATTGATGCTGTCAATGCAAGTCTTTGGCCGCTCTCTCATTCTCGCGAACACCAGCAGGTCCAGAACAGTATAGATCCACGTCGGGGTCAAAGGCGCATAGGAACAACGCCAGTGAGAAGGTACCATGTCTGATGTTGTCTGAGACCAGTAAGAAGGTACCATGTCTGATGTTGTCTGAGACCAGTAAGAAGGTACCATGTCTGACGTTGTCTGAGACCAGTAAGAAGGTACCATGTCTGATGTTGTCTGAGACCTGTAAGAAGGTAGTCTGATGTTGTCTGAGACCAGTAAGAAGGTAGTCTGATGTTGTCTGAGACCAGTAAGAAGGTAGTCTGACGTTGTCTGAGACCAGTAAGAAGGTAGTCTGATGTTGTCTGAGACCAGTAAGAAGGTAGTCTGATGTTGTCTGAGACCAGTAAGTAGGTAGTCTGACGTTGTCTGAGACCAGTAAGAAGGTACCATGTCTGATGTTGTCTGAGACCAGTAAGAAGGTACCATGTCTAACGTTGTCTGAGACCAGTAAGAAGGTACCATGTCTGATGTTGTCTGAGACCTGTAAGAAGGTAGTCTGATGTTGTCTGAGACCAGTAAGAAGGTAGTCTGATGTTGTCTGAGACCAGTAAGAAGGTAGTCTGACGTTGTCTGAGACCAGTAAGAAGGTAGTCTGATGTTGTCTGAGACCAGTAAGAAGGTAGTCTGATGTTGTCTGAGACCAGTAAGTAGGTAGTTTGACGTTGTCTGAGACCAGTAAGAAGGTAGTCTGACGTTGTCTGAGACCAGTAAGTAGGTAGTCTGACGTTGTCTGAGACCAGTAAGAAGGTAGTCTGACGTTGTCTGAGACCAGTAAGAAGGTAGTCTGACGTTGTCTGAGACCAGTAAGAAGGTAGTCTGACGTTGTCTGAGACCAGTAAGAAGGTAGTCTGACGTTGTCTGAGACCTGTAAGAAGGTAGTCTGATGTTGTCTGAGACCAGTAAGTAGGTAGTCTGACGTTGTCTGAGACCTGTAAGAAGGTAGTCTGATGTTGTCTGAGACCAGTAAGAAGGTAGTCTGACGTTGTCTGAGACCAGTAAGTAGGTAGTCTAACGTTGTCTGAGTCATCTATCAGCTATCGATGTGGTGCATGTGTCAACACGTGCTGCTGCTGTGAGTACTAAAAGTTGTAGCCAATGAATGAGAAATGTAATGCACGTTTAAACAGCTTCATCTTTTACTTCTCTCTCTCTCCTCTGTATCTCCCACTCTCTCCCCTCTCTCTTGTATTTCTGAAGTTTACTTGAAGAAGTCTATAAAAATATGTCTATGATTTAAGCAAGGCAATATTAGAGGTAATTGACACAAGTGGATGGTACCTCTTCTTGCCTTCGTTCACAAGGGCTTGACTGCAAATATGAAAAATGGCTAACTCAATGAGAGCGACAGCTGCGCGCGCAACTCATCATTGCCATCCCATCATGCTTGAGAGGGAACTTGAAATTTCTCTATGGCGCATGCGCAATTACTGCCAGCCAGTTGAGATCAGAGAAGCCATCAAGGCAATATGACGTAGACAAAGTTGATGAATGGACAATTGTGAGGGGGAAGAGTCAAATAACATCTCTTTATGATTGAAGTTACAAGAGACACTTCTCACATGCATTACTTCTCTCCCTTGCTGATGTAGATTACATTATTACCTCCCTTTCATTTACTGATCAACTGACATTCTTTTCTTATCAACTCCAGATTATTTTAGTTTCCTTGTATCTTGCTTGTTTTTTACTTCTTATATCTTCTTCAAAATAGCAATCTACACTTCACAATAAAACTGATTCATTGGCCTCTTTGTCTCAGGAGACAATAGGTCATGCGTCACGTAGTATGTTTATGTTTAATAAAATGTATATCTACTTCAAACACAATGAAACAGAAAAAACGTCAAATATCAGAACGTACAACAAATATTACGCAACACAACAAAGAATATCATTATTATTATTATAATTGAAGTATTAGCAATATATGATGGCATTAATATTAGTTACATAGAGCAGCAAAGTACTAAATAATATCAAAATAAATAACACAACACTGAAACAAATCCATCGATACAAGTATCTGAGAACATTCCTAACATCAGATGGAAGATGTACAACAGAGATTAGGAGTAGAATAGCTCAAACGAAAGCAGCTTTTATGAAAATGAAGAACACACTATGCGTGAAATCACTACCAATGACATTGCGAAAAAGAGTACTCCAGTGCTATATTGATCCAATACTTATGTACGGCAGTGAATCATGGACAATGAACAAACAATCAATACGATCAATGGAAGCCACAGAGATGTGGTTTTACAGAAGAATGCTGAAAATTCCATGGACAGCGAAGAAAACAAATAATGAGATTTTAAAACAGGCATATAATGCGAAGAGAAGGTTTAGAACATTTGGTGACAACAGGTAAAATTCAGGGAAGGAGAGATCGTGGAAGACAGAGGGAGAAGATGTTGGATGGTCTGACATGGTGTTTCGACAAAAGATCGACGTCAGAACAGATTAATTACACCAAGGAGAGAGAGAGAGTTGTGGAGAGACATGATCGCCTATGCCGACAGGCGTGCCACTTGATTGATTTATTCTACTCTTTATTTCTGATATCATCTACAATCTAATATTACCAGGGTTCTAATATATTTCTGATCTCCATCTACAATCTAATATTACCAGGGTTCTAATATATTTCTGATCTCATCTACAATCTAATATTACCAGGGTTCTAATATATTTCTGATCTCCATCTACAATCTAATATTACCAGGGTTCCAATATATTTCTGATCTCCATCTACAATCTAATATTACCAGGGCTCCAATATATTTCTGATATCATCTACAATCTAATATTACCAGGGCTCCAATATATTTCTGATATCATCTACAATCTAATATTACCAGGGCTCCAATATATTTCTGATATCATCTACAATCTAATATTACCAGGGTTCTAATATATTTCTGATCTCCATCTACAATCTAATATTACCAGGGTTCTAATATATTTCTGATCTCCATCTACAATCTAATATTACCAGGGTTATAATATATTTCTGATCTCCATCTACAATCTAATATTACCAGGGTTCCAATATATTTCTGATCTCCATCTACAATCTAATATTACCAGGGTTCTAATATATTTCTGATCTCCATCTACAATCTAATATTACCAGGGTTCCAATATATTTCTGATCTCCATCTACAATCTAATATTACCAGGGTTCTAATATATTTCTGATCTCATCTACAATCTAATATTATTAGTGGTGGTGGTAGTTGTAGTTGTAATGGTAATGGTAGTGGTAGTAGTAGTAGTAGAAGTAGTAGTTGTGGTAGTAGTAGTATTAAATCTAAGAGTATTTGCTTGGTGTGTAAGTGTTGCTGCTAGCGTCTCACGTAGGCAGAGAGCTAACTCTCCACGCGGTGTCATGTGACAAGTATGTGCGATCGTGTTACAACTCGTTTAGTGTGCGCCCAATCTGTGAGAAAATCTGGCACTCTCAGTGTCATTGCAGGAAAACTGACCTGGTCACTGCCGGATGTTCCTACCATCGACTTGTTCCCATGTTCGCCATCTTTCCGTTAATTGTCAAGAAAATATCAGACTATGCATTACTGCGCTATGTCAGCGTTATCGCGGTAACACTACAAGAAACACGATTGAATGTTGTCTTATTCGTTTTGTTGATAAATATTCGACTTAATAAATATAACGGTAAACAAACTATTAGAATATTACTAGCATGTATATTTCCATGGGCAACGTACTAATAGCATGCATATTTCCATGGGCAACGTACTAATAGCATGCATATTTCCATGGGCAACGTACTAATAGCATGCATATTTCCATGGGCAACGTACTAATAGCATGCATATTTCTACTGACGAAACGTATGGCTGGGAAACATGGACATTTCACTTTGAAGGCAGTGAAAGAGCATATATGGGTTTTTTAGTATCAGTGTTACAAAATAGTTATCTGTATATCATGGACAGAGAAGAAATAAAATAGTTATCTGTATATCATGGACAGAGAAGAAATAAAATAGTTATCTGTATATCATGGACAGAGAAGAAATAAAATAGTTATCTGTATATCATTGACAGAGAAGAAATAAAATAGTTATCTGTATATCATGGACAGAGAAGAAATAAAATAGTTATCTGTATATCATGGACAGAGAAGAAATAAAATAGTTATCTGTATATCATGGACAGAGAAGAAATAAAAGTAGATTTATCCAGAAAAAAATGCAAATCAATGACAACTGGTTAATGTTAGAGAAAGAAAACTGTTAATGTTAGAGAAAGAAACTGACTAATGTTAGAGAAAGAAAACTGTAATGTTAGAGAGAGAAACTGTTAATGTTAGAGAGAGAAAATACTAATGTTAGAGAAGGAAAACTGACTAATGTTAGAGAAAGAAAACTGGTTAATGTTAGAGAGAGAAAACTGTTAATGTTAGAGAAAGAAACTGGTTAATGTTAGAGAGAGAAAACTGTTAATGTAGAGAAAGAAAACTGGTTAATGTTAGAGAAAGAAACTGTTAATGTTAGAGAGAGAAAACTGTAATGTTAGAGAAAGAAAACTTTAAGTTAGAGAAAACTGTTAATGTTAGAGAAAACTGTTAATGTTAGAGAAAGAAAACTGTTAATGTTAGAGAAAACTGTAATGTTAGAGAAAGAAACTGTTAATGTTAGAGAAAGAAACTGTTAATGTTAGAGAAAGAAAACTGACTAATGTTAGAGAAAGAAAACTGGTTAATGTTAGAGAGAGAAAACTGGTTAATGTTAGAGAGAGAAACTGCTAATGTTAGAGAAGGAAAACTGACTAATGTTAGAGAAAGAAAACTGGTTAATGTTAGAGAGAGAAAACTGGTTAATGTTAGAGAAAACTGGTTAATGTTAGAGAAAGAAAACTGGTTAATGTTAGAGAAAGAAAACTGTTAATGTTAGAGAAAACTGGTTAATGTTAGAGAAAGAAAACTGGTTAATGTTAGAGAAAGAAAACTGGTTAATGTTAGAGAAACTGGTTAATGTTAGAGAAAACTGGTTAATGTTAGAGAAAGAAAACTGGTTAATGTTAGAGAAAACTGGTTAATGTTAGAGAAAGAAAACTGGTTAATGTTAGAGAAAGAAAACTGGTTAATGTTAGAGAAAATCTATAATGTTAGAGAAAGAAAACTGGTTAATGTTAGAGAAAACTGTAATGTTAGAGAAGAAAACTGTAATGTTAGAGAAAGAAAACTGGTTAATGTTAGAGAAAGAAAACTGGCTAATGTTAGAGAAAGAAAATTGGCTAATGTTAGAGAAAGAAAACTGGCTAATGTTAGAGAAAGAAAACTGGTTAATGTTAGAGAAAACTGGTTAATGTTAGAGAAAGAAAACTGGTTAATGTTAGAGAAAACTGGTTAATGTTAGAGAAAACTGGTTAATGTTAGAGAAAGAAAACTGTTAATGTTAGAGAAAACTGGTTAATGTTAGAGAAAGAAAACTGGTTAATGTTAGAGAAAGAAAACTGGTTAATGTTAGAGAAAGAAAACTGGCTAATGTTAGAGAAAGAAAACTGGCTAATGTTAGAGAAAGAAAACTAAGTAATGTTAGAGAAAGAAAACTGGTTAATGTTAGAGAAAGAAAACTGGTTAATGTTAGAGAGAGAAAACTGGTTAATGTTAGAGAAAGAAAACTGGTTAATGTTAGAGAAAACTGGTTAATGTTAGAGAAAACTGGTTAATGTTAGAGAAAGAAAACTGGTCAATGTTAGAGAAAACTGGCTAATGTTAGAGAAAGAAAACTGGCTAATGTTAGAGAAAGAAAACTGGTTAATGTTAGAGAAAGAAAACTGGTTAATGTTAGAGAAAGAAAACTTTAATGTTAGAGAAAGAAAACTGGTTAATGTTAGAGAAATAAAACTGGTTAATGTTAGAGAAAACTGGCTAATGTTAGAGAAAGAAAACTGATTAATGTTAGAGAAAGAAAACTGGCTAATGTTAGAGAAAGAAAACTGGCTAATGTTAGAGAAAGAAAACTGGCTAATGTTAGAGAAAGAAAACTGGTTAATGTTAGAGAAAGAAAACTGGTTAATGTTAGAGAAAGAAAACTGGTTAATGTTAGAGAAAGAAAACTGGTTAATGTTAGAGAAATAAAACTGGTTAATGTTAGAGAAAGAAAACTGGCTAATGTTAGAGAAAGAAAACTGACTAATGTTACAAATATGAAAGAGAAAATGGAATTAATTTGTTAAGAATCGAGCTAACGAATGATTGAAAAATGTAATTATAGAAGCAGACAAGCCAGCAAAGAGAAAAGGAAGACCACGAGAGAGAATGAATTCATGATGTGACGGATGATTTGAGGATGACAGCACCAGAGACGGGATATCTAGTATATGACAGTGATATTTCAGCACAGCGTTTGTTCACACCATCAGTTTATAACAATGTATTGAGAAGGTTATCTGACAGTGGTCGTCTCTTAGATAACACTACAATTAATATGTCCGTCTGTTCCGTGACTCACAATATATTTGATGTCCGTCTGTTCCGTGACTCACAATATATTTGATGTCCGTCTGTTCCGTGGCTCACAATATATTTGATGTCCGTCTTTTCCCGTGACTCACAATATATTGGATGCCCGTTTGTTCCGTGACTCACAATATATTTGATGTCCGTCTGTTCCGTGACTCACAATATATTTGATGTCCGTCTGTTCCGTGACTCACAATATATTTGATGTCCGTCTGTTCCGTGACTCACAATATATTTGATGTCCGTCTGTTCCGTGGCTCACAATATATTTGATGTCCGTCTGTTCCGTGACTCACAATATATTGGATGCCCGTTTGTTCCGTGACTCACAATATATTTGATGTCCGTCTGTTCCGTGACTCACAATATATTTGATGTCCGTCTGTTCCGTGACTCACAATATATTTGATGTCCGATGATATTTGATACTGATGATACTGATATTTGATGAAACAATATCAGTCTATCTCCAACTAGAAGCTAGAAACAATATCAGTCTATCTCCAACTAGAAGCTAGAAACAATATCAGTCTATCTCCAACTAGAAGCAAGAAACAATATCAATCTATCTCCAACTAGAAGCTAGAAACAATATCAATCTATCTTCAACTAGAAGCTAGAAACAATATCAGTCTATCTCCAACTAGAAGCTAGAAACAATATCAGTCTATCTCCAACTAGAAGCTAGAAACAATATCAGTCTATCTCCAACTAGAAGCTAGAAACAATATCAATCTATCTTCAACTAGAAGCTAGAAACAATATCAATCTATCTCCAACTAGAAGCTAGAAACAATATCAGTCTATCTCCAACTAGAAGCTAGAAACAATATCAGTCTATCTCCAACTAGAAGCTAGAAACAATATCAATCTATCTTCAACTAGAAGCTAGAAACAATATCAATCTATCTCCAACTAGAAGCTAGAAACAATATCAGTCTATCTCCAACTAGAAGCTAGAAACAATATCAATCTATCTCCAACTAGAAGCTAGAAACAATATCAATCTATCTCCAACTAGAAGTTAGAAACAATAGCAATCTATCTCCAACTAGAAGCTAGAAACAATATCAATCTATCTCCAACTAGAAGCTAGAAACAATATTAGTCTATCTCCAACTAGAAGCTAAAAACAATATCAATCTATCTTCAACTAGAAGCTAGAAACAATATCAATCTATCTCCAACTAGAAGCTAGAAACAATATCAGTCTATCTCCAACTAGAAGCTAGAAACAATATCAGCCTATCTCCAACTTGAAGCTAGAAACAATATCAGTCTATCTCCAACTAGAAGCTAGAAACAATATCAGTCTATCTCCAACTAGAAGCAAGAAACAATATCAATCTATCTCCAACTAGAAGCTAGAAACAATATCAATCTATCCCCAACTAGAAGCTAGAAACAATATCAGTCTATCTCCAACTAGAAGCTAGAAACAATATCAGTCTATCTCCAACTAGAAGCTAGAAACAATATCAATCTATCTCCAACTAGAAGCTAGAAACAATATCAATCTATCTCCAACTAGAAGCTAGAAATAATATCAATCTATCTCCAACTAGAAGCTAGAAACAATATTAGTCTATCTCCAACTAGAAGCTAGAAACAATATCAATCTATCTCCAACTAGAAGCTAGAAACAATATCAATCTATCTCCAACTAGAAGCTAGAAACAATATCAATCTATCTCCAACTAGAAGCTAGAAACAATATCAGTCTATCTCCAACTAGAAGCTAGAAACAATATCAATCTATCTCCAACTAGAAGCTAGAAACAATATCAATCTATCTCCAACTAGAAGCTAGAAACAATATCAATCTACATCCAACTAGAAGCAAGAAACAATATCAATCTATCTCCAACTAGAAGCTAGAAACAATATCAATCTATCTCCAACTAGAAGCTAGAAACAATATCAATCTATCTCCAACTAGAAGCAAGAAACAATATCAATCTATCTCCAACTAGAAGCTAGAAACAATATCAGTCTATCTCCAACTAGAAGCTAGAAACAATATCAGTCTATCTCCAACTAGAAGCTAGAAACAATATCAATCTATCTCCACCTAGAAGCTAGAAACAATATCAATCTATCTCCAACTAGAAGCAAGAAACAATATCAATCTATCTCCAACTAGAAGCTAGAAACAATATCAGTCTATCTCCAACTAGAAGCTAGAAACAATATCAATCTATCTCCAACTAGAAGCTAGAAACAATATCAATCTATCTCCAACTAGAAGCTAGAAACAATATCAATCTATCTCCAACTAGAAGCTAGAAACAATATCAGTATATCTCCAACTAGAAGCTAGAAACAATATCAATCTATCTCCAACTAGAAGCTAGAAACAATATCAGTCTATCTCCAACTAGAAGCTAGAAACAATATCAATCTATCTCCAACTAGAAGCTAGAAACAATATCAGTCTATCTCCAACTAGAAGCTAGAAACAATATCAGTCTATCTCCAACTAGAAGCTAGAAACAATATCAATCTATCTCCAACTAGAAGCTAGAAACAATATCAATCTATCTCCAACTAGAAGCTAGAAACAATATCAGTATATCTCCAACTAGAAGCTAGAAACAATATCAATCTATCTCCAACTAGAAGCTAGAAACAATATCAGTCTATCTCCAACTAGAAGCTAGAAACAATATCAATCTATCTCCAACTAGAAGCTAGAAACAATATCAGTCTATCTCCAACTAGAAGCTAGAAACAATATCAGTCTATCTCCAACTAGAAGCTAGAAACAATATCAGTCTATCTCCAACTAGAAGCTAGAAACAATATCAATCTATCTCCAACTAAAAGCTAGAAACAATATTAGTCTATCTCCAACTAGAAGCTAAAAACAATATCAATCTATCTTCAACTAGAAGCTAGAAACAATATCAATCTATCTCCAACTAGAAGCTAGAAACAATATCAGTCTATCTCCAACTAGAAGCTAGAAACAATATCAATCTATCTCCAACTAGAAGCTAGAAACAATATCAATCTATCTCCAACTAGAAGCTAGAAACAATATTAGTCTATCTCCAACTAGAAGCTAAAAACAATATCAATCTATCTTCAACTAGAAGCAAGAAACAATATCAATCTATCTCCAACTAGAAGCTAGAAACAATATCAATCTATCTCCAACTAGAAGCTAGAAACAATATCAGTCTATCTCCAACTAGAAGCTAGAAACAATATCAGTCTATCTCCAACTAGAAGCTAGAAACAATATCAATCTATCTCCAACTAGAAGCTAGAAACAATATCAATCTATCTCCAACTAGAAGCTAGAAACAATATCAATCTATCTCCAACTAGAAGCTAGAAACAATATTAGTCTATCTCCAACTAGAAGCTAGAAACAATATCAATCTATCTCCAACTAGAAGCTAGAAACAATATCAATCTATCTCCAACTAGAAGCTAGAAACAATATCAGTCTATCTCCAACTAGAAGCTAGAAACAATATCAATCTATCTCCAACTAGAAGCTAGAAACAATATCAATCTATCTCCAACTAGAAGCTAGAAACAATATCAATCTATCTCCAACTAGAAGCTAGAAACAATATCAGTCTATCTCCAACTAGAAGCTAGAAACAATATCAGTCTATCTCCAACTAGAAGCTAGAAACAATATCAATCTATCTCCAACTAGAAGCTAGAAACAATATCAATCTATCTCCAACTAGAAGCTAGAAACAATATCAATCTATCTCCAACTAGAAGCTAGAAACAATCTTAGTCTATCTCCAACTAGAAGCTAGAAACAATATCAATCTATCTCCAACTAGAAGCTAGAAACAATATCAATCTATCTCCAACTAGAAGCTAGAAACAATATCAGTCTATCTCCAACTAGAAGCTAGAAACAATATCAATCTATCTCCAACTAGAAGCTAGAAACAATATCAATCTATCTCCAACTAGAAGCTAGAAACAATATCAGTATATCTCCAACTAGAAGCTAGAAACAATATCAATCTATCTCCAACTAGAAGCTAGAAACAATATCAATCTATCTCCAACTAGAAGCTAGAAACAATATCAATCTATCTCCAACTAGAAGCTAGAAACAATATCAATCTATCTCCAACTAGAAGCTAGAAACAATATCAATCTATCTCCAACTAGAAGCTAGAAACAATATCAATCTATCTCCAACTAGAAGCTAGAAACAATATCAGTCTATCTCCAACTAGAAGCTAGAAACAATATCAGTCTATCTCCAACTAGAAGCTAGAAACAATATCAGTCTATCTCCAACTAGAAGCTAGAAACAATATCAGTCTATCTCCAACTAGAAGCTAGAAACAATATCAGTCTATCTCCAACTAGAAGCTAGAAACAATATCAGTCTATCTCCAACTAGAAGCTAGAAACAATATCAGTCTATCTCCAACTAGAAGCTAGAAACAATATCAGTCTATCTCCAACTAGAAGCTAGAAACAATATCAGTCTATCTCCAACTAGAAGCTAGAAACAATATCAGTCTATCTCCAACTAGAAGCTAGAAACAATATCAATCTATTTCCAACTAGAAGCTTAACAAATTTTATGTTTAAACAAATGTTAAACTTAATAAATTGTTAATAATACTGATATTTCTTAGTGTTAAACTTAATAAATTGTTAATAATACTGATATTTCTTGGTGTTAAACTTAATAAATTGTTAATAATACTGATATTTCTTGGTGTTAAACTTAATAAATTGTTAATAATACTGATATTTCTTAGTGTTAAATTTAATAAATTGTTAATAATACTGATATTTCTTAGTGTTAAATTTAATAAATTGTTAATAATACTGATATTTCTTGGTGTTAAACTTAATAAATTGTTAATAATACTGATATTTCTTAGTGTTAAACTTAAATGAATTTGTCTTTTATTTAACAATACTGGAATGCGAGGTCACACGACGGTTGTGGTCTGATTTCCGAAAATTGTTACCTGAGCTCGCCGGCCTTATGTTACCGGTGGCCGCGCGCGTACACACACACACAGGATAGGATACCATTCGACTATAGCATATATCAGGTGTTGAGCCTGTGCTCGAGGTCAGTGATTCCTGGGGTTTACGTGTTGTTTCCCGCGCTCACGTGTGGTCAAGGAAAGAAAACCACTAGCTAAGACGGGTTATCGACGGCCATCAGAGCCTGAGGGCGTTGATCGTGTTTACTAGTTGACATTTCTCTCCCCTTCCTCGTTCCCGTAGCGGTAGAAACAGCTTCAAAATATAGGTCAGCACAAAGTCAGATGTCACACAGAAAGAAAAAGCAACTATTTGTTTTCTTTTTTTTAAATATAATTATGTTGTTGTTTGAGTTCCAGTTTTCATTTTCTCTAACTTGCTCTACCGTTTTCTTTGTTATGTTTATAACATTCTCTTTGTCATGTTTATAACAATCTCTTTGTCATCGTTATATCATTATCTTTGTCATGTTTATATCATTGTCTTTGTCATGTTTATATCATTATCTTTGTCATGTTTATATCATTGTCTTTGTCATGTTTATATCATTATCTTTGTCATGTTTATATCATTGTCTTTGTCATGTTTATATCATTATCTTTGTCACGTTTATATCATTATCTTTGTCATATTTATATCATTATCTTTGTCATGTTATATCATTATCTTTGTCACGTTTATATCATTATCTTTGTCATATTTATATCATTATCTTTGTCATGTTTATATCATTATCTTTGTCATGTTTATATCATTATCTTTGTCATGTTTATATCATTATCTTTGTCATGTTTATATCATTGTCTTCTTTATATCATTATCTTTGTCATGTTTATATCATTGCCTTTGTCATGTTTATATCATTGTCTTTGTCATGTTTATATCAATCTCTTTGTCATGTTTATATCATTATCTTTGTCATGTTTATATCATTGTCTTTGTCATGTTTATATCATTGTCTTTGTCATGTTTATATCATTATATTTGTCATGTTTATATCATTGTCTTTGTCATGTTTATATCATTATCTTTGTCATGTTTATATCATTGTCTTTGTCATGTTTATATCATTATCTTTGACACGTTTATATCATTCTCTTTGTCATGTTTATATCATTATCTTTGTCATGTTTATATCATTATCTTTGTCATGTTTATATCATTATCTTTGTCATGTTTATATCATTGTCTTTGTCATGTTTATATCATTGTCTTTGTCATGTTTATATCATTATATTTGTCATGTTTATATCATTGTCTTCTTTATATCATTATCTTTGTCATGTTTATATCATTGTCTTTGTCATGTTTATATCATTGTCTTTGTCATGTTTATATCATTGTCTTCTTTATATCATTATCTTTGTCATGTTTATATCATTATCTTTGTCATGTTTATATCATTGTCTTCTTTATATCATTGTCTTTGTCATGTTTATATCATTGTCTTCTTTATATCATTATCTTTGTCATGTTTATATCATTATCTTTGTCATGTTTATATCATTGTCTTTGTCATGTTTATATCATTATCTTTGTCATCGTTATATCATTATCTTTGTCATGTTTATATCATTGTCTTCTTTATATCATTATCTTTGTCATGTTTATATCATTATATTTGTCATGTTTATATCATTGTCTTTGTCATGTTTATATCATTATCTTTGTCATGTTTATATCATTGTCTTTGTCATGTTTATATCATTATCTTTGACACGTTTATATCATTCTCTTTGTCATGTTTATATCATTATCTTTGTCATGTTTATATCATTATCTTTGTCATGTTTATATCATTATCTTTGTCATGTTTATATCATTGTCTTTGTCATGTTTATATCATTGTCTTTGTCATGTTTATATCATTATATTTGTCATGTTTATATCATTGTCTTCTTTATATCATTATCTTTGTCATGTTTATATCATTGTCTTCTTTATATCATTATCTTTGTCATGTTTATATCATTGTCTTCTTTATATCATTATCTTTGTCATGTTTATATCATTGTCTTTGTCATGTTTATATCATTGTCTTTGTCATGTTTATATCATTATCTTTGTCATGTTTATATCATTATCTTTGTCATGTTTATATCATTGTCTTTGTCATGTTTATATCATTGTCTTTGTCATGTTTATATCATTATATTTGTCATGTTTATATCATTGTCTTCTTTATATCATTATCTTTGTCATGTTTATATCATTGTCTTTGTCATGTTTATATCATTATATTTGTCATGTTTATATCATTGTCTTCTTTATATCATTATCTTTGTCATGTTTATATCATTGTCTTTGTCATGTTTATATCATTGTCTTCTTTATATCATTATCTTTGTCATGTTTATATCATTATCTTTGTCATGTTTATATCATTGTCTTCTTTATATCATTGTCTTTGTCATGTTTATATCATTGTCTTCTTTATATCATTATCTTTGTCATGTTTATATCATTATCTTTGTCATGTTTATATCATTATCTTTGTCATGTTTATATCATTGTCTTTGTCCACGTTTATATCATTATCTTCTTTATATCATTATCTTTGTCATGTTTATATCATTGTTTTTTATATCATTATCTTCTTTATATCATTATCTTCTTTATATCATTATCTTCTTTATATCATTATCTTCTTTATATCATTATCTTTGTCATGTTTATATCATTGTCTTCTTTATATCATTGTCTTCTTTATATCATTATCTTTGTCATGTTTATATCATTATCTTTGTCATGTTTATATCATTGTCTTCTTTATATCATTATCTTTGTCATGTTTATATCATTATCTTTGTCATGTTTATATCATTATCTTTGTCATGTTTATATCATTATCTTTGTCACGTTTATATCATTGTCTTTGTCATGTTTATATCATTGTCTTCTTTATATCATTATCTTTGTCATGTTTATATCATTGTATTTGTCATGTTTATATCATTATCTTTGTCATGTTTATATCATTATCTTTGTCATGTTTATATCATTATCTTTGTCATGTTTATATCATTATCTTTGTCATGTTTATATCATTATCTTTGTCATGTTTATATCATTATCTTTGTCACGTTTATATCATTGTCTTTGTCATGTTTATATCATTGTCTTCTTTATATCATTATCTTTGTCATGTTTATATCATTATCTTTGTCATGTTTATATCATTATCTTTGTCATGTTTATATCATTGTCTTTGTCATGTTTATAACATTATCTCTGTCATGTTTATATCATTATCTTTGTCATGTTTATAACATTATCTTTGTCATGTTTATATCATTATCTTTGTCATGTTTATATCATTGTCTTCTTTATAACATTATCTTTGTCATGTTTATATCATTATCTTTGTCATGTTTATATCATTATCTTTGTCATGTTTATATCATTATCTTTGTCATGTTTATATCATTGTCTTTGTCATGTTTATATCATTGTCTTCTTTATATCATTATCTTTGTCATGTTTATATCATTGCCTTTGTCATGTTTATATCATTGTCTTCTTTATAACATTATCTCTGTCATGTTTATAACATTATCTCTGTCATGTTTATATCATTATCTTTGTCATGTTTATATTTTATGCCTAGATTTTGCTGATGGCATCATACATATATCTCACACAGGATAAGATGTCATCATACAGTTATCTCACAGATAAGATGTCATCATACGCTATATGTCATAAGGTTAGATGTCATACAGCTATCTCACACAGGATAAGATGTCATCATACAGCTATTTCACACAGGATAAGATGTCATCATACAGCTATTTCACACAGGATAAGATGTCATCATACAGCTATTTCACACAGGATAAGATGTCATCATACAGCTATTTCACACAGGATAAGATGTCATCATTATCTCACACGGATAAGATGTCATCATACAGCTATTCATACAGGTTATGATGTCTATTAAAAACATGTTGCGTAACCAGTGCTGCCAGATGGTTGGACTGACATCAACAGATGGTTGGACTGACATCAAACAGATGGTTGGACTGAACATCAACAGATGGTTGGACTGAACATAAACAGATGGTTTGACTGACATCAAACAGATGGTTGGACTGAACATCAATCAGATGGTTGGACTGAACATCAAGCAGATGGTTGGACTGAACATCAAGCAGATGGTTGGACTGAACATCAAGCAGATGGTTGGACTGAACATCAAACAGATGGTTGGACTGAACATCAAACAGATGGTTGGACTGAACATCAAACAGATGGTTGGACTGAACATCAAACAGATGGTTGGACTGAACATCAAACAGATGGTTGGACTGAACATCAAACAGATGGTTGGACTGAACATCAAACAGATGGTTGGACTGAACATCAAACAGATTGTTGGACTGAACATCAAACAGATGGTTGGACTGAACATCAAACAGATGGTTGGACTGAACATCAAACAGATGGTTGGACTGAACATCAAACAGATGGTTGGACTGAACATCAAACAGATGGTTGGACTGAACATCAAGCAGATGGTTGGACTGAACATCAAACAGATGGTTGGACTGAACATCAACAGATGGTTGGACTGAACATCAAACGAGATGTTGGACTGAACATCAAACAGATGGTTGGACTGAACATCAAACAGATGGTTGGACTGAACATCAAGCAGATGTTGGACTGAACATCAAACAGATGGTTGGACTGAACATCAAACAGATGGTTGGACTGAACATCAAACAGATAGTTGGACTGAACATCAAGCAGATGGTTGGACTGAACATCAAACAGATGGTTGGACTGAACATCAAACAGATGGTTGGACTGAACATCAAGCAGATGGTTGGACTGAACATCAAACAGATGGTTGGACTGAACATCAAACAGATGGTTGGACTGAACATCAAACAGATGGTTGGACTGAACATCAAACAGATAGTTGGACTGAACATCAAACAGATGGTTGGACTGAACATCAAACAGATGGTTGGACTGAACATCAAACAGATGGTTGGACTGAACATCAAGCAGATGGTTGGACTGAACATCAAACAGATGGTTGGACTGAACATCAAACAGATGGTTGGACTGAACATCAAGCAGATGGTTGGACTGAACATCAAACAGATGGTTGGACTGAACATCAAACAGATGGTTGGACTGAACATCAAACAGATGGTTGGACTGAACATCAAACAGATGGTTGGACTGAACATCAAACAGATGGTTGGACTGAACATCAAACAGATGGTTGGACTGAACATCAAACAGATGGTTGGACTGAACATCAAACAGATGGTTGGACTGAACATCAAACAGATGGTTGGACTGAACATCAAGCAGATGGTTGGACTGAACATCAAACAGATGGTTGGACTGAACATCAAACAGATGGTTGGACTGAACATCAAACAGATGGTTGGACTGAACATCAAGCAGATGGTTGGACTGAACATCAAACAGATGGTTGGACTGAACATCAAGCAGATGGTTGGACTGAACATCAAGCAGATGGTTGGACTGAACATCAAACAGATGGTTGGACTGAACATCAAGCAGATGGTTGGACTGAACATCAAACAGATGGTTGGACTGAACATCAAACAGATGGTTGGACTGAACATCAAGCAGATGGTTGGACTGAACATCAAGCAGATGGTTGGACTGAACATCAAACAGATGGTTGGACTGAACATCAAGCAGACGGTTGGACTGAACATTAAACAGATAGTTGGACTGAACATCAAACAGATGGTTGTGTCGAGGAGAAATTTGTTGTTTCGTGTGGAAAGTTATCATGCTGTGAGGAAAGTTATCATGTGAGGAAAGTTATCATGTTGTGAGGAAAGTTATCATGTGAGGAAAGTTATCATGTTGTGAGGAAAGTTATCATGTGAGGAAAGTTATTATGTGAGGAAAGTTATCATGTGAGGAAAGTTATCATGTGAGGAAAGTTATTATGTGAGGAAAGTTATTATGTGAGGAAAGTTATTATGTTGTGAGGAAAGTTATTATGTGAGGAAAGTTATCATGTGAGGAAAGTTATCATGTTGTGAGGAAAGTTATCATGTGAGGAAAGTTATCATGTGAGGAAAGTTATCATGCTATGAGGAAAGTTATTATGTTGTGAGGAAAGTTATTATGTTGTGAGGAAAGTTATCATGCTATGAGGAAAGTTATTATGTTGTGAGGAAAGTTATTATGTTGTGAGGAAAGTTATCATGATGTGAGGAAAGTTATCATGTTTTGAGGAAAGTTATCATGCTGTGAGGAAAGTTATCATGCTGTGAGGAAAGTTATCATGCTGTGAGGAAAGTTATCATGTGAGGAAAGTTATCATGTTGTGGGGAAAGTTATCATGTGAGGAAAGTTATCATATTGTGAGGAAAGTTATCATGCTGTGATGAAAGTTATCATGTGAGGAAAGTTATCATGCTGTGAGGAAAGTTATCATTCTGTGAGGAAAGTTATTATGTTGTGAGGAAAGTTATTATGCTGTGAGGAAAGTTATCATGTGAGGAAAGTTATTATGTGAGGAAAATTATTATGTGAGGAAAGTTATCATGTTTTGAGGAAAGTTATCATGCTGTGAGGAAAGTTATCATGTGAGGAAAGTTATCATGTTGTGAGGAAAGTTATCATGCTGTGAGGAAAGTTATCATGTGAGGAAAGTTATCATGTTGTGGGGAAAGTTATCATGTTGTGAGGAAAGTTATCATGTGAGGAAAGTTATCATGTTGTGATAAAAGTTATCATGTTGTGAGGAAAGTTATCATGCTGTGAGGAAAGTTATCATGTGAGGAAAGTTATCATGTTGTGAGGAAAGTTATCATGCTGTGAGGAAAGTTATCATGTGAGGAAAGTTATGTTGTGAGGAAAGTTATCATGTGAGGAAAGTTATCATGCTGTGAGGAAAGTTATCATGCTGTGAGGAAAGTTATCATGTGAGGAAAGTTATCATGTTGTGAGGAAAGTTATCATGTGAGGAAAGTTATCATGTTGTGAGGAAAGTTATCATGCTGTGAGGAAAGTTATCATGTGAGGAAAGTTATCATGCTGTGAGGAAAGTTATCATTCTGTGAGGAAAGTTATTATGTTGTGAGGAAAGTTATTATGCTGTGAGGAAAGTTATCATGTGAGGAAAGTTATTATGTGAGGAAAATTATTATGTGAGGAAAGTTATCATGTTTTGAGGAAAGTTATCATGCTGTGAGGAAAGTTATCATGTGAGGAAAGTTATCATGTTGTGAGGAAAGTTATCATGCTGTGTGGAAAGTTATCATGTGAGGAAAGTTATCATGTTGTGAGGAAAGTTATCATGTTGTGAGGAAAGTTATAATGCTGTGAGGAAAGTTATAATGCTGTGAGGAAAGTTATCATGTGAGGAAAGTTATGTTGTGAGGAAAGTTATCATGTGAGGAAAGTTATCATGCTGTGAGGAAAGTTATCATGCTGTGAGGAAAGTTATCATGTGAGGAAAGTTATCATGTTGTGAGGAAAGTTATCATGTGAGGAAAGTTATCATGTTGTGAGGAAAGTTATCATGCTGTGATGAAAGTTATCATGTGAGGAAAGTTATCATGTTGTGAGGAAAGTTATGCTGTGAGGAAAGTTATCATGTGATGAAAGTTATCATGTTGTGAGGAAAGTTATCATGTGAGGAAAGTTATCATGTGAGGAAAGTTATCATGTGAGGAAAGTTATCATGTGAGGAAAGTTATCATGTGAGGAAAGTTATCATGCTGTGAGGAAAGTTATCATGCTGTGAGGAAAGTTATCATGTTGTGAGGAAAGTTATCATGTTGTGAGGAAAGTTATCATGTGAGGAAAGTTATCATGTTGTGAGGAAAGTTATCATGTGAGGAAAGTTATCATGTGAGGAAAGTTATCAATGGGAAAGTTATCATGCTGTGAGGAAAGTTATCATGTGAGGAAAGTTATCATGTTGTGAGGAAAGTTATGCTGTGAGGAAAGTTATCATGTGAGGAAAGTTATCATGTTGTGAGGAAAGTTATCATGTGGTGAGGAAAGTTATCATGTGAGGAAAGTTATCATGCTGTGAGGAAAGTTATCATGTGAGGAAAGTTATCATGTGAGGAAAGTTATCATGTGAGGAATTTTATCATGTGAGGAAAGTTATCATGCTTTGGGGAAAGTTATCATGCTGTGAGGAAAGTTATCATGCTGTGGGGTAAGTTATCATGCTGTGAGGAAAGTTATCATGCTGTGAGGAAAGTTATCATGCTGTGAGGAAAGTTATCATGTTGTGAGGAAAGTTATCATGTTGTGAGGAAAGTTATCATGCTGTGAGGAAAGTTATCATGTTGTGATGAAAGTTATCATGTTGTGATGAAAGTTATCATGTTGTGATGAAATTTATCATGTTGTGAGGAAAGTTATCATGTTGTGAGGAAAGTTATCATGATATGAGGAAAGTTATCATGTTGTGATGAAAGTTATCATGTTGTGAGGAAAGTTATCATGTTGTGAGGAAAGTTATCATGCTGTGAGGAAAGTTATCATGCTGTGAGGAAAGTTATCATGATATGAGAAAAGTTATCATGTTGTGATGAAAGTTATCATGCTGTGAGGAAAGTTACGCTGACTCGAGAAAGTCACCAAACCATAAAACAAGTCACGGGAGGTAGCCCACGTATTATTATCCACATTATTTGTATGCAATATTGTCTGCCCTTACTTGAGCACCGAGTAGTAAACATTATACTAAATATCCGTGATTGAGTTACCGTTACAACTATCACAAGTTTGTCTATAGATTTCTATTTGAAGAACAAACTATAGTATTGTCTTGTTGGACAAGGTTTGATGTACTACGGACGATATACGAATGTTACACACATCATAGACATGTTTACGGAGAAGCAGTAGAGACAGAGATATACCAATGTTAGACACATCATAGACAAGCTGACGGAGAAGCAGTAGAGACAGAGATATACCAATGTTAATTCATAGACAAGATGGCGGAGAAGCAGTAGAGACAGACATTATCAATTTGCGGTTAGACTTGAGACATCCTGATAATAATAGCCGTAGACTGAGCAGGGAAAGAACTTTGCTGGAGTCTTATACAACATCATCCCGGCTTGTCTGCCACGAACTGCTTTGTTTGTCTGTGATCCGAGGACAGATGAAGAAGGCATATACCTACATACATATACCTGAACACATATACCTGCACACATATACCTGCCCACATATACCTGCATACATATACCTGAATATATATACCTGCATACATATACTCACATACATATACCCGCACACATACACCTATATACATATACCTGCATACATATACCTGCATACATATACCTATATACATATACCTGCATACATATACTTACATACATATACCTACATACATATATACGTCAGGTCCCAGTGTTCTGTTTGGCCACCTTGTCACGTCAGGCCACAGTGTTCTGTCTGGCCACTTTGTCACGTCAAGCCACAATGTTTGGCCTGTCTACCTTGTCCCGTCAGGCCACAGTGTTCTGTCTGGTCACCTTGTCACGTCAGGCCACAATGTTCTGTCTGGCGACCCTGTCACGTCAGGCCACAGTGTTATGTGCATCCACCTTGTCACGTCAGGCCACAGTGTTATGTGCAGCCACCTTGTCACGTCAGGCCACAGTGTTATGTGCAGCCACCTTGTCAAGTCAGGCCACAGTGTTCTGTCCGGTCACCTTGTCACCTCAAAAATCAGTGTTCTGGTCACATTGTCACGTTAGTCATCGGTGTTCTGGTCACCGTGTCGCGTCAGGTCTCAGTGTTCTGGTCACCTTGACACGTCAGGCCTCAAACCTGCAACAAATCTCCAACATTTCCTGTTCTCCTGTCGTGGCGGTTTATTCTGTCAAAATGTTCTTTGTTCATAATTTAAAATATTTCACTTAATTATATATCTGTCTTGCTCAACCCGCTTGCTTGCCCACAACATTGCCCTTTATTGTTGTACCAGAACATGCAGAAGTACAATGCAATGAGCATGCAGATTACCTGGCTGATACAACAGTGGCCGAGGAAGGAAAGTTAATAGATCGTACAGATATTATCAATGCCATAAAAGATGCAGATGGTGTAGATGACTTTGAAAACCTTTATAAATCTAAATCCCTAACCAGAGTGAAGGAGATGGGGTTGACATGGGAACTGTCAGACATGAACACTTTGTTAGAGGCACACCGAGATGTTTGATTAATCAACACAGGAAGGGTGTGATTAGGGGATATACGCAGGTAAGGAGATTGGGAAAGAGATCGGAGCATCAATGTACCTATCCGGAGTGTTGTGGTGAAGATTCTCACTTATCACTAAATATCTAAAGTAGTGGACCTCAGAAATAACAGAGGCGGTGAAGAACATATTTATGAAGCGTACACAAGCACCTCTTCTATAAACTCTTCTTATTCTGAGGCTTTGAGGCTAAACAGGATTAGAGAACAGAACGGAGAAGACCTACAGTATGGTTTTAATAAATATCTTTGCCCGCCTGCCCAGCGTGTTCGTAGCGCGTTGGACTGCGGGTGACTATCCCTCTGTGAGTGCGGGTTCAATTGCGCGGGCTGGCAGAAAAGCCACAGGCTCCCCAGATTCACGGTGTTCGTGGCACCGAACCGAAGGTTTACGATGTCCATGGCATCGAGCCGAAGAGCTGAAAGCTCAAGTGCTTCTGTATCGGACAAAAATTAATTAATTAACATGTTATGTTTCTTTATGTCTCCAGTATATTTGTCTTGTCTGTGTTGTCCAGTATATTTGTCTTGTCTGTGTTGTCCAGTATATTTGTCTTGTCTGTGTTGTCCAGTATATTTGTCTTGTCTGTGTTGTCCAGTATATTTGTCTTGTCTGTGTTGTCCAGTATATTTGTCTTGTCTGTGTTGTCCAGTATATTTGTCTTGTCTGTGTTGTCCAGTATATTTGTCTTGTCTGTGTTGTCCAGTATATTTGTCTTGTCTGTGTTGTCCAGTATATTTGTCTTGTCTGTGTTGTCCAGTATATTTGTCTTGTCTGTGTTGTCCTCACCGGCAACTATTTCCTCTATATTGTTAATGTTGTCGGTGCTCATATCACAATACTCAAAAGCGATCCCAAAGTTGCACACCATTGTGCACGGTATAGTCAATAGCAGACCCGATATAACATCAATGTTCAAGATGACATTTCCAAGCAAGCACAATTTGGCACATTTCTTGAACGCTCTTGTTCATCCGCAAGTATTCACTTGTTTGTCAAGTCTATAGAGAAATTAGTGAGTATAAACTTGATGTGAAATAGAAGTGTTACAGAAGTGTCCTCCATATAGCATAAAACTTGATGTGAAATATAAGTGTTAGAGAAGTGTTCTCCATACACCATAGACAGCAGAGAAGAGAACAAATAGATCTATCTAGAACAATGGTTCTCAACATTCATAATGCCGCGACCCTTTAATACAGTTCATGTTGTGGTGACCCCAACCATAAAATTATTTTCGTTGCTACCTCATAACTAATTTTGCTACTGTTATGAAACGTAATGTAAATCTCTGATATGCAGGATGTATCTGGCGAGCGGTGTCTCGGTTCCTAAAACCATCGAAAATATGTGTTTTCCGATATTCTTAGGCGACACCTGTGAAATGTTTGTTCGACCCCGAAAGGAGTCGGGACCCACAGGTTGAGAACCACTGATCTAGAACTAACTCTAAATCTTCTTACAGATTAATCATCTTCTTACAGACTAGACATCTTCTTACAGACTAATCATATTCTTATAGACTAGACATCTTCTTACAGACTAATCATATTCTTATAGACTAGACATCTTCTTACAGACTAGACATCTTCTTACAGACTAACCATCTTCTTACAGACTAATCATCTTCTTACAGAATAATCATCTTCTTACATACTAATCATCTTCTTACAGACTAATCATCTTCTTACAGACTAGACATCTTCTTACATCTTCTTACAGACTAATCATCTTCTTACAGACTAATTATCTTCTGACAGACTAATCATCTTCTTACAGACTAATCATCTTCTTACAGACTAATCATCTTCTTACAGACTAGACATCTTCTTACATCTTCTGACAGACTAATCATCTTCTTACATCTTCTTACAGACTAGACATCTTCTTACATCTTCTTACAGACTAATCATCTTCTTACAGACTATACATCTTCTTACAGACTAATCATCTTCTTACAGACTAGACATCTTCTTACATCTTCTTACAGACTAATCATCTTCTTACAGACTAATCATCTTCTTACAGACTAATCATCTTCTTACAGACTAAACATCTTCTTACAGACTAATCATCTTCTTACAGACTAGAAGTCTTCTTACAGACTAATCATCTTCTGACAGACTAATCATCTTCTTACAGACTAAACATCTTCTGACAGACTAATCATCTTCTGACAGATTAATCATCTTCTTACAGACTAGACATCTTCTGATAGATCACCATGAGCAACAGATATGGACGTGATCACACTACTCTGCCACATTGTGTCAGACAACTTCCAGAAAATCAACCTAGGAACAAACAAGAGTTCATGATCAGGATGAGAATGATACCAGAAGATCCAGATATGTACTTTGATAACCGAGGCCGCTTCCTATACCAAACTAGATGTATGTCTCAAGAACTGGAGACCTTGAAGGCTTCCAAGAGAAGATCTTTCAACATCTTACAGAATCAAGCAGGATATCTCAAGGTAGTCAATGTTAAACTTACAGGTGAGACAGCAGATAACATCTGTACATGTTAACCTTACAGGTGAGACAACTGGTAACATCTGTACATGTTAAACGTACAGGTGAGACAACAGGTAACATCTGTACATGTTTAACTTACAGGTGAGACAGCAGGTAACATCTTTATATGTTAAACTGACACTGTGACATCAACATGACGACAAATGTTCCATGTTAAACTGACACTGTGACATCAACATGACACTATGACATCAACATGACACTGTGACATCAACATGACACTATGACATCAACATGACACTGTGACATCAACATGACACTGTGACATCAACATGACACTGTGACATCAACATGACACTATGACATCAACATGACACTGTGACATCAACATGACACTGTGACATCAACATGACACTGTGACATCAACATGACACTGTGACATCAACATGACGACAAATGTTCCATGTGAACGTAAAGGGATCTCTATGGCGAAGTGAGTAAGACGTTTGTCTGTCTTCTGAAGGTTGCGGTTTCTAATCCGAAATTGGACTGTTCATCATTGGAGACATCTTTACAAATCGAAGATGGCAGTGGGTTGGGCATGTATATCGTATGTCAGTGTGATCATTGGCCAGGACAGCTCTCCAATGGACACCGGATGGAAAAGAGGACCTGGACATTGAAAGATTGTGTGACCTGACAGGAGAAACAATTAGTAGTGGACGTTGACTGACATGAGAAACAATTAGTAGTGGACGTTGAAAGATTGTGTGACCTGACATGAGAAACAATTAGTAGTGGACGTTGAAAGATTGTGTGACCTGACAGGAGAAACAATTAGTAGTGGACGTTGAAAGATTGTGTGACCTGACATGAGAAACAATTAGTAGTGGACGTTGAAAGATTGTTGCCTGACATGAGAAACAATTAGTAGTGGACGTTGAAAGATTGTTGCCTGACATGAGAAACAATTAGTAGTGGACGTTGAAAGATTGTTGCCTGACATGAGAAACAATTAGTAGTGGACGTTGAAAGATTGTTGCCTGACATGAGAAACAATTAGTAGTGGACGTTGAAAGATTGTTGCCTGACATGAGAAACAATTAGTAGTGGACGTTGAAAGATTGTTGCCTGACATGAGAAACAATTAGTAGAAAGACTACAGAACGGTAACAATGGAAATCGTTGTATATATCAAACGGAATATGAAAAGGATATAAATAGATGGATGGTATAAAAACACCCGTATGTTGCCGAAGGCCTAAAAAGCAAAGAATAGTAAGACTGTAGCCTATCGTACATGGAATAGTAAGACTGTAGCCTATCGTACATGGAATAGTAAGACTGTAGCCTATCGTACATGGAATAGTAAGACTGTAGCCTATCGTACATGGAATAGTAACATTGTAGTCTATCGTACATGGAATAGTAAGACTGTAGCCTATCGTACATGGAATAGTAAGACTGTAGCCTATCGTACATGGAATAGTAAGACTGTAGCCTATCGTACATGGAATAGTAACACTGTAGCCTATCGTACATGGAATAGTAAGACTGTAGCCTATCGTACATGGAATAGTAAGACTGTAGCCTATCGTACATGGAATAGTAAGACTGTAGCCTATCGTACATGGAATAGTAAGACTGTAGCCTATCGTACATGGAATAGTAAGACTGTAGCCTATCGTACATGGAATAGTAAGACTGTAGCCTATCGTACATGGAATAGTAAGACTGTAGCCTATCGTACATGTCGTCAGAGGCGGCTACGGAGGAGCCCGACCGTGTGTTGTCGGTGCTCGAAAGGGAAGCAAAGAATAGAAACACTGCAACCTCTACATGGTATGTTGTAAGAGATGACTTCACCTTGAGGCTGGCTACCATATCCGATAGAAAACTTGAGTTTCAGCTTGGGACTGGCTACCATATCCGATAGAAAACTTGAGCTTGATCTTGGGGCTGGCTACCATATCCGATAGAACACTTGAGCTTGATCTTGGGGCTGGCTACCATATCCGATAGAAAACTTGAGCTTGATCTTGGGGCTGGCTACCATATCCGATAGAAAACTTGAGCTTGATCTTGGGGCTGGCTACCATATCCGATAGAAAACTTGAGCTACAGAAATCGTACCAAAATGAACAAATAAAATACAAGGAAAATAATCACTGTGTCAACCATGAACAAATGAAATACAAGGAAAATAATCACTGTGTCAACCATGAACAAATGAAATACAAGGAAAATAATCACTGTGTCAACCATGAACAAATGAAATACAAGGAAAATAATCACTGTGTCAACCATGAACAAGTGAAATACAAGGAAAATAATCACTGTGTCAACCATGAACAAATGAAATATAAGGAAAATAATAATTGTGTCAGCCATGAACAAATGAAATATAAGGAAAATAATAATTGTGTCAGCCATGAACAAATGAAATATAAGGAAAATAATAATTGTGTCAGCCATGAACAAATGAAATATAAGGAAAATAATAATTGTGTCAGCCATGAACAAATGAAATATAAGGAAAATAATAATTGTGTCAGCCATGAGGAAAGAAAGTTCTTCTAGAAGAGGTATGACGTGATGTAGAGAAAGTCGCAAGGTATATGCACCGTCGATTATCCTCCTTTCCCTTAGGAAAATCTCCAGAATTGGCACCTGGAATGTTATGGACGTCTGTAGCTCAAGTGGTAGTGAGCTCGATCAAGCGTACCTGGTTCAAACCCCACGGTGGGCAAGTTTGGAAGCAAATTCCTTTCCGTGGGATTTTACAAAAGGTAAAAATAGACCTCACCGTTCAGAAAGCAATGGCAAACTACTGAACGTATAAGTGGTGCCTATAAAATCAACGATTCATTTACTGTGGTTGATGGCTACGTCCTTTGGGATATGCCACGATTTTCATTTCATGACATGGGAAAGACCAGCACAGGTTGCAGAAGAAATGAAATACTACGGGATTGGCATCTTCATATGCGAAATTAGATGGAAATAAGCATGACAATAGCGCCTAAGCAGATTAGAAACAATGCTGTTCTCATGCTATATGGAAAAAATGCCCTCATAGTGAAGGTGTGGTTTTAATACTATCTAAAGAAGCGGAGAATGCACTAATAAAATGGGAAGCAGCGAGTCCTAGGATAATCACAGCAACATTCAGAACCACCAAAATGAAATGATTCTTGAACGTGACCCAGTGTTATGCACCTACCAACGATAAAGAGGAAAAGTTACAGCGCAATTTTACATGAAACTTGAAAATTCTATAGGCAATCAAAGAAATGACAACATCAAAATTCTGATTTATGTCCAAAGAAATCAAACAAAAATTCGGATATTGAACTCCAATGTAAAAGAAGTTCTGCTGTATGGGTCAGAAACATGGAGAATAACTAAAATAATAACGCATTAATTGCAAACATTCATCAACTGGTATCTGTGCAGAATAGAGGTACTCAGATGATATGATAGGGTTACAAATGATGAATTTATGCAGTGAACGAGACAGATCCCAATGAACGAAGAGCGAGTGGTATATGTGCAGAATAGAGGTACTCAGATGATATGATAGGGTTACAAATGATGAATTTATGCAGTGAACGAGACAGATCCCAATGAACGAAGAGCGAGTCGAAGGTCGTGGGTTCGAATCCGGTGCCCCGTTCTGTTCATGGGTGCATTGTTTTCCAGAGACTTTAGGATTCTTGCAGGGGATACGGAGTTTGTGCTTTGTGCAATACTCTCGGCAGATAGTGTGCCATTTCTGCGGAGAGGGACCGAGTCCTATCTCAATATTTCAGTTTAGAAATAAAAAATGATATAACGAAAGCATTTCATAAAGACAAGAATTTATTGTTGCAATAAATGATATAAAGACAAGAATTTATTGTTGCAATAAATTATATAAAGACAAGTATTTATTGTTACAATAAATTATATAAAGACAAGAATTTATTGTTGCAATAAATTATATAAAGACAAGTATTTATTGTTACAATAAATTATATAAAGACAAGAATTTATTGTTGCAATAAATTATATAAAGACAAGTATTTATTGTTACAATAAATTATATAAAGACAAGTATTTATTGTTGCAATAAATTATATAAAGACAAGAATTTATTGTTGCAATAAATTATATAAAGACAAGTATTTATTGTTACAATAAATTATATAAAGACAAGTATTTATTGTTGCAATAAATTATATAAAGACAAGTATTTATTGTTGCAATAAATTATATAAAGACAAGAATTTATTCTTACAATAAATGATATAAAGACAAGAATTTATTCTTACAATAAATGATATAAAGACAAGTATTTATTGTTACAATAAATGATATAAAGACAAGTATTTATTCTTACAATAAATGATATAAAGACAAGTATTTATTGTTACAATAAATGATATAAAGACAAGTATTTATTGTTACAATAAATGATATAAAGACAAGTATTGTTACAATAAATGATATAAAGACAAGTATTTATTGTTACAATAAATTATATAAAGACAAGTATTTATTGTTACAATAAATTATATAAAGACAAGTATTTATTGTTACAATAAATTATATAAAGACAAGTATTTATTGTTGCAATAAATTATATAAAGACAAGAATTTATTCTTACAATAAATGATATAAAGACAAGAATTTATTCTTACAATAAATGATATAAAGACAAGAATTTATTCTTACAATAAATGATATAAAGACAAGTATTTATTGTTACAATAAATGATATAAAGACAAGTATTTATTCTTACAATAAATGATATAAAGACAAGTATTTATTCTTACAATAAATGATATAAAGACAAGTATTTATTGTTACAATAAATGATATAAAGACAAGTATTTATTGTTACAATAAATGATATAAAGACAAGTATTGTTACAATAAATGATATAAAGACAAGTATTTATTGTTACAATAAATGATATAAAGAAAAGCATGTGTAATAATCACCGAAATATGTCCATGTCTTCTACAGTCTTTGATAACGAGACAGAAAGAAAAGAATAATATAGACATAGATGCTATGAGAGCAAGATACCAGAAAGCACAGGTTAAAGTCTCGAAAACGATGGCCACTACCAAGACAGGAATGCATCCTGACCTGCCAAAAAGTAAACCATCTCTACGGACTAGCAGCTCTCCGTCTGGTACTACTAGTGCAGTGTCGGACTTGGACTTGGATACAGAATAATTATCAAACATCAGCAGAAATGTATCATCGTTGTTCTCTTCTAACACCATTGTCAGTTTGATAACATGTCCTCATTCTATTGATATATTTGATCTTACTATCATTTACTACTACAATCTACTAGTGATATATTTGATCTTACTATTATTCACTACTACAACCCACTACTATCATTCACTACTACAATTTATTAGTGATATATTTGATCTTACTATCATTTACTACTACAATCTACTAGTGATATATTTGATCTTACTATCATTTACTACTACAATCTACTAGTGATATATTTGATCTTACTATCTATTATTCACTACTACAATCTACCAGTGATATATTTGATCTTACTATCATTTACTACTACAATCTACTAGTGATATATTTGATCTTACTATCATTTACTACTACAATCTTCTAGTGATATATTTGATCTTACTATCATTTACTACTACAATCTACCAGTGATATATTTGATCTTACTATCATTCACTACTTCAATCTACTAGTGATATATTTGATCTTACTATCTATTATTCACTACTACAATCTACCAGTGATATATTTGATCTTACTATCTATTATTCACTACTATCTATTATTCACTACTACAATCTACCAGTGATATATTTGATCTTACTATCATTTACTACTACAATCTACCAGTGATATATTTGATCTTACTATCATTTACTACTACAATCTACTAGTGATATATTTGATCTTACTATTATTCACTACTACAACCCACTACTATCATTCACTACTACAATTTACTAGTGATATATTTGATCTTACTATCATTTACTACTACAATCTACTAGTGATATATTTGATCTTACTATCATTTACTACTACAATCTACTAGTGATATATTTGATCTTACTATCTATTATTCACTACTACAATCTACCAGTGATATATTTGATCTTACTATCATTTACTACTACAATCTACTAGTGATATATTTGATCTTACTATCATTTACTACTACAATCTTCTAGTGATATATTTGATCTTACTATCATTTACTACTACAATCTACCAGTGATATATTTGATCTTACTATCATTCACTACTTCAATCTACTAGTGATATATTTGATCTTACTATCTATTATTCACTACTACAACCCACTACTATCATTCACTACTACAATCTACTAGTGATATATTTGATCTTACTATCATTCACTACTTCAATCTAATAGTGATATATTTGATCTCACTATCTATTATTCACTACTACAATCTACCAGTGATATATTTGATCTCACTATCTATTATTCACTACTACAATCTACTAGTGATATATTTGATCTTACTATCTATTATTCACTACTACAACCCACTACTATCATTCACTACTACAATCTACTAGTGATATATTTGATCTTACTATCATTCACTACTTCAATCTAATAGTGATATATTTGATCTCACTATCATTCATTACTACAATCTACTAGTGATATATTTGATCTTACTATCTATTATTCACTACTACAATCTAATAGTGATATATTTGATCTTACTATCTATTATTCACTACTACAATCTAATAGTGATATATTTGATCTTACTATCATTCACTACTACAATCTACTAGTGATATCCTTCCTTTGCGTTCCGGCCTAGCCTGATGGACCAACTTCTATCATGAATTTTACTGTTGTTTTTAGGGACTCCGTTCCTCCGTACAGCTTTTCTCGAAGCTCTGTGTGTTGTGGCCAGTACTCTTTTCGTATACCTGCCAAACGTTGACAGTCTTGCAAGACATGTTCTGCCGTCATGTCTGCCATATTGCATGGGCACAGGCTAGTTGTGCCAATTTTAAATTTATGGAACATGTGGGCTCTGAGCTTGTTGTGGCCGATACGGAGGCGAAATATGGCGACTTGTTCACTGCGAGTACTAGTGATATATTTGATCTTACTATCATTCACTACTTCAATCTACTAGTGATATATTTGATCTTACTATCATTTACTACTACAATCTACTAGTGATATATTTGATCTTACTATCATTTACTACTACAATCTAATAGTGATATATTTGATCTTACTATCATTCACTACTTCAATCTACTAGTGATATATTTGATCTTAATATCTATTATTCACTACTACAATATACTAGTGATATATTTGATCTTACTATCATTTACTACTACAATCTACTAGTGATATATTTGATCTTACTATCATTCACTACTACAATCTACTAGTTATATATTTGATCTTACTATCATTCACTACTACAATCTACTAGTGATATATTTGATCTTACTATCATTCACTACTACAATCTACCAGTGATATATTTGATCTTACTATTATTTACTACTACAATCTACTAGTTATATATTTGATCTTACTATCATTCACTACTACAATCTACCAGTGATATATTTGATCTTACTATCATTCACTACTACAATCTACCAGTGATATATTTGATCTCACTATCATCCACTACTTCAATCTACTAGTGATATATTTGATTTTACTATCATTTACTACTACAATCCACTGCTACAATCCACTACTATAATCCACTGAGCAACTTTGTAAATTTCATTATCATTGCTATTATGTTTCAATGATAATCTCCCCCGCTCTCTGTCTCTCTCTCTGTCTCTCTCTCTCTGTCTCTCTATCAATAATAATTGGCAGTGCTTATATGTTCATTAAGATGGTGTAGTCTTTATGTGTAGACACCTTGTTATGTTCACTAATTCTTTCTCTCAATGTTCATTATTATTTCCCGATATAACAAGTTGACTAGTTGAACAATGTGGTACATATAACAAGTTGACCAATGTGGTACATATAACAAGTTGACCAATGTGGTACATATAACAAGTTGACTAGTTGAACAATGTGGTACATATAACAAGTTGACTAGTTGAACAAGCTGTATCTCATTGTTTATTTTGATTGACACTAAGTCCATTTTTTATTGTTTTCATTCTTGTTTGTTTTGCTATTCTGACATTTTGAGCCTGGAAAAAAGTAGTTGCTGCCTTGTGAATTCTCCAGTTGATCTCAGTCTCCAGTGAGAGGTTTCAAAGATTGTTGATCCATGTACAGAGTCCATGTACACAAACTCGTGGATAACTTATAGAACATAATTAAGAGATTTCAAAGATAGTTGAGTCCATGTATACAAACTCATATAGAACATAATTAAGAGATTTCAATTTGATGGGTGTATGCTAACATCCTGCTCCATCGCATGTTTTATTTAGGATAATTTTTAAGCTCAAAGTCCCAGCAGTCAGTCACAAAACTATTTAGGAGTTATTGTATAAGTCTTGTTCCATATGAGTGCTTATCTCTCTCTCTCTCTTTGCCTTTTTTTACCCGGGTTGGGGCATAGGCCCTCAACCAACTCATGCCAAGTCTTCCTATCTCTAGCTATCTCCTGCAGCTCCCTCCAGCTCTTCTTTATATTGTTGATCTCCGCCTCCAAATCTCGTCTCCATGTATTTCTCGGCCTCCCCATCTTTTGCTGTCCCTGCGGGTTCCAGGCAAGGACCCTTCTTGTTATATTTTCCTCCGGTTTTCGCAAAGTGTGTCCTATCCAGCGCCAGCGTCTTTTTAACCTGTTCGTTCACTGGAATCTGTCTTGTCTCTCCATAAGTTCCTCATTTGTGACCCTATCATACCATCTTATTCCCTCTATACTGCGCAGACACCAGTTGATGAATGTTTGCAATTTATGCACTATTGTTTCAGTTGTTCTCCATGTTTCTGACCCATACAGTTGAACTGCTTTAACATTAGAGTTAAATATCTGAATTTTTGTTCTAGATTTGATTTCTTTAGACTTCCATATGTTTCGCAGTGCAATGAAAGCTCCTCTTGCCTTCTGTATTCTTATTTTAACATCTCTATCTGTTCCACCCTCTTTGTCTACGTTGCTGCCCAAATATGTGTATGATTCTACCTCTTGAAGTGGGATTTCCCCAGGGAGATCGAGTTGTCGTTGCTTGGTTAATTCTCAATATCTTTGTCTTTCCCTTATGAATGTTCAGCCCTAGTTGCTGGGACCTTTGATTCAATGTGTTTAGCTTATCCTGCATCTGATTTCGTGTATGTGACAGAAGGGCTATATCATCAGCGAAGTCCAGATCATCTAGTTGCTCTGTCAGAGTCCATTGGATTCCATTTCTGGTGTTAGTTACTGTGGTCTTCATAATCCAGTCTATTGTCAGTAAGAACAACAAAGGTGATAGAAGACATCCCTGACGCACTCCTGTTTCTATTCCAAAAGTATCTGTTAGTTTACCTTCATGAAGAACTCTACATTTCATATCTGTATATGTTGCTTTTATTAGGTTAATAATTTTCTGTGGGATTCCATAATGCCTCATTAATTTCCAAAGGGTTTTCCTATCAATACTGTCAAAAGCCTTCTCATAATCAACAAATCCGATATAAAGTGGGGATTTCCATTCAATACTTTGCTCTATTATTATACGTAATGTGGCTATCTGGTCAGCACAGGATCTATTTGGTCGGAAGCCTGCCTGTTCATCTCTTAGCTTTATATCGATGGCATCTCTCAGTCTCTCCAGGATGACTCTGCTTAGTATTTTCCCAGGTACTGACAACAGCATTATTCCCTATAGTTTTCACACATGAGTGCTTATAGCTACATTTATATAAGTCTTGTTCCATATGAGTGCTTATAGCTACATTTATCTGCAAATAGAATACCTCTTATACACTTCTTTTTTTCAACGTTGGTCTTTGCTCTAAATCTAGACATGTTAGAAAGTTTTTATATTTGATATAACAGTATGAAAGTAAATGTGCTCTGTGACAGTCCAAGAATACTGTTGAATGAGAGTTGTAAATGTGCTCTGTGACAGTCCAAGAATACTGTTGTATGAGAGTTGTAAATGTCCTCTGTGACAGTCCAAGAATACTGTGGTATGAGAGTTGTAAATGTCCTCTGTGACAGTCCAAGAATACTGTTGTATGAGAGTTGTAAATATCCTCTGTGATAGTCCAAGAATACTGTTGTATGAGAGTTGTAAATGTCCTCTGTGACAGTCCAAGAATACTGTTGTATGAGAGTTGTAAATGTGCTCTGTGATAGTCCAAGAATACTGTTGTATGAGAGTTGTAAATGTCCTCTGTGACAGTCCAAGAATACTGTTGTATGAGAGTTGTAAATGTGCTCTGTGACAGTCCCAGAATACTGTTGTATGAGAGTTGTAAATGCCCTCTGTGACAGTCACAGAATACTGTTGTATGAGAGCTGCAAAAATGAATATGTGTAGTGTAGAAGCAAGGACTCCAACGAAGCTTTGATTTACTTCACTGTGAATAATTTAGATGTCGAATGCCAAAAAGTTGATCATTCCAGTGAACGCAAACGTCTGTCCATACAGGTTGTTGCTCGATACTCTCTCTGGTGGAAATCACACATAGGTCACACAGAGTGGTCACACATAGGTCACACAGAGTGGTCACACATAGGTCACACAGAGTGGTCACACATAGGTCACACAGAGTGGTCACACATAGGTCGCACAGAGTGGTCAACTGGTGGTTGTTCTAGAGCACTTATGGACGTTGCTCTTTTGACTATAATCAAAGACAGATTGTCCAGTGTGATCAACAAATGATGTTTTTAGAGAATCTGCCGCGCTAGAAATTAGAGGGTACTGCAGCGGTTACCATTAGATTCTACCTGAGTAGGAGCCTCTGCAACACTAAACATAGCGCACTACACGCCTAAAGTTGTTGGAGGTTTCTGGGTCTGCAAGAAAGCCAGGTACTCTCAAATATAGGAAATAGGGTGAAAACCCATGATTCCTGGGGATTGGAAGAAGAAGTCTAATACCAGCCACTGTTGTAGCATACATGTTCTAGTGGTCAGACAAGGTAGGGGGTAACACCAGCCACTGTTGTAGCATACATGTTCTAGTGGTCAGACAAGGTAGGGAGTAACACCAGCCACTGTTGTAGCATACATGTTCTAGTGGTCAGACAAGGTAGGGGGTAACACCAGCCACTGTTGTAGCACACATGTTCTAGTGGTCAGACAAGGTAGGGGGTAACACCAGCCACTGTTGTAGCATATATGTTCTAGTGGTCAGACAAGGTAAGGGGGTAACACCAGCCACTGTTGTAGCATACATGTTCTAGTGGTCAGACAAGGTAGGGGGGTAACATCAGCCACTGTTGTAGCATACATGTTCTAGTGGTCAGACAAGGTAGGGAGTAACACCAGCCACTGTTGTAGCATACATGTTCTAGTGGTCAGACAAGGTAGGGGGGTAACACCAGCCACTGTTGTAGCATACATGTTCTAGTGGTCAGACAAGGTAGGGGGTAACACCAGCCACTGTTGTAGCACACATGTTCTAGTGGTCAGACAAGGTAGGGGGTAACACCAGCCACTGTTGTAGCATACATGTTCTAGTGGTTAGACATGGTAGGGGGTAACACCAGCCACTGTTGTAGCATACATGTTCTAGTGGTCAGACAAGGTAGGGGGTAACACCAGCCACTGTTGTAGCACACATGTTCTAGTGGTCAGACACGGTAGGGGGGTAACACCAGGCACTGTTGTAGCATACATGTTCTAGTGGTCAGACAAGGTAGGGGGTAACACCAGCCACTGTTGTAGCACACATGTTCTAGTGGTCAGACAAGGTAGGGGGTAACACCAGCCACTGTTGTAGCATACATGTTCTAGTGGTTAGACATGGTAGGGGGGTAACACCAGCCACTGTTGTAGCATACACGTTCTAGTAGTCAGACAAGGTAGGGAGTAACACCAACCACTGTTGTAGCATACACGTTCTAGTGGTCAGACAAGGTAAGGGGGTAACACCAGCCACTGTTGTAGCATACATGTTCTAGTGGTTAGACATGGTAGGGGGTAACACCAGCCACTGTTGTAGCATACATGTTCTAGTGGTCAGACAAGGTAGGGGGGTAACACCAGCCACTGTTGTAGCATACATGTTCTAGTGGAAAGATCTCATGAGTATGAACAAGGTAGGTGGGCTGACTTCTTTAGCAAAGACATAAATAAATATTTTAGTAGATCATTGAGTAAGTTTCTGATGTCCCTTGTAAATCACGGAGTAAGTTTATGATGTCCATTGTAAATCACTGAGTAAGTTTATGATGTCCCGTGTAAATCACTGAGTATGTTTACGATGTTGTAAACATCCCTGAAATGTTTTGTCATTACTTATGTTCTCAAATCTCCCAGATCCTTAAATCCACATATTATTACGTTATCGGGTACTGGGGCTCTTCCCCTGCTATGTGCTGTATGGCATCCTGAACTTCTGTTGCAAGTGCTGATGGTGTGTCACAGTTGATGAACATTTATTTCAAGTCTAACATAGAACATATTCTGTTCATCTTTCTATTATATTTTTACTGCACATTGAAAGTAGATTTCTCTTGGTCAATGAGTCTAGTCACTAGGATATATGGATTATTTCTTCATCTGTACCACAGATTCAAGTAATTTGATTGTTCATCTGTACCACAGATTCAAGTACTTTGATTATTTGTTCATCTGTACCACAGATTCAAGTACTTTGATTATTTGTTCATCTGTACCACAGATTAAAGTAATTTGATTGTTCATCTGTACCACAGATTAAAGTACTTTGTTGTTCATCTGTACCACAGATTCAAGTACTTTGATTATTTGTTCATCTGTACCACAGATTCAAGTACTTTGATTATTTGTTCATCTGTACCACAGATTCAAGTAATTTGATTGTTCATCTGTACCACAGATTCAAGTAATTTGATTGTTCATCTGTACCACAGATTAAAGTAATTTGATTGTTTGTTCATCTGTACCACAGATTAAAGTACTTTGATTTATTTCATTTTCTGATTAGCTATTTATTTTTGCTGAGTAAATTGAACAACACTTGTACACCTGGTATGTGTGTGTCTATGAATTTAATGTCCAAGGAAAGAGAAGGTGAAAGTCTGGAGAACACCAAGAGTTATTTGTTTGTGTGATAATGATGTTGCATGTTGAATTTGTCAACTGTCTTGTTATGATCACATCATGGCAAATAAATGATTATAAGATACACAGATCTACAACCAGCAGACAAATAGTATATTTTAAACAAGGATCTGACTGCAAAGTATTGACTTTATTGCACTGTGGGGGTTTACCTATATGTCTCCGTCGCTCATGGTAGACATGGCAAGCCCATTGCAGAGAGTGTTGCACAAACTTTGTAGCTCCTTCAAAAATCCTAGGCAACTCCAGACAAAAATACCCATTTGAAATGAACAATGTGATCCAGATTCGAATCCACAATGTTTAGATCGCAAGGCAACCATCTTAAACACTTGATCAGAGACCTCCGCTTTCCCAAATAATATATCTGAATGCTTAGATAGTAAGAATTATTTATGTCATTTTGTTGGTAGACATGTTGGTGCTGTATAAATAGAATTAATGTTACAGTACTTAGACAGGAAGAATTATGTCATCTTGGTAGACATGTTGGTGTTGTATAGATAGAATTAATGCTACAGAACTTACACTGGTAGACATGTTGGTGTTGTATAGATAGAATTAATGCTAGAAAATACAATCTTTGTGTGCCTTATCATTATACTTGGCTTCATCAAACGTGGCTTCATAAAACGTTCTGACAGAAATGTTGATTTAGAATATAATTGTATGTTGTAAAACCAGTTGACTTGATGATATGTTAACATTTAGTATGTATGTAGTTTTACTCAAGTCTACCGCCGCTACTACCCTATCATACAACCAGGACTAGGCTAGACATTGCAAATATAACCAATAAGAAGATGAAAGCCTTGCACAGACTTGATGATATACTTACATTCATGTTGAAATGTTGCCATAATAAATCTCAAGTAATCTTCAATGATTGAATTGTTAGGTCTTATCAATCTGCAGCAACTGATTGTTGTCTGTTTGATTTCAACATTCATACGGTTTAACAATCTGAATAGTACAGTTATACAGTCATATGGTTTAACAATCTGAATAGTACAGTTATACAGTCATAACTCGGTCAGGATTCATGATAATGAATAGTGGCACTTAATGAGTGATGTTATATGAATAGTGGCACTTAATGAGTGATGTTATGTGAAAAGTGGCACTTAATGAGTGATGTGTTATGTGAATAGTGGTACTTAATGAGTGATGTGAATAGTGGCACTTAATGAGGGTGTTGTGTGTCTATCCCCACATGTCCTAGTGTGTGTGTGTGTGTCTGACCCGCCCATATCCTACTATGTCTATCCCCCATATCCTAGGGGTGTCTATCCCCACATATCCTACTGTGTATTTATCCCCCCACATATCCTGGTGTGTGTCAATCCTCCACATATCCTAGTGTGTGTCTATCCCCCTATCCTACTGTGTTTCTATCCCCCACATATCCTAGTGTGTGTCTCTCTCCCACATATCCTACAGTGTGTCTATCCCCCAACATATCCTGGTGTGTGTCAATCCTCCATATATCCTATTGTGTGTCTATCCCCACATGTCCTGGTGTATGTCTATCCCCCACATATCCTGGTGTGTGTAAATCCTTCACATATCCTAGTGTGTGTCTATCTCCTACATGTCCTGGTGTATGTCTATCCCCCCACATGTCCTACTGTGTTTCTATCCCCCCACATATCCTAGTGTATGTCTATCCCCCACATGTCCTAGTGTGTGTCTATCCCCCATATGTCCTAGTGTGTGTCTATCCCCCACATGTCCTAGTGTGTGTCTATCCCCCACATATCTTAGTGTATGCGTGTCTATCCCCCACATATCCTAGTGTGTGTCTATCCCCCACATATCCTTGTGTGTGTGTGTCTATCCCCCACATATCCTAGTGTATCTGTGTCTATCCCCCACATATCCTAGTGTGTGTGTGTCTATCCCCCACATATCCTAGTGTGTGTCTATCCCCCACATATCCTTGTGTATGTCTATCCCCCACATATCTTAGTGTATGTATGTCTATCCCCCACATATCCTAGTGTATGTATGTCTATCCCCCACATATCCTAGTGTTTCTATCCCCCACATATCCTAGTGTGTGTCTATCCCCCACATATCTTAGTGTATGCGTGTCTATCCCCCACATATCCTAGTGTGTGTCTATCCCTCACATATCCTAGTGTATGTGTGTCTATCCCCCACATATCCTAGTGTGTGTCTATCCCCCACATATCCTAGTGCATATGTGTCTATCCTCCAGTGTTGTATGAAGAACCCAGTACAGATGTGAGCTTGAACAAGTTCTGCATAATGTGTGCTCTTTGAACAATTTCATTCAAGTCCAACATCCTGATTATTATCTTCAATTCTCAGGCCATTCACAAATCTGAAATGATAAAAATATATTGGTATTATAATGTCAAATAGTCACAGCATAATGAAAGAAGGGAATAAATGTTCAGATCTACAAAAAGGTGATCCCAAAGATTGCAACAACTGGAGATGGATCACCCTATTATCAGTAATGACCAAGACTTTTTGTAGGATTATTCTCAATAGAATCAAAGGTACAGTGCATACAACTCTGAGAGAAGAACAAGTTGGTTTTAGACCTGGGACTAGCTGCATGGATAAATAATTACCCTAACACTAATCTTGGAGGAACATTGTTCATTGTAGTTTGATCTTCATCGCACATGTTCATAACTGCTCCAATCCTCCCAAGCATGTATCTCAGTGTGTTTAGGCTAACAACTACCGTTCTGTGTTGATTGATGTATCTACTGGATTTTCTCATGGTTTTCCCGTCTTGACGCACCTATCTGTATGCACATCTTGCGCAACCGAGATAGAGAATACGCTTTATCTTCGTCGTTGAAATCTTCAATGCGTATGTTGTCTCTGAGAGCGTTGATGATGTCGCTTCTGTCCATAGAAGACCCATTTTCAATCGTAGCATTGCCCACCAGTCGCTCTGCTCTCTCATTGCCCTTCACCCCAGCGTGACCCAGGACAAAAATGAAGGTAAGTATCTGGCTTGACGAGTTTTGAATTACTTGCATCCACTGCCTTTGTACATAACCTGCCCTGATCTGCTGTATCATGCTCATAGAGTCGCTGAGCATGCATACATGAGTGCATGTATGAGTCTGTATCCACTCCAGGGATTTTGTCACCACCATAACCTCCATAGTCATGCTGCTCATGGTTTTTTATTCCAGATTTTCCTTAGATACGTTGGTATTTGGTCGTCCATTTGTGTTTCATTTTAATTTGTCACTCCTGTTTGTTCGTTTGCTTGATAAAGGCCTTGTTGGTCGAAACGTTGCTGTTTATCGTCACTGTTTATGTATTTTGTAAAACTATAGTACTTTGTTTGTACGTGTTTCACTAGTCATGCTGCTGGTAGTTGTCGTATATGCGCCACTTGTCTCTTTGATGACTTTTCTTTCGCTCTAGCCGCAAAGCAAAGGTTCATGCACTCTGACTGTACCGAATAACAGAACCATCAGTGAAGACAACAGTAACAGCATCTTCCTCCGATGTGTAGTTATTTATTACTGTTTCAACTTCTGCATTGACTATTGTGGGCAGCGAATCACAACTTGGTTTGTTTATCATGGTGACTACTACAAAGGATTGTTTGTGTTCAGCGGGTATTGGTATCCACTCTTCTCCATGGTCGATGTCCTGATTGAATGGCACATATGCCAGAAGCAACAACCACTTCGTTTCTTAAATAATTTAAATAAATTTCATAGACTTCAACAAGACTTTTGATGGCCTACACATAATCTCCCTGTGAAATATTATGTAATGACATTTGAAAATGTAGAAGCTGGGGAAAAATGCATCCAGGCATAGGCAGCATGTCAAATAATGGTTCGATGGTGATACTAAACTTCAAAGTAAGTTCGATATCCTCTGTGTTGACAACAGTGTTGTACATCTGGTTGTTTAGGGCGCTGATCTATCTTTAAGTACTGATCTATCTTTAAGTGCCTTCTTACATATTGTATGTTCTGTATTTGTAAGCTTTACGTTTAATTTTCTCACCACAGTCTGTGCAGGTTGTGATCTAAGTTGACATTTGCTCCTGTGTATGTTTTTAACTTTGACCAATCATTCTTGTCAAATAAACGCCATCTTGTATGACAACTTCCTCTTTCTATGCGCAGGTCGATTAAGTAACGACTGGTTTTGTGTAGTCTTTTTGTCAAAGTTAACCATGATTCTCTTGGAAACAAACAATCGTATAATTCAGGAATCGCTGACTTACAAAATTAAGAATGCTTTGGATGGGTAATATGTATTTATTGTCTTATGATGCTCTTATTAAATACGAATCTAATTCTTGTGATAAAGTTATTCCGGTACAATATCAATATCGTTATATACTAGTAACTCACAAACTGCTGCTGTGACTGTGACGCCTATTTTCACTTCCTGAATATTATGAATAATCACACCACCCCCCGAAATTAAAGAGATCTACACTGTTTTAGTTATAACTGATCTTTAATTTTGTTCGAGTTAATAGTTGAATTACAGTCATTACCGTTTCACGTTTAAATCTTAGTAGTCATAACTTGTTAAGTAGTAAAGTCACATGATGATTGGATTGATTCCTAGATCGCCTAGTTTTTTTTAAAATGTAACATAGAAAAGCGAATAGTTAAGTAGGCGGTAGCCGCGGGTAGATATTGCTAGTCTTATTACTCAATTGACTGTTAGTAACAACCGTCTGCAGTGTTTAACGCAATAGGTTATAATTAATCATACTATTTTAAAATTGGAATACGAGACACAATAATAAACATTATTAAGAGACTCTATGATGGTTCACTCACAGTGTGCAGTTCGCACTGATGGTGGACACTCACACTGACAGTACTGACACAGCGACTGGTTTATGGTTGAAACCGGAGTAAAGCAAGGCTGTATTCTATCTCCGCTATTGTTTGGAGTGGCCATTGACTGGGTGATGCGAAACTGTTGCAGGGGCGAAACAGGCATCAATTGGGTAGAAAATAGTCAACTAGAAGATTTGGATTTTGCAGATGATATTGCCTTGTTAAGTAGAAACAACCAAGATATGCAAAGAAAAACAGACAACTTGTCATCTATAGCATCAAAAGTTGGACTGCAGATAAGCTATGAACAAAAAATATAATGAAGACACCTATGGCAAGTAATGCAGATATCACACTGGAATCTAAAATGATAAAAATAACAGAGCAGTTCACCTATTTAGGTAGCAATTTTGATTGCACAGGAAATATTAAAAAAGAAATTATGATACGAATTGGCAAAGCAACATCAGCTTTTAAAAGTCTAAATAAAATATGGAACTGCAAGTTATAGAGTATTAAAACTAAATTACGAATTTTCAATTCAAATGTTGTAACAACATATACTAATAACAATATGTCCTAACATATGCCAGCGAGAGTTGGAAAATGATTAAAGATATAGAAAGCAAGTTGAATGCATTTGAAAATAGATGTCTGCGAAAAATAATGAATATAAAATGGAACGAATTCAGAAGTGATGAAATCAAAGACATGTCTGGTCAACCACTAGTCTCCTTCTTCTTTGCGTTCGTTCTTTACGACCAATTTTGATCACTCTGTGATATGTTTGATCTTTGCCAAAAATGTGTATACGTTGCACATTGGTTTGGTAGGCCCGTAAACGCATAGACTTCTACACGGTTAGGACACATGCATCCGATTTCAGCCAAACCTCCTTAGTCGCCTCTTATGACATGCGTGGCAGGTAACAGTGGTTCTATTCTTTACACCCCAAATTTGGGCCCCAGTAACCACTCGGGCGCAATCACTAGTGACAACTGTTATAAGAAAGAGAAGATGGAGATATGTTGGGCACACCTTGAGGAGAAATGATCAACGAATATCAAAGCAGACATTGAAGTGGGATGCAAAGGGTTCAAGAAAGAGAGGTCGACCTTAGGAGACCCTGAAACGAACTTTGCTGAGAGAGGCAGGAAATATCGGTCTCAGTTCCATGGAGGAGATTGAGTTGCCCAGGATAGAGCGGTATGGAGAAATTACTTGCAGGCCCTATGTAACATATAACGGTACAAGAGGAATTATTATTATTATTGTAAATTATGTTTCACTGCATTAAATTAAAGGTACAGTGGCTTATATGAAACTTAATGACACTAGTACTGATTACTCATACTGATACTCATTCATGATACTCATTCATGATACTCATTCTGATACTCATTCATGATACTCATACTGTTACTCATTCATGATACTTATTTGTGATACTCATACTGATACTCATTCATGATACTCATTCTGTTTTCAATTGGTTATGGTTATCAGTAGTCAAGTTCCAATTAATGTGTCATTTGAAAGAAAAATGGAAATCACTGAGTACTGCAGTGGTAAATTATTGAAAAAAGAATAAGTATTATACTGTAACATTTACACTTAAAACGTGTGTTTAAAGAGTTTTTAACTTTAAAATGTGTAAGTAAAGTTGACAGCACACAGCTGTGCATATATCAATCTCGGTTACGATGCCGTACTGGGCAGATAGTAGGAAGGGTCTCAAATGCACCCATTCTGCCCATAATGTCAACCCTGCTCCTCCCTCACTGCCAACTGCACCCTCCCCAAGACATGTGCAAGCAGTTGCACCTGAAAGGACACCATCTTCCAGCCTGACTGCATCTCTGTCTTCCTCTAATTGATCTCCAACCCAACCATCTGGCTGCACCAGTCAAGATGGCAAGGCCCCCCTCCCCCAGACATCCCCATGTGTGTGATTTAGGTGGTATACATCTCAGAGGTGTCCAGTACATATAAATATGCAACCAAATATGTGTCTGAAGCATATAGTTATATGGTAAAAGCTTTAAATTTAAGCAAAGAAGATCAATTAGAAATTGTTCCATTTATACTGGATATCAACTTTTCAGTCTTCATCAAAGGGGTATTCATCATATCACTCAGATTATTTTCTATCTGGCCAGATTACATTGTCCAGTATGTTCCTTTAATATGATTTTTGGTGTCATATGAACTCATTGAATATCATAACTTTTTTCATATTGATTGTATAAACTTAATGGGAAGATATGTCGCCGGCAACATTAATAGAAAGCGTATAACACATACCTGATTAGCAATCTTCTATTTATGTACAGGATTACAATCCATTAACTCATTGTTGATTCACTTGTTTTCACATCACATATGTATTCACGTTTACTAGTTTTCATTCACTTGTTTTCATGTTAACATTTACTTGGTTTCATGTTTGCATTCGCTTGTTTTCATGTTAACATTTACTTGGTTTCATGTTTGCATTCGCTTGTATAAAAACAGTATATGGAATGGAACTCTTTTTCTTCTAACGCTCCATATCGACCACTTGTTAAACCACTCTTTGTGATTTGTATGTGATCTGAGCCTAAGAGCGATTGTACGGTGTGCCAGTTAAGCACCTACAAGTAGGCCAGCACATCTGATTTCTGCGATGCTTTTTGTTTACTAGGATAGCTACCCTATACCCCTACCTCAGTCGCTTCTTATGACATGCATTGAATGTCTCAGTGTTATTATTCTTTTCTCCCTTCATGAGCCCGCAGCACACGGTGGGAATGAAACTGATAATAAAACGAAATATCAGAATACTAAGAGCATGCATATTTCCAGTGATAATGTAGGGTTGTGAAGCATGTACCTTTAACAAGGCAGTGGAAAAGCATATATGTGCTTTTGAATATAAGTGTTACAGAAGAATCCTCCATACATCATGGACAGAGAAGAGAACAAATAGATCTATCCAAAAAGAACTCAGTCAAAGAAAACTTGCTGATGCTACAAATACAAATGAGAAAATTTCGGTATTTTTTTACATATAAAAAGACAGAAAAGGTTGGAGAAGACCATTATGAAAGGAGGCACCCTGCAAAGAGGAAGACCACGGAGTAGATGGATTCAGGATGTGACATGATTTGAGCATGCTGCTACAGGGGCAGGACATCTGACCTATGAGAGAGAAATTCTGAAGGACTATTAGGGTGACCAAGCTCTGCTCAGGATAAGCTATTTGATGATGATTAATTTGTTGTCAGCTGCCTTTGTGTAGTACATAAAACTGTTGGCAAGTTAAGTCAAACTTGACCTCACAAACTTCTTTTCTCTTTTTATTTTGTACAGGGAGAAGCCAAATAATATTGATATCACAGTTGCAGGTGAGTCTTACATTTATTGTTAGATGTCACTATTCTTACATTTCAGTTAGAACAGTTAATGTTTACTAGAAGATAGTCAATGTTTGCTAGTAAACTAGAGGATAGTCAACTAGAGGATAGTCAATATTTGCTAGTAAACTAGAGGATAGTCAGTATTTGCTAGTAAACTAGAGGATAGTCAATATTTGCTAGTTAACTAGAGAATAGTCAATATTTGCTAGTTAACTAGAGGATAGTCAACTAGAGGATAGTCAGTATTTGCTAATTAACTAGAGGATAGTCAGTATTTGCTAGTTAACTAAAAGATAGTCAATGTTTGCTAGTTAACTAAAAGATAGTCAATGTTTGCTAGTTAACTATAGTCAGTGTTAGAAAAGAAGTGCTGGCACATGCTAGTACAGTTTTTACTTCTTCTTTGAACACTCCATATCAACCACTTGTTAAACCACTCTTTGTGCTTTGTATGTGATCTGAGCCTAAGAGCAATTTTACATTGTGACAGTTATGCGCCTACAAGTAGGCAAGCAAATCCGCTTTCTGTGACTTTTTATTTACTAGGGTAGCTTCCCTAGGCCCCTACCTCAGTTGTCTCTTCGCCGTGTGGTCCTGGGGCCTGCGAGGGAAGCAAAGAATAGTACCACTGCGACCTACTAGGCATGTCGGAGGCGATAAATGTAGGACCTAGGAAGCTACCCTAGTAAATAAAAAGCATCTCAGAAATCGGATGTGCTGGCCTACTTGTAGGCACACTAGCATAAATCACTCTTAGGCTCAGATCACATACAAATCGCACAGAGTGGTTAACAAGGGGTCAATATGGAGCGTTCGAAGATGATGATGTCGCCTCTTACAACATGCCTTATAGGTCGCAGTGTTACTATTCTTTGCTTCCCTCGCAGGCCATGACAACACACAGGTGAACACAGTTTTTGCTTAATTAGTTATCTATTTTGTAATTGTCAGTCAACCTCTGTGATAATTCACACACACGTCACATATGTTATCAGTGCTGACTTGACTAATTGCTTGTTGTACTTCTGCTGCTTTCAGATTTTGATGGAGTCGTGTTTCATGTGTCAAATCCAGATGGCAACAAAAACAAAATCAGAGTGAGTTGCTTCTTTTTGATAAAATAATCTTTTATCATGAACATATTCCACACTTATCTTGTATTCATTTCCCTTTGTAACATATAGGTTTGAGTAGCATGCCAGTATATGTGTTACACTTTTAATACTATTGCTGGAACAGTGAAACGGGTGTAAACACGCAGGATTTATTTCATTGTAGCAGTTTTCCCCGTATGGATCGTCACTCTCCCCAGAAATGATACTCCACCTGCCGAAAGTAAAGCATAAACTCTGTAGCTCTGGCAACAATCCTATCGAGCTCTAGAAAAAAAATACACCGTTTACAGATCGGTGCATTCTGGATTCTAACCCTCGATCTTCGGAACGCAAGACGAAAGAATTATCCACACGTACCCTCTGGTGGGTTGTATAAGGAAGAGGAACCAAGGCTACTTGTCTGAAGCTGTCGCCATGAGTGTGAGGTCATCGGTTTTATTCTCTCCCCAAGAGAAAAAACTTGTAACCTTAGCAAGATGTCAATCACATGAGATTTATGCCAGGAAGAATAGTGTTGAATAGCCAGTTTGATGTGGGAAATGTGATAACAAGATAAACATTTCATTTGGATTTCTTAGTACTGTTGATATTCACATTTTCTTGTTGTTGTCTTCTTACAGGTCAGCATTTCTCTCAAATTTTACAAGGAGCTCCAGCAACATGGAGCAGATGAGGTGACTTGCTTTCAGTTGGACATTCGTTACATATTTTCTCTCACTTTTTTTATTTTATACCTTTTTTGTGAAATTTGAACAGGCTCTCCACCAATTTTGTTCTTTCCTCTCTCTTACTATTTCTATTATCTTTTATGTACAATTCTTTTTCCTCTCTACTACAATTTGCTTGAACATGTTGTATAAAAAGAGCAGAGTCCTTGTAAAAATATGATACTGACTTTACTAGGTGTTAGTAAATGTCTCACACGATCGCTTTTTTTCTGACAAAAATATACTTCAGTTCTAACCATAGCGCTTTCAGATATCTGGTTTCAAAATGATACAGAGCGGTTGTGTTTAGACTGTGGTTGACAGTGAACTTGGACTACCTATTCCTGTGTTGTCTACCGGTTCATATTTTCAAATTCTGCACACAGGATATGTATGTTCATCGTAGGAATTTTGTTTTCTATAGATGGCCATGCTGGAGAGGAATAACTTACGATGTTTCACAACTGACTGTTACTGACATGCAGTGTTTGGTCTAGCTTGAATAAGGAGGTTAGGGATGAGCCCTCTTGAAAGGTGCTGAAGTTGGCAATACCAGAAACCATAATATCATACATCTTAATCTTATTTATACGATGATTATACCGCACAATAAATCTTCTGTTTTTGATCAGTCTACAGAGATGAGCTTCAGACAACAGTTGACTTCATCATTATAAGAATACATCTCATTGTATAATCATCCATCAGACAACAGTTGACTTCATTATAAGAATACATCTCATTGTATAATCATCCATCAGACAACAGTTGACTTCTTCATAAGAATACATCTCATTGTATAATCATCCATCAGACAACAGTTGACTTCATTATAAGAATACATCTCATTGTATAATCATCCATCAGACAACAGTTGACTTCTTCATAAGAATACATCTCATTGTATAATCATCCATCAGACAACAGTTGACTTCTTCATAAGAATACATCTCATTGTATAATCATCCATCAGACAACAGTTGACTTCATTATAAGAATACATCTCATTGTATAATCAGACAACAGTTCTTCTTCTTTCTCGAATCCTGTATGCCTCACAGCGTCAGGTCAGGAAGAGATTTCTAAAACGGGCCCTAGTATGCGCTTCGTAGATAGTCTCTTTTCGCCTCTGTTATCTCTGAGGTCCATCTTTTGCGTGGCCGGCCTTTTGCTTTGTACCCATTGTATCGGAGCAGCATTGCTCTTTAGGGTGCACTGTCTGATGGTAATCTGCTTACGTGACCGAACCATTTAATTTGTTGTTTCTTGATGAAGTCTAGTACTGATGTTGTACCCACTTTTTTCCTGATGTCTTCATTTCTCAACCGGTCTCTTCTTGTTACACCCAGCATTCTGCGTAGACACTTCATTTCTGTTGTGACTAGTTTTCTTCTATCGTTGTTGTCAGCGTCCAGGTTTGGCACTGGTAACATAATGTGGGAGAAAGATTGTGTTGAACATTGCTCTTTTTGTGTTCATGGTGACGTTTGCATCTTAAAATTGGCTCCATTTGCCCTATCATTTGATTTGCTTTGTTGCATCTGTGTTGAATTTCATTAGTTATTCTTCCATTTGCTGAAAAATGCTCCCCAGGTATGTGAAATCTTTGCTTGATTTAGTAGATGATTATCGATGGAGATGTTGGTAGTGTTTTCCTCTCTGGCGAATGTCATTACTTCTGTTTGTCGATGTTAATTCTCATGTTGTATTCGTTACATGCTAACTGGAGTCTGTTGATGTGTTGTTGTAGCTGTTCTTCTGTTGTTGATATGATTGCCTGATCGTCTGCAAAAAGAGACGATCAGGCAATCATATCAACAACAGAAGAACAGCTACAACAACACATCAACAGACTCCAGTTTGCATGTAACGAATACAACATGAGAATTAACATCGACAAAACAGAAGTAATGACATTCGCCAGAGAAGAAAACACTACCAACATCTCCATCGATAATCATCTACTAAATCAAGCAAAGATTTCACATACCTGGGGAGCATTTTTCAGCAAATGGAAGAATAACTAATGAAATTCAACACAGATGCAACAAAGCAAATCAAATGATAGGGCAAATGGGCCAATTTTAAGATGCAAACACGTCACCATGAACACAAAAAAAGCAATGTTGACTTCATTATAAGAATACATCTCATTGTATAATCATCCATCAGACAACAGTTGACTTCATCATTATAAGAATACATCTCATTGTATAATCATCCATCAGACAACAGTTGACTTCTTCATTATAAGAATACATCTCATTGTATAATCATCCAAGTAGCCATTGAAAAAACTAGACAATTTCATTGCACTGACATATTACAATCATTTATTTTTAATAGCTGCTAAGTTGCATTTATACTGACAAAATATAACAATTCAACTTAGTAACTTTTAGTTGTATCCAATGTTGAACCAGGTGACCAATGTCATTTTATAACCAGGTGACCACTGTCATTTTATAACCAGGTGGTTAACCATAAGAGCAACCGGTAATTGTGGATATGAATGTTTACTTTCAGCTTATCAAGAGAGAGTATACTACTTTGTTGACAGAAACAGAAGCAGGTAACATTTGTTTTTGTCATAGTATTCTGTCCAGTTAACCATTCACACTCAAAGATAAGTCTCTAACATATTTTCTGGAGATATCAGGCTGTGTCCTTACAGACTGATGACATATTTGTCTCTGCTTGTTAACAGACTGATGATATATGTGTCTCTACTTGTTAACAGACTGATGACATATGTGTCTCTACTTGTTAACAGACTGATGACATATGTGTCTCTACTTGTTAACATAATGATATGTGCCTCCACTTTATCCGTAGGTTACAACATCTCCATTGAGTTTGACTTGGAAAATATTCCTTCCAATTGGCAAGAACTGGTCAACAAAGCTAGTCTACTCAAGAGAAATTGTTTTGCTTCTGTCTTTGAGAAGTATTTTCTCTTTCAAGAACATGGCACTGAAGGAAATTCTCGAGCTGTCATCCACTACAGAGATGATGAAACAATGTAGGTATACATGTGTGGTAGTGTCTTTTTATATGATATGTATCATTCCTCTCGTACCGTTATACGTTACATATGGCCTGCAAGTAATTTCTCCATGCCGCTCTATCCTGGGCAACTCGCTCAATTTCCTCCATGGAACTGAGACCGATATTTCTTTCCTCTCACAGCAAAGTTCGTTTCAGGGTCTCCTTAGGTCGACCTCTCTTTCTTTAACCTTTACATCCCACTTCAATGCCTGCTTTGATATTCGTTGATCATTTCTCCTCAAGGTGTGTACAACATATCTCCATCTTCTCTTTCCTATAACAGTGGTTACTAGTGGTTGACCAGACATGTCTCTGATTTCATCACTTCTCCTGAAGTCGTGCCATTTTATATTCATTATTTTTCGCAGACATCTATTTTCAAACGCATTCAACTTGCTTTCTATATCTTTAGTCATTTTCCAACTCCCGCTGGCATATGTTAGGATTGATACAACATTTGAATTGAAAATTCGTAATTTAGTTTTAATACTTTATAACTTGCAGTTCCATATTTTATTTAGACTTTTAAAAGCTGATATTGCTTTGCCAATTCGTATCATAATTTATTTGTCAACATTTCCTGTGCAATCAAAATTGCTGCCTAAATAGGTGAACTGCTCTGTTATTTTGATCATTTTAGATTCCAGGGTGATATCTGTATTACTTGTCATATGTGTCTGCATTACTTGTCATATGTGTCTGCATTACTTGTCAGATGTATCTGCATTACTTGTCATATGTGTCTGCATTACTTGTCATATGTGTCTGCAATAATTGTCATATGTGTCTGCATTACTTGTCAGATGTAGTGTCTAGCTAACATTAGAAAATCCCTATAGCCTTTTCCAATGTTAGAGTATGAAGTGCCTGTCACTTCACATTTCTAGGCCCTAGTGTGCAGGAGGGCCAATTTCTGTCCTCGAGTGGGGTATCGAACCCACAGCCCTCGTGGCTGAGTCAATAAGCGAACGCTTACGCATTATACTAATCCATCCCACAGTGTCTAGTTACAGCTTGATAAAAGAATATTGTCAAGTTTGTGATCAACATTTCTGACAAGTGTCTAGTTACAACTTGATAAAAGAATGTTGCCAAGTTTCTGATCAACATTTCTGACAAGTGTCTAGTTACAACTTGATAAAAGAATGTTGCCAAGTTTGTGATCAACATTTCTGACAAGTGTCTAGTTACAACTTGATAAAAGAATGTTGCCAAGTTTCTGATCAACATTTCTGACAAGTGTTTGCTAAATCTTCATGTTAAAGGTTGTATTAATTTCATGACATCAGCCTCCATGCTATCCATAGAGAATTGATTGAGTTTTGTTTGTGATCAAATAACAGTGGGTGCGATGCTTGCTGTACATGTACACATTGTATATCTTGTTTCTTCACTTGCAGGTATGTTGAGGCCAAGAAGGACAGAGTGACTGTCATATTCAGCACTATATTTAAAGATGATGACGATGTTGTCATAGGCAAGGTCTTCATGCAGGTATATCCAAGTAGTCCTTATATATATATATGTGTGTGTGTGTGCATGTAGGACAGTGTCAACCATTTGCTCATGTTTCCACAGACAACAAAAACATACTGTCGTTACAGCACTTTGTTCACATTTCTGAGTGTGCGCTGGGGTAATAGATAGTGCAGGCAAATTAAGGCCGCTTGCCGAAGCTGCTGCCACGAGTGTGAAGGTCATCGGTTTTATTTTCTCATCAATTGAAAAAATGTTTGACTTTAACAAGAAGTCTAACTCGAAACATTTCCGTCAAGAAACACCGCCAGGTTTTGGCCATTTTACCACCCATTCTGGTCTCCCATAAACACTCTCTTCCCAGTTGAATTTCTCAATAATTCAACAAGCTTGTGCCATATTATGAACTATGGAGAAATATATCTTGGATGGGCACCACAATGTAAACACAAACATGGAAGCCCCAAAACCACATGGAGAAGAACAATAGAACAAGAACGGAAAGAAATTAATCACAGCTAGAACACAGTACAAAGGGCGGACAAGAAAAGAGTAGAATGGTGTGCATTTGTTGCTGGTCTAAGCATCAGGGCTGTCACATGTTAGAGAGAGATGCAGTTATGTGTTATTAAATCTTAAATGCCAACTTTTGAAGAAATCCAATACAAAATGGCAGAAACAGAAGTCAGAAATGAAAATGTTCCTAGAATAATTAATGTCAACAATTGGTCAGAAATGACTACATAATATGATTTCCTCTACGTTTCAGCAGGATTTTGATATGTTTTGGGTTGGAATCTATTAATTGTCAGCAATCTTCAATCATATCTTCTAGAATAATTAATGTCAACAATCTTCAATCATACCTTGTTGTCCCTTGTAGCAAACTTGACTTTAAGTTTGATTGTTTCTCTATTGTGGTACAGTCCCTTACACTAAGACATTACTTACAAATAGCCCAGCTCGCAACAGAGATTAGAAACTACAGGATAGACATTCTACACTGCGCATTATAGTAGAACAAAGCTTAGAGTGGAACTCACCATTATACATAGGTTTTGTGGAATATGAAAAGCTTAGAGTGGAACTCAACATTATACATAGGTTTTGTGGACTATGAAAAGCTTAGAGTGGAACTCACCACTATACATAGGTTTTGTGGAATATGAAAAGCTTAGAGTGGAACTCACCACTATACATAGGTTTTGTGGACTATGAAAAGCTTAGAGTAGAACTCATCACGCCCGAGTGGTTACCGGGCCCAAATTTGGGGTGTAAAGAATAGAACCACTGTTACCTACCATGCATGTCGTAAGAGGCGACTAAGGAGGTTTGGCTGAAATCGGATGCATGTGTCCTAAACGTGTAGAAGTCTATGCGTTTAGTGGCCTACCAAACCAATGTGCAACGTATATACGTTCTTGGCAAAGATCAAACATATCACAAAGAGTGATTAAAATTGATCGTAAAGAACGAACGTAAAGAAGAAAGAAGAAGAACTCACCACTATACATAGGTTTTGTGGACTATGAAAAGCTTAGAGTGGAACTCATCACTATACATAGGTTTTGGGAACTATGAAAAGGCATTTGATAGCCTAGATAGAGAGTCATTGTGGAAACTATTAAAACACTATGGAATTCCACCCAAGATTGCAAATTTAATAAAGGAAAATTATGAAAGAATGAAATGCAGAGTCATACATGAGGGCCGTTGATGGAATCCTTTGAGATAAGAACGGGGTGCGACAGGGTGCCTCTTATCACCATTCCTGTTCTTGCTGGCCATAGATTGGATCGTGAAATCAACAACAGATAACAGATTGGGAATACAATGGATACTTATGAAACAACTAGAGGACCTGGAGTTTGCAGACGATCTGGCATTGCTGTCCCACAATTACACACAGATTAAAGATAAAATGAATACCCTAAATAATAAGTCTCAGCAACTAGGTTTGAAAATACACAGGGAAAAGACTATTACTTACTTACTTAATCCCGTCATGCCTAGTGACACATGGGGCTTCAGAAAGGACTTTCCATGCTCTCCTGTCCGTGCAACCTTCAGCGCAGAGCCCACGTCAGAGATGCGGTGTCCAGTTCCTCTTCCATCATGCGCTCCATGTTGTCCGTGGTCTGCCTTTCTTTCTCTTTCCCTCTGGTGTCCAAGTGAGGGCTATCCTTGCAGGCATTTCTTGTCTCATTCTCATAACATGTCCGAGCCATTTCCATCTTCTCTTTTGAGTATGTCATTCATTGACTCTTGTCTTGTGTCTTGGAGTAGTTGGTTATTGGATATTTTTACTGGCCAAAAGATTCCCAAGATTCTGCGAAGACAAGAGTGGTGGAAAACTGACAGCCTGCTAGTATCTCCTTTGGTCATCCTCCAACACTCCGATCCGTAGAGCAAAACTGGCAAAACAATGCTTTTATAGAGTTTAAGCTTTGTGGTCCTATTGTAGATTTTGGACTTCCATACTGGTTTCATTCTGGCAAAAGCGGTTCTGGCCTTACTCAGACGTGATTTTATATCTTCCTCTGTGCCACCATTTAGTGTCAGTACGCTACCAAGATATGTAAACTGCTCAACCCTTTCCAGTGTTTCATCTTCTAACATTACTGGTTGTTGGATTTCACTGTTTGTCATAATTTTTGTTTTTCCTGTGTTTGTTTTGAGGCCTACTGTCTTTGCCGTGCTGTGAAGTATTGGGAAAAGACTATGGTCATGGGAATAAATCATCATTAATCCTCTCCGCTCCTCGTGGAGCATAGGGCCTCAACAGTTGTTCGCCACTCTTCTCGGTCTCTGGCTGTTCTTTTTTTGTTCTCCCAGGTCAATTGAGCACTCTTCAGCTCCTCAGTAAGACCTCGTCTCCAAGTCTGCTTAGGCGTCCTCTTTTTCGTTTCCCTGCGGGTTCCACTCGAGCACCTGTCTAGTGACACTCGACTGTGTCTTCCGCAAGGTATGGCCTATCCATCGCCATCTTCTCCTCTTGACCTGTGTCATCATAGGTTCCTGCCCTGTTCTTATCCACAGATCCGTGTTTGTAACTCTATCATACCATCTCAATCTGAGAATCCGCCGCAAACATCCATTGACAAAGGTCTGGATCTTATTTGTATTTGCCCTAGTGACTCGCCAAGTTTCCAAGCCATACAGCAACACCGACTTCACATTTGAGCTGAAAATCCTGAGCTTTGTTTTTGTGGAGATGGCAGCGGACTTCCACACCATGTGCAGGATCTCAAAGGCCTGTCGGGCCTTCCTAATCCTAGCCTTAATGTCCTCATCTGTACCTCCTGATCTGCTGATCTTACTTCCAAGGTAGACAAATTCATCCACATCTTCTATGTCCCTTCCCTCAATCCGTATTGGATCTTGCTGTATGTTGTTGCTACGCATTACTTTAGTCTTCTCTTGACTGATTTTAAGGCCGACTCGTTCTGCCGTTTGTGCCAAAGCATCCACTTTTTCCTGCATGTCTTGTAGTCTATGCGAAAGCAAGGCAAGATCGTCCGCAAAATCCAGGTCTTCTAACTTTGACATAAGTGTCCACTGTATGCCTTTTCCAGACCTGTCGTAGGCTGTGCGTGTGACCCAATCAAGTAGCACCAAGAAGAGGAGGGGGACAGCAGGCATCCCTGTCTAACACCAGTAATGACCTGGAACTCCTCTGACAGTCTTCCATCATGAATAACCTGGCAGGCAAACCCCTCATACAGCTGCCTGATGATGTCGACAGTCTTCTCCGGCACCCCATAGTTTCTTAGGATCCCCACATTGATTTCCTAATGGGAATAAATGCAGTAAATGTAAACCAGATTATGCTGGAGGAAACAGCTCTACAAGATGTAGAATCATTTGTTTCACCTTCAGCATTTGTTTACAGTTACCTTCAGCATTTGGTCACAGTTACATTCATCATTTGTTTACAGTTACCTTCAGCATTTGGTCACAGTTACATTCATCATTTGTTTACAGTTACCTTCAGCATTTGTTTAGCTATATTTATGATTTGGTTATTATGGCTGGCACATTCTTGTCTGGATTTGGCAGGAGTTCAAGGAAGGACGACGAAAGTATCAGCAGGCACCGCAGGTTTTGTTCAGCCATAAGGAACCTCCACAAGAACTGCAGGATACAGATGCTCGTACTGGAGACAACATAGGATATATTACATTTGGTACGTACAAGTACAGATGATGATAACATAAATATGTCACATGTCAATTTGTTTACTATTCAAGAGAAAGTGCGTCTCAACTCTTGTGTCAGACATTGAAGCTGTCGATATTGGTACAGCCCAAAAAATAAAAATATCAAATTTGCAAAAATATTTATTAATCAACATCGAACTGGCATGTTGGGCTGCTGGAATTGTTGAGGCGGAGATGAAAGCACCAATGGACATGTCCGGAGTGCTATGATGATAGTCCTCATATAACTGATAAATAGATCGGAGCACCTAAGGACATGTCCGGAGTGCTATGATGATAGTCCTCATATAACTGATAAATAGATTGGAGCACATATAGACATGTCCTGAGTGCTATAATGATAGTCCTCATATAACTGATAAATAGATCGGAGCACCTAAGGACATGTCCGGAGTGCTATGGTGAAAGTCCTCATATAACTGATAACATCAGTATGTTTACTATCCAAGAGAAGTTTTTGTGTCAGAATAAAAGCTTGTAATTTCGGCTCCCTGCAGATCTTTTATCCTGACTACACATTTCTTCCTTGATGACTCTCAGACCCCATCAACTTGATTATGTCATCCATCTCTGGTTGTCAACGCATGACTCTCAGACCCCATCAACTTGATTATGTCATCCATCTCTGGTTGTCAACGCATGACTCTCAGACCCCATCAACTTGATTATGTCATCCATCTCTGGTTGTCAACGCATGACTCTCAGACCCTGTCAACGCATGACTCTCAGGCCCCATCAACTTGATTATGTCATCCATCTCTGGTTGTCAACGCAATACATTTGGGCAAGGTTCCAAAAGGGTGCATGACTGAATGTGTCGGCGGTGGGTGTGATGCTGAAAGCTGGACTGTCTTTGACTTGGAAGGGTACTTGATCATATCTCTCTTACAGCCCTAAGACATTCTCAAGATGAAATGCTTGATTTCCTTCCAACAGATGTCATGTAACAAAGTGGTATCAAGTTTTCAAGAGTTCTGAGATATAAGAAATGGAAATGCTAATGAAAATGTCAATACATTCAAGGATAGCAATCTATGCTCCAGCTTCTATGAGAGAAAAACACAAAATTAGATAACACAATAGAAAGAGAGAAACATTTAGCAAAATGGAAATCAAGTTCCTTCAAGGAAAAGTTCAATGATTTGTACAACCAACTGAAGAACAAAATCAAAAGTTTAGATTTGTACCGACAAAAGGGACTTTCTAGTATACCATAAAACATTGTACAGAGCATTGAACAAGACACAGTGTATAAGATAATGAAAACATTATCTAGCAAATTATGTACAAACAACATGACATTAGTAAGAGATAAGAGGAAGTCTTATTACTACAGGAATGGGACAACTACAACAACAAGCACGATGGGCCAAGCACTTGAGATAAACACTCAAATTAAGAACACAAAAGCTGAACACAACCGTGACATAAGTTCACACAGGAAATAAATCACCACTGTCAATTATTAACAATGAAAAAATAGAGACACACGCTAGACCATAAATTTCAGTTATCAGTTACAGGAGGATTGTCATCATAGAACTTTGGACATGTACATAGGTGCTTCTTCTTCCAACGTTTTCAGACATCGATTTGTATACTTTTAAAGTAGTTAGTGGTCAACCGGAGTCCATGTACATCTCCTTATAGCTTGTCTTGGCATAGGTGCTTCAATCCCCGCCTCAACAAATCCAGTAGCATCCAAACTTGCTAGTTTGATGTTGATTAATCAATCTTTTTGCATAAATGGTTATCAAATGTAAGTAATAAATGGTTATCAAATGCAAGTAATAAATGATTATCAAATGTAAGTAATAAATGATTATCAAATGTAAGTAATAAATGGTTATCAAATGTAAGTAATAAATGGTTATTAAATGCAAGTAATAAATGATTATCAAATGTAAGTAATAAATGATTATCAAATGTAAGTAATAAATGATTATCAAATGCAAGTAATAAATGGTTATCAAATGCAAGTAATAAATGATTATCAAATGTAAGTAATCTTCTTTGTTCGTTCTTCGACCAATTTTAATCACTCTTTGTGATATGCTTGATCTTTGCCAAAGAACGTGTATATGTTGCACATTGGTTTGGTAGGCCCCTAAACACATAGACGTTTACACGTTTAGGACAAGTGCATCCGATTTAAGCCAAACCTCCTTAGTCGCCTCTTACGACATGTGTGGCAGGTAACCGTGGTTCTATTCTTTACACCCCAAATTTGGGCCCGATAACCACTCGGGCGATGTAAGTAATGTAAATAACTTTGTTCATACCTTGAAGTCTATTGGGAAATTTTCATATGAAAGTCTTTGGTGAAAATGGAGATTCAATTGACCAAGAGAGGGAGGGGGGATGTAGATGGGATATAATGTGTTGTGTGCGCTGGTGACAGTGTGTGTAGTAGGTGCTGGTGACAATGTGTGTTGTGTGCGCTGGTGACAATGTGTGTTGTGTGCGCTGGTGACAGTGTGTGTTGTGTGCGCTGGTGACAGTGTGTGTAGTAGGTGCTGGTGACAATGTGTGTTGTGTGCGCCGGTGACAATGTGTGTTGTGTGGGCTGGTGACAATGTGTGTTGTGTGCACTGGTGACAATGTGTGTAGTAGTGGCTGGTAAGAATGTATGTAGTGATATATGTGGGTTGAACATTGACAAGTTGATACAGACCTGCTACAATGATATGATTTCTCTCTTGTACAGTTTTATTCCCAAGACATACCAACATGAAGGCCAGGGACAATACAATTGACCTGATTCACATGCTCAGGGATTATCTACATTATCATATCAAATGTTCAAAGGTAAGCTAGGCCCTACCTCCATTATCATATCAAAGGTAAGCTAGGCCCTGTCTCCATTATCATATCAAATGTTCAAAGGTAAGCTAGGCCCTATCTCCATTATCATATCAAAGATAAGCTAGGCCCTATCTCCATTATCATATCAAATGTTCAAAGGTAAGCTAGGCCCTATCTCCATTATCATATCAAAGGTAAGCTAGGCCCTATCTCCATTATCATATCAAATGTTCAAAGGTAAGCTAGGCCCTGTCTCCATTATCATATCAAATGTTCAAAGGTAAGCTAGGCCCTATCTCCATTATCATATCAAAGATAAGCTAGGCCCTATCTCCATTATCATATCAAATGTTCAAAGGTAAGCTAGGCCCTATCTCCATTATCATATCAAAGATAAGCTAGGCCCTGTCTCCATTATCATATCAAATGTTCAAAGGTAAGCTAGGCCCTGTCTCCATTATCATATCAAATGTTCAAAGGTAAGCTAGGCCCTATCTCCATTATCATATCAAAGATAAGCTAGGCCCTATCTCCATTATCATATCAAATGTTCAAAGGTAAGCTAGGCCCTATCTCCATTATCATATCAAAGGTAAGCTAGGCCCTATCTCCATTATCATATCAAATGTTCAAAGGTAAGCTAGGCCCTATCTCCATTATCATATCAAATGTTCAAAGGTAAGCTAGGCCCTGTCTCCATTATCATATCAAATGTTCAAAGGTAAACTAGGCCCTATCTCCATTATCATATCAAATGTTCAAAGGTAAGCTAGGCCCTATCTCCATTATCATATCAAATGTTCAAAGGTAAGCTAGGCCCTGTCTCCATTATCATATCAAATGTTCAAAGGTAAGCTAGGCCCTATCTCCATTATCATATCAAATGTTCTAAACTAGGCCCTGTCTCCATTATCATATCAAATGTTCAAAGGTAAACTAGGCCCTATCATGCCATAGTCTTCCAGATAGATGAATCTTCTTGTACAGGCTTACATACATCAGAGCATGTCATACTAAATGATCTCTTTATCTTCTTGTGCAGGCTTACATACATCAGAGCATGAGAGCAAAGACTTCTGACTTTCTGAAGGTGCTCAACCGTGCAAGACCAGAGGTTAAGGATAAAGAGAAAAAGACCATAACGTAAGTCATGTCTGTTGTGTTAGTCTGAAACAAGTTTGACACTGACATAGTAAGGAATCATTGACAGCTTCTTGCAACACTAGTAGTCTTACTTTCTAATAAACTAGAGCCACTGTGTCAGACATGTTGTGTTAGTCTGGAACAAGTTTGACACTGACATGGTAAGGATTCATTGACATACACATGAAGACTAACTATTATGTCATGAGATGGATCAGACATGTCATGCACATGGAGACTAACTATTATGTCATGAGATGGATCAGATATGACATACACATGGAGTCTAACTATTATGTCATGAGATGGATCAGATATGACATACACATGAAGACTATTATATCATGAGATGGATCAGACATGACATACACATGGAGACTAACTATTATGTCATGAGATGGATCAGACATGTCATACACATGGAGACTAACTATTATGTCATGAGATGGATCAGACATGTCATGCACATTGAGACTAACTATTATGTCATGAGATGGATCAGATATGGCATACACATGGAGACTAACTATTATATCATAAAAACCACATTGAGGTGGACACCAGAGAATAAATGAGAATGTGGAAGACCATAAACAACATGGAGAAGGACAGTAGAACAATTGAAACTGAAATAAATGAATCGCTACTAGAACACAATACAGAGGATGACCAAGTAGAGAGAAGAATGGCTTGTATTTATTGCGACGCTAGGTGCCGAGGGAGTAACTAGATCACTGCTAGAACACAATACAGAGGATGGCCAAGTAGAGAGAAGAATGGCTTGTATTTATTGCGACGCTAGGTGCCGAGGGAGTAACTAGATCGCTGCTAGAACAATACAGAGGATGGCCAAGTAGAGAGAAGAATGGCTTGTATTTATTGCGACACTAAGTGCCGAGGGAGTAACTAGATCGCTACTAGAACACAATACAGAGGATGGCCAAGTAGAGAGAAGAATGGCTTGTATTTATTGCGACACTAAGTGCCGAGGGAGTAACTAGATCGCTACTAGAACACAATACAGAGGATGGCCAAGTAGAGAGAAGAATGGCTTGTATTTATTGCGACACTAAGTGCAGAGGGAGTAACTAGATCGCTGCTAGAACACAATACAGAGGATGGCCAAGTAGAGAGAAGAATGGCTTGTATTTATTGCGACACTAAGTGCCGAGGGAGTAACTAGATCGCTGCTAGAACACAATACAGAGGATGACCAAGTAGAGAGAAGAATGGCTTGTATTTATTGCGATGCTAAGTGCCGAGGGAGTAACTAGATCGCTGCTAGAACACAATACAGAGGATGACCAAGTAGAGAGAAGAATGGCTTGTATTTATTGCGATGCTAAGTGCCGAGGGAGTAACTAGATCGCTACTAGAACACAATACAGAGGATGGCCAAGTAGAGAGAAGAATGGCTTGTATTTATTGCGACACTAAGTGCAGAGGGAGTAACTAGATCGCTGCTAGAACACAATACAGAGGATGACCAAGTAGAGAGAAGAATGGCTTGTATTTATTGCGATGCTAAGTGCCGAGGGAGTAACTAGATCGCTACTAGAACACAATACAGAGGATGACCAAGTAGAGAGAAGAATGGCTTGTATTTATTGCGATGCTAGGTGCCGAGGGAGTAACTAGATCGCTGCTAGAACACAATACAGAGGATGGCCAAGTAGAGAGAAGAATGGCTTGTATTTATTGCGACGCTAGGTGCCGAGGGAGTAACTAGATCGCTGCTAGAACACAATACAGAGGATGGCCAAGTAGAGAGAAGAATGGCTTGTATTTATTGCGACGCTAAGTGCCGAGGGAGTAACTAGATCGCTGCTAGAACACAATACAGAGGATGGCCAAGTAGAGAGAAGAATGGCTTGTATTTATTGCGACGCTAGGTGCCGAGGGAGTAACTAGATCGCTGCTAGAACACAATACAGAGGATGGCCAAGTAGAGAGAAGAATGGCTTGTATTTATTGCGACACTAAGTGCAGAGGGAGTAACTAGATCGCTGCTAGAACACAATACAGAGGATGGCCAAGTAGAGAGAAGAATGGCTTGTATTTATTGCGATGCTAGGTGCCGAGGGAGTAACTAGATCGCTGCTAGAACACAATACATAGGATGGCCAAGTAGAGAGAAGAATGGCTTGTATTTATTGCGACGCTAGGTGCCGAGGGAGTAACTAGTTCAACAGTACTGAGGCAAAACTATTTTTGCTACCAATTTTTTTTCTTCTAAGTTTTGTGTGTGACAGTACTATCTCTGTTCTATGTTTGTTGATGTTAATCTCTGTTCTATGTTTGTTGATGTTAATCTCTGTTCTATGTTTGTTGATGTTAATCTCTGGTCTATATTTGTTGATATTAATCTCTTGTCAACTATATGGAGGTGTACACAGACTCCAGTTGACCACTGAGATGTACACAGACTCCAGTTGAGCACTGAGATGCACACAGACTCCAGTTGACCACTGATATGTACACAGACTCCAGTTGACCACTAACTACTTTTGAAGTATAGTAATCAATGTCTGAAATTGTTGGAAGATGAAGAAGAAGGATGAATCTCTGCTCTATGTTTTGTTGCATATAACATTGAGACAAGACTATAGTTATGATAATGTCAGTATAATACATCAACTGTGTTACTTCTCTCCTCAGTGGCAAGACATTTCGACAGAATTGAGAGAGAAGTATACAGCTGAGCTCAGCTCCAGTCATAAGTACCTTGCCTTTTTAAGACATCAGATATTGGATGGCACCTTGACATGACACAAGACATTAAATTAATATCAAGACAGACATTAGACTTGACGTGGGACATGAGAGGTGTGATAGCTTTTTCATATTATAAAGTCTGATGTTATCAACTAACATTATTTCTATTTTGTTGTCAGCAATCCAACTGTGTTGTTAACTTTTTTGTTTTTGTCAACAATCCAACTGTGTTGTTAACTTTTTTGTTTTTGTCAAGTATATTGTGCAATTGTTTGGTTGGCTACTAGTGTTGAAGTATTATTGGAGAAGACTCTGAAATATTAGGTCGATCAGTTGTAGATTTGTTCTGTATTGTAAGAAGATAGATAGATTTGTTTTGTATTGACTGTTATTGTGTGTGTGTTTTGTTTACTGCTGATGTTTAAGATAACCGATCTCATATATGATACACTGTGCTTGCTAGTTTGTCTTGTCTGGCGCATATTGTACATTCCTCACATCTGTTAGTGTGTGGGGCATAGTACCCCCAGTTAGACTGTATAAACATGCTGATAATGTGTGAATTGCTTTCTTCTAGACAACTTGAGAAACATTTGAGCCTTGTCTCTTGTATGTATTGTCCTGAAACGTGAGTTACTTTCTTCTAGACAACTTGAGAAACGTTTGGGCCTTGTCTCTTGTATGTATTGTCCTGAAACTGTCAACATGAAACCACCATCATTTGTTATTATTGTATTGATATCTTGTCTGTAATAAATTTCTGATAACATTGATATCAACTGTCAACTCTTGCGTTACCATTATTGTTTGTATAGACTTGACCTGTTACACCTGATGGATGTTCTCGTTTACATGTGTGTCTGTCTACAAGAGTGGGCTGGACATATATGTCCTCTTGACCCTGACAATAGAAGAAGTAAGAGAAGAAAGTTGCAAACTAGTCACATTCAAAGCTCATCATATTTGCATTGAATGTGGGAAGTATGTAGTTGTTTGTTCAACAGCAGGTTGAGGCCAGAAAATAGCTATGGGCCAGGCATACACTGCTGAAGATACAGTCAAGTGACAAGCACTTGAGTGGAACCTCCAAGGTAAATGGAAACAAGGACATGCTAAACAGGTGTGGAAATGAAGTCTTTTTTCTTGAGGAAGTCAATGATGCTGAAACTATACTGAGAAGCCATAAAAAAACTGCCAGAGACCTGGACAAGTTGAGACTCTTTGCTTCACAAGAAGTGGAGAGGAATAAGTTCAGTCTTCAACATTTTTTCTTGCTTTTGTGCACGGAGAAATAGACCCTTTTGACCAGATCTGCTGCTCCAACAATGGAGATGTCTACAAGGTCTGACCACACATCAAATATTGCTTATATGTCACCGTGATATAGATTATTCTCACAGTAAAACAACAGAACTAGTGTTGACAGTTCAAGTCTGACCACACATCAAATATTGCTTATATGTCACCATGATATAGAAGATTATTCTCACAGTAAAACAACAGAACTAGTGTTGACAGTTCAAGTCTGACCACACATCAAATATTGCTTATATGTCACCGTGATATAGATTATTCTCACAGTAAAACAACAGAACTAGTGTTGACAGTTCAAGTCTGACCACACATCAAATATTGCTTATATGTCACCGTGATATAGATTATTCTCACAGTAAAACAACAGAACTAGTGTTGACAGTTCAAGTCTGACCACACATCAAATATTGCTTATATGTCACCATGATATAGAAGATTATTCTCACAGTAAAACAACAGAAATACTTCAACTATGAAGACAATCATTTACCAGTATTTGAACAATGACAATTGTGACGATAGCTTGGGCTGTAACAATTTGTTAAAGAACAGTTAATAAAGTTTAACACAACATATTAAACAGGGGACAAATGTGTACTTGCCAAGTTCTGTGACTGTTGACACTCACAAAGTGGGGAGAAGTAAAAGTTACATATGGAGCAACCAATGCTTAGGTACCCATCATTCCTCCGTACACTGTTGTTAAAATATGCATGTTTCCTTACTGAATCTGCTGAAGGAGCAGAAAATAGGTTACAAACTCTGTAGCACCAACTGAAGCCCATTGGAGATAGTATTCTGCAAACAGGTCTCCTCAACGTTGACTTGAGGGCTCAACCGAGCCCCAAGAGATTAAACTGAAAGAGAACTTATATGAGGACCTCCTGCTTGTAACATGAACTCATGTCTCTGTTGGATATCTGAGCATGGAAACTGATTGCACTAGAAGAGGAATGACAAAGATTATGTTGATAAACGAAAGAATATTGCAAACGAGGTCTCTCACAGTTCTTAAAGCTATGGTAGTATCATACTTATGGGTTGATAAACGCTTGCAGCGGTCTCTCACAGTTCTTAAAGCTATGGTAGTATCATACTTATGGGTTGATAAACGTTGCAAGCGAGGTCTTCTCACAGTTCTTAAAGCTATGGTAGTATTATACTTATGGGTTGATAAACGAAAGAATATTGCAAGCGAGGTCTCTCACAGTTCTTAAAGCTATGGTAGCATTATACTTATGGGTTGATAAACGTTGCAAGCGAGGTCACTCACAGTTCTTAAAGCTATGGCGTTATCATACTTTTGGGTTGATAAACAAAAGAATATTGCAAGCAAGGTCTCTCACAGTTCTTAAAGCTATGGTAGTATTATACTTATGGGTTGATAAACGTTGCAAGCGAGGTCTCTCACAGTTCTTAAAGCTATGGTAGTGACCGTTCATTCTTCTCTTGTATCAACTGATCAAGATTAGCTAGAGCACGTCCGTATCACAAAATAATTGTTACAAAAAGATCATCCGTCGCACAAGGTGCTCAGCATCAGTAGTGGACATCGTTTCTTCATCGAACGCTCCATATCGACCACTTTAACCACTCTTTAGGATTTGTATATGATCTGAGCCTAAGATCGGTTGTTCTAGTTATGCACCTACAAGTAGGCCAGCACATTCGATTTCTGGCGCTTTTATTTACTGTAGTAGCTTCCCTAGGCCCCTTCCTCAGTCGGCTACTACGACATGCCTTGTAAGTCGTAGTGTTACTATTCTTTGCTCCCCATGTGAGCCCCGGCAACACATGAGCGGACATGGTATAAAGCAGGACAAACCATGGGTTGGCTGTGCTGCAGACATGGGCGGACATGGTATAAAACAGGACAAGCCATGGGTTGGCTGTGCTGCAGACATGGGCGGACATGGTATAAAACAGGACAAGCCATGGGTTGGCTGTGCTACAGACATGGGCGGACATGGTATAAAGCAGGATAAACCATGGGTTGGCTGTGCTGCGGACATGGTATAAAACAGGACAAGCCATGGGTTGGCTGTGCTGCAGACATGGGCGGACATGGTATAAAGCAGGACAAACCATGGGTTGGCTGTGCTGCGGACATGGTATAAAACAGGACAAACCATGGGTTGGCTGTGCTGCAGACATGGGCGGACATGGTATAAAGCAGGACAAACCATGGGTTGGCTGTGCTGCAGACATGGGCGGACATGGTATAAAACAGGACAAGCCATGGGTTGGCTGTGCTGCAGACATGGGCGGACATGGTATAAAACAGGACAAGCCATGGGTTGGCTGTGCTGCAGACATGAGCGGACATGGTATAAAACAGGACAAGCCATGGGTGGCTGTGCTGCAGACATGGGCGGACATGGTATAAAACAGGACAAGCCATGGGTTGGCTGTGCTGCAGACATGGGCGGACATGGTATAAAACAGGACAAGCCATGGGTTGGCTGTGCTACAGACATGGGCGGACATGGTATAAAGCAGGACAAGCCATGGGTTGGCTGTGCTGCAGACATGGTATAAAGCAGGATAAGCCATGGGTTGGCTGTGCTGCAGACATGGGCGGACATGGTATAAAACAGGACAAGCCATGGGTTGGCTGTGCTGCAGACATGGGCGGACATGGTATAAAACAGGACAAGCCATGGGTTGGCTGTGCTGCAGACATGGGCGGACATGGTATAAAGCAGGATAAGCCATGGGTTGGCTGTGCTGCGGACATGGTATAAAGCAGGACATGTCATGGGTTGGCTGTGCTGCAGACATGGGCGGACATGGTATAAAGCAGGACAAGCCATGGGTTGGCTGTGCTGCGGACATGGTATAAAACAGGACAAGCCATGGGTTGGTTGTGCTGCAGACATGGGCGGACATGGTATAAAGCAGGACAAGCCATGGGTTGGCTGTGCTGCAGACATGGGCGGACATGGTATAAAGCAGGACAAGCCATGGGTTGGCTGTGCTGCAGACATGGGCGGACATGGTATAAAGCAGGACAAACCATGGGTTGGCTGTGCTGCAGACATGGGCGGACATGGTATAAAACGGACAATCCATGGGTTGGCTGTGCTGCAGACATGGGCGGACATGGTATAAAACAGGACAAGCCATGGGTTGGCTGTGCTGCAGACATGAGCGGACATGGTATAAAACAGGACAAGCCATGGGTGGCTGTGCTGCAGACATGGGCGGACATGGTATAAAACAGGACAAGCCATGGGTTGGCTGTGCTACAGACATGGGCGGACATGGTATAAAGCAGGACAAGCCATGGGTTGGCTGTGCTGCAGACATGGTATAAAGCAGGATAAGCCATGGGTTGGCTGTGCTGCAGACATGGGCGGACATGGTATAAAACAGGACAAGCCATGGGTTGGCTGTGCTGCAGACATGGGCGGACATGGTATAAAACAGGACAAGCCATGGGTTGGCTGTGCTGCGGACATGGTATAAAGCAGGACAAGCCATGGGTTGGGTGTGCTGCAGACATGGGCGGACATGGTATAAAGCAGGATAAGCCATGGGTTGGCTGTGCTGCGGACATGGTATAAAGCAGGACATGTCATGGGTTGGCTGTGCTGCAGACATGGGCGGACATGGTATAAAGCAGGACAAGCCATGGGTTGGCTGTGCTGCAGACATGGGCGGACATGGTATAAAACAGGACAAGCCATGGGTTGGCTGTGCTACAGACATGGGCGGACATGGTATAAAGCAGGACAAGCCATGGGTTGGCTGTGCTGCAGACATTGTTCAGCTAGTATGTAGTTAAACCCATTAATCAAATATTGACTCTGGGGGGAAAATGGATACCGTTTCCTTCAATATTCAGCTTTATATACACAAGCTTTATATACTTGTGTCTTGGTGTTTCTTGTGAGTGCCCTGTTTTTCTATACACGCTTTGCTAATTTAAACATATCAGTGGAGGCCTTCCAAATGCGACCACTAATTTCATCATCGAGGGAGAGGTTGCTGTTGATGACAGAGCCAAGGTATGTAAAGGTATTGACTACTTCAAGCGTATGACTGCCAATGTTGATAGATATGGCTCTGCTAATATCCTGGAACATTATATTTGTTTTCTTCAGGCTGATGGTCAAGCCGAATTCATTTGATGCTGCAGCAAATCTGTCCATGAGGTGTTGTAGCTCTTCTTCTGTGTGTGATGTTAATGCTGCATCATCGGCAAACAGAAGTTCCCTGATGGTGACTCTTTGGTCCTTGCTTTGAGTCGCGCCATGTTGAACAATTTTCCATCTGATCTTGTGTGGAGAAATATTCCTTCTTCGGCGGATTCAAAAGCATGGGAGAGAAGTAGGGAGAAAAATATCACAAAGAGTGTGGGTGCAAGTACACACCCTGCTTGACGCCGCTGTTGATAGGAAAAGCGCTGGAGGAGGCCCCATCAAACATCACTGTACCCTTCATGTTGTTATGGAATGATGTTATGATTTTAAGCAATGTAGGAGGGCAGCCGATTTTTTCCAAAAGCTTGAAGAGGCCATCTCTACTCACTAGGTCAAATGCCTTTGTTAGATCTATGAAGGCAATGTACAGTGGCATGCGTTGTTCGCGACATTTCTCCTGCAGTTGTCTCAAGGAGAATAACATGTCAATAGTGGATCTGTTGGATCTAAATCCACATTGTGACTCAGGGTATACTTGGTTTGCTAGCTTTTGTAACCTATTTAGTACTACGCGTGCGAAGATCTTCCCACGATGCTGAGCAACGAGATACCACGGTAGTTGTTACAGTCACCACGATCACCTTTATTTTTATACAAGGTGATGATGTTTGCATCTCTCATGTCCTGAGGCACTTCTCCCTCCTCCCAGCTTAGGCACAATAATTCACGCAGACTGGTCAGGAGAGTTTGCTTAGCACATTTGATTACTTCAGGGGGATGCCGTCCTTTCCAGTTGCTTTCCCGTTTGCCAGGTTGTCAATTGCAATACTGATTTCTGCCTCTGAGGGCATCTGGTCTAATGTGCTCAAGGTCGGAAGAGCTTTAATTGCATCAAACGCGATATCAGTTACAATATTTTGGGTGGAATATAACTCTAGATAATGTTCCACCCAGCGTTCCATCTGTATTTTGCGATCGATTAGAACTTCCCTGTTTTTGTTTTAAGAGGTGCAGTCTTTTTGATAGCTGGGCCGAAGGCCTTCCTAATGCCCTCATGAACACCCCTTATGTTTCCTGTATCAAAGGAGAGCTGGATATTTCTACATAACTCCTGCCAGTAGTCGTTTGCGCATCGCCTGGCTGTTTTTGTGCGACACTTCTTGCAGATCTAAGAGCAAGGAGTGACTTGACACTTGGATTGTTTTTATGGTTCAGAAGGGCAGTTCTTTTTCTGCTATGACAGGCTCCAACTCTAATATGTTTGCAGCAAACCAATCAGGGTTTTGCCTATCTCGGATGCCAAAGGTGGTTTTGGCCGAATGATATATGGCATCCCGGATGTAGGACCACTTTGTTTCCACATTTCCTTTTGGTGTGCTTTGGAGAATGCTTCCTAATGTATTGCAGAGCGATTGTACCATTTCTGGTTTGGTGGTATTTTCGGTGTTAATGTGTGGACACCCTTTCCTCTTCGAATGGTGGGGTGTTTTTATTTTCAGCCTAACTTTGCTACATATCAGTGAATGGTCAGTGTCACAGTCAGCACTATGGTAGCTACGAGTGCTGAGCACACTGTTTATCGCATTTCGCCTCGTTATAACTAGATCTATTTGATGCCATCTATGTGAACGTGGGTGTTTCCAGGACGCCTTGTGGTAGGGTTTGGTATTAAAGAAAGTGTTTGTGATGCAAAGGTTGTTGTAGTTGCATATCTCCAGTAGTCGTTGCCCATTTTCATTAATTTTTCCAGTACCATGTTTTCCAAAGCACGATGGCCAAGAGTTGTGATCGGCTCCAACTCTGGCACATTAGGTATAGGTGTTCGTTTTTGGGAATTCTACTGATTTCTGATTGTATCTCCTCATAAAATTTATCTTTTACGTCAGGCTTTGAGTGTAGTGTTGGTGCGTATACACTGAAGAGATGGACCGGGCCTGTTACTGTGCGGAGTTTAATGGATAAAATACGGTCTGAGCCGTTTATTGGAGGTTCTACCATGTGTAGCAGTGTATTTTTGATTGGCATATATTCTTCTACTGATTTGAAAACATGGGAGAGAAGCAAGGAGACATATATCACGAAGAGTGTGGGTGCAAGTACGCACCCCTGTTAATGGGGGATGACCTTGAGGATGAGGAAGTCCCAACAAACATTACTGCACCATTCATGTTATTATGTAATAATTATATAATTTTAAGCAGCGTTGGAGTGCAGCCGATTTTCCACAGAAGCTTGAAAAGGCCAATTATACTCACTAGGTCAAATGTATTTGCTCTGTCTATGAAAGCAATGTACAGTTGGCATTCTTTGTTCGAGACATTTCTCCTGTAGTTGTCTCAAGGAGAATAACATGTAAATTGTGGATCTGTTGGATCTAAATCCACATTGTGGCTCAGGGTATCCTCTGCTAGATTTTGTAGCCTATTTTGTACAACACGAGCGAAGTCCTTTCCCACGGTGCTGAGCAACGAGTTAATCCGATAGTTGTTAGTCACCACGATCACCTTTCTTTTTGTATAGGGTGATAATGTTAGCACCCAGGATGTCCTGCGACAGGTCTCTCTACTTCCATCATAATCATAATACTTCATGCAGACTGACCAGAAGATACTGTTTAACACATTTAATTACTTCGAGGGGTGTGGGAATCCTTTCCAGTTGCCTTTCCATTTGCCAGGGTGTCGATTGCAATTCTGCCTCTGTTGGTGTCTGATCTAAGTTGTTCAAGACTGGTAGAGTTTCAAATGCAGCGAGTACGATGTCAGTTACCATATTTCTGGTGAAATATAACTCAAGATAGTGTTCGCTTCAGTTGCTTTTTGCGGTCGATTAGAATTTTCCCTATTTTTGTTTTGAGGTGTGCAGTCTTTTTTTTATAGTTGGACCAAAGACTTTCCTGATACCTTCATGGTAAACATTGTTAATGTTACGTTATCGGTCTTCTTCTTCTTTGCGTTCGTTCTTTACAACCAATTTTAATCACTCGTTGTGCCAAGAACGTGTATACGTTGCACATTGGTTTGGTAGGCCCCTAAACGCACAGACTTCTAAACGTTTAGGACACGTGCATCCGATCTCAGCCAAACCTCCTTAGTCGCCTCTTACGACATGCGTGGCAGGTAACAGTGGTTCTATTCTTTACATCCCAAATTTGGGCCCCGGTAACCACTCGGGCGACGGTATCGGTAAAAGTTGGGTTATTCATTTGACAGTGGTTTCCCCTGCGAGAAGCACTTCTGATTGGACAGTTTGTTAGTGACGTCTATTTTCAAAAGTTCAAGGCGGCGCGATCTAGAAGCAAACGTTAAATATTGCCATCTGCAGAAGGAGAATATAAACTTGTCTTAAACTTGGGCAATTATTTTAACAATGACGTTGAAACGGACGAAGGTGAGATAACATATTGAAACTCATCTTACCAACATCACGATTTAACACAATCCTCTATTCGCATTACATAAAATGCCAGTCATTTATTTATTTATTTAATTTGATTTAAATTTATTTCAATTTCATTTACAATAATTAATTAATAATTAATGATTGTTTTGTTACATTATTTTGAAATGAGTTTAGTCGGGATTTGGGTTTTTTCAAGTTACGACTACGTGATGTCTTCATCATCATGATAATCATGACATGTCTTAACTTTAATTGATTAAAATACATCAAAACAAAAATTATCAATGATTCAATATCACCCCAAGCCACCAGAAAACCACGACACTGGGCAACAACCAACCCGGTCGGGTAGTAGTGTCAGTGTGACGAAAAAAGAAAAAGGGAAACGAAATTCAATCTTCAGTATCTGCCCCAGTTTTAGTTATTTAAGTTATTGAAAGCATGCTAGACATGATTAATACAATTGCAACTTCATGGTTGGGAGATAAGTTACAAGAGTGATTTTGACCGATAGTGTCAAGATTAGATTTGTAACTAAAGTAACTTCTTAAGTGAAGTCAACAGTGATGTGATACACTCTTCACTCTCAACTCTGAGCTGACTTCTGACTGACTGTGTTTACTAACTATTAGTGGACCAGGGCAAAAGCCATGTTTTTACAAGCCATTTGTGTTTAGAATAAAAAACGCCATTTAGTATAGCTCCTGTAAAAAAAAAAAGGCACCCAACCAACCCAAAGTCACTAGTCCGTAGTGTGTCGTTTGGTCCACAAAGGAGTTTTAATGGTTTTAATATATTAATAATTTATGCACACAAGCAGCTCATTATCTTATTATCATGTTAAGTCTTAGAAAGGAGTTAAATTCTGGCTGTCATTATTTTACAGTGTTTTTTAAATTTGAAGTCATTTACTTTTTGTAGAAGAGTTTTAGAGACGATCTCATTATTGTCACCCAACTCAAGCTGTCTCCTTACATTTTTTTTTTTGTAGTAAACACTATTCAATCAAGCATGATCAATAATGATATTCCTTCTCAATCTTAGCTAGGGTTAGGAACAAAACATGATATAATTATATATCATCGTCATATCAACAACAAATTAAACATGTCACATTTCAATTGGGTTTTCATTTAGCACTGTTTTAGTTTGTGGACATGTTTGACAACATAAAAAATGTATTGCCAGTATTGGCATTGCTCATTGTGGTGATGATGGCAACCTGTTGTTGTTAGTTTCAAGAGACAATGAGTCGACTGTAGCACCAGCCAATGGTTGCTTATTCAAAACTCTTTCCTGGAACATTTCATGTTGGACACTGGCTGGCTTCTTGTTAGTTTTATTGACATGTCTGTTTTTTTAAAACTTTATTTCCCCTACAGTCTATATATTTTGTTTGAATTTAAAAAAACCCCCACACATGAATGTATTGTTTTGATGCACTTGCCACTCATGCATTGTCATTACCTAAAACAATGAGTAGCGTGTACTATTATTTTCGAAATTAATATGTTCATCTTCTTCTTCAACGTTTTCAGACATCGATTTGTATACTTTTAAAATAGTTAGTGGTCAACCGGGGTCCATGTACATCTCCGTATAGCTTGTCTTGGACTGATATGGGATTGGCCATGTATTTTCTCTCTGTTCCATATGTCGTTGGACATTCTTGAAATATGTGTGTCTCTGTCATCTTGCTGGTGCCACATGTACATATGTCAGATGAGCCTATTTTATACTTGTTAAACAGATGGTACCTCAGTCTATTGTGCCCTGTTCGTAGACGAAAAATGACAACCTGTTTCTCTACTTAGTTGGTGGTGGCATCGTCCTTTCATGCCCTGGGTGATCTCTCCAGCCATTTGTTTGTCTGCCATTTTTTTCCTTTCTTTTTCTTCCTCATATGTCATACTGTGTCTGTCTGTGGTAGCCTGCTTCCTGCTTTTGCCAATATGTCTGCAGTCTCATTGCCAGGTATTCCCGAGGGGAGATGGTATCCACTGTATTATCACTCTAGAGAAGATGTTGCATACTTGGTGTAGTGATGCTTGCAGTTCCTTCAAGTTGTTATCGTCTTCATTTTTAGAGCAGTAATTACTGACAGGGCATCAGTAAGAAATACCAGGTTTTCATTTACATGTTCCTCTGACACTATGGCTTCTGCTGCCGCTTTTGGGGCCTCTGCTCTGTAATTGCTGGAGAACCTTTCTGTCGCTAATTTTAGCTTCCTGAGTTTCATGTCACTGAGCACTATGATGGCTCCTCCTCCTCCATTTTCAGTTGCATTTGCTGCAGACCCATCTGTGTATACATGGGTCCACCTGCTGTTAGGAAAGTGTTCCTTTAGGTACTCGGTGTCCAGGAGTTTTCTTTCTTCACTTGTTTGTTGGTTTTTCCTACTATCCTGTGATGTTCCTCATTCAGCTCTGGGAATTTGGTATCTTTCCATATCTGTCTTGTGTTGGTGTATTTTAGTGGTTTCGGAACTTCAGCACATGATGGTTGTTTGCTCATCATCATCTTGGTTGTCGCTGCAAAGTTGGTTCGTTTTAGTCTGCCCTTCCTAGCCCATTCATTCTGTGGTACATTGGGTGATCTTCTAGTCTCTTGAACTTTTCTGCTTGTTTTAGTGTTCTGCTGTCTCTTACTATCCTCCATTGTTGTGGGTGGTCTTCCCATTTCTGTATTGGAGTAGATCTCATTCCCCTGTAATAATTCTCATAGCTTGGTTCTGAACACGGTTGATTTTATTGAAGTTGGATTGGGCTACAGTTGCCCATGCAGAGATTCCATAGTTCAGTGTCGGGCGAACATATCCCATATAAAGCTTCTTTAAAACACTGTTATCTGCCCCCAGGTTGTGCCAGCTAGTTTTTCATGATTGCCATCCTGGATTTTGCTCGGGTTTTTTTTTCAATCTGAGCATTCCATGTCATGCGCTGGTCGAATGTGATTCCAAGGTATGTGGGGGTTTTCTCTGGGAGCAATATATGGTTATTTAGTAGGAGCTTTGGACTTTGGGGCTTTGTTGATAGGGAGAAAATCGTATATGTCGTTTTCTTTTCATTGGCTTTGATCAGCCATGTATTGGACCATTGGTCTAGGGATGTGAGGGCCTGTTGTATTCTGCTTGTTGCAGCGTAGCGCTTCTCTGATGTCCACAGGGCCAGGTCATCCGCATACAGGGCGTGGTGGATCCTTCTGGGTATGTTCTCGGTTATATCATTGATGTATATGAGGAACAGTGTTGGCGACAGTACTCCACCCTGAAGAACTCCTTGTTCTAGTGTTGTTTTCCTGCTGGTGAACTCTTGCACTTTAGCAGTTCTTTTTCTAGATACTGTGATATCCATTTGTACATTCGTCCTGCTACTAGGTTTCTGCGCAACTTCACTTTGGCCAGCCTTCACACTTTATCAAAAGCCTTCTCCAGATCTACCCATACTGCTAGCGTTTGATTTCCCTCTTGAAAAGCATCCTCTATCTCCTGGGCGATGTATGTCACTTGATCTTCTGTAGATCTGTGTTTTCGGAAGCCTGCTTGTTGGGGGAGCAGCAAGCCCTTTTCTTCCAGATGCCACATTAGTCTGGTGTTGATCATGCGCTCTAGCAATTTTCCTACGCAGCTCAGTTGGCTAATTGGTCTATAACTGCTAGGGTCTGTGGGATCCTTCCGTCTTTTTTATCGGTATTAGTATAGCTTCCTTCCATTCTTTGGGTATAACGCCACTTTTCCAGCTACAGTTAAATATTTCTAGTAGCTTCTTTCGTTTCCCCATTTCTATTATCATTTCGTTAGTTATCCCATCATTGCCTGGTGATTTTCTTTTCTTTAGAGAGCGAAATGCTTTTTCTAATTCATGTATTGTGAATTTAGTTGTCATGTGCTCCTCCGGGGACCTTGAATGAGGTCGTGAGCCATTAGTTCTTCTTTTATGGTTTCCTCCCTTTCTTCAGGAACATCTATATGATTTACTTGTGTAAAGTGCTCACTAAGGATATTGGCAGCTTGTTTCCGCTTAGCTGTTCATCATTCTGTTTGATGGTGATTGTGTGCTTGTATTTATTTTCTTGGTTTAGTGCCCTGGCTAGTTTCCACAACTTATTTCCATCTCTGTCTAGGTTAAGGCTTTGTGTTTTTTCTATCCAGCTGTTTCTAGCATTTTCGTTTGGTGTTCGTTGTATCTTGCCGAGGTGGCTTTAAGTTTAATGTTTGCTTCTGTTGTTCTTTCTATTTCTGCAATGTCTCTTGCTTTCGTTAGTTCTACTTCTAGTTGTTCTAACTCGTCCGTCCAGAATGGGCTGTAGTTTGGTCTCGCACCTCGTGGGATGGACTCAGTGGCTGCTTTTTGGAGGGCTTTGTTGAAGTCTGCAACCCCAGCTTTTAGCATACTTCGTATGTTTAGGGTCCACAGTATAGGTCTGTCAGGAGTGCAAATTTTCCCCAGTCTGCTCGTTTGTAGTTCCATCTTGGTAGCAGCTTTGGTTGCTGTGGGAGTATGCAACATTTACGGCCAGCTTTACCGGTCTGTGATCACTTCCATGCAGTTGGTCCAGCACCATTCTGTCAATTTTGTGGTGGATGTCACCTGTGCTAAAGGCCAGGTCTGGTGATGAGGTGGTTTTCCAGGTTCTGGAGTAGTAACTAGGTTTATCCTCAGCATTGTTAAGTGTAGGTTGCTGTCTATCTCCCAGTCCTCCACCTCGTCACCTCTGTTGTTAGTATCCTGGTAGCCCCACCGATTGGAGTGACTATTAAAGTCTCCTACTACTATGCAGTTTGTTGGTATTATGTTCATGTTCTCCAGTACTAAGTCTTTGTTTGGAGGACAGTAGATGTTATAGATCCGGGTGCTCCCAATTGGGGTTGTTGCGTCTATTCCTACAATTTCTGACTGTCTACTAGCACATACTGTTATTTCTTGACATGCAATCTCATTTCGGGCGAGGATCAGGACTCCACCTTTGCGTCCTTCCCTGTCTAGTCGGAAGGTCTGATATCCTCTAATGGAGTTTAGGTGCGTCTCTTGTATGCATGCTATGTCTATCTGCTCCTGTTGTAGATATTTTGTTAATGGGACCTTCTTCTTTAGTACTCCCTCTGCATTCCACTGCATAATGTTGAATGTTCTATGATTTGCTTCACTAGTGTTTGTCCCTGCTAACTGTCCCCTGGCTCGACGGCGTGGATCGATCACTCCTGCCGCCTGTCGAGACTCCGGACCACTACTCTTTTTCGTATACCAGTCGATGTCGTCAGTAACGAATTGCGCTGCACATTGTGCACCCGTCTTCTGCGGCGTTTCTGTCAGGCTGCCCACCTTTAGCCTTAATTTATTAACCTACAAGGCAGCAGGTTGGACTCGCTCTTAGCCCATCGCCACGCGGTGCGCTACCTATCGATAACAGGTCACGCTATTCTCCGATACGCCCCGCGGCACGCTCAGGGCCACAATGTACGGTCAGGCGTTTGCTCTGACCATACGAACACGGACACTAATCAACACGTTTCATCCGCTTATAGTAGCCAGAAACCGCATAAATCACACTGCAATCACAAGAAATCGCGCACAGTTTATCCGTTAGGAATTTTCACCATATATGTTCATAAATATTACTTTTAACTTGATACTGATTAGCTTTTGAAGGTTGAATATATAACACTAACATATAAATATTATATACGTTCTGAAATGCAACGTCTTTCCTCTAATGCTTCACACATATTGCAGTACACTCTATTTCGGTAATTTTAAAGGTATCTATCTATGATGTAACATTACAACCTTTGACCTCTACCTGCAATGATTAATGCGAAAACAATTACATCATTTTCATTCAAGGACTCTTGATTAAATATTGTTTAATTATTGATTGAATCCCAAATTATATACAATAATAGTGTAAAATTATAGAAAATAATAGAAATAAGTAACTAACCATCATAGTATAAGATTAGTTTAGGGTAATTACCCGTTGCATCAATACATCTTATCTTCAGTAATTTACTTGCTAAACAGTTCACAAGTTTACTAAGGGGGATTATATATTACGAAATCACCTAATATGTATATAGTTGGCCTTGCCTAATTGATAAGAACATGGTTTGTCATGCAGGTGACCCATGTTCAATTCATGGGGAAAGGGCCCAAATTTTTTATAAGTCTTCTCTAGGCAGTCATGTTGTTTGATGTGTCCGCAATATTTAATTGTCCTTGATTTTATGTTCTTTAATAGCCAACTCTCTTTAATATCAAGCTGTTGCAGAACAGAAGCATTTGTTCTTTTCTCGAAAGGGGGAATAACTTCCCGGAATAGACAGACAATAGTAAATACTCCAAAAACCATGATTTTTCCGAAATTTTTGTCTGGCCCCACCAAGAAAAACTACCATGAGCCACCGATTGTCATGTTTAGCTACATTGGTGTCACATTTAATCATAGTCATAGCATCTCATGCAAGTGAATAATACAACTTGTACAGTGTTATCTGATATTGTGTACTTGAGGTCTGATAATCAAAATATGTCATGAGATTAGGACATGGCTTCCTATCTGAGTCTAATTGTTCTTGGCTTTTTTCTAGATGGAGAATAATGTGTCGCTTGTGTCACAGTTTGATGACTTGATGCGTAAGGCCAGCGTGCTTCAGTCTGGATGTGAGGCAGGTAGGTAAAAATGCTAGTCACCTTCAATACTGACCAGACACAATTTGAGATATTAAAAGTTTCTTATAGTTTGTATAAAATGTACCATCATGAAACTATAAGAATGAACCCCAAAAAAAACACATGCAATTTGGTGCTGGTTCAGAAGGCACATATATTGCAGCTTGAATGTCAACATATGGTTCAGAAGGCACATATATTACAGCTTGAATGTCAACATATTGCAACATATTCATGCTTAATTCATAAAACATGAACACCAAGTGGAGTTTATCAAATGTCTATACTGAAATGCAAATGATGAAGAATATAAACGTCACATTGAGCAGCCTAAACAGATCTACTAGCACCGACAAACAGTCGCAACTACCAACTTGATACATATTGCTTGTGCTGCTTTATCATAGATGAGCAACAGTTTAATGATCCACCAAATTAACCTCTTTAGGATTACAGTCCATCAAATTAACCACTTTAGGATTATGGTCTACCAAATTAACCACTTTAGGATTACGGTCTACCAAATTAACCACTTTAGGATTACGGTCTACCAAATTAACCACTTTGGGATTACGGTCTACCAAATTAACCACTTCATGATTATAGTCCACAAAATTAACCATTTTGTGATTACAGTCCACCAAATTAACCTACCTTTAGTTTAGTGTATTAGTTTTAAAAAAAATGGTATGTAATACATATAATAAATGCACAAATAACTTTGACTAATGTGTACTATGAATTTGATGTCTGCTAAATAGATATAAAAAATTGCTGAACACATCAACTATCAAATTGAAAAGCATGTTTTGATTGAAAATGTTTGATTTCTCACACTAATGTTTCTACATATAAAGATACCATTGTATTTTTTGAGAAATATTTTGATGAATCGTATCTAATTTTGGAGATTAATAATAACTTATAATGAGCCAAATTGGTTAAATTCTATGCTACTCTGATCAGAGAAAAAAGTTCTGTTTGAGTGAAGATATTACTTATGTAGATGTTGCTGACATGTTTAAACAGATACACCCGCCTTCCTTGGAATTACCCTTGACCTCAGACTTACCTGGAGGCCAAACATATAAAAGATTTAAAGAAAAGCCATACAAAGATTTGCTGTGATGAAGAAACTAGCTGGCACATCCTGGGGTGCAAACTCAAAAATATTAAAGCAGATCTACACTGGAGCAGTCAGGCCCATCATGGAATATGACTCCAGCTCTTAGACAACAGCGTGCACATCATGGGCCTAAGAATAACTCTGGGAGCAATAAAAAGCAGTCCTATCATAGAAATGGAAAAAACTTCAGACATTGAGCCTCTAGAACTCCGCAGAAAAAGTCCCAACCATCTGGCTAGAAAATTCCACATGCAACATTCAGACATCCCAGAAACTGACCCAGAAATGTGGGAAGCCATAACACAAGAGCTATGGACATGCTACCAAAATATGGCCCAAATATACCTAGAAGTTCCGGGAATAATCTCCCAAAAAATACAGAGCAAAGATCCAGGGCACTCTTAATGCTACAAGAGCAATATCCTACCAGCACATGGACATGCGTGTTCACAACAGATGACTCAGCTACAGATGCTATCAGAAAAGGAGACAGCGGAATCTACATCACACACCCTCAAGGAAACACAGAAACACACTCCGGCAGCAGGAGAAAAATGCACCAAGAGAAACATGCACCAACTTTAGAGCAGAGGCAACAGTCCTCCTTGCACCTGTACAGATTCTCAATGACCAGCAGATGCCAGCAAAACTTTTTGCAGTCTTTAGCGACTCAAGATCCGTTCTCCAGGCCATCTCATGTTCCAAACATACAAGCTCATTCAGGATATACAGCAAAAAATCAAGCTTGCTGTCCAAAAAATCTGAACGAAGTCTTACAGTGGATACCAGCACACTGTGGCATACCAGGAAACGAAAAGACTGACAAACTCGCAAGGGTTGAAGGGAGCCTAACACAACACCACCCAACACTAAGCTTTACAGAAGCAAAGACTCCTGAAACAATCAAGAAAAATGATGTGGAGAAAGACAAACGGAGGATACAACCCAGAGCATGACAGTATAAATACACTAAACAGAAAAGCACAGACCAACAGTCTTCAGACTTAGAAAGTGACACTGCAGTCTCAGAGCACACCTCCATAGAATGTGTCTCAGGGACTCTGCTGCCTGTACCTGTGGAGCACCAAAGCAGTCCTAAGAGCACATCCTACAAGACTGCCCCATCCTGAGCAGTGTGAGAATGAAAATTTGGCCAACAGAAACAACCCTACAAAACAAATTATGGGGGATCAGTGAAGACCTCAAGCGCACCGCCCTGTTTATGACACATACCGGAGCAGTCACATAGCAGAAGTTGATCGCAGAAGAAGAAGAAGCTGACATGTTTAAGGGGGATTCTGGTCTGGAAATTTTTTTCGTTGTTTCATATTAATGTAGAATTTGTATTACAATTTTGAGATATTATGACTTAAAAGAGTAGAACACAAAGAGTAAAAAATAAAAAGTATCAACGCGTTGCCATGGAAACAATAAAAAAAATGGCAGCCAAACACAACATTTTTAATCCCTAAGGCTCTGAAAGTAATAAATATAAGTGAATTCTGCTTTCACTTTAAGGTGATCAATTGTAATATTTTTTTTTTTTTTTTTTTTTTTTTTTTTTCTTCCTTTTCCGTCTGCTTTCAACTCAGACGAAGTTTCATCTCTGAAACTGATTTTTGCGTGAAAATCTGTTTTCCAATTTCTTACAATGGCAGCAGCGTGCACATTGTAAATTACTTACACTGGCAGCCGTGTGCTCAATGTACTCGTAATTAGTATTCCTCGCCATACAGGCAGATTTTTTCCGACTTCAGAGGTACTCATGTTATCGTCCTGAGTAAGACCAGGGGACTCGAACAAATGCCGGACAGTGGGTTCGAACCCGAGCTATGAGGCGTCTCACAGCTAGCAGGCCGAGCTACTATCAACTACTCTAGGCAGTCCCCCATTGTAATATCTAAAAAGATACACATGAATTTTTTAGGATATATTAAATATTACATTTTTATATTTTTGGGTAAACACCCCCCCGCTTTTTGGGCTGAATTTTGAGGAATTTTGACCCACAAATTTATAAAAAATTAAATATTTAATATATCCTAAAAATCATGTGTAATATTTTAGATATTACAATTGCGCACCTCCTTAAAGTGAAAACAGAATTCATTTACATTCATTAGATTCAGAGCCTTAGGGGTTTGAAATTTTTTTTTTTTTGGTGGTCATTTTGTATTGTTTTCATGGCAACGCTTTTGACATTTTGTTTTTACTAATTATTTTCTACTATTCTAAGTCATAATCTTTCAAAATGGTTATACAAATTTTACATTAATATGAAAACAACGAAAATAGCTTCTTGATCCCCTAGACTACCGAATCCCCCCTTAAGAGAAAGAAACAAGAAAACCAATATTCTGTTTAAGCAAAGCTGCTAATGAAGATGTTTACTGGCATATTTATGATGTTAAATATGGTGTATATTCTTTTCCATCAGAATTTGTGGCATTTGCAATGAACCAGGATGAAGCTCGTAAGAAGTGGTTGAATGCTGAACAAAAGAATGAGAGTCTTGAGGACAAAGTTAAGCGACTTGAATCACAATCTTCATCCTTGGATACACAGTTAAAACATGCCAGGTAATGCAGTCTCACTATCAGTAGATGTCCGCAAACTGTTACAGACAGTACATGTTTAAAGTTTGCTCGTGATCTGATAGTTCAATTTTTGTTTGTTATAATGCATAAATATATCTCTCTTGCGATCACCGCTTAGACTGATGCTAGTGAGTTCCGAAGAATTTGGGCGTGTTCAGGAAATTAGGGATCGGTGGCTCCTTAAATAGGAGGTAGCTCCTGCTTCCAGTACCTACATTTCAGTTTGAGCATGCCTCCGACTACATGATCATTTTATCTCCAAAAGTGTGTTTCTATTCTGTCATAACTATGTATGAAAATATTTTATGCAAATTATAGTCACATTTATATTTGCATCTTCTTTGCTATATTGTCTATATAAATAAATAGCATGACACTGGACAACTACCTGGTAACTGTGTGATGACAAAAGAAGAAGATAGAGAAGTTACACAAGTTAATGTGTTGTGTTGGCTTGCTAACATTTTCTGAATAAATCTTTCAATTGTTTATATTTGGACATTAGAATGCAGGCTGAGTATGAGCTACAGAGGAGGAAAGCTGCTGAGCGAGAAAAAGATGACATGGTATGTTGTTGAGATTAAGTTTGTCTATACATTAACTGGACCACCCGAGTGGTTACCGGGCCCAAATTTGGGGTGTAAAGAATAGAACCATTGCTATCTGCCATGCATGTCGTAAGAGCGACTAAGGAGGTTTGGCTGAAATCGGATGCACATGTCCTAAACATGTAGAAGTCTATGGGTTTAGGGGCCTATCAAACCAATGTGCAACGTATACACGTTCTGGCAAAGATCAAACATATCACAAAGAGTGATTAAAATTGGTCGTAAAGAATGAACGCAAAGAAGAAGAAGAAGATTAACTGGACATCAATAAATAATATTAATAAACCTTTCAGTTTTGCTTTAGAGCACCAACCTTGAACATACATTCACCATTTGTTTCTTTCTGTGTCTCCCCAATATGTTTCTAGCTTCCCTTTTTCCTGAGTTTTTGGTCTTCTGCTATCTCTCTCCATATGGGTTCCAGAACAAGACCCACCTTGTTATATACTTTTTGCTGGTCTTCTGCTATCTCTCTCCATATGGGTTCCAGAACAAGACCCACCTTGTTACAGTAGAACCCACTTATCTCGACCTCGGTTAACTCGCCAACCCTATTAAGTCGACACTTTTGAAGTGGAACCGCCAAATTCTCTCTTTGTCTTAGCATTTTCTCATCGGATATCTCGATTCTTTTATGTGCAGAACCCTAATATCTCGAGCACAAAAGAGGGGCAAATTTGCCACTTAACGTTGGTTATCTCGATCCCCATGACCATGGGTGTTAACTTATGCTACAGTAATATATACAGTCCAATATTGGCAGGTGTTGACTCATGTAAGTTTCTTTCGATGGAATGGAGATCCCATTTTGCAAGAACACGGTATTTTGATTTTTAATTTACCGTACTTGGTTCACTGCGCATGTGCTGAGTTCACTTGAGTTCCTTGTCTGAAGGATAATATGCTGTAGCTATTCTGTTTATTTTTTCCATTCTAAAAATGTCTGGAGGTGTTAAGAGAAAACTGGAGAATCAGTCAATAGAGAAAAAATATGAAATCATACTGCAGCTAGAAAAAGGAACAAAACGGGCAGACCTCAGTCGTCAGCATGGCATTCCAGCAAACACCATTTCGGGATGGAAAAAGAAGGCAGACGTGATAAAGCAAATGTACGAGAAGTCTGTCTTTGATCCAGCAATAAAAAAACTTAGAGTGGCTGAGCACAAAGATGTCGACGATGCAGTGTTTCAATGGTTCACAAATACGCGAGCAACAAACCTTCCCATCAATGGTCCCTTGCTGATGGAGAAGGCGGACATCCTTGCTGCAAAGCTAGGACACCCTGACTTTAAAGCAAGTCAGTGGTGGCTGGATCGTTTCAAAAAGAGGCACAACATTGTCTTCAAAGCAATTTGTGGAGAGAGCGCTCGTTCAACAGGAACAAGTGGATTCATGGCTGAAGACTCAAATGCGCACAATTTTGGATACCTATGAGACTCGAACATTTTAATGCTGATGAAACTGGGGTGTTTTGGAAATGCCTTCCAGACAAGACTATGGCGTTTCGTGGGGAGGCTTGTCACGGCGGAAAAAAGTCGATGGACCGACTTACAGTGCTAGTTGCTGCTAACATGGATGGAAGCCAAAACTCCCGCTCTACGTTATAGGAAAGTCCAAGAATCCCAGATGCTTTAAGCAGACCAAAGTTCTCCAATGTGATTACGATGGCCAGCCAAGCGCCTGGATCACAGGAGATCTGTTCAGTGCTTGGGTGAAAAAGTGGGACAGGAAGTTCCAAGCAGAGAAAAGGAAGGTGGCACTGATTGTGGACAACTGTAGAGCTCATCCGGATGTTCCTGGTCTCAAGGCCATTAAGATCTTTTACCTCCCACCTAACACGAGTAAGCTCCAACCAATGGACCAGGGGATAATCCAAGTGCTTAAGGTGTACTACAGGAAAATGTTGATGCGCCAATGCCTACTCCATGATGAAAAGAAGGCACAGTACACCCCTTCCCTTCTAGATGCAATGAACTTCCTGAGATCAGCCTGGAATGACGTGAAGAAAGAAACAATCTCAAACTGCTGGATGCACTGCGTCATTCAGGATATTTCCGATGATGAGTTTCAGGCACAGTTCCGTGCAGCCGCAGAAGAACTCGTGGAAGTGGCAGAAAAATCAAGCCTTACAGATGCTATCTTGGAAGAGGAGGCACAGGAGTTAGCCATCACTGTCCAGGAATTCCGAGATTACATAGAAATCGACAAAGACGTCGTTACTGGTGGCGTGATCACCGATGAAGACATTGTATCAAGTGTGCAGTCAGCACTGGCAAGCACATCTGCATGCGTCAATGATAAAGAAGATGAAGAAGATGCGGACAAAGATTTGGAACCAATTCCTCAGCTGGTGAGGTGGTAGAAATGCTACAGAAAATTCGACGATATGGTTCTTTTGTAGGAGATGAAACTGTTTTAGACAGCATAAATAATATTGAAGCATTTGTTTTCAAGCAGACTGTTAAAGGCAAAAAGCAACAAAGCATTTTAGACTTTGTAAAGAAACCATAGTAACCGCATGTACGATACTTTTCAGAGCTGTGTCAGTTTGTATAAATAAAGGTTTGTATCGAGAATCGACGGTGGTTTTATTTTATATTGGTAAATTTCTGCTGTTAGTTGGTGCACATATGCCTTTTGTTGTTAGCAAACATGTATGTACATTTTATAGCATGCCGATCGCTTCATCAAACAAATAACACGTGCATGTACATTCTCATTTATTAACGCACATCATGTACATAAAGAAATTTCAAGCACATGTTAATATTTTGCCGTCATATTGGTTTTCGTTTATCTCGATCATCGGTTATCCCGGCGCTTTTGGCAAACCCCTAGGCCGCGACATAACCGGTTCTACTGTATATACTTTTTGCTGGTCTTCTGCTATCTCTCCATAAGGGTTCCAGAACAAGACCCACCTTGTTATATACTATTTGCTGGTCTTCTGCTATCTCTCTCCATAAGGGTTCCAGAACAAGACCCACCTTGTTATATACTATTTGCTGGTCTTCTGCTATCTCTCTCCATAAGGGTTCCAGAACAAGACCCATCTTGTTATATACTATTTGCTGGTCTTCTGCTATCTCTCTCTATAAGGGTTCCAGAACAAGACCCACCTTGTTATATACTATTTGCTGGTCTTCTGCTATCTCTCTCTATAAGGGTTCCAGAACAAGATCCATCTTGTTATATACTATTTGCTGGTCTTCTGCTATCTCTCTCCATAAGGGTTCCAGAACAAGACCCACCTTGTTATATACTATTTGCTGGTCTTCTGCTATCTCTCTCCATAAGGGTTCCATAAGACCTACCTTGTTATATACTATTTGCTGGTCTTCTGCTATCTCTCTCCATATGGGTTCCATAAGACCCACCTTGTTATATACTATTTGCTGGTCTTCTGCTATCTCTCTCTATAAGGGTTCCAGAACAAGATCCACCTTGTTATATACTATTTGCTGGTCTTCTGCTATCTCTCTCCATATGGGTTCCATAAGACCTACCTTGTTATATACTATTTGCTGGTCTTCTATCTCTCTCTATAAGGGTTCCATAAGACCTACCTTGTTATATACTATTTGCTGGTCTTCTGCTATCTCTCTCTATAAGGGTTCCTGAACAAGACCCACCTTGTTATATACTATTTGCTGGTCTTCTGCTATCTCTCTCCATAAGGGTTCCATAAGACCTACCTTGTTATATACTATTTGCTGGTCTTCTGCTATCTCTCTCTATAAGGGTTCCAGAACAAGACCCACCTTGTTATATACTATTTGCTGGTCTTCTGCTATCTCTCTCCATAAGGGTTCTATAAGACCTACCTTGTTATATACTATTTGCTGGTCTTCTGCTATCTCTCTCTATAAGGGTTCCAGAACAAAACCCACCTTGTTATATACTATTTGCTGGTCTTCTGCTATCTCTCTCCATATGGGTTCCAGAACAAGACCCACCTTGTTATATACTATTTGCTGGTCTTCTATCTCTCTCTATAAGGGTTCCAGAACAAGACCCACCTTGTTATATACTATTTGCTGGTCTTCTTAATGTATTTCTTATTTAACACCAACATCTTTTCTTAAGTACTCATTTTACTGATACTTGTTTGGTTATTTTCATGAGTGTCTCATTACTAACCGTGTCTTACTATTTCCACCTTTCTAGTTTGTACAAGCACATTTTTTCTTTGATTGTTCTCATGTTAACTCTTTCCACGATGAGTTATTTCCTAATTTTTAAACAAGTCAATTCAAAGGAGGTAAAAAAAAAAAAGCAACTACTCGTTAATAAATATATATATATATATTATATACTAAATTGAAGAAAACTGGACAACTAATAGAATAACAAGGTTAAAAAGTAGTAGAAGTAAAACTAGAAAGACTTCCTATAAGGGAAACAACTCTATGGTGCAGTGTGCGGCTAATGTTGTTCAACGGACTTCTGCTGTGGTACAGAGTGCGGCGAAAAGCGTGGAAAGCGTTCAATATATGATTGATATATCTATCAACTTGATATATAAACATTTAATATTCGGTGTGCCCTTTCTATCTGAAACTAGAGTAGACCTGCGGAAGTGGTGACACTAAGCATAGAAGCAATTGCTATTAAATTATATGGGAAGAATTCAAGTCATAAGTTTCTGCAGTCATTGCAGAACTGTCAATTATAGCGCAATCTGACCAAGTGCTTCACATTCAACTCCTGGATAACTTCACCTTTGGGATGTTATTACTTTAGATTTGCGTCTTCTTGCAATTTCATTTGCCAGTTGTTGGTCACATGGTGTCAAAACTACTTTGGTCAACTTCTACAAACTCATCCTGCTTAGCCAATATTACTCTTGACATAAGTCTTGTTGTTGTTGTTGAATTTAAGTCTTAGTAATACACAGTGTGAAACCACATGTTTATTGGCTTATCTTGAGAGATACATTTCCTGGTATAGCTACCATTAATAATTCTTAACTTCAGATTGGATGTATTTATTATAGTAGCACAAATATATTTTCTATTTCCAAGTGTGTAGAAATAAAGACTGTATACAATAAACATAACATTTCATAATGTGTTTGTACTTACAACATAATGACTTCACTTATGTAGATGTTGCTGACATGTTTAAACAGATACACCCGCCTTCCTTGGAATTACCCTCGACCTCAGACTTACCTGGAGGCCAAACATATAAAAGATTTAAAGAAAAGCCATACAAAGACTTGCTGTGATGAAGAAACTAGCTGGCACATCCTGGGGTGCAAACTCAAAAATATTAAAGCAGATCTACACTGGAGCAGTCAGGCCCATCATGGAATATGACTCCAGCTCTTGGACAACAGCGTGCACATCATGGGCCTAAGAATAACTCTGGGAGCAATAAAAAGCAGTCCTATCATAGAAATGGAAAAAACTTCAGACATTGAGCCTCTAGAACTGCTTCACATATGAAATAATGTCTAATAACAACTATGGATCTTTAAATAAAAAAAAAAATGTGTATTAGCAAATAGTAACATACAGGAAAACTGAAAGACATCAAACACAGTTTAATTGAAGAATATATCCAGTTGTAAATAATTCAGAAATGTTTCTGATCACAATTAAAACAACGATGTCTATTTGAAATGTTAGATCACATGAGGAAAAGACAAGTTCAATATGAAAGTATGTATTATGAACCATGACATAGTTGGCTTGAGACTCAGCAGTATATGTGTCTGTTATCATTTGTCCACTAATATGGGATTATTTTCCAATCAAAAGGCCCTTTCCTCTGCCCATACCTTATCTTTAACACTAGGAGAACCAGCTTGTGGCAACCATTCTTTAGATTTATCAGAATCAGTTTGGTCACTAAACACGCACAAACTTCAGATTGCTCAATGTTCAAAAATTATCATTGACAATTGTCTACAACACTTTCATCACCATCATACAAATGTTGCACTTTCAGTTTCAGCTGATTAAAATGACTGATTTCATCTCCAGTATAAGATAACTGACCATAATGTCATACTTTGTACACACATCAATTCATTGACGCAATAGACTTTCCATTTGATCTAGTCCTAGAAGCCAACTGAAAGAGGCTAGCAGAACTAATAGCATGTCTAGAAGCTTTACAGATTCTCTTTCTCTTGAATGGTGGACACATTCATGGTCATCACATGGCATGTCTTTATTTCACTATCCATAACCTAAATGCTTGATTAAATGAATGCACACAATAAATTGAGATGAAACAGTTCAATTTGATGACATGTGCTGATGCTGTAAAACAGTTCAATTTGATGACATGTGCTGATGCTGTGTGTAGTTTTGGATATGCACTGTGAAAACTACCAACTGAATGCTATTCTTGTTTTTCAGCTTTATTCATAAAAGCTAACAAATCGACTTTTTTCTTATTATTCTAAGTATTTATCTAAGTATTAATGTAAGTCTTTGTAAAAGCGAGGAACACCTATACTAATATACTAAACATTAACTTAATATAGCTTGTTGTTAATACAAGTGGGAGTGCTGTTGGTGCAGCCAGTTGATACACACATCAGTGTATTCTTTGAATATTGAATTCCTCTCTGTTTAGTTTAGTCCTCGGATCACCATCACTGCACGTCGAACAAATTAGTCCATAAGTGCTCCGATCTCTCCTCAGTATGTCCATCAGCGTGTGGCGACTAACGACACCGGTTCTTTGTTGGTTTACAATTCTCCTTAGTCTGCCAGCATAGCGTTGTTGTCGAGCTACACCACATCACACAAATTCCTCTCTGTGTGGAGTGTTATTCAGTTTAATAATTGAACTTCCAAGTTGCATAACTGATGTATTCAAATTGTTTCAAACAGGATCGACAAATTGGTGTGATTCGAGAATTACTTAATGACAAGAATAGCAAGAGTGTTCTTCATGAAAATGATAGAGATCGCTTGCAGCTATTCTAACATCCAGCGTCAGAGCTCCCATGTGGATGTAAGCAACCCAAGGTTGGTGGTTGTGTCTTGTGTTTATGAAATGTGCTTATTTTAAAAGAATATTGGCTGGTAAGCTTATTTGTGTGGGAGAGGGTTTATACTGACTGCCCACTCAAAAATCCCCAAAACCCCGACTTCGTTCACAACTCAGGTATCCTAAAATCCCCCATGACTCCTGATGAGCTGTCATGTATCGAGTTTCATGTTTTCTAAACAATCAAAGGGATCTACAACTAAAATATAATATTCAGGATTTTTCCCCTTACCACAAGGAACAGTAATTACTGTTACATCCCTTAAAGAGGTTGATGTTACAGGTGAGGCAGTCATTACTGTTTTCCCACACACCTTCCTGACGCAGTCCTCATCTTCATTTCAAAACACTAACTGCAGGTTTGATTTCTGCTAAACATCACAGTCGGTTGATGGTTAACCTGAATGAAGTTTGCCAGTTCTGTAGTTGCTGGGGGTTGTCTTGCTCTTTCCCTTTAAATCCTGTTTGATTATCTAGGTATGACGGCTCTCATAAAATCAAGACTAAAGTTCAACCATGTACACATCCATATTGTCCTTGTGGAATGAATTTGGATTGTTCGTTGAGGTACAAATATTTGCTGATACTTTCAAACCTATTTCTTGACATTTACATTTGACATAGCAGGCACACTCAACAGTTTATCGGTAAACCAAAACATTCTGTAGTAAGGAAACCGGTGAGTTCCACACATTTAGTATACATAAAGAAAGATCTTGATGTAAACAGGAGAAACAGGCGTCCATGAAGGATCTGGTTTTTCTAGAATTTTCATACGATAAATGCATTGGTTAGCTCTGCCCTGTTCTAAAAAAATGCAGGACATAAAAATTGTGAGAGGAGTAATGATGGTAATCACAAATAGAGAATATTCTGGATCTAGTTCAATGTCATTTGCAGAGCCTGCTTCCTCATTAAGTTGTTCAATATTTGATGCTGCTCATCTTTTGTGACTATTACCATTACAACCTGGTTGGAGGGAGGGAAGTGGCATTGTTCCCATCCATCGATAATCATAACTCATCGTAACTACTAGTTGGGTAAGTACAAGAACTAGTTACACATATTTCCTTATGCAAATCTTGAATTAAATGTTCATCTATATCTGATTCTTCCTTGATCTTGACAAAAAAAAATTATTCATCATCTGAATCAAAATTAGTTCTATATCACCAGTTTTTGTAGAAAATTTGCAGAAAAGGCTGTGCTAGAAAATTTCTAGCAACTACACTACACACGTTGGGAACTTACATTTTACAGTTAAAAAATTACTCTACATGTTCTCTCTTGATAAGATTCTTGTATAATTTTGTATAGATTTCTTCTCAGATACTCCGTAATATGTCAATATTGTCTATACCAGTGTGCATTTGAACTGTAAGATGCCTTATTTAAAGTGCCCATTACAGATCACACTCATTGATATATATATATATATTGTTTTATTGTTTCCTTCATGCCCTACAGACTAAACACTATCATGGAGCACTCAGCCTCTTTTCTATCAGATGTAAGTTATGATAAAACTGAGGAAGATCCTCTTAGTTACACACATTTGAGAAATGGAAGAAAATACAAGCGTCCCTCAGCACCACCTGAAGAGGAAATGGACAACACACCACCCAAACGTCAACGTGATGAAAGTGTAAGTATGTCACTGTGTTGATTATACTATCAGTACTTGAACAGATATGCAATGTTGAGTACAGGTTTGAGAAATATTTCACTAGCTGGGTGTTGTGAAACAGGGAGAGTATATGCTGATGAACTGACAACGTTGATTTTAAACTGTTTACTAAACTTAAACTCATCAACAATTCAATTTGTCATAGACTAGCATGTTTGTGTCTTTAGAATTTCTACAGGCCAGCTGTTCAAGAATTGTTCATCAAACCATAACCAGATGTAGCATGTACCTGCCACAAGACTAATATAAACTATGAACAGATTAGAACAAGCATTGTCATTTTGTTCTTAGCTTTAGAACATGATAGAATCTGCACCCACATGAAGTCACAAATTCAAGATCACAATTCCCGCCATTTGGACATTAACCCGTCTGCAGAGCACACATTTCAAGACATGTCTCAGATATGATATACTGAGACTAGCTCAATGCTCAGTCAAAAAGCACTGACAAGAAATGACATAAATGTCTGTATGGACTACAGAATTGAGTTTATGCAAGAGAAATTGACAGATTTTGGCAGAAATAAGGAAGTGCTTGTTCTACATGACATATTGACCTAACCACACACAGAGTGGTTAACTTTGTTGTTAAGAACTATAGTGCGTTTCAAAACGTTCGGTCAACGATTGACCTCAAATATCTCCATATTAATTGCATGGATGAACGTGATTTTTTGCATGTGGTGTATTTCCAATGTCCCAACGATTTTCTAAAATTCAATGTTGCAGGTAGTGTACTTTTCTTGCAACGGTGAATTCCTTTGATCTTTTCAAACCTAGTAATTATTTGGTACTGAAGAAAATAATTTACCGTAAATTTTAAAAATCACATATTTTCGGCATAGGCGTATATACAATTCAAATTTTGGAGGGTGAGATAACTCATATTATATAAATCATATAAAGTGTTTACTCACTTATTCTGAGTCCGATGAGTCTAATATATTGATGACTATTCTTGGCTGCACGAACGCCAGTCCATCTTTGTCCCAGTAGTCATTTTCCCCCTTTAAGACATGGTCTTCGCATTTACACCAATAATCTCTGTCTATCTTCGACAGGGCGGCATATGTTAGTTCTTTCATATTGCTTAGCTTGAAAGTTTTATTTTTAGCTGCTACCAGTCCTTTAACTTTGGCCCAAATGAGTTCAATTGGGTTTAAGTGTGAATGATAAGGTGGTAGTCTCAAACACACATGACCATGCTGTTGAATCAACTTGTCTGTTTGGAATATCCTGGTCTTCTGTGATGTTTTAACAATAGATAGTAATTCAGGCTTCAAAAACGCCTCGTTAAATGGGATGTTCTCCTTTCTGAGCCAAAGTTTTATAGCATCTTTGTACTCGAAGATGTCGGGATTTTGTCTTCTTCTGACACAGTGTTGTGGTATGATGCGTTGTCCATTATCACACAGGATGGTCTGTCTAGGTACGGAAGAAGAGTATGTTCAATCCAATCTCTAAATATGTTACCGTTCATCTCGGTATGATAGTCCCTGTTGTTCGTATAATTGGAAGTGAAAATAAGTTCAGCATCTTTAACCAGCCCATTTTGTCTGCTGCCTGCATGTGCCATTATCAGACGTTGTCCTTTTCCACTAGGTACATATCGTTTAATTGTTCCATCGAATAACTGCCACTTCTTTTCATTAGTGTGGTGAGCATTGATCTAGGTTTCATCCACATACACAATATCGTAACCTTGATTACGCATTTCCTGTACTTCACGTAAATATTTACTTCTCAGATGTACTAAATGTGGCTTCTGAGATGACATTTCTCCCATTAGCGTTCTTCCTAAAAGTAAAGCCGATGCTTCTAACAGTTCTCCATAACGTTGATTTCGATACATCAATGTCATTGTGTATTCTTAACCTAATCTTCAGCTTTCTTAGTGTCACAGTTTCTTTGGAATCGAACATTCTGCAAATTTCTCTTCTAATCACATCCCTGTCAAAATTGTCTAATACTTTCTTTCTGCCTTGAATCAATGTATTAACTGTACTAACAGCTCCATTAACATTGAGTAATTTATGTAATCTTTTACTTAAGCCCAAAGCATGCATAGTTCTCTGTTCAGGATTTGATATACTTCGATACAGTTTTCCACGATTAGATTCTCTGATAAAATATTTATACATTTTCACAGCCACTGTATGCAGTGTAAGAAACTTGATTTTCATACCCATTGTATAACAAATCTAGAATACTAAACGTTTTGTAATACACCTATGCTCTGAAAACACAAACGGTAAATTGTAACTAAACACACCGGAAGGATCATTATACATTTTTTAAAGTGCGATAAAGCGATTAAAATCGGGAAAACCATGTGAAAAATGTTCAAGTCGTGGAACTTGCAACATCTCACAAATATGAAGGGATAATACTTCTCATTATATGGTTGGCCAAGGAGATGGTCACTTTTATATACTTTACATAAAGAAAATTTTAAACCATACGTTTGTTATTGAGTTTAAAAATATCAACCTCGGGACATTACGATCATTAGATCATATGCAAAGTTGCAACAATTACGGTCAAGCGGTTGCAGAGATATTAAATTTTCCCTGCGGAAAATCATTTTGAAACGCACTATAACACAAACAAATAACATTTGCAGGTGTTGACCACCAATTTGTTTTCTGTTAACTTGGGTTCATATAATTTGCCAGTACTAAAAAATGAATAATTTTTGTCATATTAAAAGAACCATACATTGAAAAGTCTGTTCTGTTTTTGTTAAAGACAGAATATGAAAATATCCAAAGTATGATACATTGATGTTTTGACCAAAAGTACTTTAGCAAACAATAAATACAAGAACATATGTTAAGCATCAGAAAGATTTGTCACCTTAGGATGAAAATTGTTCATATGCATGACTTTTTTAATAGTAACCTCTCTAAGACTATCAACAAATATAATCTTATTGTTGTCAGTGTTGATTAGTTGCAATTCATTCACTTTATTGTATACAATTTTGTTCATGACAGGGATTGAATACCTCAGTAGTGACAGCCACCATTACTATTGATGCTACTGGTAAACCTAGTGCAACTGTGGAAACAAATATTCCTAAACTAAATAAAAGTTTCAGTGAACCTTCACTGGATAAGAGGAAATCTCATGAAGGTTAGTTTGACAAGTTCTTTGAATGTTGTGATCATTTGACAAGTTCTGTGAATGTTGTTGTGATCATTTGACAAGTTCTTTGAATGTTGTGATCATTTGACAAGTTCCTTGAATGTTGTTGTGATCATTTGACAAGTTCTTTGAATGTTGTTATTGTGATCATTTGACAAGTTCTGTGAATGTTGTTGTTGTGATCATTTGACAAGTTCTTTGAATGTTGTTATTGTGATCATTTGACAAGTTCTGTGAATGTTGTTGTTGTGATCATTTGACAAGTTCTTTGAATGTTGTGATCATTTGACAAGTTCCTTGAATGTTGTTGTTGTGATCATTTGACAAGTTCTTTGAATGTTGTTACTGTGATCATTTGACAAGTTCTGTGAATGTTGTTATTGTGATCATTTGACAAGTTCTTTGAATGATGTTGTGATCATTTGACAAGTTCTGTGAATGTTGTTGTGATCATTTAAGTTCTTTGAATGTTGTTGTTGTTGTGATCATTTGACAAGTTCTTTGAATGTTGTTGTGATCATTTGACAAGTTCTGTGAATGTTGTTGTGATCATTTGACAAGTTCTGTGAATGTTGTTGTTGTGATCATTTGACAAGTTCTTTGAATGTTGTTGTGATCATTTGAGCAGAACTTTGCCATTTTTTCAGTTGAGGTCATACCGTATGGGTGTCATCATGAGATTTATATAGATTGAAATGACATCTCTGAGCTGATCAAGCTGACTAAATATAGATCTTCTTCTAACGCCCCATATCGACCACTCTGTGATTTGTATATGATATGGAGCTTTCGAAAAAGAATATTATTGGCATGTGTTGTTAGTTATATTATAAACATGTGTTGTTATATTTGTATTATTGACAGATGTTGCTTTAGTTGTATTATTGACAGATGTTATATTTATATTATAAACATTTGTTGTTATACAGTAAACCTCGTTAACACGAACTCGAAGGGACCAAAATCACGAGTTCGTGTTAAAAAATTTGTGTAATCGGGGACTCAAATTTTGGCATTGCAATGCAGCACAGTATTAACCATATACAATACAGATGCCATCATATAAACACTACTACAGTAATTAACTTTTAAAGAAGTACTCACGTATTATTTTCTGCAGAAAATTCCTGTATATTGCGCTGTCGCAGATGGGGGCGAAAGTGCATAGTAACTTCCCGGCCAACTGCGTGTATAGCTTCCGTAAACCTAGCGGTCATTTCAGTTGTTGTAGCAAACCGTTCTAAAGTGTCCAAGGCCGTTAACACTTCCTGGCGGGTGGGCGGTATACTATTGTCTTCATCACTTTCTTCTGATGATATTTCTTGCACCTCACACACAACTGATTGTACATGTACATCAGATTCCTCTGGAGAACACACGGCAACATCGTCATCTGCACTAATGAATTCCTCAAAACTAACTCCAGGGTTTGCAACGTCTTGAAGAATATCCCATTCGTCATGAGAGGTGGTGTCGATGTCACCATCTAACTCTTCGATAGGATTAGTGTTGCTATGTCTCCAGGCTCTGCTAAAGCAGTTCTGCAAGTGTTTTGATGGCACAGATTCCCAGGAGACAGCGATAGCTTTATTGCATCGAGCACACTCCAACTTGGGGTTATCGTGTTGTTTTCAACAGCGCGAATTGCAGCTCTCACAAGTCGCTTGCGATAAGCTCTCTTCATAAGAGCAATAATGCCTTGATCTAAAGGCTGAAGACGACTTGTTGCATTTGGGGGAAAAATTGAACCTTTACGTTTGTTAAGTTCAGATCATGTATTTTATGGGTCGTACACCTGTCCATTGTCAGAAGAACATGCCTATTCTGAGCCACCATTCGACTGTTGAAATGAAGAAGCCACTTACGAAATGATGTGCTGTCGATCCAAGCTTTCTTATGGTGAGAGTAGATGCAAGGTAGAGTATCCATGTTCATGTTTTTAAAACAATGTGGTTTCTTGGACTTGCCTATCACCCATGGGAGGTGTTTATCACTGCCGTCTGCATTACATACAAGGACAACAGTTAGACGTTGTTTACTGCGCGCTCCACCATGGCACTTGTCACCTTTTATTCCGAGGGTATGACTTGGAAAAGATTGTAAAAAGTCCAGTTTCGTCCATATTGTACACGTCACACGAGGCATACTTTTCTCTCACTCCGTAAAATCCATGCAACCAGTTGTTTGTCCCTTCTTCATCAACTTTATTTGCTTCACCACAAATCACTACTGATGAAATTGAGTGTCTCTTTTGGAACCGGTACAGCCAACCAGCGGAACAGCTGAAATCTTGAATATCCAAATTTTGGCAATCTCATTTGCTTTTGACTGAATTATAGGTCCACTTAAAGGTACATTGGAAGTGCGCATATGGTTGAACCATTCTAGAAGTAGCATTTCGATATCTTCGCATTAGCACTACGAAGTCGCTTAGATTTGTTACCGGAACCTAATGCAACAGCATTAAGAATTTTTTTCCGGTCTTTAAGTACTGTGGATAAGGTAGACTTGGCAATTCCATACTGTTCAGCAATTGTCTTTTTCTTCAATGCACCACGGTCTACTTCGTTTAGAATTCTTAGTTTTGTTTCCAGATCTATGCCTGCCTGCTTCCTCTTAGACATGACTCTTCAACTGTATCTAACTTTCCGTCCTATCTGAACATTTTCTCACCAGATTTTTATCAACTGGAATTTCACTTTCTGCTCCTCCCTTCTCTCCTTCCACCCCCTTCCTGCCCAAAACCATACTTTACTTCTAATTGGGTGTTCTGGCTATAAAATTCTCGTACCTGTAATAAAAATACAGTACCCAGAGCTTCTACAGTGTAACCGAATACTGGAAACGACGAATTTACTTACGACAGATCTGCTATCGCACCTTCCGGGGACGCATTAATCTTTTTTCCCGCTGTCCGAAAATGCTTTGTGTACATATTAATGTATCCACCTATCTCGCCCCTCTATCTCAAACTCAAGGGCATCCCACAGGTAAATGAAACTGTTAGTGTTACCTTTCCGATCACTAACAATGAAAGGCTTTTAAGGTGACAACAAACATTGTGAAGCTTTGAAGTTCGGGTTAAATGAGATACAATTGCGGAGGGACTAAATACAGTTCGTGATTCGTGGTACACAGAAATTTGTGTTATTTACTGATAAGAAATAGACATTTATGACGGGACCACATTTTTGTTCTTGTTAACCGGGTGTTCGTGTTAAGCGAGTTCGTGTTAACGAGGGTTTACTGTAGTTGTATTATTGACAGATGTTGCTTTAGTTGTATTATTGACAGATGTTGTTATAGTTATATTATAAACGTTTGTTGTTATAGTTGTATTATTGACAGATCTTATTATAGTTGTATTATTGACCGATGTTGTTATAGTTGTATTATTGACAGATGTTGTTATAGATGTAATTGATTGTCTCCAGACTCTGGTGCAGAAAGTGATGATGATGTCTACGGTTTGTCAAGAAATAACAATTACAATTCTAATGCTAAACCCAGGAAAAGTATACTTAAGAGCACACCAGAGTAAGCTTACCTAAGTCTTAGTGTAGAAGTTACCTGAGTGCCAGAGTAGAGGTTACCTGAGTGCCAGAGTAATGGTTACCTGAGTGTCAGAGTAAAGGTTACCTGAGTGCCAGAGTAGAGGTTACCTGAGTGCCAGAGTAAAGGTTACCTGAGTGCCAGAGTAAAGGTTACCTGAGTGCCAGAGTAAAGGTTACCTGAGTGCCAGAGTAATGGTTACCTGAGTGCCAGAGTAGAGGTTACCTGAGTGCCAGAGTAAAGGTTACCTGAGTGCCAGAGTAATGGTTACCTAAGTGCCAGAGTAAATGTTACCTGAGTGCCAGAGTAGAGGTTACCTGAGTGCCAGAGTAAAGGTTACCTGAGTGCCAGAGTAAAGGTTACCTGAGTGCCAGAGTAAAGGTTACCTGAGTGCCGGAGTAATGGTTACCTGAGTGCCAGAGTACAGGTTACCTGAGTGCCAGAGTAAAGGTTACCTGAGTGTTGGAGTAAAGGTTACCTGAGTGTTGGAGTAAAGGTTACCTGAGTGTTGGAGTAAAGGTTACCTGAGTGCCAGAGTAAAGGTTACCTGAGTGCCAGAGTAAAGGTTACCTGAGTGCCAGAGTAGAGGTTACCTGAGTGCCAGAGTAGAGGTTACCTGAGTGCCAGAGTAGAGGTTACCTGAGTGCCAGAGTAAAGGTTATCTGAGTGCCAGAGTAATGGTTACATGAGTGCCAGAGTAATGGTTACCTGAGTGCCAGAGTAAAGGTTATCTGAGTGCCAGAGTAATGGTTACATGAGTGCCAGAGTAATGTTATCTGTCAATATCTGTGTGATGTTTGGGATAATTTATGTGGTATTTTATAATTTGTGACGCCATGTTTTTACAGGACCCCAACTTTGAGGAAAGCAAATTCTACAGGTCATGGTTTGAACCGTGTACACATCTTCATGGCAAAAACTGTCATCAAGCCAGAAACATGTGTGCCGGTGCGTATTGCTTTTAGATAGTATATATATATATATATATACACACACTATCAGTGAGTGCTGTAGCTATTGTCTATCTATCCCCAGGTAGAAGATGGAATTGGTTGTCCACTCTTGCCGTTAAGCATGGGGGTGGGAACTTTAATTTGCGTTATAATGCAATATATCATAGCTATGTGGTGTGTGTGTATATATATATATATATATATATATGAGTGATGTGGCTATATGGTGTATATATCAGTGAGGGATGTAGCTATATGGTGTTAGTTTTGTGTCGTTGTTCAATGTGCCACTTGAGTTGAAAGAGTTAAATGTGTCACTATGAAGTTTTCTATAATTAATCTAGATACTAATTACCAGTGAGATAACTGTTACATTTGAGTAGAACTATTCTGATCTTATTTACATTTTCAGTGTGGCAAAAAGATTCGTTTCAGCAAACTGGCCATGAAATGTAAAGGTAAGGCATGAAAAGTCACAGTAAAACAGATAATTACCTGATTTTGTCACAGTATTATGCACAAGATATTTAATACTAACAGTACTAGGATGTGACAACACAATGTTCCACCAATTGTATGATTTGTAACCACCTAGAAGTGCTAACCAGCAATCATGAGCATTACTGTCTCCTATTACCGAGTGTGTTTGCAGATTTCTTACAAAATAACTGTTTTTTTCAATTCAATAGAAATTTACAAAGCGACATACCGCTTCAACATTTTCTGAGCACCATTATGAATGGTTGTTACATCCGGAAAAAATTATTTTATGTGAATTAGTCGCAAGATCATGGGGCGGCCATCTTGATTTTATGTGACTGTTTATAGAAATTATAGGATATGTTTTAAAACCAGCCACTTTCTCCAGTTTTTAGTGAGTTTGTTCAATTTCAAGACAATAAAATGTTAGGGACATTGTTGTCAATGAATAAAGCAAGCTAATTATGAGTACTGGTTTAACGATTGACAACATATTTCAGCATAAATAACAAACATAAGTTTGAATAAAATGGAAAACATTTTTATTTTCTTTTGAGTGTATTGTGTTTATGCAGCATCTCACAATGAGTGTTTGTGAATGTTAAATGAATAAACTACCTCTAGTTATGGTATTATCTGCTTCCTCCATGAACTGGGGTTTAGAGTGTAGCTGTATGCCTTTGCAGGAACATTGATAATCCTCAACTGTGTGGTATAACTTGATGCAGAGTTCTGTTCTGGTCTCTTGTACCACGCCCACATTACTTCAGATGTACCATCAACCCTATCGTGTAGTCCAACATGTTTGTCACTACTGTAACATGCAATATTATTCACGATACATTTCTGCTTAACCTTGCAGTACCACTTTGCATAATATTCGCTGGCAGAGTCAGAATAATCTGTTATAAGTCTAGTTTATGTTATTAGATGTGATAAAAACGCTGGAAGTGTACTTGTAACAAAAATAATTTTTCACGAAAACATTGCTTCAAATTGATCTAACTTTCGATATTGCAGGCACAGCCATTTTGGAATAATAAAATAACCGGATGTCAGATGATCACTAAAATTATCGATGCTGCTGTTTGTTTGCATTCAGCATGTTCAGAATTCAACTGACGAAGTTGGTCTCTAAGACTTTTAGCGAACGCTTCGACCATCAAAGTTGGTTAGCAAATGCTAACCATCTCTTAACCCTGTAACGTTTGGGTACTAAGAAAATCTCATTTATAAATGAGATGGCTACATGACTCCGGAACTAGCCATATTTGTATATTATTTATGCATTTAAATGCATATAATATATGTTTCATAATGTAGAACATATGATATTACTATAATAAATTATTAAAAAAATATTATTTAATTTTAAGATTTCTAATCTCGTTGATTAAAGCATGCTGTTTTGTTCTTCTTCTTCTGTGTTCTCCCTCTATGAATTCATGTGTAGTCAGGGAGCCTGGTATGGCGCATCTGATTGATTTGTGCGTAAAAGTCTACTTACTGTTTTTAGGGTGTCCCTAGCCATTCAGGTGAACCTTCTTGGACATCAGCGGTAAGAGCATGCTTTCATTACACCGACATTTCCGATTGTGCCGTCATTTTGGATAATCTCTGCAGACATGTTTTCACTTGCTCTTGTCAAAAACCACACATTTGTTTATAAAATGGCATCTAATGACTCAGATTACTGTCCTAATCAAGACTATAAGTGTTAGTTCTTTATGTGCTGCTTATTAGACCAGTTCTTCATCATTGCGTCTGTGGCCTAGGGTTAGTGACTCTGTCTATTAACCCCGACGTTCTGAGTTCGAATCACGCTTCGGACAGTTTGCTTGCAAATTGTTTCCGTTGATTTTAACAAAGGACGATGGCGCCACCCGTTCAGAAAGCAATGGCAAACTACTGAACGTATAAGTGGTGCCTAGAAAATCAACGACTTGTTTACTGTGGTTGATGGCTACGTCCTTTGGGATATGCCACGATTTTCATTTCTTCATCATTTTCTCTTTTTTTATTTATTATTTATTAATGGGTGTCTCCAAAATATGGAAATATTTAGAAGTTAAAAATTTCCTAATTACCTGCATTATTTTTTGTCCAAACAACTTGATGTTTGGATGTATTGTGTAAATATGAAGGTACTAAGAGACTATATTAATAGTTTTCATGATATATGTCATACTTTTTTCTTCCCTTCTTTGTGACTGTAAAATTATTTCAAATTTGTAGAAAAATCTATTTTTAGCTTCTCCAAAATTAGGTCACTGATATAACATTTTACACGACACTGATATTAAAACCATATATCTTGATAGTACTTTCAATTAACTTTCTAACCATATATAACATGCCTATTTTCAATTAATGGAGTATTTGTGGCTTCTAGTAATAGAGCAGGCCTTCAAAAATAACAAAACAAACCTTTAAAACCCCTCATAGTTGTAAGAATTAAGTGACATTTATGAACATTCATTGATTGCTGGTGTGAGATATGTTACCATCTAGCCATGTTTAACCATCTCCATAGAGACATTTATTAGTTGCTGGTGTGAGATGTTACCATCTAGCAGTGTTTAACCATCTCCATAGAGACATTTATTAGTTGCTGGTGTGAGATATGTTACCATCTAGCAGTGTTTAACCATCTCCATAGAGACATTTATTAGTTGCTGGTGTGAAATATGTTACCATCTAGAAGTGTTTAACTATCTTATAGAGACATTCATGAACATGCATTGGTTGTTGGTGTGAAATATGTTACCACTTATTGATGTGTTTTAAAAACAAGAAACAAAAAATTGGCAGAGTGTGAGGTGTTTATAATAAAAAAAATTTGTCCTGGGCGTGAATCGAGAGCACAGTCTACTACATGGTTGACAGGAATGTAATCAGCTATGCTACAGGCTCCTATATGCAAATGTGTTTAAAATATGTTATAGTAGTATTAACTTCATAGCATCAAATGTTTGACTGCTGTGATCACGTGACAGGATTGTGAAAACATGGATAGACATTCTGCGATTTCTATACATAATGACCATATGCGTTAAGTTGGAATATGGTTATAGAAACGAAGTCTTATTTGTTAGTCTTATAACAAACAGTTTTATAATTTTTACATCTTCCCATATATGTAGGCTACGATCTTGCCAAATTTCAAGTCCCTAGGATGCCCAGATATCTTCCACACAATTGGGACAGACATACAATGTAATTCATCTCTGTCTTGTATATATCTTCTTCTTTGCGTTCATTCTTTACCACCAATTTTAATCACTCTTTGTGATATGTTTGATCTTTGCCAAGAACGTGTATACGTTGCACATTGGTTTGGTAGGCCCCTAAACGCATAGACCCTACATGTTTAGGACATGTGCATCCGATTTAGCCAAACCTCCTTAGTCGCCTCTTACGACATGCGTGGCAGGTAACTGGTTCTATTCTTTACACCCCAAATTTGGACCCGGTAACCACTCGGGCGGTCATATATATATATATATATGTATATATATTTGATTTTTTTTTATTTCTCTTATTTTTTCCACTTCTAGTTTTTTGCATTTATTTTGTTATTCCCTTTTTAGTCATATATTTTCATTTTAGGACCGTTGCATGTGTCTGTCGTAGTCTATATGTAGCGTGCTGGGACTTTTGTCACTCCTGTTGTATCGTTTACTTGATAAAGGCCTTTTGGTGTATTGCTGTGTATTGTTTTTGTATTTTGTAAAACTACAGTACTTTGTTATTACGTGTTTTGACATTGCTGCATAGTTTTACTGCAGTCTTCCCTTTATTGATTATACCATCTCTTAGAGACAGTCATGTACAATTATTGGTTGGTGGTGTGAAATATGTTACCAACTAAAATCAATGAACATTTTTTGTCTTGTGTAGAGTGCCGAGCTGCCTGCCACCCAGAGTGCAAGGAGAAACTGTCTCTGCCATGCATACCTTCCTGTCCTAGCACTTCTGGAGCTAACAAGATGTCTGAGGTGAGTAATAAATACTGAGCTGTGTGACCAGCGAGAGAGATATGAATCTAGTGTAGCTCAGACTGTGTCATTATATCATTATGAAATATGTTCTAACAATGGTTAGCTATAGTAGATAGAAATTATAATTGGCTGGAAAACAAGACTGTCCAGACCCTCCTGCACCTGAGTAAAACCACAGTCGGCTCCAGTAATTAGAATGTCAACAACACATGTAGTGGAAATGTGTCCATATTTGACAAATGTTATGCTACTTGCCCCTGATATGGACATTCAGGCATTTACAGTGCCAGATTCTCAACCTCTAATGTGCCTTTTGTATTAGAAAAGAAACAATTGACATTATATAAATATAACCTAGACATGAGAATTGTAGACATAGAAATCATCATGCAATATAATATTTGGTGATCATGTAGAGAGAGTGTGTTTGTTTCCTTCTTATCTCTAGTTTTATCATATGTCATTGCAGGGTCTTATATCAGACTTTGTGCCCAGTGAACGACCTATGATTCCTAGACTTATCGTAAGTTGACCTGTGACTGTTTGCTTTCTAACTGTGTGTTTATTATATTCAACTCAAACTATCATTTCTAATGTGTCCTGTCAAATAGTTCATCACTAGTAAACATCTATACAGTGATGCTTCACACACACACACACACACACACTCATTTCTGTGAAGGTTCTTGTACAGCAGTGATATTTTGCTGTCTCATACATATCTGCACACTGATATTTTGCTGTCTCATACATGTCTACACACTGATATTTTGCTGTCTCATACATGTCTACACACTGATATTTTGCTGTCTCATACATGTCTACACACTGATATTTTGCTGTCTCATACATGTGTGATGTCCTGTAAGTATTTGAGTTGAAAGTTGAATGCTACATGTTAAACTACCCATCACCAATAACGATAGAGAACCACATGTTAACAGCAACATATAGCTGGGAAGAGTATCAACATCAGATGGTGTCAGAGATGATATTCACAAATGGGTGAACACAAGCCAGGATTGCGTTGATCAATCAAATTATTTTCTAGACCATCTCAGTACAATACAAAAACCAAATGAAGATTATATGAGAGTTATGTCTGAATGTTGGAGAAATTATCATACCTAGACTGTCATAATTAAATATAACATGCCTGATATAAAAACTCCCAGTGTATGTAGGCCTATGCTAAAGAAAACCAGCCACCAAGAATTGCCCAGCAAGTGCATTCAGGAATATATGTAGACAGTGACAAAAGGCAGATGCTGGAGGTTGGATAGGACATATACTAGAAGTGATCATAAGAACTATCATGCAATAGACTGGAGGGAAGATACAGGAAACAAACCACGGATAAGCTGGAGGAGAACAGTTGAGAAGGAATTGCACAACCTAGGTTGGATCATGCAGCGCACAATAAGAGAGATTTTGTTGTTGCCATACAAGACACCACAAGAATGTCAGTCACTGACTGCTTTGTCCATCTATGTCCAGGTAGAATAATCAGTTTAGTCTGCACATGCAAGAACTATTATATCAACTTTTGAGTTGAAAGTTAACTGACACATAATAAGTTTACTAGTGACATACTTTGCCAATTGTTATCACAGACAATTCTCTTCTTCACAAAAACATTAAACTTTCACAGGTAAACTGTGCAAATGAGATTGAGCACCGTGGACTACAAGAAGTGGGCATTTACCGTGTGCCAGGGTAAGGTTAGCCAGCATAGAAATCATACATTTAGTGCTAAATGACCACACTGGGGGAAGAAGAAATATCATGGCCAGTTTTGTGGTATACAATGTCCAATTTTGGAGTATATCACAGAATATGAGATTTGCTGTCTACATTAGTGGTGGGCGACATAATATCTGATGTCCAGTCTAAGAATAGTTAGGCTAATGTTTCATACAGTACAAGTTCTCTGTTATAAATCTATGAAGCATTAGTTCAAGACTCCATGTTATGTATTTATTCCATGAGCTCATCTTTTGTAACAATATTCTGTGTTGATTGGTTACAGACGTATAGTCTATAATTCCAAGTTGAGGGATTAAAGAACATTATTTTACAACTTTATGTTATTGTGTGTGTAGAACATTATTCCATAACTTCATTCTATTGTGGGCGTACAACATAACTTCGTGTTATTATGGATGTAGAACATTATAACTTTATGTTATTGTGGGTGTAGAACATTATTTCCATAACTTCATGTTATTGTGAGTGTACAACATTATAACTTGATGTTATTGTGGGTGTACAACATTATAACTTGATGTTATTGTGGGTGTAGAACATTATAACTTGATGTTATTGTGGGTGTAGAACATTACTCCATAACTTCATGTTATGGGTGGGGGTTGCAGAACATTACTCCATAACTTAATTTTGTGGGGCTATAGTAAACTAGCTCTGTCCAGAAAACCTAGCAATGACCTTTGTATTGAGATTAGTGTGTGTCAGGGAATGATAACATTGACTAGATGTTGAAAGTAGAATGACAGAGGGAGAGAGTTGAGCTAATACTAACAACATTTTAAGCTAACAATACAGATAATGTTACCTGTAAAATGTTTAAGTAACTGACAGTACAGATAATAAAAAGTAAAGGAACCCTTTCATACCTCGTGGTATATAGGTCAATACAGTGTTAGGCCTGTATTATTCATTGACCGTCGGCACAAGATGGGTGATGTGGTCAGCATCACGCCGGCCGCCTTTACTTTCCCAGAGCATGTCTGGTACCCAGTTGAGGCTAGGTCGACCTGAGAGCCGCCGCGGTCGGGAAAAATTCCACGCGCATTGCGGAGCTGAACCCAGACCACCAGCCTTGAGAAGCGAGTTCACTAACAACTACGCTACCGCGGTTCTAGTACAGATAATGTTACCTGTAAAATGTTTAAGTAACTGACAATACAGATAATAATAATAATAATAATAATAATTCCTCTCATACTGTTATACGTTACATAGGGCCTGCAAGTAATTTCTCCATACCGCTCTATCCTGGGCAACTCGCTCAATCTCCTCCATGGAACTGAGACCGATATTTCCTGCCTCTCTCAGCAAAGTTCGCTTCAGGGTCTCCTTAGGTCGACCTCTCTTTCTTGAACCCTTTGCATCCCACTTCAATGCCTGCTTTGATATTCGTTGATCATTTCTCCTCAAGGTGTGCCCAACATATCTCCATCTTCTCTTTCTTATAACAGTTGTCACTAGTGGTTGACCAGACATGTCTCTGATTTCATCACTTCTCCTGAATTCGTTCCATTTTATATTCATTATTTTTCGCAGACATCTATTTTCAAATGCATTCAACTTGCTTTCTATATCTTTAGTCATTTTCCAACTCTCGCTGGCATATGTTAGGATTGATACAACATTTGAATTGAAAATTCGTAATTTAGTTTTAATACTATATAACTTGCAGTTCCATATTTTATTTAGACTTTTAAAAGCTGATGTTGCTTTGCCAATTCGTATCATAATTTATTTTTAACATTTCCGGTGCAATCAAAATTGCTACCCAAATAGGTGAACTGCTCTGTTATTTTTATCATTTTAGATTCCAGTGTGATATCTGCATTACTTGCCATAGATGTCTTCATTATATTTGTTTTTTCATAGCTTATCTGCAGTCCAACTTTTGTACAGATAATGTTACCTGTAAAATGTTTAAGTAACTAAACAGTAAAGACCACATATTACATCCAGAATGTTTAAGTAACTGAAGAAGCAGCAGATAGTTCTGCTGTAAATACAAGTAGCAACTGTTGTCATGTGACACTTATAGATATCTAATGTCTAACACAGATCTGATAGAGAACAGAAAGAACTCAAGGAAAAGTTTCTCAAAGGCAGATATCCACACCTGGTGAGTAGTCAAGTGTTGATGGTCTGTTATCTGCACTACTACATCCTCAAATGTAGAGAAAATTGTCCACTTCTGTTCTCTAAGAATATCCTTTTTTTGTCTGTCTAATCACCTAGTCTGGAATATCCTTTGTTGTCTGTCTAATCACCCAGTCTAGAATATCCTTTTTTTGTCTGTCTAACCACTCAATCTATGACGGTTAAGAAGGCATTGGTTGATAGGTTACACCCTTGTCACACTTTAACTTTAAATGGTTGGCTGCTCTATTGACTGTTACTACATGTAGATTTAGTTGACAAGATTTTGATAATTGTTACTATTTGGTTGGAGACTACATATTCACTCTATATTTGCCACAAACTGTGTCTATGTATACTGTTAAAAGTCTTTGAAAATTATACAAATTATCTGTGTTCAGACCCTCTAAATTATCTGTGTGCATTCCTAGCCCAGTGTTTCACAGTGTAAAGGAAAATGCAGAGCTAAAAACTGTCAATTGCTGACATGTGTCTCAAAATGGCAGAAAATGGAAAGATCGGTCTTATCGCACAAGCCCAACCATTGGCAAAGGCAGACACTTTTTGGGCACTATTGTCCTATACATGCAGGATGGCGTCCAGAGCGTGCGCTCCGTGGCTCAGATCAAATAAAGGCCATTTAAACCGTTGAAAATTGTTCGAGTGTCAAGTCCCAGAAGGGTTGTGAATGTTCCTAATCCAGAATGACCTCATCCTGTTAGAAAGGTTGCAAAGTAGTAAATACTCTTTGACGTAGATCCAAGCCCAAATATACGCTAGATGGATCATTAAAGAGAAATGTGCAGGCAAGGAAAGGAAAGTGTTTGACTGTCAGCAAGACAGACTTGAACATTTCCGTAGGCCAAAAATTTCGGATGCACCTGTCCTACACTGGTAGAGGCCTAAAGGAGGCATGTCTACCAAGGACAGTTTATTTATCACAATAAGAATGATGAAAATGGTTGAGAACATTCACAAACAAACATCATGTGGTTGTTGTTGTAAGGACCTACTTTAAGGACTGACAATCTTTGCTTCTGGTGAAACTGTAGCTGATGCAGAGGATGGCAATGTAAAGATACTAGTAATGACAGATTGTGTTTTGTAACTAGTTCTATATAACAGGTGTGAGAGACTGCAAACATGATAAGTTCATGATCAACTCCTAGTCTGACTTGGTTAGCAATTACTGTTTGTATATTTTGTTGTTTACAGTCAACTATCCATGATATCCATGTTGTCTGCGGATGCCTTAAGGACTTTCTTCGCAGTTTGAAGGAGCCACTCATCACTTATAACCTTTGGTCAAAGTTTGTGGAGACAGCTGGTAAATGTTAACTTTGTTTGTAGAAGCAGCTGATAAATGTTAACTTAATTTGTAGAATCTATTGGTAAATGTTAACTTAGTTGTAGAGACAGCTGGTAAATGTCAAGAGTGTAACAGAGACATTATGTTTTCTTGATATACATATAATTATATAATGATATGCTATATTTGATTGCTGTCTAGATATTTCGTCACGAGAGAAATGCCAGGAACAGATGTGTCAACTAGTTCATAGCCTACCACAGGCAAACAAGGACACACTAGCATTCCTTATACAACATCTTCAAACGTAAGTAACGTGTCTATGATATATAATCTTGCTAACTAATCTATCAGCTGTGTGATCTTTCTTGGCATCAGTCTTTGATATACTGCTACCATTGATGATGAAGTCAAGTATACACATTTGTACATATCGATCGTTCGTATGAGATTTGCTTTCGTTGTTAGCGGTATCTCTTGTCACATAAAGAGATACTGCTAACAACTAAAGCAAATCTCATACTACGATTTTCTGCCAACACTATGTTACCAGTGTCAAACATGGCAGATAACAGCAGCTAATGAGCGGAAAATGATATTGACGGAGATGAGGTGTCTTAGAAGAGCTGCAGGTGTGACAATAAGAGACAAAATTAGAAATGAAGAAATCAGAAGAAGACTGGATGTGAAACTAGTCATGCAATTCATAAAAGAACAACAGATTAAATGGTTTGGACACCTGACAAGAATGTCCTGATATCGCCTACCACAGAGAGCCACACAGAAAAAGTATAATGAGTACAAGGCAAGAGGAAGACCACGCCAAAGATGGAGCGACGACATCAAGAACAGCCTTACGAAAATGAATATCAGCTTACAACGTGCCGTAAAACAAGCACACACAAGATCATATGTTTCACCCCAACACTTCCATAAAGAAGTAAATGGTGGAAGAGAAGAAGAAGTACACACAAGATCACTACGTTTCTCCCCAACACTTCTATAAAGAAGTAAATGGTGGAAGAGAAGACAAGCACACACAAGATCACTATGTTTCTCCCCCAACACTTCCATAAAGAAGTAAATAGTGGAAGAGAAGAACAATCACACACAAGATCACTACGTTTCTCCCCAACACTTCTATAAAGAAGTAAATGGTGGAAGAGAAGAACAAGCACACACAAGATCACTACGTTTCTCCCCAACACGTCTATAAAGAAGTAAATGGTGGAAGAGAAGAACAAGCACACACAAGATCACTACGTTTCTCCCCCAACACGTCTATAAAGAAGTAAATGGTGGAAGAGAAGAACAATCACACACAAGATCACTACGTTTCTCCCCAACACTTCTATAAAGAAGTAAATGGTGGAAGAGAAGACAAGCACACACAAGATCACTATGTTTCCCCCCAACACTTCCATAAAGAAGTAAATAGTGGAAGAGAAGAACAATCACACACAAGATCACTACGTTTCTCCCCAACACTTCTATAAAGAAGTAAATGGTGGAAGAGAAGAACAAGCACACACAAGATCACTACGTTTCTCCCCAACACGTCTATAAAGAAGTAAATGGTGGAAGAGAAGAACAAGCACACACAAGATCACTACGTTTCTCCCCAACACGTCTATAAAGAAGTAAATGGTGGAAGAGAAGAACAATCACACACAAGATCACTACGTTTCTCCCCAACACGTCTATAAAGAAGTAAATGGTGGAAGAGAACAAGCACACACAAGATCACTACGTTTCTCCCCAACACTTCTATAAAGAAGTAAATGGTGGAAGAGAAGAACAATCACACACAAGATCACTACGTTTCTCCCCCAACACGTTTATAAAGAAGTAAATGGTGGAAGAGAAGAACAAGCACACACAAGATCACTACGTTTCTCCTCCAACACTTCTATAAAGAAGTAAATGGTGGAAGAGAAGAACAAGCACACACAAGATCACTACGTTTCACTCCCAACACTTCTATAAAGAAGTAAATGGTGGAAGAGAAGAACAAGCACACACAAGATCACTACGTTTCTCCCCAACACTTCTATAAAGAAGTAAATGGTGGAAGAGAAGAAGAAGATAGTCACACACACATAAAAAAATGGCGGTAATGCTTGCAGAAGAAAACTTCAATGGCCTGACACATGCTAGTCTTGTAGTAGATCTCAGCCCACTCTGATATTCTTAAAAAACAAGAAGGTAGATGAGCTGGCAAGAACTGGAGAAGACCTGTAACAGTTGTCTCCATCTCATCATTGCTACAAAGCAGTCTAGACACTTCTAAAACATTCCAACATAAACAAGCTGCAGCTTAATTAACACACCAAGATATTCATGTTCAGATGGAAGGCACATTGTGCTCTTTGATCTGACATAATACTACTGTAGAATTTAGATATGTGCTGCTTGAAGTTTGATGTTGCTAACATCTTATCTGTAACTCATCTGTAGCAAGTTTATGTTCTATTGAACAATATTTTATCTCCATGATATCACAGATTTAGCTTTAGGGCTAACAACACAAATCTATCACAAAAATTTTGTTACAAAAACTGCAATATAATTCCATTAGATATGTTGAATTGAGAAAAACATTAACATAAATCTTCTTCTCTTCCACCATTTACTTCTTTATGGAAGTGTTGGGGTGAAACGTAGTGATCTTGTGTGTGCTTTTTAAGGCACTTTGTAAGCTGATATTCATGTTCGTAAGGCTGTTCTTGATGTCGTCACTCCATCTTTTGCGTGGTCTTCCTCTTGCCTTGTACTCATTATACTTTTTCTGTGTGGCTCTCTGTGGTAGGCGATACCAGGGCATTCTGGTCAGGTGTTCAAACAATTTAATCTGTTGTTCTTTTATGAATTGCATGACTGGTTTCACACCCAGTCTACTTCTGATTTCTTCATTTCTAATTTTGTCTCTTATTGTCACACCTGCAGCTCTTCTAAGACACCTCATCTCTGTCGTTATGATTTCCCACTCATTAGCTGCTGTTATTGGCCATGTTTGACACTGGTAACATAGTGTTGGCCAGAAAATCGTTCGTATGAGATTTGCTTTAGTTGTTAGCGGTATCTCTTTGTGTAACAACAGTGGTGTTAACTGTCCCAGTACCTGGTTAGTTTTTGTGCAATGATTGCTGATTTCGTTATCGATACTTCCATCTGCTGTGAAAATTGCTCCAAAGTATTTGGCTTCAATTGTTTGTTTTATGTTTACGTTCTGGAGTTTTATTGTAAGGCTTTCTGGTTGTCTAATTATTGCCATTGTCTCTGTCTTTATTATATTTATTTTCATGTTGTACTCCTCACCCTTGATGTTAACTAAGCTCAAATGGTTCTGGAGAGATTCTTCATTTTCTGCAATCAGTACTTGGTCATCTGCAAATAAAAGTTCTGAAATATTATTTTCTTCCTCTATTCCTGCTTCTCTACTTATGTTGTCCATGTATGTTATAAACAGCAGTGGGGAGAGCACACATCCCTGTCTAACTCCTGAGTTTACTGTGAATGTTTTTGATGTTCCGGCTTTTGTTCTTATGTAACTTTTATTTGAAATGTATAAACTCTTGCAGACCTTGATGAGATGTTTGCTGATTCCATATTTTCTTAAACAATCCCATAGTTTGTTTCTATCGACTCTGTCGAAGGCCTTTTTAACATAAATGTTAGTCATAAATCTCAGCACTATGTACCATTGCCATGAGAAAGTCATTACAAGAGAGATATACATGTTCTTTCTTCTCTTAGTAAACATCTCATTATATTATGATATCAGAAATATTCTTCTTCAACAGCTCTACATATCAACTAACTTGTTAACCGCTCTTTGTGATTTGTATGTCATCTGAGCATAAGAGCAATTGTATGTTGTGCCAGTTATGTTCCTACAAGTAGGCCAGAACATGCGATCTCTGAGACATTTTATTTACTAGGTAGCTTCCTAGGCCCCTACTTCAGTTGCCTCTTACGACATGCCTTGTAGGTCACAGTGTTACTATTCTTTGCTCCCTTCAGCCCCGGTCACACATGGATCTCAGAAATAGAAAGTCTATTGTGTTCTTCCCTGAGTAAATAGTCTTCTATATTCTTCTCACAGTAAACAGCCTATTGTCTTATCTTGAAGTAGAGAGTTCATAATATTCCTATCTTGAAGTAGAGAGTTCATAATATTCTTATCTTGAAGTAGAGAGTTCATAATATTTCTATCTTGAAGTAGAGAGTTCATAATATTCTTATCTTGACGTAGAGAGTTCATATTCTTATCTTGACGTAGAGAGTTCATAATATTCTTATCTTGACGTAGAGAGTTCATAATATTCTTATCTTGTAGTAGAGAGTTCATAATATTCTTATCTTGAAGTAGAGAGTTCATAATATTCTTATCTTGAAGTAGATTAGTTGCTAACATCTCAGATTAAACAATACAGTTTTGTATGTCTTGTCTCTCAGAGTTGCTGAATCTGTGGCATGCAAAATGCCAGCTTCAAACCTGGCCAAAGTGTTTGGACCTACCATTATTGGCTATTCAAGTCCTGAGCCAGAACCCATGCAAATAATGTCAGAAACTAGGAAACAGAGTCAGGTAGGGAAACTGCTGTCATTTCTATCAGCTTTATGTGACTGGCAAGTAGGTAAACTTGATTGTTTAGTTACATATGTGACTGGCAAGGTGGGTAAACTTGATTGTTTAGTTACATATGTGACTGGCAAAGTGGGTAAACTTGATTGTTTAGTTACATATGTGACTAGCAAATGGGTAAACTTGATTGTTTAGTTTGGTTTTATGTATGTTTATATTTACTCTAGATTAACCATTTATAAACTACTCTTTATGTTGTTATCATTTGAGTGAGAGAAATGCTGCACTGTGGTTGAGCTGCAATATTTTGGTCTAGCACATCTGATTTCACCCTGTGTTTGTTCTGGTTTGCTTTCCATATTCAGTCAGTTAGATGTGACTGATGTGTGGACAAACTGATGGATATGTTTAGGAAGAGAGAGCATATTTGAATGATGATAACACAAGTAACATTTGTAACAGATCTTCTTCATCTTATTTTCTCCAATCCTGTTTGTCTCACAGCGTCAGGTCACAAAGAGATTTCTCCAATCCTGTTTGCCTCACAGCGTCAGGTCACGAAGAGATTTCTAAAATGGACCCTTGTATGCGCTTCGTAGATAGTGTCTTTCGTCGCCTCTGTTATCTCAGAGGTCCATCTTTTGCATGCCAGCCTTTTGCTTTGTACCCATTGTATCGGAGCAGCATTGCTCTTTGAGGTGCAGTCTGTTGATAATCTGCTTACGTGGCCGAACCATTTAATTTGTTGTTTCTTGATGAAGTCTAGTACTGATGTTGTACCCACTTTTTCCTGATGTCTTCATTTCTCAACCTGTCTCTTCTTGTTACACCCAGCATTCTGCGTAGACACTTCACTTCTGTCGTGACTAGTTTTCTTCTATCATTTGTTGTCAGTGATCGGGTTTAGCACTGGTAACAAAAAATGGGAGAAAGATTGTGTTGAACATTGCTCTTTTTGTTCAACACAATCTTTCTCCCCACATTATGTTACCAGTGCTAAAGCTGGTCACTGACAACAAATGATAGAAGAAAACTAGTAACGATCCATCTCGAAAACTTGTAACAGATCCATGTTAGTCTTCTTCTTCTTTACGTTCGTTCTTTACGATCAATTTTAATCACACTTTGTGATATGTTTGATCTTTGCCAAGAACGTGTATACGTTGCACATTGGTTTGTAGGCCCCTAAACGCATAGACTTCTACACGTTTAGGACACATGCATCCGATTTCAGCCAAATCCATGTTAGTAAATTTTCACAGAAAATGTTGACCAAGCTACTTAACAGTTTAACTTTGATATCATTGTGCAATCAGGTCATGGACCGTCTACTGGAGATACCAGTCCAGTTTTGGAGTGAGCTACTCAATTTAGATGACATCAGCCTCTATCCTGCTGGAACTCCCTACACACCCGATGGGCTACATTATGGTATGTACATTTTTATATCTTTCATACTATGATCTATGTTAACATGTGTTTCTTGTCTCAAACACTTAGTGGACCTGGGCAGTAATCTTGTTTTTGCAAGCCATTTTTAAAATCATACATTTGTAAATAAACATCTGCTACTAGTGTTGCTCATGTACCATATCTCCAAATGTTTACAATTCAATGCTCTGTTTGTGTTTATTGACATTGGTGCAATATTTCTGTATAAGAACAGGGAAATGCTCAATGGTTTTTAACAGAGGACATTTCTCAACAAAAATCATAAAATGAGAATAAAGTTAGCGCTCGATTTCAAGATATCTTGTACATCTGCAAGCCATAAAACTTGTTTTTGTACATACTACATCCATATTTACACAATCCATCAAAGTTTCTGCAGATTTTATAAAACTTGTTTTTGTACATACTGCATCCATATTTACACAACTCATCAAAGTTTCTGCAGTTTTTATAAAACTTGTTTCTCTACATACTACATCCATATTTACACAATCCATCAAAGTTTCTGCCGTTTTTATAAAACTTGTTTCTCTACATACTACATCCATATTTACACAACTCATCAAAGTTTCTGCAGTTTTTATAAAACTTGTTTCTCTACATACTACATCCATATTTACACAACTCATCAAAGTTTCTGCAGTTTTTATAAAACTTGTTTCTCTACATACTACGAGGGAAGTCAATAAGTAAGCCACAAAGTTATGTGAGATGGTAGGTAAATGTAGTTGGTGTTTTCTAAAAGTGTCATTAGGTGACAGCAACATCCAACTTTATATTCCGTTCGCCAGGTGGCGCTATGTGTCTCATACGCATGTGCAGCGCATAAACAAAATGGCGACTGTACTTACGGAGAAGTATAACCAAAGAGCAACGTGCTGTTGTGCGTTTTTGTGGGCAAAAGGACTGCCTGCAAAGGACATTCATAAGGAAATGCTTCCTGTTTATGCTGACAAATGTTTGTCCCGTAAATGGTGCATAGTTGGGTAGAAAAATTTTCTCAAGGACGCTCTAAAATTGTTGATGAAATCCGATCTGGTCGTCCTGTTGAGATTGCAACAGAAGCAGCGGGTGGAGGAGATGATTAGAGGTGACAGACGAGTAACGATAGACTCTGTAGCATCTGCAATAGGGTGCTCACATGGTTCAGCATAATGCATGATCGATTGAAATTTAAGAAAGTGTGCTCAAGGTGGGTACCCAGATAATTGAAAGAGGAACACAAAATGAACCGATTTGGCCTGTCCTTGCATCATCTCTGTCGATACGAAGATGAAGAAGAGATGCTGAACAGGATTGTTACTGGGGATGAATCATGGGTGTATCACTACCAGCCCGAATCAAAGCGTGCTTCAATGCAGTGGAAACATCCTTCTTCGCCTTGTGCCCAAAAATTCAAGGTTACGCCATCAGCAGGGAAGGTTATGTTGACGGTGTTCTGGGATTGTCAGGAGTGCTTTTAACCAATTTCATGAAGAAAGGTGACAATGTGAATTCCGAATCGTACTGTGAAGTTCTATTGATGCTTCATGATGCAATTCGAAAAAAAACGTCCAGGGTTGCTGACTAGAGGAGTGTTGCTTCTTCATGACAATGCCAGACCACATACGGCTCGATTAACTCAGGAGAAAATTAATCAACTAAGGTGGGAAGTTCTGGAACATCCACCTTACAGTCCCAACTTAGCCCCTAGCGATTTTCACCTCTATGGTCCACTAAAAACCCACCTTGGCGGGAGACATTTCGTGAAAGACGCCGAAGTTGAATGTGAAGTGAAAACGTGGTTTAGAAAACAGCCCACAGTTCTATGCGGCCGGTTTAGGAGGATTGATAAAACGATGGGATAAGTGCATCAATGTTGGTGGAAATTATGTTGAGAAATAAGGAACAATGTATGTATAAAAATAAACTGTTTTCAAGTTATCATGTTTAGTTATTTTTCTACAGCCATTTGTGGCTTACTTATTGACTTCCCCTCGTACATCTATATTTACACAACCCATCAAAGTTTCTGCAGTTTTTATAAAACTTGTTTCTCTACATACTACATCCATATTTACACAATCCAGCAAAGTTTCTGCAGTTTTTATAAAACTTGTTTCTCTACATACTACATCCATATTTACACAATCCAGCAATGTTTCTGTAGTTTTTATGAAAGAATTACATTAAAAAAATGGTGTTTATGTCAGATCGATCATAGTTTACTTAATTAACTTCAGAAACAGCTATATCCACATTTGAAGTTGGAAAGAACTAGATGGGAGTAAGTCTGACTTTTATACATGGCTGGCACCTGAACCGGAAGAAAGTACATAGCATTGTTGTGATGATAAGCTGAGATTAGTTAACTTTGTCTTGATGATAAGCTGAGATTAGTTAACTTTGTCATGATGATAAGCTGAGATTAGTTAACTTTGTCTTGATGATAAGCTGACATTAGTTAACTTTGTCCTGATGATAAGCTGAGATTAGTTAACTTTGTCTTGATGATAAGCTGAGATTAGTTAACTTTGTCTTGATGATAAGCTGACATTAGTTAACTTTGTCCTGATGATAAGCTGAGATTAGTTAACTTTGTCCTGATGATAAGCTGAGATTAGTTAACTTTGTCTTGATGATAAGCTGACATTAGTTAACTTTGTCCTGATGATAAGCTTACATTAGTTAACTTTGTCCTGATGATAAGTTGACATTAGTTAACTTTGTCTTGATGATAAGCTGAGATTAGTTAACTTTGTCTTGATTATTATAGTCCTGTTTCTTCTACACCAGCTCCCCGCAGCATGCTTGGTCCCATCAATACCCCAGATATGCCTGAAATGTACGCACACGATATCACTCGAAGTCATATGACACCCAAGTAAGTTGCTGATAGTCCTGTATGTATGTTTATCAAGATGACATCAAGTTGATAGCTAAACTATGCATATGCTATAATATAACTTTGTAGAAGTGTCACATTTCTGTCCTCATGTCTTGTTCTTCTATGTTAGTACTATCATGTTTAGCTGTCATAGAAGGAAGCTTTTATATCTGGGACATAATATGCAGGGAAGAGACTTGAACAAGCTTAACACAACAGATATTCAGTAAACAAACAGATCTCATTGTAACTATGAATGAGAAGCAGACAATCAATGCCCAAGAAACAAGCAATGTGTGAAATATTTCTAACTGTATAGACGCGGATGTGGCATGATGAATATGTGCTCAGATATTAGCCTTCTGCTACATGAGTTTCTTCTGACATATACAAGTTTGATACTAGACATCACATTTCTAGTTGGTTAGATCTCAATATTTGAGTAGCACATTCATATTTAAACAGAAGTCAATATTTCAGTAGCACATTCATATTGAAACAGAAGTCAATATTTCAGTAGCACATTCATATTGAAACAGAAGTCAATATTTCAGTAGCACATTCATATTGAAACAGAAGTCAATATTTCAGTAGCACATTCATATTGAAACAGAAGTCAATATTTCAGTAGCACATTCATATTGAAACAAGTCAATATTTCAGTAGCACATTCATATTGAAACAGAAGTCAATATTTCAGTAGCACATTCATATTGAAACAGAAGTCAATATTTCAGTAGCACATTCATATTGAAACAGAAGTCAATATTTCAGTAGCACATTCATATTGAAACAGAACAACTCAAACTTGTTGTATTCTTTTAATTCTTATCTAATCATTCATTTTACATTCTCTTTTCTACTGGGATTTTACATTAATCTTTTCTACTGGGATTTTACATTAGTCTTTTCTACTGGGATTTTACATTAGTCTTTTCTACTGGGATTTTACTTTCACATTCTCTGATTCTAAATTAACCTATCTTCTAATTGGTCACTACTAATGAATCAACCCATCTTCTAATCGGTCACTACTAATAAATGGAACCATTTTCTCATTGGTCACTACTAATAAATGGACCCATCTTCTCATCGGTCACTACCAATAAATAGACCCATCTTCTCATCGGTCACTACTAATAAATAAATAGACCCATCTTCTCATCGGTCACTACTAATAAATAAATGGACCCATCTTCTCATCGGTCACTACTAATAAATAAATGGACCCATCTTCTCATCGGTCACTACTAATAAATAAATGGACCCATCTTCTCATCGGTCACTACTAATAAATAGACCCATCTTCTCATCGGTCACTACTAATAAATAAATAGACCCATCTTCTCATCGGTCACTACTAATAAATAAATGGACCCATCTTCTCATCGGTCACTACTAATAAATAAATAGACCCATCTTCTCATCGGTCACTACTAATAAATAAATGGACCCATCTTCTCATCGGTCACTACTAATAAATAAATGGACCCATCTTCTCATTGGTCACTACTAATAAATAAATGGACCCATCTTCTCATCGGTCACTACTAATAAATAAATAGACCCATCTTCTCATCGGTCACTACTAATAAATAAATGGACCCATCTTCTCATCGGTCACTACTAATAAATAAATGGGCCCATCTTCTCATCGGTCACTACTAAGAGACTAACATGGTTAATCATTGACCATCACTGACTCTTGACTAGGGATAATTTCTCTCTAGAATGAAACTGATGCCACCGCTCTATCCAGAGTTACCTACTAGTGTCTACTGAACTGTGACGTCTGAGTAGCTACTCAAGACCTGGACTTCAGGTACACGCACACACACACACACATATATATATATATATATATATATATATATATATATATAAACATATATATACAAACACACTAACAGTATTGGTCCAGTTATATCCTTATTCTCTTATTAACTACTTATTCTCTTATTATTAACTCATTTTCTTATTATGAACTCATTATTAGCGCCCTATTATCGTATTATTAACTCCCTATTTTCTTATTATTTACTCCCTATTCTCTTCTTATTAACTCCTTTTTTATTAACTCCTTATTCTCTTCTTATTAGCTAATTATTCTCTTATTATTAACTCCCTATTCTCTTATTAACTCATTATTCTCTCATTAGCTCCTTATTATTAACTCCTTATTCTCTTCTTATTAACTCCTTATTCTCTAATTATTAACTCATTATTCTCTTATCAACTCATTATTCTCTTATCAACTCATTATTCTCTTATCAACTCATTATTCTCTTATTACTAACTCATTATTAACTCATTATTCTCTTATTAACTCCTTATTCTCTTCTTATTAACTCCTTATTCTCTTATCAACTCATTATTCTCTTATCAACTCATTATTCTCTTATTACTAACTCATTATTCTCTTATTAACTCCTTATTCTCTTCTTATTAACTCGTTATTCTCTTCTTATCTTATTAACTCCTTATTCTCTTATTAACTTCTTCTTATTAACTCCTTATTCTCTTATTAACTCCTTATTCTCTTATCAACTAATTATTTTCTTATTATTAACTCATTATTCTCTTATTAACTCCTTATTCTCTTATTAACTCCTTATTCTCTTCTTATTAACTCCTTATTCTCTTCTTATCTTATTAACTCCTTATTCTCTTATTAACTCTTACAATACGCATACTAAAACCACCTTTTACGCACTGTTTTCAAAGACAAAATTTTAAGGCGACGGTGTCCTTACAGAATCAGTTATAACTTTTTTATGCTCAACAGCAGAGAAAAACTGCATACACCAAAATGTGCAGAATTGAAAGATCTGTTACTTAAGCCCACTTGCTGTATGGAAATAAAAAAACATGCACATAAAGCATTAAATGTATCTAGTGAATAAAAAAAATATTATTAAAAATTTTGAGGAAAGGTGTGAACTTACCGGCAGGTGTTAAGCTTTCCAATAGTCTGAAGCTAAAAAAACTACTTCAGATCTTTAGTATATCCATTTCTGCACCACATATTGAAATTTCAGCCTTTTCTGTTCAAAGAAACTGGTTATGTAACCATTTGCACTATCCGGCTCCCATTTTGAAAAAAACCACAACAAATAAAAATAACATTATATACAACTATTTACAAGTTACTACCAATGATTAGGTAGATGCATTGCACTTTCTTTCATGATATTGTGCGAAGCAGACATTTGGATGCAGATGCGGTCTGTTTGCACATCCTTCACAATAAAAACTTGTCCGCGCTCTGACTTGTGGGGTACTGCAGACAAGACAGTTCCTGTGAAGTTCTGATTTTTTAATAATGTGATTTGTGCCTCCAAATCTGTTTACAAGACTGTTATGTTTGTTTCCTACTCCTTGTACTGCTCTCAATTGCTGAAAATTAACTGCTGCATATTCAGAAAATTCATGGACCAGTTTTCTTTTGAACTGCAGCAAGCTCAGTTGTTTGCTGTTTGGTGACCTGGACAGCACAAACAGTTTGTAGGCATTGAGCTGTGCAATCTCGAAGATCCAGAAAAAAATCTTCTTCCACCATTTCCTGGTTCTTCTATTAAACGTACCATAAGCAACAACAGACTGGTCAACTCGGTCACAGCCGTTCATTATAATCATCAATCATCACCGGCTTTCTTTTGGTTAAGCCGGAGCGATTGGTGATTTCTTTGGTCTCCACTGCGGCACGAGTGGAAACAAGAATGCAGTGTTTACTTGCTTTTTTATCCCGGAACATGACACACAGGAATCTTTTCTCCTTCTCCATAAACCACCTCATTTCCAGGTGTTTGAGCGTGGCTGCTTTAATTTCATTTGGAAACTCTGCGGCTTTTATTAACGGTGCCGGTATAGTGGTGCCCCTTTCCATTTAGGTACTGAAGTAGGGGCACACTTGTGTAATACCGGTCCGCGTATAGGTAGTGTCCTTTACCACAAGGCTGCAGCAGTGTGTCAAACACTTTGATGGCTTGCTGGCTGTTGGCATCAATTTCTGGGCTGTAGGATGTATTTGCACCAAAGTAGACTAATATGTTGACAACATATCCAGTGCTACTGTCGCACAAGCCGAAGGTCTTGACATGGTATTTTTTGGGCTTACTAGCATTAAACATTTTATGTGCCCATCTGCCTTTCCATCCAATAACCATTTCATCAAGGGATAGTGCTTGGTACGGATAGAATGCATCCTGAAATTTGGTCAAAAGGTTGTTTATGAAAGGCTCAATTTTTGACTTCCCTTGTGCATCCACATTGCTGGCGTGAAACATTGTGTGGTACAGCACTTGGAACCTGTCCCTTCTAAACATTTGGCTGTACCATGATTTCTGCATGAAGCCTTCTGTACACCAGTAGTCACTGATGGCTGGTTTTTATCAATTCCTATGGCTATTATTACACTAAAGAACTTATGTAGTTCTGCAGTTGTGATAGGGTACCAGCTGCGGAAAACTGATCTAGGACCTGCCATTTCTTGTTTTGCCTGGCACAGATGTTCTGCATACTCATTTATAGATATGATCAGCTCATCCATGATATCATTGGTAAACAATGAGTTAAAACAGAAATATGGAGTTGAATCCAGTGGTATAATATCATGGTTTATACCAGCCATCCGACCTTTTGGTGGAACAAACCGAAAACCATCCTGAGTAGTACCAGCTTCTACTTCATCCCAAGTTATATCATTGACATTGTTGGACTTGGATGTTCCTCTACCCCTAGTTGTGGACTCAACAGTAACACGGTCAAGTGCTGATCTTGATCTATCTGTTTTGGAAGAATTGCCTTTATTCGTTGGCCTAGCTTTTCTAGAACTGGCACTACTAGTACTAGGCAGAAGACACGCCCCTTCTTGATCAGCAGTACTACTAATTACTTCTTCATTGTCAGAATCTAACACAAAATCCGATTCCGAATCGTCACTACTACTGTCTTCACTTACACTATCACCATTTTTATCATTGTTTATCCATGAATAAATTAGTTGTGAGGCGTGAACTGCAGAATATCGTTGTTGACGATCATTGCCAGCCATTATTATAAAAAAATTCTTGTTTACACTTACAATATTATTTTTAAATAAAAAAAAAATAACACTTTTAACACGAGGTAAACAATTTCTGAAGCGGGCGGAAATCGAATGGAACAGGAAACGACTTTTACACGGTGTATATGCAAAAATAGTCCTCTACTATATATTTACAACTGGTTAGAACCATATCATATCATTTGGTCCGTGAAATGGCGACTCGTAAATTTGGAACGAACTATATGGTCGGTGAGGTGGCGTGTCGTATTATAAGTGTTAACTTCTTCTTATTAACTCCTTATTCTCTTATTAACTTCTTCTTATTAACTCCTTATTCTCTTATTAACTCCTTATTCTCTTATTAACTCCTTATTCTCTTATTAACTCCTTATTCTCTTCTTATTAACTCCTTATTCTCTTCTTATTAACTCCTTATTCTCTTCTTATCTTATTAACTCCTTATTCTCTTATTAACTTCTTCTTATTAACTCCTTATTCTCTTATTAACTCCTTATTCTCTTATTATTAACTCCTTATTCTCTTATTAACTCCTTATTCTCTTCTTATTAACTCCTTATTCTCTTCTTATTAACTCCTTATTCTCTTATTAACTCCTTATTCTCTTCTTATTAACTCCTTATTCTCTTATTATTAACTCCTTATTCTCTTATTATTAACTCCTTATTCTCTTATTATTAACTCCTTATTCTCTTATTATTAACTCCTTATTCTCTTATTATTAACTCCTTATTCTCTTATTAACTTCTTCTTATTAACTCCTTATTCTCTTATTATTAACTCCTTATTCTCTTATTATTAACTCCTTATTCTCTTATTATTAACTCCTTATTTTCTTATTATTAACTCCTTATTCTCTTAACTCCTTATTCTCTTATTAACTCCTTATTCTCTTAACTCCTTATTCTCTTATTAACTCCTTATTCTCTTATTAACTTCTTATTCTCTTCTGACAATAAAGTTGAAGCTACTATGAATAATATATGTTATATGTGTCTATCTGTGTGTATGATGCTTCAGCTCAAATATACAAGCACAATAAGGCATGTGTTTCAGCAGACACTGTTGGATCGAACCTTATTTGAGTATTCTGTGTCTAGCAAACATTTATGAAATACACTCACCAGTACAGCAGCCATTTTTTGAAGGGCTAGCTTAGCTGTGTTCTTGAAAATGTTTGTATTGTTGGGCTAGGCAATGGTAAGAAATGAGATTGGGGAGGGTGGTTCGAATCCTGTGTTCGGTAATTTGTTTTTCCCAGAAGCCCCCATTCTTGTACATTGTCTATTTATTGATCATATTCACTGGCTCGGTTGCTTTACCTTGGGATGTTCTTATATAAAGAACTTCATTCTCTTGTGATGGTAGCAGTGCAGTACTATCAGTAACATAACACAGAACATTACAAGGATAATCAAAATGTATAGACAATAGAATCATGAAGAAATGCACCAATATAAACTTCATTCACTCAAGTTGCCTGAAATTGTCAATACAAGTAACCAATATGTATAACTCAATGTTGAATTGCTGCCAATGTTGTATCACTGTTAATGTTGAATTTCTGCCAATGTTGTATCACTGTTAATGTTTGTATTGCTGCCAATGTTGTATCACTGTTAATGTTGTATTGCTGTCAATGTTGTATCTCTTAATGTTGTCAATGTTGTATTGCTGCCAGAGCTGATTGTCCTGGATTTGTTCTAATTTCAGATACTCATTTAAAAGTCGTGAGCCAACAAAGCCCAGCCGGTTCTTTTCCTCTCCTCTGGTCAACTAATGCTGTATCTGGATCACAGCTTGTATTAAACTGGTCATTGTGACAAGACATCTCTTTATATCTGCTTCTGTAGTGGATATATTTGTATATATAATGTGATTTGGGGTGGTGGAGGAGGGTAGTATAAGAGATATTGTGTACGGCAAATATTAGTATCTATGTTGTTATTTAGCCGTGACTGAAGTATATTTTTTCTGGTCACATTTTCTGTCTTGTGTATCTGGGTTATCATGAATGAGACTTTCACACATTGTCAGTGTCTTGTCCATGTCTTGTGTATCTGGGTTATCGTGAATGAGACTTTCACACATTGTCAGTGTCTTGTCATGTCTTGTGTATCTGGGTTATCATGAATGAGACTTTCACACATTGTCAGTGTCTTGTCCATGTCTTGTGTATCTGGGTTATCATGAATGAGACTTTCACACATTGTCAGTGTCTTGTCCATGTCTTGTGTATCTGGGTTATTGTGAATGAGACTTTCACACATTGTCAGTGTCTTGTCATGTCTTGTGTATCTGGGTTATTATGAATGAGACTTTCACACATTGTCAGTGTCTTGTCCATGTCTTGTGTATCTGGGTTATCATGAATGAGACTTTCACACATTGTCAGTGTCTTGTCAGTGTGATGTAAACAAATATGAAATGTTTGTCAGTCTAGTACTTGCATACAATCTTTGAGAGATGACATAGATAGTAGACTATTCATTTAATGTACATTATTTTCTATTAAAACTGAACATAACATTTCTGTATGAACTTGAGACTGAACATAACATTTCTGTATGAAACTTGAGACTGGACATAACATTTCTGTATGAAACTTGAGACTGGACATAACATTTCTGTATGAAACTTGAGACTGGACATAACATTTCTGTATGAACTTGAGACTGGACATAATATTTCTGTATGAAACTTGAGACTGGACATAACATTTCTGTATGAAACTTGAGACTGGACATAACATTTCTGTATGAAACTTGAGACTGGACATAACATTTCTGTATGAAACTTGAGACTGAACATAATATTTCTGTATGAAACTTGAGACTGGACATAACATTTCTGTATGAAACTTGAGACTGGACATAATATTTCTGTATGAAACATGAGACTGGACATAACATTTCTGTATGAAACTTGAGACTGAACATAATATTTCTGTATGAACTTGAGACTGGACATAATATTTCTGTATGAACTTGAGACTGAACATAATATTTCTGTATGAAACTTGAGACTGGACATGTGTTTCAATATTAATTCCCAAATGTCTATATTTCAAAGGTAATTTTTGAATGGTGGCATACCTTGAATAAAGTACATTTTTTAGTGTTTAGTCACAGATTTTCATTTTAGGACCGTTTGGATGTTTCTGTTATAGTCTATATGTAGTATGCTGTGAAATTAGTCCTGTTGTATCGTTTACTTGATAAAGGCATTTTGGTTGAAACATTGCTATGTATTGTTTTTGTATTTTGTAAAACTACAGTACTTTGTTATTACATGTTTTGACATTGCTACATAGTTTTACTGCAGTCTTCCCCTATATTGAATAAAGTACAAGTTTAGAACTAGCTAGCAGGGACATGCAACTTTGCTTATCATAGAGAAGTTTGACCATTGTTCAATAAGTCTCTTTGTCTGATGAGTTCATTTGAATTTTCTGTTATTTCTTGCCTGCTGGTGTTTGTGCTGTCCTTGCCTGCTGGTGTTTGTGCTGTCCTTGCCTGCTGGTGTTTGTGCTGTCCTTGCCTGCTGGTGTTTGTGCTGTCCTTGCCTGCTGTTGTATGTGCTGTCCTTGCCTGCTGGTGTTTGTTTCCAGATATCTATGTTCACTGACACCAGCTGTTGGTTTTGGATGCATACTGTTCTCCTGAAATCTTTCTCATTGTTTATCATTTACTTTTACTGAATGATGAGGGACACCTGATAAGGAAAGCAAGTCTTCACGCAAAAAACAGTCCAAGATTTTGCATGAATTCATAGCAGGTGGACAAACAAAAAATCATGACCTGTATATTGTCAGTACTACCTCCATTCTTGATATTTAATGTTTCAAGATGGTTCCTGCCAAACTATGAGTAATATTATTGACAAACCTGAGATAGAAACATTAGTGTCTCCTGCCATTGTTGATTGTACCTTCAGGAATCCATTAGTGTCTCCTGCCATTGTTGATTGTACCTTCAGGAATCCATTAGTGTCTCCTGCCATTGTTGATTGTACCTTCAGGAATCCATTAGTGTCTCCTGCCATTGTTGACTATACCTTCAGGAATCCATTAGTGTCTCCTGCCATTGTTGACTATACCTTCAGGAATCCATTAGTGTCTCCTGCCATTGTTGACTACCTTCAGGAATACATTAGTGTTACCTGCCATTGTTGACTGTACCTTCAGGAATCCATTAGTATCACCTGCCATTGTTGACTACCTTCAGGAATACATTAGTGTCTCCTGCCATTGTTGACTACCTTCAGGAATCCATTAGTGTTACCTGCCATTGTTGACTGTACCTTCAGGAATCCATTAGTATCACCTGCCATTGTTGACTGTACCTTCAGGAATACATTAGTGTCTCCTGCCATTGTTGACTGTACCTTCAGGAATACATTAGTGTCTCCTGCCATTGTTGACTGTGCCTTCAGGAATCCATTAGTGTTACCTGCCATTGTTGACTGTACCTTCAGGAATCCATTAGTGTCTCCTGCCATTGTTGACTACCTTCAGGAATCCATTAGTGTCTCCTGCCATTGTTGACTACCTTCAGGAATCCATTAGTGTCTCCTGCCATTGTTGACTACCTTCAGGAATCCATTAGTGTCTCCTGCCATTGTTGACTGTACCTTCAGGAATACATTAGTGTCTTCTGCCATTGTTGACTGCCTTCAGGAATCCATTAGTGTCTCCTGCCATTGTTGATTGTGCCTTCAGGAATCCATTAGTGTCTCCTGCCATTGTTGACTGTACCTTCAGGAATACATTAGTGTCTCCTGCCATTGTTGACTGTGCCTTCAGGAATCCATTAGTGTCTCCTGCCATTGTTGACTATTGTCTTCAGGAATCCATTAGTGTCTCCTGCCATTGTTGACTATTGTCTTCAGGAATCCATTAGTGTTACCTGCCATTGTTGACTGTTGTCTTCAGGAATCCATTAGTGTCTCCTGCCATTGTTGACTGTACCTTCAGGAATCCATTAGTGCCGCGTCCTCATTGTATCATGTGCTTCCAAAATATGATGTCAAACAGTGATACTCTAAACTAAACAGGGTAGTGGACGGCAACAGGAACCGGTGAACCAGTTGATTGATTATATTTTTCTGCTTCTTGATCATGTTAAATTTATATTCAAATTGGGGTGAAATGAAATCTGGCTGAATTGTATGACTTTTGTTTAACCATACAATGACTGGCAGTTATATATATATATATAAATATGACTGTGGCAGTTATATACCATACAATGACTGTGGCAGTTATATAAATAACTCATTATTAGAAGCATGCTTTGTTTGTGAGAGAGAGAGACTCTTTTACATAAATAACAAGTTCTACTAAAGGTGTATCATGTGTCAAATAAATAGACTTTGTGCTAGTCACTAGTTACTGTTACTTAGTTTCAGTTTTGCTTGTTGGTTTAGTTATCTCTGGATAACTTTTTTCATGATTATTTGACAATTATTCAAATCTCTTTATAACATTTAATCTAGGAGACATTTATTTGTGGTTGATGGAAGCAGTGATTTCATATCTGGTTTCCAATTATCAACAAAATCAATTGGTGTCAGAATGTAAAACTGTCTACTACTACTTACTAGACTAGTAAATGTAAAACTGTCTACTACTACTTACTAGACTTAGTAAATGTTAAATATTTATTATTGATTAAAAATCTCTACTGCAATTTACCAATTGTCAAGTTTTATCATTTTTATGCCATTTTGATTTGAGTCCATATTTCACAGTGTGTTTCCGGGGGAAACAAATAGTACTACTGCAATCTACAAATCATGTCATAAGAGGTGACTGAGGTAGGGGCCTAGGGAAGCTACACTAGTAAATAAAAAGCATCCCAGAAATCGGATGTGCTAGCCTACTCGTGCGCAACTGGCACAACATACAATCGATCTTAGGCTCAGATCACAAACAAATCACAGAGTGGTTAACATGTGGTCGATATGGAGCGTTTGAAGAAGAGAAAGAAGTCCATATGTAGAAAAAAGTCAATTATCATGATTTGGCAGAGAGAAGAACTTGATTTTACAAAGTCGAAACTCATTGCACTGGGTTTCCTCCTGTCGAGAGAAATGGGACGTCATCTGCCAAAAGTGTTGTAAAAACTCCGTAGCTCCAGCAACAATCCTAGAGAACTCATGAAAAAATTTCACGTTACTAGATCTGTTTTCAAACATGCAACATTCAGAACGACAGGAAATTGCAGTAATCACTTCATTATAATGACTCTCATAGAGATAGCACTGACATAGAGAGTAGGAAAGTGGAAGAGAGGGAGTGTAACCTTTAGCTCTGACATAGTGAGTAAGAAAGTGGAAGAGAGGGAGTGTAACCTTTAGCTCTGACATAGTAAGAAAGTGGAAGAGAGGGAGTGTAACCTTTAGCTCTGACATAGTAAGAAAGTGGAAGAGAGGGAGTGTAACCTTTAGCACTGACATAGTGAGTAGGAAAGTGGAAGAGAGGGAGTGTAACCTTTAGCACTGACATAGAGAGTAAGAAAGTGGAAGAGAGGGAGTAACCTTGACTGGTGTTCTGGAACATTCCTCAATTTTCAGATTGAAAAATCACTACACAAACATGCAATCCACACAAACATGATACAATGATAGATGGAATACATAGACATGATACAATGATAGATGTAATACATACAGACATGATACAATGATAGATGTAATACATACAGACATGATACAATGATAGATGCAGAGAATATTGTACACATAGAAAGTTGGAAGGTACATATTTGTTTAATGCGCTTCTACCACTGAATCATTCCTGTTCTTCAACTATTAATCACTTGTTAGCTGTTGTTCTTCAGCTATTAATCACTTGTTAGCTGTTGTTCTTCAACCATTAATCACTTGTTAGCTGTTGTTCTTCAACCATTAATCACTTGTTAGCTGTTGTTCAACTATTAATCACTTGTTAGCTGTTGTTGTTCAACTATTAATCACTTGTTAGCTGTTGTTCTTCAACCATTAATCACTTGTTAGCTGTTGTTTTTCAACTATTAATCACTTGTGATTGTGGTGTTAGTTGTTGGTCGAGGATTACTTTGACCATAATGTTGCTAAGGTGACCTGTGAGCTATACTGAACTGTCTATTGTTCTTGTTTCGTTTGAGTTAGAAGTATGATATTCAATTGAGCTAAAAGTATGATATTCGTTTGAGTTAGAAGTATGATATTAAGGATCTTTGTTCTTGTCCCAATGTATCGGCTAGACAAACAGTTTGTTAAATATTATACATTCAAGTAAGACCATCCACAAGTCAATCATAGCATTCTACTCTGGATTCAAGCGAGACCATCCACCAGTTAACCATACCACTCTACTCTGGATTCAAGCGAGACCATCCACCAGTCAACCATAGCATTCTACTCTGGATTCAAGTGAGACCATCCACCAGTCAACCATACCACTCTACTCTGGATTCAAGTGAGACCATCCACCAGTCAACCATAGCATTCTACTCTGGATTCAAGTGAGACCAGTCAACCATAGCATTCTACTCTGGATTCAAATGAGACCAGTCAACCATAGCATTCTACTCTGGATTCAAGTGAGACCATCCACCAGTCAATCATACCATTCTACTCTGGATTCAAGTGAGACCAGTCAACCATAGCACTCTACTCTGGATTCAAGTGAGACCAGTCAACCATATCACTCTACTCTGGATTCAAGTGAGACCATTCAACCATAGCATTCTACTCTGGATTCAAGTGAGACCAGTCAACCATACCACTCTACTCTGGATTCAAGTGAGACCAGTCAACCATAGCATTCTACTCTGGATTCAAGTGAGACCAGTCAACCATACCATTCTACTCTGGATAGTTATTAATAAATCTGACGAGCAAGTCTTTGATCGAATCATCTAACTTGTGTGTTTTTAACTCTGATATGTCGACTCAATGTCATGTGCTTGTATCTCCATGTGTTTGTAAATTGTTGCTTTTTCCATATTTGTCTGGCATTGAAGGAGACAAGAGAATCTTTAGAATATCATTCAAATCTTAACACCGCAAGTGGTGGTGAACATTTTCATGATGATGTGTACACAACTAACACTCTAGTAGTATATATGTGGTACACAACTGACACTCTAGTAGTATATATGTGTACACAACTGACACTCTAGTAGTATATATGTGTACACAACTGACACTCTAGTAGTATATTGTGCTTGTCTATTATTCTTCTGTTATTTACTCTCAGATGTCATAATCTCTTGGCTTATTCATTTGGTATTTTCTTGTGCAATAATCTCTTGCAGTAATAGTAACACTGGGGTCTAGGTGGCTAAATAAGTTTCATTAACAGTTGTATAATCTAGTCTTCCAATGAACATACAACAATGAACAAACAATAGTAACACTGAGGTCTCAGTGGCTAAACAATATTTTGCCTTCAACAGATGGACAACTCTGCATCATTGCACTGTCCAAGCAGTAAAACAATATTTTGCCTTCAGCAGATGGACAACTCTGCATCATTGCACTGTCCAAGCAGTAAAACAATATTTTGCCTTCAGCAGATGGACAACTCTGCATCATTGCACTGTCCAAGCAGTAAAACAATATTTTGCCTTCAACAAATGGACAACTCTGCATCATTGCACTGTCCAAGCAGTAAAACAATGTTTTGCCTTCAGCAGATGGACAACTCTGCATCATTGCACTGTCCAAGCAGTAAAACAATGTTTTGCCTTCAACAGATGGACAACTCTGCATCATTGCACTGTCCAAGCAGTAAAACAATGTTTTGCCTTCAGCAGATGGACAACTCTGCATCATTGCACTGTCCAAGCAGTAAAACAATGTTTTGCCTTCAACAGATGGACAACTCTGCATCATTGCACTGTCCAAGCAGTAAAACAATGTTTTGCCTTCAACAGATGGACAACTCTGCATCACTCTTCCATGAGAGAGCTACAAAACAAATGACAATGAACTATTGCTTGACACCCACAGAAAAAATTCTCAGTGATAAAGTTAGCAGAGTAAATAAACAGATTTCTCTATCTATGTACAATCTAGTTACGTTGAAAATTGACTTTAATAATAATTCCTCTCGTACTGTTATACATTACATAGGGCCTGCAAGCAATTCTCCACACCGCTCTATCCTGGGCAACTCGCTAAAATTTTCTTTACGAAGTCAAAAATGAAAAATACAAATTCTGAACAGGAGCTTCGTTAATCATCAAACAATATTGATGTGCTTGCAAGGGACATAACTGCTAAACCATTGTTTGTGTTATTCCCCTTGTATTACACATCTCGTAAGGAGAATTCTGCTAAAACCCAAAAAGACAATATTTGTTCTGTCTTGTAACTCCTATATCAGCAACAAATTATTGTTTGTCATTGCTGTTCACCAAGTCAGCAGCAAATTGAAAAGATAACTGTAGTAAATTGTAAAAAACAAGATGGAGTCTGTGCTGATTATTTGACAACAAGTAGTTTACTCACAATAAATGTTTGTACAATGAGAAAACTGGCAACCAAAATAATATGGCCATGTCTAAATAATTTGTTATATACGTTTTGGCCAGCACAAGGCGACAGTGGTGGCCAGAGACCTCTCTCTCTATAATGGTTGCACTTCCATGAAATGTTATGTCAAGTTATAAATAGATGAGAGAAATATGCATGTTTCATAGATAATCAGATAATATATATATATATATATATATATATATAAGATAACACAGAGGTTTTTGTCACTGACAGCATGGTTCATATATAATAATATGATGATATAAGGATCTAGTGGATTATTGGGACAACAGCCCAAGCCAAGTTCATGCACAAACAAAGTTCATAAAATATTCAATGTTCACAGGGGCCAAGTTATATGAGCAACAACAAACAACAACAACAACAAGGTCTGACGACAGTTTGGTCCAAGCAGGCAAATTCTCAACACATCAAAATCAGCCTCAGTAGATTGTGTAGAGAGACAAGGGCAAATAATAAGCACATATCTCAAGTTCTGTGTTTTGTTAAAGAGTTATCTAATCTTGTCACTTTTACTATTTATGGAGGAGGAGGAAAAATAGGAAGTTGCTACAAGTAGGGGCACAATCTACAAGTTGGGGCACAATCTACAAGTAGGAGCACAATCTACAAGTAGGGGCACAATCTACAAGTAGGGGCACAATCTACAAGTTGGGGCACAATCTACATGTGGGGAAGGGGGGTGGTGTGCAATCTACACTTGTTGAACTGACTGTTCAAATACCAAATGGTTTGCAGTATGGTTGGGATGTAGCTATGACCATTAGACACCCATGAGTGGCAGTGTCTTGATATCAAGAAAATGTGAGACTAGTGGTTTTCAAACTATAACCAAATAGAAAGCATAAACAGGAGAGCTTGTTTTCGAGTGAGGACTGCAGAAACAGGCAACACTGGAGATGTACATGACTAAATTCTTCATCAAGTTGTTGGTGAGTTCACAATCTCAAGTAGGAATACAAGGATAAGTTTATTATCATTCAACTCTATCTCTCCTCAAGCTGTTAGTATAACTAATTATATGATCCTCAAGTTGTACACTAACAATATAACCAACAGCAGTATGTGTGTGTATGGGACAGGTTTGTATGCTACCAGTACAGGTATGAGACTTAAGTTTCTCAAGATGGCTATCAGTACAGGTATGAGACTTAAGTTTCTCAAGATGGCTGCCAGTACAGGTATGAGGCTAAGTTTCTCAAGATGGCTACAAGTATAGGTATGAGGCTAAGTTTCTCAAGATGGCTACCAGTACAGGTATTATGCTGCAAGTACAGGAATGAGGCTAAGTTTTTCAAGATGGCTACCAGTACATGTATGAGACTAAGTTTCTCAATATGGCTACCAGCACAGGTATGAGGCTAAGTTTTTCAAGATGACTACCAGTACAGGTATGAGACTAAGTTTCTCAAGATGGCTACAAGTATAGGTATGAGGCTAAGTTTCTCAAGATGGCTACCAGCACAGGTATGAGTTTAAGTTTCTCAAGATGGCTACCAGTACAGGTATGAGGCTACCAGCACAGGTATGAGGCTACCAGTACAGGTATGAGACTTAAGTTTCTCAAGATGGCTACCAGTACAGGTATTATGCTGCAAGTACAGGAATGAGGCTAAGTTTTTCAAGATGGCTACCAGTACATGTATGAGACCTAAGTTTCTCAAGATGGCTACCAGCACAGGTATGAGGCTAAGTTTTTCAAGATGACTACCAGTACAGGTATGAGACTAAGTTTCTCAAGATGGCTACAAGTATAGGTATGAGGCTAAGTTTCTCAAGATGGCTACCAGCACAGGTATGAGGCTACCAGTACAGGTATGAGACTTAAGTTTCTCAAGATGGCTACCAGTACAGGTATGAGTTTAAGTTTCTCAAGATGATCAACTCTTTGTGTATGAAGTTATTTTCTGATGGCACCAGATTTCACCAAGTTACAAACCACAACCAGAAATCACTACATAGAATAGAAACATGTCAACTACCTGCTGATGTATGTGTTTGGACATACTGCACATTGATTGTATGACTTGGCAGCTGACCAGTGTCAGACAGATGTCAAATAAACTGTGTTTGGACATACTGCACATTGATTGTATGACTTGGCAGCTGACCAGTGTCAGAGAAGATGTCTCCTTGGTGAGCCCACAATGACTGGCAGTCAAACAACCTGCTGGGATGTCACATCACAAAACAATGTACATGAGAACCCTGGCATTGTAGACAGCAGGACAAGTTCAAGGACAATCAACATCCACCAGGTTAACATAGCACCAGGTTAACTTTAGTTTATACAAGTTCAACTCATACTAACTTTAGTTTATACAAGTTCAACTCATACTAACTTTAGTTTATACAAGTTCAACTCATACTAACTTTAGTTTATACAAGTTCAACTCATACTAACTTTAGTTTATACAAGTTCAACTCATACTAACTTTAGTTTATACAAGTTCAACTCATACTAAAGCTAGTTCCTTGCCAAGCTATTCCTTGCTGACTGACAAGCTATTCCTTGCTGACTGACAAGCCATTCCTTGCTGACTGATGATGTGACAAATTCAACATCACAAGTGACACATAGCCTTAATGCCCTGCTCTAGAATAATCTGATCTGATGACACCATTTTGTTGATTAACACAAGCAAACAATGGCTCCTCTTCTTTCTCTTCAAATGAGATTTCTAACAATGACAGAGGAGAAGCAGATGGATGGGTTCATATTGATTTGAAGTATAAAACTAAAAACTATCAGATCAACATTGAAATATCAGTGTTTGACTCATTTATGAAACATGATGATATGGACATTGTGAGGAATTGTATGTGGGGCTGGCTCTTCTATCAGTGTGTTGGTTGAGTAGCAACAATATAAAGTGGGGAGGGGGCCTCTATATCTCTCTGTGTTGGTTGAGTAGCATCAAATAGACAAAGTGTTACAGCTAAGAAAATGATAACAGTAAATGAGTTGAACAAGAAGAACTCACCAAGATTGTGCTGAAAATATTAGATATATCAGATTTTAAGTTCATTAATGTCTCTACATGTCGTCATAACACTAGGTCAGCACATGTCTCTACATGTCGTCATAACACTAGGTCAGCACAAGTCTCTACATGTTATACACACTAGGTCAGAGAAAGTTGAATAGTCTCATTAATAAAAAAAAAATACAGGCAAACCACACCTAGTGCCTGATGTCTAGTACCTACAACATCTAGAGTCAGCCAGTCTAGTACCTACAACATCTAGAGTCAGTCTGTCTAGTACCTACAACATCTAGAGTCAGCCAGTCTAGTACCTACAACATCTAGAGTCAGCCAGTCCAGTACCTACAACATCTAGAGTCAGTCTGTCTATTCCTACAACATCTAGAGTCAGCAAGTCTAGTACCTACAACATCTAGAGTCAGTCTGTCTAGTACCTACAACATCTAGAGTCAGCCAGTCTAGTACCTACAACATCTAGAATCAGTCAGTCTAGTACCTACAACATCTAGAGTCAGCCACTTTAGTACCTACAACATCTAGAGTCAGCCAGTCTAGTACCTACACCATCTAGAGTCAGTCAGTCTAGTACCAACAACATCTAGAGTCAGTCTGTCTAGTACCTACAACATCTAGAGTCAGCCAGTCTAGTACCTACAACATCTAGAGTCAGTCAGTCAATCTAGTACCTACAACATCTAGAGTCAGCCAGTCTAGTACCTACAACATCTAGAGTCAGCCAGTCTAGTACCTACAACATCTAGAGTCAGTTTGTCTAGTACCTACAATGCCTAGAGTTAGTTTGTCTAGTACCTACAATGCCTAGAGTTAGTATGTCTAGTACCTACAATGCCTAGAGTCAGTTTGTCTAGTACCTACAATGCCTAGAGTTAGTTTGTCTAGTACCTACAATGCCTAGAGTTAGTCTGTCTAGTACCTACAATGCCTAGAGTTAGTCTGTCTAGTACCTACAATGCCTAGAGTTAGTCTGTCTAGTACCTACAATGCCTAGAGTTAGTCTGTCTGGTACCTACAATGCCTAGAGTCAGTTTGTCTAGTACCTACAATGCCTAGAGTTAGTTTGTCTAGTACCTACAATGCCTAGAGTTAGTCTGTCTAGTACCTACAATGCCTAGAGTTTGTCTAGTACCTACAATGCCTAGAGTTAGTCTGTCTAGTACCTACAATGCCTAGAGTTAGTTTGTCTAGTACCTACAATGCCTAGAGTTAGTCTGTCTAGTACCTACAATGCCTAGAGTTAGTCTGTCTAGTACCTACAATGCCTAGAGTTAGTCTGTCTAGTACCTACAATGCCTAGAGTTAGTTTGTCTAGTACCTACAATGCCTAGAGTTAGTTTGTCTAGTACCTACAATGCCTAGAGTTAGTTTGTCTAGTACCTACAATGCCTAGAGTTAGTCTGTCTAGTACCTACAATGCCTAGAGTTAGTCTGTCTAGTACCTACAATGCCTAGAGTTGACAAAATTGAAGAAGAATATTCATGAAGAAATATGCCAACAAATTAATGAATGTATAATGAAAGAATGTCAAGGCAAACATGTCACACACATTTTAACTCATGTTCAAGAACATGTCACACATGTTTTAACTCATGTTCAAGAACATGTCACACGTTTTAACTCATGTTCAAGAACATGTCACACACGTTTCAACTCATGTTCAAGAACATGTCATGCACGTTTTAACTCCTGTTCAAGAACATGTCATGCACGTTTTAACTCATGTTCAAGAACATGTCACACACGTTTTAACTCATGTTCAAGAACATGTCACACATGTTTTAACTCATGTTCAAGAACATGTCACACACGTTTTAACTCATGTTCAAGAACATGGCACACACGTTTTAACTCATGTTCAAGAACATGGCACACACGTTTTAACTCATGTTCAAGAACATGGCACACACATTTTAACTCATGTTCAAGAACATGGCACACACGTTTTAACTCATGTTCAAGAACATGGCACACACGTTTTAACTCATGTTCAAGAACATGGTACCACAATTATAATGATAGAGATTTCTATTCACACACACATAATAATAACAAGCATGATATGCTGGTTGAGATAGCAGCAATGTGGTAGTAGGTGGTTCAAGGAACAATCACTTGCAGCTGGGAAACTGATGATTTAACCTCAAGCACATTTGTTTGCCCAAGTGAGTCTGATGTACATCAAGATGGCACTTTCTAGAATAAAATGTCTGTAAGCAAATGTAGACTAAACCAGCAGCATACATCTAGCTCCACACACACACAAAATGATATCATTCAGACTGCACCAGCAGCATACATCTAGCTCCACACACACACAAAATGATATCATTCAGACTGCACCAGCAGCATACATCTAGCTCCACACACACGAAATGATATCATTCAGACTGCACCAGCAGCATACATCTAGCTCCACACACACACAAAATGATATCATTCAGACTGCACCAGCAGCAATTTTTTACCAACTGTCTCTCTTGTCTTGGTATCGACTTCCAACTGTCTCTCTTGTCTTGGTATAGACTCCAACTGTCTCTCTTGTCTTGGTATAGACTCCAACTGTCTCTCTTGTCTTGGTATAGACTCCAACTGTCTCTCTTGTCTTAGTATAGACTCCAACTGTCTCTCTTGTCTTGGTATATACTCCCAATTGTCTCTCTTGTCTTGGTATAGACTCCAACTGTCTCTCTTGTCTTGGTATAGACTCCAACTGTCTCTCTTGTCTTGGTATCGACTCCCAACTGTCTCTCTTGTCTTGGTATCGACTCCAACTGTCTCTCTTGTCTTGGTATCGACTCCCAATTGTCTCTCTTGTCTTGGTATAGACTCCAACTGTCTCTCTTGTCTTGGTATCGACTCCCAACTGTCTCTCTTGTCTTGGTATAGACTCCCAATTGTCTCTCTTGTCTTGGTATCGACTCCCAATTGTCTCTCTTGTCTTGGTATCGACTCCCAACTGTCTCTCTTGTCTTGGTATAGACTCCAACTGTCTCTCTTGTCTTGGTATAGACTGATCTTCTCTTTCATCAATATCAATATGCACACACACACACACACACACAGCTACACACGCATATATATTGTGTGTGTGTGTGTATATATATATATATTTTTATATTTGATGAATTGGATTCAGTATACATACAACACAGTCCATTTGTCATGTTGGAACATACAACACAGTCCATATGTCATGTTGGAACATACTATAGTTTGTTCCAAAATTCGTGAACCTCTTTACCAATCGATATAAAATCATCCACTTGACAGAAATTTTTTCTCTCCACATTTCCATGTAGTTAATGTTTTCTATAATTTCGCATTTGCGTACTCCACATGCAATTCAGCGGCAATGAAAATCGGGAATCGCATGAAATTAATCAGTTCACAATGTATCTTAACGACTGCCGTTGGCGTATGCCCACACAAGTTATTTTCATTGATAGAAGTGGAAGGTATCATTTGTTCACTTTGCTTTTTTATAATACGTAATAGGGATACACCTTTGCAAACATTTGCTACCATTTTGTGTATTACTGTAAATTCTAAACTTTGATAATCATTTTGTTGTGCTTATGCAAAATGATATAGTAAACAACATTTCTTTGCATCAACTAACCTACCTACTAATTAGTTAAACATAAGGTTGTGAGGTATATAAGACTGCATGCAAAAAATTATTTTTATCCATCTGGTAGATTTTGTTGAAATTAAACGTTAATGTGTTCACAAATTTTGGAACAAACTATAGTTGACTGACTATGCTGGAAGATTATGAGCAGTCCATTGGTTATGTTTGATCTAATCTAGACTTGAGTTATTGCAAAACTCCACCTACTTCTACATATCTTGTCTATAACCATGGCACATTATTTATCTGAGATATCGTTTTCTGCTTCTTCAATGGATGGCACATTATTTATCTGAGATATCGTTTTCTGCTTCTTCAATGGATGGCACATTATTTATCTGAGATATCGTTTTCTGCTTCTTCAATGGATGGCACATTATTTATCTGAGATATCGTTTTCTGCTTCTTCAATGGATGGCACATTATTTATCTCATGTGTTTAGTAGATATGAAAGGTAAGTTATCCTTGCCTGCTACAAACCAGCTGTAGTGACCAGGCGACCAGCTGTAGTGACCAGCTAACACAGTTTTCCCTATACAATTGATGCAGAATAATATGTCTTCTTTTCTATAATTATGTTTTGTCTCACAGTGTCAGGATAAGAAGAGATTTCTAGAATGGGCTTTTGTGTGCACTTCATAAACTGTTTTTCTTAGTCTCTGTTATCTCCGATGTCTATCTTTTGCATGGATAGCCTTTTGCTTTGTATCCACAAAAGCATGCAGAACACAATAGACTTTGCTTATGTTTGTCTGCAGAACACAATAGACTTTGCTTATGTTTGTCTGCAGAACACAATAGACTTTGCTTATGTTTGTCTGCAGAACACAATAGACTTTGCTTATGTTTGTCTGCAGAACACAATAGACTTTGCTTATGTTTGTCTGCAGAACACAATAGACTTTGCTTATGTTTGTCTATGAAACTTTCCCATTCTTGTGACCTGACCTTTTATCATAATGTGCTGTTTCCATAATCTGTTACAACACATGTCAAATATAGCACAGACATACCATGACATGTTCTATCCATGTCAAATATAGCACAGACATACCATGTTCTATCCATGTCAAATATAGCACAGACATACCATGCCACATTCTATTCATGTCAAATATAGCACAGACATACCATGACATGTTCTATCCATGTCAAATATAGCACAAACATACCATGTTCTATTCATGCCAAATATAGCATAGACATACCCGATTGTGTGATTCTCTGTGTGAATTGCAAGAGACTCTACCTGTGATCTTTAGTAAGATGTTACATACAAATACATATGTAGGCAAGTACTGATGTAGGCACAGACAGAAACAAGTACTGATGTAGGCACAGACAGAAACAAGTACTGATGTAGGCACAGACAGAAACAAGTACTGATGTAGGCACAGACAGAAACAAGTACTGATGTAGGCACAGACAAGAAGTACTGATGTAGGCACAGACAAGAAGTACTGATGTAGGCACAGACAAGAAGTACTGATGTAGGCACATACAAGAAGTACTGATGTAGGCACAGAGAGAAACATTTCTTGAAATATGAATAGTTAAAGACTTTATCTGAATAAAAGGTTTCTCTGACAATGCTGATGATATTCCTACTGATAAAACTCACTACTCATCATCATGACAGAGTTGAGAAATGTTCTAGAAGTGAACATGAAACTGATAACAAAGTTGAGAAATGTTCTAGAAGTGAACATGAAACTGATAACAGAGAGAAGTGTTCTAGAAGTGAACATGAAACTGATAACAGAGAGAAGTGAACATGAAACTGATAACAGAGTTGAGAAATGTTCTAGAAGTGAACATGAAACTGATGTCGCATCCATCCATTGATCAGACCAAATATTGTCAAGTCATTCAGGACACCAGATTGCAAAACTTATGCTCTAGAAAATCAATTGTGTCTACTATATATATATCTGTATATGTGTGTGTATGTGAACTTGTAGTAGTGGAGTCTGGCTGGTCTCTAGATGAATCCATTTTGTGATTGAGGTGTGTAAATGTACAACATCAACTTCTCCTCCTTCTTCTTCTGCTGCAAGTTATCAACTGACAATCTTCATCAAACTAGTATTAAAACTGGCAACAGTAAATATCAATGTCAAATATATATATCTGTCTTGTTAATATTTTCAGTGAGTGCATGACATGCCATAGATTAGATCTGCAGGTAGTAGGCATGTATGATATCACCCACCCCATGGCAGACAGGCATGATGACAGCCCATCAAACAGTTCACATCTTCCAGCTGCTATGATAATGATGATAAACAATATCTGACTGTGTGGTCAGATTTCAGTTAGACATGTATTGCATGTACACAGTTGGACATGTATTGCATGTACACAGTTGGACATGTATTGCATGTACACAGTTGGACATGTATTGCATGTACACAGTTGGACATGTATTGCATGTACACAGTTGGACATGTATTGCATGTACATGAAGATATAATATCACAAATGCATTCAGGTCATGCGTGATGTGTGTGTGTTTTCTCTCCTCTCACTATCTTTCTCCCTCTAAACAGCAAATTAAGAGCAGCACACATCCTGACTAGCTCCCCAGCACACCACATCTGTTACTGGCTGGTTAAGTGACTACTACTTAATGTCCTGCACATCTCCTCCTCCTCGTCGTCGTCATCTTCTACTGGCGGAGATATCTTGTGCCAGCAAAACTGATCTTAGCTGACATTCACAACAGTAGTGTTGAGAGTGTGCACGATAAACATGAGGAGGCAGAGGCAATATCGTAGTTAGCCCAGCATCTATCACATGATGATCACAACAAACACTGACAACGGCGATGATGGCGAAGATGATAACAACAACGATGGTAACAACGACAAAGCCAGCAAGGTTTGTGCTAGTTACTAAGGCAACACGGGCCAGACAGAAGATGGTGACACAATGCTGGTCATGTCCTACTATGTTCCTTCTTCCATGGGCTCAGACTGCTGCTCCATGGGGTTTCTGCAGAGAGAAGTTGATTAAAGTGAGAGAAAGGAATTATAATAGATGCAGCTACTCTCATCAACCAATCACAACTAATAGCTTTCAACAGATAAACAAGAATTTAGTTATCCCAGCATGATACCAACATACAACCATCAGAAACACACTCTCAAATACAGTTACAATACAGACACTACCAGCATGATACCAACATACAACCATCAGAGACACACTCTCAAATACAGTTACAATACAGACACTACCAGCATGATACCAACATACAACCATCAGAGACACACTCTCAAATACAGACATTTCCCATGTGTACTCATTAACATATTGCCATCACCAACTACAGGGTGTTCAAGATTAAAGCAGCCCCATTGACAAATCGAAAGTTGCCAGTTACATATTGCGTGGTGTCTATTTACTATTTAAACTGGTTCTGACTAGCGTGTCCTACGTCACATTTGTTCATCTTCCCTTCCCGCACTACAATTACATACCGTCACACAACCTTGACCTATACTACGTCATAACTGAACCTTCTCATTTTCATAAATATATGCCAGATTGGCTCCATTCACAGGCCGCTTTTATCTTGAACACCCTGTAGAAATACTAGGTATGTCAACAAAATGTGTATGTATCTATATATCTATCTATCTATAAGCAGTATAGGACACTGCTATCCTATTGTATGTCATCAGTCACACTGTGATATCATATACAATATCGCCTACATGTGTTATCATTGAACCCACAGAGAAATGAGACTTACTGTTCAACTGTGGAAGATTACATGTCATCAGATCAGTGGATGTTAACATACAAGTGATAGTTTCACCTTTAACCTCTAGTACATGTCTGATGACACATGAAGCTGCAACTGTGGCTCATTAGAATTCATTTCAACAACATAGACAAATTATTATCTAGCTCTGTTCTCATTTCACCCCCAAACCTCCTTTCAATTAGTAGTGTCATACAGTGTCAGTCTATATATCCCTCCCTCCACCACCATTCATACATACTAAATGGGTAACCTATAAGGACCAACCACAGCAGCTGGCATTGTCTCACCTTTGCTTGCCGGCCACCATGGACAAAGATGCCAGGGCTGAGATTGTGTCTGCCTCCTCCATGTCCACTTTTTGAAACTCTAAGAGAGAGTGATGTGTAGTTCCTGCATATCTCCTGACACATGGCCAGTGCTCAGCTGTCAAGAGATGAATGTTTCTAGTTAGTCCACTAGTAGACAATGTCAGTACAATCACAACATCATACATCTAATCACATGCACACACTGATATTTCTATATATCTGTCAAGTTATACATACTGATCTCTCTATCAAATGACAAATATTAACTCTCTCTCTCTCATGTGCCATATCTTGACTACTCTCTGTCAAGTTACACATACGGATTCCCGTGGAGTTTCTCCAATAGGTAATGTATAAAAATAAATTAGTGGTGCTGCCATGTGCCCCAGTTACACATACGGATTCCCGTGGAGTTTCTCCAATAGGTAATGTATAAAAATAAATTAGTGGTGCTGCCATGTGCCCCAGTTACACATACGGATTCCCGTGGAGTTTCTCCAATAGGTAATGTATAAAAATAAATTAGCGGTGCTGCCATGTGCCCCAGTTACACATACGGATTCCCGTGGAGTTTCTCCAATAGGTAATATATAAAAACAAATTAGTGGTGCTGCCATGTGCCCCAGTTATACATACCCTCAACATTCTGTATCTAATGATGCTGCATCCAATTTGCTGACTTCAGTTCATGACAAGTTTACACCCATGTCAACAGTTATCTCTTCTACACATATCAGCACACCCTCCTGGTTGCATGTGGGAATCTTCCATTGTTTAAGTTTTTCCCACTTCATAGACTATTCTCCCATTTCATAGATCATTCTCCCACTTCATAGACCATTCTCTCACTTCATAGACCATTCTCCCACTTCATAGACTGTTCTCCCAGTTCATAGACCATTCTCCCACTTCATAGACTATTCTCCCACTTCATAGACTATTCTCCCATTTCATAGACTATTCTTTCACATCATATATGGCAATTTTGCGCACGCCATATTGTTGACACCGGAAACGAAAGACAATCAGTTTTGTATTCTGTAGTTTGTTCTGCGCTGAATCCTGTCTATTGTGTGGCTGTAATGGTATATTCTCTCTCTGTTCTCTATTTTGCCTCCATATATGATGGTGTTTTTCTTCTTTAGCCATCCCTCATTGCCGCTCTCTATGCTTGCCTGTTTTTGGCCAACCGCTCCCAATTTTCTTTGTTTACACAGCATGAAGTTAGATTATGCTTGCAGGTCTTAATGAAGTATAATAATGGGCGCCCATGCTGTCTAGTACCAGTTGCGAGTTGACCATATAGAATGTTCTTTGAGATTCTACAACTGCTCATAGTGTCCCAGCACACGGGTTCCAGCCATCTCAGATGTCGTTGACTCAGCAAGGTATACATGATTAGAATGCCAGCACTGTCCAGGACTTCTATATTGGAGATGTGGTCTTGTCATTGGATGTTGTATATTCGCCTGAGACAGTGCATGTGGAAGGTGTTAAGATGATGTTCTTGTCTAGCATATGTGGTCCACGTCTAACTACCATACAGCAGAGTGCTGAGAACACAAGCCATATATACCTGTGTCTTGGTGTTTCTTGTGAGTGCACTATTTTCACATACACGCTTTGCTATTTAAACATAGCAGTGGAGGCCTTCCCAATGCAACTACTAATTTCGTCATCTCATCAAGGGAGAGGTTGCTGCTGATGACATAGCCAAGGTATGCAAAGGTGTTGACTACTTCGAGTGTATGACTACCAATGTTAATAGATGGGGGCGGGGGCCCTCTACTAATATCTTGAAACATGATATGTGTTTGTCTTTAGGCTGATGGTCAGGCCAAATTCAATTGATGCTGCAGCAAATCTGTTCATACATATCTATCCCACAATGTTGGTGACCAATTTCTGACATTATTCTACATATCTCTTCTCTGGATAATTCTTAGCAATATCTCTATCACAATACTTCTTAATGTTGATTGTCACATAGTTCTTAATGTTGATTGTCACATACTTCTTAATGTTGATTGTCAAATAGTTCTTAATGTTGATTGTCACATAGTTCTTAATGTTGATTGTCACATAGTTCTTAATGTTGATTGATTAGTGGCTGTGATCTTCATATGAAACAGCTATTACTTTGTTGTATACAAGTTTCAATTAAGGATTTGAGTAGATTTGTTTGCTAGATAGATAGAACATATATGTTTGAATACACTGTCGTCCACTAGAAGCCTGTTGGTCCTGACATGATAGATAAATCTCTCAGTGACTGCAATCATTTACCTTGTATTTGTATGGCTGCATTCAGAGTATCAATGGCAGGCTGACATGGAGGTCTGTTTAACTCTTTCTCTCTGATTGGAGGCAGCTGAGGAAGTTAGATCAATGCAGAAAATTTAACATTCTCAACACAGGAGAGAGAGAGAGAGAGAGAGAGAGAGAGAGAGAGAGAGAGAGAAAATGTTAGATAACTGAATGTGACAATGTCAACACAGTAGAGAATAAGTTTCCAACCATCAAATTAACTAATTTCTAAAAAAGCAAAGTAAACAAATAATATTTCTCACTCTTAGCTTTATGCCAGCACTGTCTACTACACACAATAAGATTGACAACAGTGAGAAATGTCAACATTAAAAAAAACACATAATTTTTTACAAGAAATTTGAGACAAATATCAACATAAGTCAGAAACAATCATATTTTTGACAGAAATATTGAACTTACAGTTTTCAGGAAAAAACATTTTTTTCAAATGGAAAAAGAAAGTTAGTTTGAAATCTTTCAAAAACACAAAATCCACTAAACTTCCATAATAATTTGTCATGCCTATTGTGATACTGTCTGCCGTCTCCATGGGGAGGTCTGCTTACCAAGTTGGGAACCACTAAGTTAGACTGTACTGTTAAAGATAATGAACAAAGAGAGTGTCCACACTATCCCCTCCTCCCCATATTGTTGAAGAAGTAAAAAAGTACATGTAAGATGATCGTTGTAGTACTCACATCTTCTCCTAGTAGAGCTCTCACAGACAGTTCTACACAATCACAGATACTGGGGATATCATAGCCACCTTCTAATGCCAAGACAATTTTACCATTAGCCAGAGACATCAGTTCTCGTGTCATATGTCCAAAACCTGAGAAAGAGAAAGATCTTAGTCAACAACTGGACAGGATAAATCTCATTCATATGACATCTGTACATATCATTATTCATATGACATCTGTACATATCATTATTCATATGGCATCTATACATATCATTATTCATATGACATCTGTACATATCATTATTCATATGACATCTGTGTACTTCTTCAATGATCCAGTGACACATGGGAGGCTCTTGCCCTTCAACCAAATGATTCAGTGACACTTTGGAGGTTCTTGCCCTTCAACCAAATGCTATGTAGTGGTATCCGCATGCGTTTGTAAATTGTTGCTTGGTTCCATTTCACTAACAATGTAGATATCATTATTCAGCTGACAACTACAGAACTGATATGAACTGGAGGCAAGTCAATGATCTAACATGTCCACAGGCAGTCTGACATGCTTCTAGCCAATGACAAGCTGATAGTCACATCAATATTAATCCAGAAAACAAACATACATAACTAAGTTGTCAGTATCATGTCTTCTGTAGAACCTTGTCCATGCAAACTATGAACAACACTAAGACTTACATTCTGGTGAGACTTGGTATCCTCCAAGGGCTGGAGCATGTCCCTTGGCTGCATCATAGCCAGCAGACACCAGAACACACTCAGGTTTAAACTCACGAGCTATGGGCATCACTAGAGTTCTGTCAAAGTACAACACACACAATCTATACATCATCCCACACACATCACATAACAACACACTGAACACGTGCACATTTGTGGATAAAGATACAGCATACACTGCTAGCTACTCAGGTATCAATTTTGTAATGTTGATGATGTTGCATAGAATCATTTCATGTGTTGTGAAGTTGTCTGGCTTATACTTGACGTATACAGAACCTTTTGTTAGAAACATTCATTATTATTATTATTATTAATAACACTGCTATATTTTATACATGTTTCATTCCTCATGTTTTGTTGATGATCTCTTTTGTCCAGCTAACAAACTTCAAATTTCCATCAATAACATTGCTTAAACTAGCATATATCAAATTTCCATCAATAACATTGCTTAAACTAGCATATATCAAATTTCCATCAATAACATTGCTTAAACTAGCATATATCAAATTTCCATCAATAACTTTACTTAAACTAGCATATATCAAATTTCCATCAATAACTTTACTTAAACTAGCATATATCAAATTTCCATCAATAACATTGCTTAAACTAGCATATATCAAATTTCCATCAATAACATTGCTTAAACTAGCATATATCAAATTTCCATCAATAACTTTACTTAAACTAGCATATATCAAATTTCCATCAATAACATTGCTTAAACTAGCATATATCAAATTTCCATCAATAACATTGCTTAAACTAGCATATATCAAATTTCCATCAATAACATTGCTTAAACTAGCATATATCAAATTTCCATCAATAACATTGCTTAAACTAGCATATATCAAATTTCCATCAATAACTTTACTTAAACTAGCATATATCAAATTTCCATCAATAACTTTACTTAAACTAGCGTATATCAAATTTAACTTTATAAACTCAAATAACACCATATCTAACCTGAATGATGCCAGGTATTCTGCATCACCCATGGCAGGGTTGAGACTCCCCCCAAAGGCAATGTTCACATTGAACCCTAGTCCTGCTCCTTCTCCACACTCTTCAGGGCCACCCGTTCCTGGGAAAAAGTTTCCATTGTCATGACGATGAACTGATATGTACAGAATGCTAGGGTCATCATAGAACATTTTTTGTGTGCCGTTACCATGGTGAACATCCTGTGTAAGAAAAAAGATAGAATTGTTTTGTGAATGAGGTATCATCAATCAGTTATGAAACAGGAGTACAGTCAGTGACTAGACATATGAGATCTATCAATGATCAAATACATATTCTATCAGTGACAAGATAGAAGTAGAGATTATACATCTGGGAAGGAAACATGGTTTAATGCTACTGTCTTCACCTATGATATCTTTGTGCATTTCCATGCAGGTATCAAAACAAGTGCAGTGGTGGTGGTGAACTTGCATTTCCATGCAGGTATCAAAACAAGTGCAGTGGTGGTGGTGAACTTGCATTTCCATGCAGGTATCAAAACAAGTGCAGTGGTGGTGGTGAACTTGATAGAAGATTATCAAAACAAGTGCAGTGGTGGTGGTGAACTTGATAGAAGATTATCAAAACAAGTGCAGTGGTGGTGGTGAACTTGATAGAAGATTACAACAAAGTGCCCTTTGACTATCTCTTCCACCAACTTATCAAACTCCAGGTGCACCATCTATTCATAAGATGGATAGCTGCTGTGCTGTTCAAAAGGAAGATTGTACTGCGATGTGGTGGTTGGTTATCGGAGCCGGAAACTTGTCACAAGGCTCCCCTCTTTCATCAGTTTTTATTTAACGTATACATGGTGATAATTACAGAACAACAACTCGATGGCAGAGGTAGAACATTGTCATTTGCTGATGACATTCTAGTATATAGACAGGGGAAAGTCAGGATTACGATTGCTGGTGAGATACAGAGAGAACTTGACCACATCGCAGACCGGTGTGATGTCTCTGGTGCACTAGTTAACCTTACAAAAGCAGCAGTAACATGGTTATCAATAATCACACTGTTAACGCATGTACACCTGTTTTGAGACTGTGAGGTGTTGATATATCCAAAGCTAATTCAAGAGAATTTTTGAGTGTGAAGTTTGACAGCAACTTGTGTTTCATGGAACATGTTGAGTATGTCATTGTCAAGGTGTATAAAGGTTTGGTGGCAATGAGAGTCATGGCGGTTGCTAATATTGTGCAGCGGCTGCTTGTCATCCTGTACCAGGCGCTGGTCCTTTCAACCATCAAATATGCAGTGTGCCATCCTCACTGTTAGTAAGACACAAATTGAATGACTGGAGAGAATACAGAATGAAGCTATGTGTATCATCCTGGATTGCCATCATAAAATTGGTAAAGGTTGCAGAGAGAACAAACTCATGGTGGTGGATGCAGATATCAATGCCCTCTCTAATGAAAACTAAATACGGTGACGTAATTTACACCGATGGATTGGTAGTTTGCCACCAAACGTCTGTGGTGGTCTTCTCTGTATGCTCATATGGCAGAAAGGTAAAAGAAACCAGTGGTGCATTTAGTATGACAACAAATAGGATGACAATGGAAGTACTGGTGGTAACTAAGGTGCTGATGTCACAAAACTACATTCATGCGTGCATTATGAGTGATTCATTGAGTATGATCAGGAATGTGGAGGCTGGTTTGGCACAGGCAATGGACTGAATCACTACAAGTGTCAACAATTCACAGAATTACATTCACTTTGTTCTGGGGCCCATGAGGGTGGGTGACAATGAGAGAGCAGACAGGCTGGCTGGCTCTGCCACCATATCGGGGGATCAGCCAATGGATAGTTGACATTTTGGACGATTTCATAGACTGCGGCAGCAAAGGGGACTATCATCTAAACCAATCCACATCAACTAATAGATTGCAGGAGCTGGAGGGATTGGAGAAGCCAGAAAAGAACAGCACAACAGGTATATGAGTAGGCTCATCAATCAAGATTGAACTGGTACGTTTAGTCGCTGGATGCTGTTGGAAATATTGCAAAGTGAAGGAGATTGAAGCACCTAGGGAAATGTCCAGAGTTCAAAGAAGATACTCTAAACAGAAACTAGAACCATTCAGTGAACATGACAGAAGAGTTAAGTGATGAGAGATAGAGATAGCTGATGTTCTGTCTTGCCAACAAACAAGAATAAACATTAAGACACTAGAACCATTCACTGACGTGACAGAAGAGTTAAGTGATGAGCGATAGAGATAGAGAGAGAGATAGCTGTTGTTCTGTCTTGCCAACAAACAATAATAAACAAACAGAAAAGACTACAACAACATGTACAGATCTCAATCTTACCCAATCAATAATGAGGATTTTCTCTAGATTTACTTTCTCCTTCAATTGTTTGGCTGCTATAGCAACAGAGTTGAAATAACAAAATCCCCTGAAATAAATAGACAATCAGAGAACATTGTATAGCAACTCTAATAATGCTTGAATGATGGTAGTAACATTCTTTGTTGAAACATATTCATATAACCAAAATGATGGTAGTAACATTTGAGTAGTCTTAGTTGAAACATATTCATATAACCAAAATATGTGCTCTAGCTTTCGGAATCATAACACAGTCACACACACTGGTTTTACATCTCTCTCCCTGTGTGTATAAGTTTTATCATATTTCAATATCTTCTTTTTCTTCTTCTTCTCTTCCACCATTTACTTCTTTATAGGAGACTTCCGGTTTACAAATGGCGCTGAACGAACGTATCGGTTAGCGCCAGCAATAAATTTTGATCACTTCATCTTGCTTCCGTGGCCTGGATTACTACTTTTCATTCATTTGGACGCAGGATATATTGTGTTATTCATGGATATATTTTGTGGTGTAGTTGCACTCGAAGTACGATGGTGACAGATCAGAATTGCGATCGCTACCGACACGCCGCATTCGCTATGTGTTAAATACGGCGGTCCAGGGTAGGCAGAGCCCTTAAGCCGAGAAAGGCAATCTGCCTATGGTAGGAGGATCCCAGAAATGAAACCTCAACCGTCGAAGTCGGAAGATGCATGCCCAAGCGGCACGGGAATAAAAACGCGCATCTACGCACTACAACCGAAGCTATGCAACCAACACTACTCCGGTATGGTGTCATATTTACAGGTCGAAACCAGGCAGGCTCAACACCGGAACCCCATTCTCCAAACACAACAGCAAACACAATTCCTCACACTTTCAGACCAGCCAGAGAAGACGAGAGTAAACACACGGATCAAGATTTGAAAATAATGCAGTGGAACGCGGAAGGCGTTAGAAAAAAAAAATAGAGCTGCAAAACTTTCTGAAGGAGCACGCCATCGATGTGTGCTGCATCCAAGAAACACATCTTACCAGCACGCACAGATTCTCCATTAGAGGCTACGAAATCTTCAGGCAAGACAGGGAAGACCAACCAGGGGAGTCATGACGGCCAAAACAGGTTCTCAGCCTGGGAAACGCACCGCTCCCAATCAACCGATACAGAAGTGATAACCATCTGCCTAAAAACCAACGACAAGGAAATCACAATTTGCAACATATATTCACCACCAAAACAAATTTATCCACTTAAACAACATACAACCAAACACAGAAAACTGGATAATAGTTGGAGATTTCAACAGCCATTCTCCAAGCTGGGGGTACTCTGACCTAAATGTAAAAGGAGAGGAAGTAGAAGACTTCATCATCAACAACAGTCTTGTTCTGCTAAACAAACCTGGTGACCCACACTCATACTACGCCCGACCTTGGAGAACAACCAGCAACCCAGACCTAACAATAGCGACTGAAGATGTTGAAAAATTCACAAGTCGAAGTGTGTGCAATCAACTAGGGGCAGTGACCATAAACCCATAATAATCTCCATGAAGGGACAGAGGAACACCCCAAAGGGAACACTCACCCCCAGCTGGAACTATAAGAAAGCAAATTGGAATATCTTCACCTCACACCTAGAAGAAGCCATTAAGAACATGAAAATTAAAAAATAGCCCTAAACCGCAAACTCCAAACATTCAACAACTGGGTTCTAGATGCAGCAAAAATAAGTATACCAAGAGGAAGAAGGGAAGACTACCGACCCTATTGGTCCCCTAAACTGGAAGAGCTTCACGCTGAACTCAGCATACAAAGAGAAAACATGGAAGTAGACCCCACAGACGAAAATGTTACCCTACACAACAAGACAAAGGCTTGGTTATTGGTTACTAAACTGACGTCATTGCACTCCGGTAAACCCATAGGTGCTCAGTCTCCCCCAACAGATATCGAAGAGTATGCATACTGATGGTTCCTGTGGCTCGCTGATTAAACACACCTCTCACTCTGCCTCTCAGGCATCCAGTTCGACTTGAACAAAGGGTAATTCCAAACTGCTTAAATCGCTTGATCGATTCAACATCGATTTTAGTGTCCTCATCCAACAGAGAGTCTCGAAGAGACCGAAGACTATCCCCTTATCCATCTTCAACTCCACAACAATCGATGCTGTTGATGCAAGCCTGTCCGCTCTCTCATTACCGTAAACACCTGCATGCCCAGGACAGTATATCCACGTAAGCCGCTGGAGGTTAGAAACTTCTATAGACGACATCCACTCATACCGAAACCTGTCCTTCTGGATCTTGTGAAGCATCGACTGAGAGTCAGATACAACAACTGCCCCAGTAAATGAAGTCCCAGAAATCCAATGGAGGGCAGCAGTAACGGCCTCAACCTCCATCCTCATACTAGAAGTAGTTGTCCTGTATGCCCCACTTCGCTCTGCAACAACCCTACCATGCGCATTAGCCAAGAAACCCCAGCCGGATTCTCACCACGTTGAACCGACCCATCGGTATATACAACAACATCATCATCCCTTGCATTATCTTCTATCAGCTGCTTAACTGTGAGATCAGCCTTCATGTTGCCCCAATCTGTACATTCTCTTCCAAGAGTAATGATAACGTTGAGATAGTTCATCATGCTTCCATCTGTTGGGATCCATTCTTCCCCTTTTGGTAGAGTCGCAACCGTAGTCACCTGGCCAATCGTTCTCTCAGCCTGGGCCATCCACGACATGCCACGCTGATTCTCGTGCCCTTAACATCATTAGTGTTCTTGTGAAGTGGATGTCTCTTATCCGAAGTAACCCGCATATATGCCTTGGTTTGGGCGATTGCATGACGGGAGCGTAGTGACAGAAGGCCAAGCATATATCTCATCTTCACAATGGGGGTATCTCTAGTGCAGCCCAGAACTATACGCATACCTTCATTCTGAACCCGTTCGAGTCGTTCACATTGTGATCTTCCGAGTCCGTAATCTACCACTGACATTACCAGTCGATCGAACAAAGGGCAAGTAGTCTCTGCTCAAGGTGTGCGGCCACCATAACTTTGAGAGCCGCAAGACCACGCTTGCACCGTTGTATCGTCTGTTCAATATGGTGTTTGAAAGATAGACTACGATCAAAGGTTATTCCAAGATAGCGAAGCCTGTCTCTGCGCTCGATGGTATGTTCATCAAAGATTACACAGGGTAGGTCAGCCTTGACGATGTGATTATTCAACGAGCACCACAACATACACGCTTTTTCAGGATTGACCTGAGAGCGAGACTCTCTACACCAACCCGAGATGGTATGCAATGTTTTCTGAATGTCGTCAACCATCTCTCGTCTATCTGACCCAGTCCTATATATTAAGATATCATCTGCAAATGTCAATGTCCGACCCAATCCGGTTGGCTGAATTTTAGCTACATTTGCTGTGTAAATATTAAAGGATAATAATGCAAATATAATAATGCAAATATAGTAAAGGATAATAAGGACAAAGGCTATATTTACCAAAGAAAAGAAGAAAAGCATGAGAGACAGCTGGCATGAAAAAACTGCCTCCTTAAATCTAGAGAAAGACACTAAAAACTATGGAACCTCACTAAAACCCTAAACGGTGACAGGACAGAACGGACCAAAACTGTGCTACACACAGACACAGGATTTGTCACCGGCAGAGCAGCAGCAGACCTATTAGCTAGAACCTATCAATTGGAAAGTCAAGTCCAAATTCAACAGGCAAGAAAAGAGGAAGTTAAAAACCAGTCAAAGCAACTGTTGAATAGTCTTAACTCTACAATCCCAACAGACAGCATGACAGCTATGTTTACCCTGCAGGAGCTAGAAGACCAAATAAAAAGCTAAAGGAGAAAAAGGCACCTGGAGCGGATGGAATTACCAATGAATTCCTTAAACACCTTGGTCCTCTTGGCAAAGGTTTCTCCTCAGCATTTTCAACCAGAGCTGGAAAACAGGTCAAGTTCCATCAACCTGGAAGGAGGCACACATCTACCCCATCTTGAAACCAGGCAAGGACAAAAATGACCCAAAGAGCTATAGACCCATCAGCCTTCTCAGCTGTGCAAGGAAATTGATGGAGAGGCTAGTAAACAGGAGACTGACATGGTACCTAGAAACAAACTCATTGCTCACCCCGCCCAGACCGGATACAGACAAAACAGAAGCACAGAGGACCAACTGGCTTACATCACCCAGGACATTGAAAATGCCTTCCAGGAAAGAAAGAAAGTAACAGCCATATTTTTACCTCTCCGGGCATTTGATACGGTATGGCACGATAGTGTTATGCCAAGCATAACACTATCAGAGATCAGAAATGCTGTAAATATGGCCCCACCTAATAAAACACCAGGCCCAGACAATATCCCGGCCGACCTAATCAAAGCAACTAAAGAGGTAGGAATCAGCTGGCTCCATAGACTATTCAACCAAGTCTGGATCACACAAGAAACACCAGAAGATTGGAGGAATGCTACAATTGTTCCCATCTGGAAGAAGAAAGGTAGCAAGAGGGACTGTACAAAGTATAGAGGCATAGCGCTACTGAGCCACACTGGGAAAATATTCTGCAAAATACTTGAGAAAAGGCTCCGCCACATCATCGAGCCACAGCTTAATGACTCCCAAATGGGATTCAGGAAGAACAAAAGCTGTACAGACGCAATATTCGTCCTCAGACAGTTAGTAGAAAGGACTATCGAATCCGACAAACATTTACACGTTGCATTTGTAGATCAGGAAAAAGCGTTCGACCGAGTAGATAGGCACAAGTTGTGGAAAATACTAACAACCTATGGGGTTAATGAACACCTCATCAACCTTTGCAAGAACATTTATACTGACAGCCAATGTACGATTAGAACAAATACAGGATTATCAGAAAAGTTTCACGTAGGGTCAGGAGTAAGACAAGGTTGCGTACTATCCCGCTGCTATTCATCACGTACATTGACCACATTTGTAAAATAGCTAACACCAGCGAAGGAAACAACCTCGGAGAACTCTTAAATGAATTTCTTTTCGCAGACGATCAGGCAATCATATCAACAACAGAAGAACAGCTACAACAACACATCAACAGACTCCAGTTAGCATGTAACGAATACAACATGAGAATTAACATCGACAAAACAGAAGTAATGACATTCGCCAGAGAGGAAAACACTACCAACATCTCCATCGATAATCATCTACTAAATCAAGCAAAGATTTCACATACCTGGGGAGCATTTTTCAGCAAATGGAAGAATAACTAATGAAATTCAACACAGATGCAACAAAGCAAATCAAATGATAGGGCAAATGGCGCCAATTTTAAGATGCAAACACGTCACCATGAACACAAAAAGAGCAATGTTCAACACAATCTTTCTCCCCACATTATGTTACCAGTGCCAAACCTGGACGCTGACAACAAACGATAGAAGAAAACTAGTCACAACAGAGATGAAGTGTCTACGCAGAATGCTGGGTGTAACAAGAAGAGACCGGTTGAAAAATGAAGACATCAGGAAAAAGTGGGTACAACATCAGTACTAGACTTCATCAAGAAACAACAAATTAAATGGTTCGGTCACGTAAGCAGATTACCATCAGACAGTGCACCCCAAAGAGCAATGCTGCTCCGATACAATGGGTGCAAAGCAAAAGGCCAGCCACGCAAAAGATGGACCTCAGAGATAACAGAGGCGACGAAAGAGACTATCTACGAAGCGCATACTAGGGCCCGTTTAGAAATCTCTTCCTGACCTGACGCTGTGAGGCATACAGGATTCGAGAAAGAATGGCACGATGGCCTAATGCTGAAAGTCCTACAAACAGGAGTCTCCCACAACATGTTCTCCTGGATCAGAAACCTCCTCTCCCAATGTACAGCCAGAGTAAAAATAGACAACCACCTCAGCAAGATGCAAAAATGAAGGAAGGAGTTCCACAGGGCAGTGTGATAGCACCAACGCTATTCCTAATATACATAAATGACATCACCAAATGCTGCCCCCAGATGGTCGCAAACAGCCTACATGCAGACGACTTCGCAATCTGGACAGCTGCAGAACACACTCAAAAACATCATATTTACTACAAAAACAGTGGAAAAAGTGGAGAACTGGACAAAAAGCTGGGGTCTCAAAATTAACCACACAAAAACCACAGCAACTGTTTTTTTCCTCTCCCCACACAAGGAAAAAGTATCCATCAATTTAGAAAACGAAACAATACCCCAAACAGATACACCCACCTTCCTTGGAATCACCCTAGACAGCAGACTTACCTGGAAGCCAAACATAGACAAAATTCAAAGAAAAGCCATACAAAGACTTGCTGTGATGAAGAAACTAGCTGGCACATCCTGGGGCGCAAATTCAAAAATATTAAAGCAGGTCTACACTGGAGCAGTCAGACCCATCATGGAATATGGCTCCAGCTCTTGGACAACAGCAGCCAAAACAAACACACACAAACTAGACAAGGTACAAAACATGGGCCTAAGAATAACTCTGGGAGCAATGAAAAGCAGTCCTATCGTAGAAATGGAAAAACCGCAGACATAGAGCCTCTAGAACTCCTCAGAAAATTTAAAACACTCACCCAGTTTGAAAAACTAAAACGGCTAAAAGAACACCCTCTACACACAAAATTCCAAGAGAAAACAAAAACAGACTTGCAAGGAAAAGTCCCAACCATCTGGCCAGAGAATTTCATATGCAACATACAGACATCCTAGAAACTGACCCAGAAATGTGGGAACCCATAATACCAGAGCCATGGACATGCTACCAAAACACGGCCCAAATACACCTAGAAGTCTCAGGAATAATCTCCCCAAAAATACAAACAGAGACAGAGCAAAGAGCCATTTCACTCCAAATGCTACGAGAGCAATATCCCACCAGCACATGGACACGTGTTCACAGATGGCTCAGCTACAGATGCTACCAGAAAGGGAGGCAGCCGAATCTACATCACTCACCCTCAAGGAAACACAGAAACACACTCTCTGGCAGCAGGAGAAACATGCACCAACTTTAGAGCAGAGTCAACAGCCCTTCTTGCAGCCATACAGATTCTCAACGACCAGCAAGTGTCAGCAAAAATATTGCAGTCTTTAGCGATTCAAGATCCGTTCTCCAGGCTATCTCAAGTCCCAGACAAGACAAGCTCATTCAGGACATACGGCAAAATATCAGCTTGTTGTCAAAAAATCCGAACTGGTCTTACAGTGGATACCAGCTCACTGTGGCATACCAGGAAACGAAAAGGCTGACAAACTCGCAAAGGCTGGGGGAGCCTAACACAACACCACCCAACACAAAGTTTTACAGAAGCAAAGACTCTCCTGAAACAATTCAGGAAAATGATCTGGAGAAAAACAAATGGAGGATACAGGCCAGAGCACGACAGTATAAATACACTAAACAGAAAAGCACAGACCACAATCTTCAGACTTAGAACGGGACATTGCAGTCTCAGAGCACACCTCCACAGAATGGGTCTCAGGGACTCTGCGGCCTGCACCTGTGGAGCACCAAAGCAGTCCCCAGAGCACATCCTGCAAGACTGCCCTAGTCTGAGTAGTGAGAGATTGGAGATCTGGCCAACAGAAACAACACTACAAGACAAACTATGGGGAACTGGTGAAGACCTCAAGCGCACCACCCTGTTTATGACACATACCGGAGTAGTCGCATAGCAAAAGTTGAATGCAGAAGAAGAAGACTTCTTTATAGAAGTGTTGGGGGTGAAACATAGTGATCTTGTGTGTGCTTGTTTTAAGGCACTTTGTAAGCTGATATTCATGTTCGTAAGGCTGTTCTTGATGACGTCGCTCCATCTTTTGCGTGGTCTTCCTCTTGCTTTGTACTCATACTTTTCTGTGTGGCTCTCTGTGATAGGCGATACCAGGGCATTCTGGTCAGGTGTCTTTAATCTGTTGTTCTTTTATGAATTGCATGACTGGTTTCAATATCTATTGTTAGTAAAAGTATACTCCCTCCAGCCCCTCACAAGCTCTTACATAGGTGTATCTTGCTCTGCATGATGTCCAGGGGGTCGTACTACAGCAAAACCATTCTGTAAAAATAAAACATCAAATTGTGACATCTAACTAAAAAATAACAACTAATAAAATCAGTATCTGTTCCGTTGGCAGTACAGATGAAATGGTGGGTGGTCTAACCCAGTCATCTCTCAACTGATTTAGTCAAAGTCATTTCTCAACTGACCTGTCAGTGTAGTACATACCACAATGAGATATCTCTCACGATGAACCAACACAATAATAACTGTATCATTATACACTCTGTTTAACAATGTTCTTCACACTCTTTCTCAAATACTATGTTGACTCACATCGTCAGGATAAGGAGAGGTTTTTAGAATGCTTTGTACATGGTGTGGTTTACTGTCTGTTGTTTCTGTGCTCCACCATTTGCCTTGTATCCATTGTATCTGAGTTAGATTGTTCTTTGTGACAAACTGTCTGTTGTTAAATCTGCTTTTACGACTGAAGCATTGAATTTATTTTAAATTTAATAAGTGCTAAATGGTATAGTTCTCTCTATCTTACTCTTTAATCCCCTTGTTAGTGCACAGTCCCTCAACCAGCGTAGTTAGTTTATGGTTAATTGGATTTTGTCAAGGAAGTTTTTTACCAGATGAGGTAACCAGCCTCAAGCCATACCCAACACTGATCATGTGAGACTGTTGTATTACTTAGATGAGGTAACCAGCCTCAAGTCATACCCAACACTGATCATGTGAGACTGTTGTAATAATTAGATGAGGTAACCAGCCTCAAGTCATACCCAACACTGATCACGTGAGACTTGTAGTACTTAGATGAAGTAACCAGCCTCAAGTCATACCCAACACTGATCATGTGAGACTGTTGTAATACTTAGATGAGGTAACCAGCCTCAAGTCATACCCAACACTGATCACGTGAGACTTGTAGTACTTAGATGAGGTAACCAGCCTCAAGTCATACCCAACACTGATCATGTGAGACTGTTGTAATACTTAGATGAGGTAACCAGCCTCAAGCCATACCCAACACTGATCATGTGAGACTGTTGTAGTACTTAGATGAGGTAACCAGCCTCAAGTCATACCCAACACTGATCACGTGAGACTTGCAGTACTTAGATGAGGTAACCAGTCTCAAGTCATACCCAACACTGATTACGTGAGACTGTTGTAGTACTTATCAGATGAAGTACCCAGCCTCAAGTCATACCCAACACTGATCATGTGAGACTGTTGTAGTACTTATCTGATGAAGTACCCAGCCTCAAGTCATACCCAACACTGATCATGTGAGACTGTTGTAATACTTAGATGAGGTAACCAGCCTCAAGTCATACCCAACACTGATCACGTGAGACTGTTGTAGTACTTAGATAAGGTAACCAGCCTCAAGTCATACCCAACACTGATCACGTGAGACTGTTGTAGTACTTAGATAAGGTAACCAGCCTCAAGTCATACCCAACACTGATCACGTGAGACTGTTGTAGTACTTAGATGAGGTAACCAGCCTCAAGTCATACCCAACACTGATCATGTGAGACTGTTGTAATACTTAGATGAGGTAACCAGCCTCAAGCCATACCCAACACTGATCATGTGAGACTGTTGTAGTACTTAGATGAGGTAACCAGCCTCAAGTCATACCCAACACTGATCACGTGAGACTTGTAGTACTTAGATGAGGTAACCAGCCTCAAGTCATACCCAACACTGATCATGTGAGACTGTTGTAATACTTAGATGAGGTAACCAGCCTCAAGCCATACCCAACACTGATCATGTGAGACTGTTGTAATACTTAGATGAGGTAACCAGCCTCAAGTCATACCCAACACTGATCACGTGAGACTGTTGTAGTACTTAGATGAGGTAACCAGCCTCAAGTCATACCCAACACTGATCACGTGAGACTGTTGTAATAATTAGATGAGGTAACCAGCCTCAAGTCATACCCAACACTGATCACGTGAGACTGTTGTAGTACTTAGATGAGGTAACCAGCCTCAAGTCATACCCAACACTGATCACGTGAGACTTGTAGTACTTAGATGAGGTAACCAGCCTCAAGTCATACCCAACACTGATCATGTGAGACTGTTGTAATACTTAGATGAGGTAACCAGCCTCAAGTCATACCCAACACTGATCACGTGAGACTGTTGTAGTACTTAGATGAGGTAACCAGTCTCAAGTCATACCCAACACTGATCACGTGAGACTTGTAGTACTTAGATGAGGTAACCAGTCTCAAGTCATACCCAACACTGATCATGTGAGACTGTTGTAATACTTAGATGAGGTAACCAGCCTCAAGTCATACCCAACACTGATCACGTGAGACTGTTGTAGTACTTAGATGAGGTAACCAGCCTCAAGTCATACCCAACACTGATCACGTGAGACTGTTGTAGTACTTAGATGAGGTAACCAGTCTCAAGTCATACCCAACACTGATCACGTGAGACTGTTGTAGTACTTAGATGAGGTAACCAGTCTCAAGTCATACCCAACACTGATCATGTGAGACTGTTGTAATACTTAGATGAGGTAACCAGTCTCAAGTCATACCCAACACTGATCATGTGAGACTGTTGTAATAATTAGATGAGGTAACCAGCCTCAAGTCATACCCAACACTGATCACGTGAGACTGTTGTAGTACTTAGATGAAGTATCCAGCCTCAAGTCATACCCAACACTGATCACGTGAGACTGTTGTAATACTTAGATGAGGTAACCAGCCTCAAGTCATACCCAACACTGATCACGTGAGACTTGTAGTACTTAGATGAAGTAACCAGCCTCAAGTCATACCCAACACTGATCATGTGAGACTGTTGTAATACTTAGATGAGGTAACCAGCCTCAAGTCATACCCAACACTGATCACGTGAGACTTGTAGTACTTAGATGAGGTAACCAGCCTCAAGTCATACCCAACACTGATCATGTGAGACTGTTGTAATACTTAGATGAGGTAACCAGCCTCAAGCCATACCCAACACTGATCATGTGAGACTGTTGTAGTACTTAGATGAGGTAACCAGCCTCAAGTCATACCCAACACTGATCACGTGAGACTTGCAGTACTTAGATGAGGTAACCAGTCTCAAGTCATACCCAACACTGATTACGTGAGACTGTTGTAGTACTTATCAGATGAAGTACCCAGCCTCAAGTCATACCCAACACTGATCATGTGAGACTGTTGTAGTACTTATCTGATGAAGTACCCAGCCTCAAGTCATACCCAACACTGATCATGTGAGACTGTTGTAATACTTAGATGAGGTAACCAGCCTCAAGTCATACCCAACACTGATCACGTGAGACTGTTGTAGTACTTAGATAAGGTAACCAGCCTCAAGTCATACCCAACACTGATCACGTGAGACTGTTGTAGTACTTAGATAAGGTAACCAGCCTCAAGTCATACCCAACACTGATCACGTGAGACTGTTGTAGTACTTAGATGAGGTAACCAGCCTCAAGTCATACCCAACACTGATCATGTGAGACTGTTGTAATACTTAGATGAGGTAACCAGCCTCAAGCCATACCCAACACTGATCATGTGAGACTGTTGTAGTACTTAGATGAGGTAACCAGCCTCAAGTCATACCCAACACTGATCACGTGAGACTTGTAGTACTTAGATGAGGTAACCAGCCTCAAGTCATACCCAACACTGATCATGTGAGACTGTTGTAATACTTAGATGAGGTAACCAGCCTCAAGCCATACCCAACACTGATCATGTGAGACTGTTGTAATACTTAGATGAGGTAACCAGCCTCAAGTCATACCCAACACTGATCACGTGAGACTGTTGTAGTACTTAGATGAGGTAACCAGCCTCAAGTCATACCCAACACTGATCACGTGAGACTGTTGTAATAATTAGATGAGGTAACCAGCCTCAAGTCATACCCAACACTGATCACGTGAGACTGTTGTAGTACTTAGATGAGGTAACCAGCCTCAAGTCATACCCAACACTGATCACGTGAGACTTGTAGTACTTAGATGAGGTAACCAGCCTCAAGTCATACCCAACACTGATCATGTGAGACTGTTGTAATACTTAGATGAGGTAACCAGCCTCAAGTCATACCCAACACTGATCACGTGAGACTGTTGTAGTACTTAGATGGGGTAACCAGTCTCAAGTCATACCCAACACTGATCACGTGAGACTTGTAGTACTTAGATGAGGTAACCAGTCTCAAGTCATACCCAACACTGATCATGTGAGACTGTTGTAATACTTAGATGAGGTAACCAGCCTCAAGTCATACCCAACACTGATCACGTGAGACTGTTGTAGTACTTAGATGAGGTAACCAGCCTCAAGTCATACCCAACACTGATCACGTGAGACTGTTGTAGTACTTAGATGAGGTAACCAGTCTCAAGTCATACCCAACACTGATCACGTGAGACTGTTGTAGTACTTAGATGAGGTAACCAGTCTCAAGTCATACCCAACACTGATCATGTGAGACTGTTGTAATACTTAGATGAGGTAACCAGTCTCAAGTCATACCCAACACTGATCACGTGAGACTGTTGTAGTACTTAGATGAGGTAACCAGTCTCAAGTCATACCCAACACTGATCACGTGAGACTGTTGTAGTACTTAGATGAGGTAACCAGTCTCAAGTCATACCCAACACTGATCACATGAGACTGTTGTAATAATTAGATGAGGTAACCAGCCTCAAGTCATACCCAACACTGATCACGTGAGACTGTTGTAGTACTTAGATGAGGTAACCAGTCTCAAGTCATACCCAACACTGATCACGTGAGACTGTTGTAGTACTTAGATGAGGTAACCAGTCTCAAGTCATACCCAACACTGATCACGTGAGACTGTTGTAGTACTTAGATGAGGTAACCAGTCTCAAGTCATACCCAACACTGATCACATGAGACTGTTGTAATACTTATCACAATAAGATATCACTCTATCAATGAACACACTCAATACTAACAACTGTGTCATTATTCACTATTTTGTGACTAATAGAGATGTCAAAATCAGATCTATACAGATGGAAGAAGTGAAAGAAAAACATCATCAATAGAAGGAAAGATACAATACAGAGTTGACTACAGATGGAAGAAGTGAAAGAAAAACATCATCAATAGAAGGAAAGATACAATACAGAGTTGACTACAGATGGAAGAAGTGAAAGAAAAACATCATCAATAGAAGGAAAGATACAATACAGAGTTGACTACAGATGGAAGAAGTGAAAGAAAAACATCATCAATAGAAGGAAAGATACAATACAGAGCTGACTACAGATGGAAGAAGTGAAAGAAAAACATCATCAATAGAAGGAAAGATACAATACAGAGCTGACTACAGATGGAAGAAGTGAAAGAAAAACATCATCAATAGAAGGAAAGATACAATACAGAGTTGGCCTTCAGATGAACATGAACAACATAATCTGGACGTTTGACTAACCTTGAGATCTCCAGATGCTACTCGACATGCCATCTCTATAACACAGCCAGCAGCCTAGAGAAATAGATAGAAATGTTGGATCAACATGGTACACTGACTACTCGGCTAGAAGACATCTCTTAACTGTCAATCATATGATCACCTCACAACATGTATAAGACAACAGTCAAATACTACAGTAGTAGTAGTGTGCTAGGTGTGTGTATGTGTGGTCTGAAATACTATAGTAGTAGTGTGGTAGGTGTGTGTGTGGTCTGAAATACTATAGTAGTAGTGTGGTAGGTGTGTGTGTGGTCTGAAATACTATAGTAGTAGTGTGGTAGGGGTGTGTGTGTATGTGTGGTCTGAAATACTATAGTAATAGTGTGGTAGGTGTGTGTATGTGTGGTCTGAAATACTATAGTAATAGTGTGGTTGGTGTGTGTATGTGTGGTCTGAAATACTATAGTAGTAGTGTGGTAGGTGTGTGTGTGTATGTGTGGTCTGAAATACTACAGTAGTAGTGTGGTAGGTGTGTGTGTGTATGTGTGGTCTGAAATACTACAGTAGTAGTGTGGTAGGTGTGTGTGTGTATGTGTGGTCTGAAATACTATAGTAGTAGTGTGGTAGGTGCGTGTGTATGTGTGGTCTGAAATACTATAGTAGTAGTGTGGTAGGTGTGTGTGTGTGTATGTGTGGTCTGAAATACTATAGTAGTAGTGTGGTAGGTGTGAGCGGTCTGAAATACTATAGTGTGCTTGTGTGTGTGGTCTGAAATAATATAGTGTGCTTGTGTGTGTGGTCTGAAATAATATAGTGTGCTTGTGTGTGTGGTCTGAAATACTATAGTGTGCTTGTGTGTGGTCTGAAATACTATAGTGTGCTTGTGTGTGTGGTCTGAAATACTATAGTGTGCTTGTGTGTGTGGTCTGAAATAATATAGTGTGCTTGTGTGCGTGGTCTGAAATACTATAAACTTGAAGTTTCTTATATAGACTAGTAATAAAGAGAGAGAGAGAGAGAGAGAGAGAGAGAGAGAGAGAGAGAGAGAGAGAGAGAGAGAGAAAAAGAGTACTGTGTAAAAAATGAGTCTGAATATCATCACATTGCCAGTAGAATGAATGATCATTGTCAGATGAAAGTGTGCAGGTCAAGCCAACTTACAGTCCTGGCAGCTGTGGCAGTGTAGACCTCATTCCAGACTGTGTCCGAGTCAACTCCCACACCACCACAATACAGCAAGCAGAACTTCTTACATGAGCTCTCTGTTCATTCAGTCAATCATAATGTTACATTAGTTGCAGGACAGTCTCAAGACAACATTTGTTACATACATACATCCATATTACTTGTTATCATCAACTACAACATCCCTACATCAACTACAGTCTCCCTACATCAACTACAGCCTCCCTACACCAACAACAACATCCTTACATCAACTACAACAAAATCCCTACATAAACAACAGTATCCTTACATCATCAACAACAATATCTTACATCAACAACAATATCTTTACATCAACAACAATATCTTTACATCAACAACAATATCTTTACATCAACAACAATATCCTTACATCAACAACAATATCCTTACATCAACAACATCCTTATAATTGCTATCATTAACTACAACATCTCAAGTTATCTTGATAATATTACATCTTTTCTAGAGCGACAGTTATGCACATCTCTACAGCTACTGTGACATCTCTACAGCTACTGTGACATCTCTACAGCTACTACTATGATGCCCTAGAAATATTACTTCTAGAAATTGATTTTGTCAATGACATCCATTTGACACTAGACAGTTATACATACAGTAGTTTGTTCCATAGATAATCTAGCTCACTCTCCTCAACAACCTAAGCAAACCATTCCCCCATACACATTGTGTAATAGACAGCATCATGGGTCCTCTATTGTCTATAACTATTAACTAAGTTCTTGTGTCAATATATCATCTCTGTAATACTTATAGGAGCTCAGTAATCTTACCATAAAGTTTCTGCCTGTTATACGGATTGCCTCCAAAAATGAGTGAATATGTTTCTGAATGACAGCTCTGCAGTTCCTCAATGGTTGCCTTTCTAGTTCGAACTCTCTGTGAATATAAAATGGCAAAGTTCTGCTCAGAACAAGCTATTTGATGATGATGAGAATGTCAAGTATATGTCTAAAATTTAATTCTAGAAGGCAATATGTCAATGAAAGACAGAAAAATAAGTGACTTTCTGTGAGTGCAAATCTTCATAGAAACACTATCATCACACACAAGTGCATTGTACAACTGATATTTTGTTTGTCATCTCTAAACATAGGTTAGCCAAAAACTCAAATATGCTACAATGAATGAATGTGTCTCTTCCTTTTTCGTCAAGCAGAATAAAGTTGACCCAAACTGTTCTATCTTCAAGCAGAATAAAGTTGATCCAAACTGTTCTATCTTCAAGCAGAATAAAGTTGACCCACTGTTCTATCTTCAAGCAGAATAAAGTTGACCCAAACTGTTCTATCTTCAAGTAGAATAAAGTTGACACAAACTGTTCTATCTTCAAGCAGAATAAAGTTGACCCACTGTTCTATCTTCAAGCAGAATAAAGTTGACCCACTGTTCTATCTTCAAGCAGAATAAAGTTGACACAAACTGTTCTATCTTCAAGCAGAATAAAGTTGACACAAACTGTTCTATCTTCAAGCAGAATAAAGTTGACACAAACTGTTCTATCTTCAAGCAGAATAAAGTTGACACAAACTGTTTTATCTTCAAGCAGAATAAAGTTGACCCACTGTTCTATCTTCAAGCAGAATAAAGTTGACCCACTGTTCTATCTTCAAGCAGAATAAAGTTGACCCAAACTGTTCTATCTTCAAGCAGAATAAAGTTGATCCAAACTGTTCTATCTTCAAGCAGAATAAAGTTGACCCACTGTTCTATCTTCAAGCAGAATAAAGTTGACCCAAACTGTTCTATCTTCAAGCAGAATAAAGTTGACCCACTGTTCTGGTTCGCTGAGTCATGTTGGAATCTACATCATTTGATGATGGCTTTCTCCTCCCCCAAGAACTTAGCTGACCATATAGAATACATTTTCCTTGACTACCAACTACCAAATAGTTGTGTCCACAAACTGTCCAGATGTAAGTACAGACTAGAAACTGTCTGCGGGCGGTCACATAGAATCTGGCACTATTATGATGAGAATGTATCAATTATGTAAATTTACCTCACATCTGTCCTCTAGTCCTACTTCTGTCAACCGGTTCCATATACTGTGTATACGTCCAGCATGTTCTAGGTGGTTGTGATGATCATTGCACGTACAACGGTGTTTCAGCATTGCTATGTCATATGCCAGCCCTGAGAAAAAAACAATGTAGCATGACCAGATGTCAGGGTGGTCGGTAAATATACCAGTCTGACATGAAAACACATGCGTACACAAGCTGTACAGACTAGTACAATCAGTTTCCTAACAATTGTATAATCAATGATATGAGGGTGATATTAGACTAGTGATAACAGCTTGAGTAGACAATGACATGAGGATGATATTAGACTAGTGATAACAGCTTGAGTAGACAATGACATGAGGGTGATATTAGACTAGTGATAGCTTGAGTAGACAATGACATGATGGTGATATTAGACTAGTGATAACAGCTTGAGTAGACAATGACATGATGGTGATATTAGACTAGCGATAACAGCTTGAGTAGACAATGACATGATGGTGATATTAGACTAGTGATAGCTTGAGTAGACAATGATATGAGGGTGATATTAGACTAGTGATAACACAGCTTGAGTAGACAATGACATGATGGTGATATTAGACTAGTGATAGCTTGAGTAGACAATGACATGATGGTGATATTAGACTAGTGATAACACAGCTTGAGTAGACAATGCCATGAGGGTGATATTAGACTAGCGATAACAGCTTGAGTAGACAATGACATGATGGTGATATTAGACTAGCGATAACAGCTTGAGTAGACAATGACATGATGGTGATATTAGACTAGTGATAGCTTGAGTAGACAATGACATGATAGTGATATTAGACTAGTGATAACAGCTTGAGTAGACAATGACATGATGGTGATATTAGACTAGTGATAGCTTGAGTAGACAATGACATGAGGGTGATATTAGACTAGTGATAACACAGCTTGAGTAGACAATGACATGATGGTGATATTAGACTAGTGATAGCTTGAGTAGACAATGACATGAGGGTGATATTAGACTAGTGATAACACAGCTTGAGTAGACAATGACATGATGGTGATATTAGACTAGTGATAACACAGCTTGAGTAGACAATGACATGAGGGTGATATTAGACTAGCAATAACAGCTTGAGTAGACAATGACATGATGGTGATATTAGACTAGCGATAACAGCTTGAGTAGACAATGACATGATGGTGATATTAGACTAGCGATGATAGCTTGAGTAGACAATGACATGATGGTGATATTAGACTAGTGATAACACAGCTTGAGTAGACAATGACATGAGGGTGATATTAGACTAGCGATAGCTTGAGTAGACAATGACATGATGGTGATATTAGACTAGTGATAACAGCTTGAGTAGACAATGACATGATGGTGATATTAGACTAGTGATAACAGCTTGAGTAGACAATGCCATGAGGGTGATATTAGACTATCGATAACACAGCTTGAGTAGACAATGACATGAGGGTGATATTAGACTAGTGATAACAGCTTGAGTAGACAATGACATGAGGGTGATATTAGACTAGTGATAACAGCTTGAGTAGACAATGACATGATGGTGATATTAGACTAGCGATAACAGCTTGAGTAGACAATGACATGATGGTGATATTAGACTAGTGATAGCTTGAGTAGACAATGACATGATGGTGATATTAGACTAGTGATAACACAGCTTGAGTAGACAATGACATGAGGGTGATATTAGACTAGCGATAGCTTGAGTAGACAATGACATGAGGGTGATATTAGACTAGTGATAACAGCTTGAGTAGACAATGACATGATGGTGATATTAGACTAGTGATAACACAGCTTGAGTAGACAATGACATGAGGGTGATATTAGACTAGCGATAACAGCTTGAGTAGACAATGATATGAGAATGATATTAGGCTAGTGATAACAGCTTGAGTAGACCTTTACTACAGATGATTCTCAGTAGTGTGTGACAGCTTAATGAGCAGTAGTAAAAGTGTTGTTGTCAAAGTGAAATGCGGACTGACCTGTTGTAAAGGTGTATGTGACAGGACCAGAGTCCTGTGCTGTCTGTGGAGGAACTGAGAATGCAACCAAAGGACTGGACTGAGTACGAGATAGAGGTCTGTGGTGAGAAGGTCCCTTTAGTCGAGCTCTCTGTGTGTCACGATGTACACTCAGCAGTGGGTGACTGTCCCGCTCCCTAATGTGCTGGAGAGATCCAGTGACTGTAGCTGATACAAGTGGACCCTGCATGGGTGCGTCTTCCATCTTACCGTCCAGATTCTCTGCTTCTCGACACTCTTTCATTTCCTGTCAAGGTGAACAATAATTGAAGAACCATCAATCATACACACTTCAACAAGACGCATATAACAACTACATCACATGGACACACTTCAACAAGCTGTATACAACAACTATAGCACATGTACACACTTCAACTACAGCACATGTACACATTTCAACTGCAGCACATTTCAACTACAGCACATGTACAGATACTCTATTGAAAAGCTATGAAATAAACAGTTAAGAATAGCTCTATCATATAAAGTTCAACATGCGGCCACCATCTTGTGTGACTTACCTGTGCAAGTTTGACTTCTGTCTCCTCGTCAACATTTTCCATGTGATTCTTGCTACCCGACCGTTGTAAAACTGTCTGTCTGATGTGCTGTAATACAATTGAACATAGTATTCATCTCACAAGACAGCACTCACATATATATGATGATGATATGTTTATGTGTGATCTACAGGACAGCTGATCAATAGATGAATTAGTTCAACAAGCAGAGAGAGAGAGAGAGAGAGAGAGAGAGAGAGAGAGAGAGAGAAGGAGAAGAGAGGGAGAAGAGACATAGAGAGAACTTGTTCTGAGCACTCACAGCTGGTGATAGGACAATACAAATAAAGTTAGAGTAAAGACATTGCGTCACATGTCATCAAGAGATGATGGTCACTAACACTGGATGTATTCCTACGAGATGGTACTCAGTGTAGATTGTATTCAGTGTAGAAGATTGGCTACCAGTGTAGGAGATTGTATTCAGTGTAGGAGATTGGCTACCAGTGTAGAAGATTAGCTACCAGTGGAGTGGGCTAAGTGAAGATTAGCTACCAGTGTAGGAGATTGTATTCAGTGTAGGAGATTGGCTACCAGTGTAGAAGATTAGGCTACCAGTGTAGGAGATTGTATTCAGTGTGAAGATTGGCTACCAGTGTAGGAGATTGTATCAGTGTAGAAGATTGGGCTACCAGTGTAGGAGATTGTATTCAGTGTGAAGATTGGCTACAGTGTAGGAGATTGTATTCAGTGTAGAAGATTGGGCTACCAGTGTAGAAGATTGGGCTACCAGTGTAGAAGATTGGCTACCAGTGTAGAAGATTGGGCTACCAGTGTAGAAGATTTGGTTACCAGTGTAGGAGATTGTATTCAGTGTAGGAGATTAGGCTACCAGTGTAGGAGATTGGGCTACCAGTGTAGGAGATTGTATTCAGTGTAGGAGATTAGGCTACCAGTGTAGGAGATTGGGCTACCAGTGTAGGAGATTGTATTCAGTGTAGGAGATTGGGTTACCAGTGTAGAAGATTGAGTTACCAGTGTAGGAGATTGTATTCAGTGTAGGAGATTGTATTCAGTGTAGAAGATTGGGCTACCAGTGTAGAAGATTGGGCTACCAGTGTAGAAGATTGGGCTACCAGTGTAGAAGATTGGGTTACCAGTGTAGGAGATTGGGTTACCAGTGTAGAAGATTGGGTTACCAGTGTAGGAGATTGGGTTACCAGTGTAGGAGATTGTATTCAGTGTAGGAGATTGTATTCAGTGCAGAAGATTGGGTTACCAGTGTAGAAGATTGGGCTACCAGTGTAGGAGATTGGGTTACCAGTGTAGAAGATTGGGTTACCAGTGTAGAAGATTGGGTTACCAGTGTAGGAGATTGGGTTACCAGTGTAGGAGATTGTATTCAGTGTAGGAGATTGTATTCAGTGTAGAAGATTGGGTTACCAGTGTAGAAGATTGGGCTACCAGTGTAGGAGATTGGCTACCAGTGTAGGAGATTGTATTCAGTGTAGGAGATTGTATTCAGTGTAGAAGATTGGGTTACCAGTGTAGAAGATTGGGCTACCAGTGTAGGAGATTGGGCTACCAGTGTAGGAGATTGTATTCAGTGTAGGAGATTGTATTCAGTGTAGGAGATTGTATTCAGTGTAGAAGATTAGCTACCAGTGTAGAAGATTGGGCTACCAGTGTAGGAGATTGTATTCAGTGTAGGAGATTGTATTCAGTGTAGGAGATTGTATTCAGTGTAGAAGATTGGCTACAGTGTAGGAGATTGTATTCAGTGTAGAAGATTGGCTACCAGTGTAGGAGATTGTATTCAGTGTAGAAGATTGGCTACCAGTGTAGGAGATTGTATTCAGTGTAGAAAATTGGCTACCTGTGTAGGAGATTGTATTCAGTGTAGAAGATTGGCTACCAGTGTAGAAGATTGGGCTACCAGTGTAGGAGATTGTATTCAGTGTAGAAGATTGGGCTACCAGTGTAGAAGATTGTATTCAGTGTAGAAGATTGTATTCAGTGTAGGAGATTGTATTCAGTGTAGAAGATTAGCTACCAGTGTAGAAGATTGGCTACCAGTGTAGAAGATTGGGCTACCAGTGTAGGAGATTGTATTCAGTGTAGAAGATTGGGCTACCAGTGTAGAAGATTGTATTCAGTGTAGAAGATTGTATTCAGTGTAGGAGATTGTATTCAGTGTAGAAGATGAGCTACCAGTGTAGAAGATTGGGCTACCAGTGTAGGAGATTGTATTCAGTGTAGGAGATTGTATTCAGTGTAGAAGATTGGGCTACCAGTGTAGGAGATTGTATTCAGTGTAGGAGATTGGGTTACCAGTGTAGAAGATTGAGTTACCAGTGTAGGAGATTGTATTCAGTGTAGGAGATTGTATTCAGTGTAGAAGATTGGGCTACCAGTGTAGAAGATTGGGTTACCAGTGTAGGAGATTGGGTTACCAGTGTAGGAGATTGTATTCAGTGTAGGAGATTGTATTCAGTGTAGAAGATTGGGTTACCAGTGTAGAAGATTGGGCTACCAGTGTAGGAGATTGTATTCAGTGTAGGAGATTGTATTCAGTGTAGAAGATTGGGCTACCAGTGTAGAAGATTGGGCTACCAGTGTAGAAGATTGGGCTACCAGTGTAGAAGATTGGGTTACCAGTGTAGGAGATTGGGTTACCAGTGTAGAAGATTGGGCTACCAGTGTAGAAGATTGGGCTACCAGTGTAGAAGATTGGGCTACCAGTGTAGAAGATTGGGCTACCAGTGTAGAAGATTGGGCTACCAGTGTAGGAGATTGGGTTACCAGTGTAGGAGATTGGGTTACCAGTGTAGGAGATTGTATTCAGTGTAGGAGATTGTATTCAGTGTAGAAGATTGGGTTACCAGTGTAGAAGATTGGGCTACCAGTGTAGAAGATTGGGCTACCAGTGTAGGAGATTGTATTCAGTGTAGGAGATTGTATTCAGTGTAGAAGATTAGCTACCAGTGTAGAAGATTGGGCTACCAGTGTAGGAGATTGTATTCAGTGTAGGAGATTGTATTCAGTGTAGGAGATTGTATTCAGTGTAGAAGATTGGCTACCAGTGTAGGAGATTGTATTCAGTGTAGAAGATTGGCTACCAGTGTAGGAGATTGTATTCAGTGTAGAAGATTGGCTACCAGTGTAGGAGATTGTATTCAGTGTAGAAAATTGGCTACCAGTGTAGGAGATTGTATTCAGTGTAGAAGATTGGCTACCAGTGTAGAAGATTGGGCTACCAGTGTAGGAGATTGTATTCAGTGTAGAAGATTGGGCTACCAGTGTAGAAGATTGTATTCAGTGTAGAAGATTGTATTCAGTGTAGGAGATTGTATTCAGTGTAGAAGATTAGCTACCAGTGTAGAAGATTGGGCTACCAGTGTAGGAGATTGTATTCAGTGTAGGAGATTGTATTCAGTGTAGGAGATTGTATTCAGTGTAGAAGATTGGCTACCAGTGTAGGAGATTGTATTCTGTGTAGAAGATTGGCTACCAGTGTAGGAGATTGTATTCAGTGTAGAAGATTGGCTACCAGTGTAGGAGATTGTATTCAGTGTAGAAGATTGGCTACCAGTGTAGAAGATTGGGCTACCAGTGTAGGAGATTGTATTCAGTGTAGAAGATTGGGCTACCAGTGTAGAAGATTGTATTCAGTGTAGGAGATTAGGCTACCAGTGTAGGAGATTGGGTTACCAGTGTAGGAGATTGTATTCAGTGTAGGAGATTGGGCTACCAGTGTAGGAGATTGTATTCAGTGTAGGAGATTGGCTACCAGTGTAGGAGATGGTGTAGAAGATGATGACTGACCTGTTTGACATAAAGCTTCTGATCCTTGATGTACTGTTCATGTTGTTGCTGCAAGAGGAGGTTCTGTTGTTGATGGAATATGCCCAGTGGTAGTGGAGCAGAGTGTGTACGTCCTAATGGTCTGTGTCTGTAGATATAAACACACATTTTATATATACCTAATCAACAGGTTCAACTCTTAGCTATATATAAGACATTTAATAAGGCAACACTTAGCTATATATAAGGCAACTCTTAGCTATATATAAGACATTTAATAAGGCAACACTTAGCTATATATAAGGCATTTAATAAGGCAACACTTAGCTATATATAAGGCAACTCTTAGCTATATATAAGACATTTAATAAGGCAACACTTAGCTATATATAAGGCAACTCTTAGCTATATATAAGACATTTAATAATGCAACTATTAGCTATATATAAGACATTTAATAATGCAACTATTAGCTATATATAAGACATTTAATAATGCACCTATTAGCTATATATAAGGCATTTAATAATGCAACTATTAGCTATATATAACACATTTAATAATGCAACTATTAGCTATATATAACACATTTAATAATGCAACTATTAGCTATATATAACACATTTAATAATGCAACTCTTAGCTATATATAAGGCATTTAATAATGCAACTCTTAGCTATATATAAGGCATTTAATAATGCAACTATTAGCTATATATAAGGCATTTAATAATGCAACTATTAGCTATATATAACACATTTAATAATGCAACTCTTAGCTATATATAAGGCATTTAATAATGCAACTATTAGCTATATATAAGGCAACTCTTAGCTATATATAAGACGTTTAATAAGGCAACTCTTAGCTATATATAAGGCAACTCTTAGCTATATATAAGACATTTAATAAGGCAACACTTAGCTATATATAAGGCATTTAATAAGGCAACTCTTAGCTATATATAAGACATTTAATAAGGCAACTCTTAGCTATATATAAGACATTTAATAAGGCAACTCTTAGCTATATATAAGACATTTAATAATGCAACTCTTAGTATATAAAAGGCATTTAATAATGCAACTATTAGCTATATATAAGGCAACTCTTAGCTATATATAAGACATTTAATAAGGCAACTCTTAGCTATATATAAGACATTTAATAAGGCAACTCTTAGCTATATATAAGGCAACTCTTAGCTATATATAAGACATTTAATAAGGCAACTCTTAGCTATATATAAGACATTTAATAAGGCAACTCTTAGCTATATATAAGGCATTTAATAAGGCAACTATTAGCTGTATACAAGACATTTAATAAGGCAACTCTTAGCTATATATAAGACATTTAATAAGGCAACTCTTAGCTATATATAAGACATTTAATAAGGCAACTCTTAGCTATATATAAGACATTTAATAATGCAACTATTAGCTATATATAAGGCAACTATTAGCTATATATAACACATTTAATAATGCAACTCTTAGCTATATATAACACATTTAATAATGCAACTATTAGCTATATATAACACATTTAATAATGCAACTCTTAGCTATATATAACACATTTAATAATGCAACTATTAGCTATATATAAGGCAACTATTAGCTATATATAACACATTTAATAATGCAACTATTAGCTATAAGACAAGTTTTACCTAATATCTAAGAGATTTAGTAAGACTAGACTACTAATAAGAAATATAACTGACCCAGACATAATACATTCAACAAGGACAAAGTAACAGGCAGAGAGATAGAGAGATAAGTGATATTATCTTGTTGCAGCTACACTGACCTATGTAACCTGTGAGCTGGGTGTGCTGCTGTGGGTCCTACTGCTGCATTGACTGGAATGAATGGACTAGCTAAAGGTGATCCTCCTGCAGTGACTGATGGTGACAACTGACTCTGTGATACCAAGTATGCTGGGGCTGAACCTGCAGGGAATTCTCCATCTAGTACTACATGGAAACAAGACAAGAATGGTTTCATATCATATAAACATCATGAAACTAATGTTCTATAAAGTCAGTCACTACATTAATTAAACTATTGTTCTATGATCATGGTCAGTGCTGCAATAAGTCACTCTCCTCTCATTAACTATAGTCAAATGAAAGTGAGCATTCAACAGCCCCTCACTCACTCACTCACTCCCTCACTGACTCACTCGCTATATAACAGAAATAATGTCATTTATCAACAACCTATAAACACTTTGTGTGTACAATAATGTTAGTTTTAAATAAAGGTAGAATTTAGCTTGGTAATGCAGGTCTATTCCACTCATCAAGCTACTGACTCATCAAGCCACGGCATCAAGAACAGCCTTACAAAATGAATATCAGCTTACAAAGTGTCTTAAAATAAGCACACACAAGATCACTACGTTCCCCCCTCCCCAAACACTTCTATAAAGAAGTAAATGGTGGAAGAGAAGAAGAAGAAGAATGCAAGTCTTGTCTGGTAGCTATAGTATTAGCCAGGTAAGATTGTACTTTCTACACAAAGAACAAACATAGACAACTTATGGACAGTTCACCTGACAGTGCTGCTACACAAGAGAACAAACATGGACAGTTTACCTGGCAGTACTGCTACACAAGAGAACAAACATGGACAGTTTACCTGACAGTACTGCTACACAAGAGAACAAACATGGACAGTTTACCTGGCAGTACTGCTACACAAGAGAACAAACATGGACAGTTTACCTGGCAGTACTGCTACACAAGAGAACAAACATGGACAGTTTACCTGGCAGTGCTGCCACACAAAAGAACAAACATGGACAGTTTACCTGGCAGTACTGCTACACAAGAGAACAAACATGGACAGTTTACCTGACAGTGCTGCTACACAAGAGAACAAACATGGACAGTTTACCTGGCAGTACTGCTACACAAGAGAACAAACATGGACTAGTTTACCTGGCAGTACTGCTACACAAGAGAACAAACATGGACTAGTTTACCTGGCAGTACTGCTACACAAGAGAACAAACATGGACTAGTTTACCTGACAGTACTGCTACACAAGAGAACAAACATGGACTAGTTTACCTGACAGTACTGCTACACAAGAGAACAAACATGGACTAGTTTACCTGGCAGTACTGCTACACAAGAGAACAAACATGGACTAGTTTACCTGGCAGTGCTGCTACACAAGAGAACAAACATGGACTAGTTTACCTGACAGTGCTGCTACACAAGAGAACAAACATGGACTAGTTTACCTGGCAGTACTGCTACACAAGAGAACAAACATGGACTAGTTTACCTGGCAGTGCTGCTACACAAGAGAACAAACATGGACTAGTTTACCTGGCAGTGCTGAGAAGTATCCAGGTAAAGTACCAGCCATGATATGAGGGGCTGCAGGTAAGGCAATGCCCAGTCTTGTAGACATAGCAACTCTCAGTTCTTCCTCTGTGCTGACTGGTGATCCCTGCACATGAGTTGAATATTTCCTTACATGTTGGTCAGTTAGTGTTCACTGTCTTACATGTTGGTCAGTTAGTGTTCACTGTCTTACATGTTGGTCAGTTAGTGCTCACTGTCTTACATGTTGGTCAGTTAGTGTTCACTGTCTTACATGTTGGTCAGTTAGTGCTCACTGTCTTACATGTTGGTCAGTTAGTGTTCACTGTCTTACATGTTGGTCAGTTAGTGTTCACTGTCTTACATGTTGGTCAGTTAGTGTTCACTGTCTTACATGTTGGTCAGTTAGTGCTCACTGTCTTACATGTTGGTCAGTTAGTGCTCACTGTCTTACATGTTGGTCAGTTAGTGCTCACTGTCTTACATGTTGGTCAGTTAGTGCTCACTGTCTTACATGTTGGTCAGTTAGTGTTCACTGTCTTACATGTTGGTCAGTTAGTGCTCACTGTCTTACATGTTGGTCAGTTAGTGCTCACTGTCTTACATGTTGGTCAGTTAGTGCTCACTGTCTTACATGTTGGTCAGTTAGTGCTCACTGTCTTACATGTTGGTCAGTTAGTGTTCACTGTCTTACATGTTGGTCAGTTCTGACCCTAACGTAAAGGTATTCATGTTGCTATCAGCAAAGTTCTTCATTGAAACCTTACATATATCTTGATATCTGAGTAGTGATCTGCGTTGGGGTATGTGACTATTGTCCATTCATCTCACATGTCCCAGACATCTTAGTCTCCTACTGCTGAGCGTGATGTCCATGATGGAAGGCAAGTTTGCATGTTTCAGTACTTCAGAATAGGTTATCTTGTTATACCACCTGATGTTCATAATCTTGTTATACCACCTGATGTTCATAATCTTGTTATACCACCTGATGTTCATAAGCTTGTGGAAACATTGAAGGTGAGAGATGTTTAGTCTGCTTTCATGCATTGAGTAAGCTGTCTATGTTTCTGAGTCATATAGTCAAGAGCTAATCACACAGGTCTGATAAATCTCTATCTTCTATGCAATGTCATTTGTGTTCTATCACCACGCTCTTTTAGTTTGCCATCCACTTTGATAGTTTGCCATCCGCTTTCTTGATAGTTTGCCATCGCACATTGATATGACATCCGCCTCTTTGATAGTTTGCCATCCCACGCTCTCTTGATAGTTTGCCATCCCACGCTTCTTTGATAGTTTGTCATCCCACCTTTCTTTGATAGTTTGCCATCCACACTTTCTTTGATAATTTGCCATCCACACTTTCTTTGATAGTTTGCCAAGTAGTAGCTAACTACTTAATTCATGCATTGACTTTCTACATGAATGAAGGTTGATATTGTCTATGCCCAATACACTTTAAAACTGATGTTAGATGTTGCCATTCGCGAATAATAATAATCAATGAAATTCTCATGTCATCTCCCATTGTATTTAATGATTGCAAGATTAACATCTGCTGCACCAACTAGTTACATGGTCAGTAAGAAATGCTAACTCATGTCCTGACCACTAGTTACATGATCACAAGAAATGGCTAACCATGTCTCTGACCACACTAGTTACATGGTCAGTAAGCAAATGGCTAACTCATGTCTACCAAATTACATGTCGAAGAAATGGCTCAACTATGCTCTGACCAACTAGTTATTGGTCAGTAAGAATGACTAACCTCATGTCTCTGACCCACTAGTTACATGGTCAGTAAGAAATGGCTAACCTCATGTCTCTGACCCACTAGTTACATGGTCAGTAAGAAATGGCTAACCTCATGTCTCTGACCCACTAGTTACATGGTCAGTAAGAAATGACTAACCTCATGTCTCTGACCAACTAGTTACTTGGTCAGTAAGAAATGGCTAACCTCATGTCTCTGACCAACTAGTTACATGGTCAGTAAGAAATGGCTAACCTCATGTCTCTGACCAACTAGTTACATGGTCAGTAAGAAATGGCTAACCTCATGTCTCTGACCCACTAGTTACATGGTCAGTAAGAAATGGCTAACCTCATGTCTCTGACCCACTAGTTACATGGTCAGTAAGAAATGGCTAACCTCATGTCTCTGACCCACTAGTTACATGGTCAGTAAGAAATGGCTAACCTCATGTCTCTGACCCACTAGTTACATGGTCAGTAAGAAATGGCTAACCTCATGTCTCTGACCCACTAGTTACATGGTCAGTAAGAAATGGCTAACCTCATGTCTCTGACCCACTAGTTACATGGTCAGTAAGAAATGGCTAACCTCATGTCTCTGACCAACTAGTTACATGGTCAGTAAGAAATGGCTAACCTCATGTCTCTGACCAACTAGTTACATGGTCAGTAAGAAATGGCTAACCTCATGTCTCTGACCCACTAGTTACATGATCAGTAAGAAATGGCTAACCTCATGTCTCTGACCCACTAGTTACATGGTCAGTAAGAAATGGCTAACCTCATGTCTCTGACCAACTAGTTACATGGTCAGTAAGAAATGGCTAACCTCATGTCTCTGACCCACTAGTTACATGGTCAGTAAGAAATGACTAACCTCATGTCTCTGACCAACTAGTTACATGGTCAGTAAGAAATGACTAACCTCATGTCTAACTAAGAGTGATACAAACAGGTTCTGTCATATCAAGGTCAAAATTAGCAAGAGACGTAATGCTAGATCTTAATAACTGCTAGTCATGGCAACTAGACACTACGGTCGTGGCAACTAGACACTACGGTCGTGGCAACTAGACACTACAGTCCCGGCAACTAGACACTACAATCACGGCAACTAGACACTACGGTCGTGGCAACTAAACACTACAGTCATGGCAACTAGGCACTACAGTTGTGGCTACTAGACACTACAGTCACGGCAACTAGACACTAGTCACGGCAACTAGACACTAGTCACGGCAACTAGACACTATGTCGTGGTAACTAGACACTACAGTCATGGCAACTAGACACTACAGTTGTGGCAACTAGACACTACGGTCATGGCAACTAGACACTACGGTCATGGCAACTAGACACTACAGTCATGGCTACTAGACACTACAGTCGTGGCTACTAGACACAGTCGTGGCAACTAGACACTACAGTCATGGCAACTAGACTAGGCTGACAACAGATTATGACAACAAGAAATTATCTGTTGAACTACAAGAGAGTTGTCTACCGATGCTGAAGTTGGTGGTCGTCCAAGTGAAATGTTTGGCATGGATGGGGATGTGTATAAAAGGTCTGCACTTGGATATCCTAGGTTTGGCTGGAATGGGTTAAAGACATAACCCAGACTTTCCTGCAAGAAACAACAACAAAAATGAGTAACAACTACAACATGAGTAACAACAACACGAGTAACAACAACAACATGAGTGATGACAACATGAGTAACAACAACATGAGTGATAACAACATGAGTAACAACAACAACATGAGTAACAACAACAACAACATGAGTGATGACAACATGAGTAACAACAACAACATGAGTGATGACAACAACAACATGAGTGATGACAACAACATGAGTAACAACAACACGAGTAACAACAACAACATGAGTGATGACAACATGAGTGATAACATGAGTAACAACAACATGAGTGATGACAACATGAGTAACAACAACAACATGAGTAACAACAACAACATGAGTGATGACAACATGAGTGACAACAACATGAGTGACGACAACAACATGAGTGACAACAATATGAGTAACAACCAAATATTAATATTGAAAAATTATCTTTCTAATGTAGCAGGTAAGAATGGATATTAGAGGTCATGTGTAGCAGGTAAAAATGGATATTAAAGGTCATGTGTAGCAGGTAAGAATGGATATTAGAGGTCATGTGTAGCAGGTAAGAATGGATATTAGAGGTCATGTGTAGCAGGAAGTGATGACATATTGATGGTGATAATATGTAGAAGGATGAACATTGCCAAAGAGTACTTCTGTAATAAATGTCTGGAGAGAGAGAGGTAAAGAGAAGAGAGGAGGAGGGAGAGAGAGGGAGAGAGAAAGAGAGGGAGGGAGAGAGAAAGAGAGAGAGGGAGAGAGAAAGAGAGAGAGGGAGAGAGAGGGAGAGAGAGGGAGAGAGAGAGAGAGAGGGAGAGAGGGAGGGAGAGAGAGAGAGAGAGAGAGAGAGAGAGGGAGGGAGAGAGAAAGAGAGAGAGAAAGAGACACCAGAAAATATGAAATATCATGAACTCAGAAGTGATCATGTAATAATGGACAATACTACAGTTGGTTTTTTGTATGTATGTAGTCAGGTATGTATGTATGTAGGCATGTATGTATGTAGGCAGATATGTATGTAGTCAGGTAAGTATGTAGGCATGTATGTATGTAGGCAGATATGTATGTAGGCATGTATGTATGTATGTAGGCATGTATGTGTGTAGGCAGATATGTATGTAGGCATGTATGTATGTATGTAGGCAGATATGTATGTAGGCATGTATGTATGTAGGCATGTATGTATGTAGGCATGTATGTATGTAGGCAGATATGTATGTAGGCAGATATGTATGTAGGCAGATATGTATGTAGTCAGGTATGTATGTATGTAGGCAGATATGTATGTAATCAGGTATGTATGTATGTAAGCAGGTGCCCGCCTGCCCAGCATGTTTGTATGTATGTAGTCAGGTATGTATGTATGTAGGCAGGTGTGTATGTAGGCAGGTATGTATGCAGGTATGTATGTAGTCAGGTATGTATTTATGCAGGTATGTATGTAGTCAGGTATGTATTTATGCAAGTATGTATGTAGGCATGCATGTATGTAGGCAGGTATGTATGTAGGCAGGTATGTATGTAGTCAGGCATCCATGTATGTATGAATGAATGTAGGCAGGTATGTATGCAGGTATGTATGTAGTCAGGCATGTATGTATGAATGAATGTATGCAGGTATGTATATATGTATGAATGAATGTATGCAGGTATGTATGTATGAATGTAGGCAGGTATGTAGGCATACACACATACATACATACATACACATACACTTGCTATTCAAGAAGTGGCTATCAGTTATGACAACACCATCATCAAACTGACCTCTTTTGAATGCAGGGAGGATAAGCTTCCATTGGCCACTGAGGTACCACCAGGAGGGGAATTTGGACCAGAGTCTGGATTACTACTGCATACGCCAGTATCTACTGAAGAAGATACAGCAGGATAATGTCTCAATTTTCATGATCATCTATCGGAATCTCAAGTTTATAATACTGAGATACTGCTAGCTAGTAATGGTACAACACTAGTTCATGACAAAAGTATAATAATACTGGCAGTGACAGTGATTTAGAAGGAACAATAATGTACATGGCATGGCTACTGGGAGATGAAACATGGAAACAGGACATTGCAAGGAAACCATGAACATGATGATAGAAGAAGTGGAACAACCTGTTAGAGGCTTGAGTGTCTCATCAGACAGGCTACAAAGGACATGCTACACAATGATGACACCATGTGGGACACGCTCTATAGTATAATACTGCAGTGACTGTATGTATATAGAATGCATTGAGTGCACTCTAAGGTACAATCTATGTGTGCACTCTAAGGTACACTATATGAGTGCACTCTAAGGTACAATCTATGTGTGCACTCTAAGGTACAATCTATGTGTGCACTCTAAGGTACAATCTATGAGTGCACTCTAAGGTACAATCTATGAGTGCACTCTAAGGTACAATCTATGAGTGCAATCTAAGGTACAATCTATGAGTGCACTCTAATCTAAAGTACAATGTATATGAGTTCCCTGTAGTAGTGCCAACTAGTCATCTCATCTTGATAGAAGTCAGAATGCATAATATTTGTCTTTTCTTCATTTGAAATAGAAATATTATCTATATATTCAATGTTGTCTCTCGTTGTCTCTTCACTGTCTTTCTTTCCAATGTTGTTTCACTAGGCCTGTGAGTTTGTCTCAGTATATCATATTCGGGGCAGTCTTAAAGTATGTGCTCTGCAGTCTGAGGTGCCTGTCCATATGTACACATGTGGCTGCGGAGTCAATTGTGTTCAGTTCTTAGGCACAGAATGACAACTTGTTCTAATCCGCCCATTTTTTGTGATTGATTTAATCATTCTTTTTTTTGTGATATGTAACTGGTACATCCGATTGCTCTCCTGCAGCACCTTCCTTAACCAGTTGGTCTGCTGTCTCGTTTCCTGATATTTCACAGTGAGACATTATCCACTGCAAGATGACCTTGTGTGATTGCACAGTTCAGACTTGTGTGATTGCACAGTTCAGACTTGTGTGATTGCACAGTTCAGACTTGTGTGATTGCACAGTTCAGACTTGTGAGATTGCACAGTTCAGACTTGTGTGATTGCACAGTTCAGACTTGTGTGATTGCACAGTTCAGACTTGTGTGATTGCACAGTTTAGACTGTAGGATCTATAGACATGGCAACTTTCTGGCAATCTCCTCTCTCCAAAGGCTTTCTTCTGGCAAAGACTTGAGGGAATATGATCTTTGCTAGTCTTGATGTTGGCCTAGTAAGTTGTTTAGCCTGATGAATAAATCTGCATATTCTCAGTCATCTTTCCATTGCTAAGATTTTGGAATCTGTTAGTCTTACATTGGATGACTTGGCATACACAGGAACCTGTCTGTGTTCTCTCAGTGCTTGTATCACAGTTATCCCTAAATTGGATACTCTAGGTTGTGTGTGCGTATATGTAAACATCATTAAACAGAATGAGTTGGTCAGCACTTGACCTAACAACACGTGTATGTATGTGTAAACATGATTAAACAGAATGAGTTGGTCAGCACTTGACCTAACAACACATGTGTATGTATGTGTAAACATGATTAAACAGAATTAGTTGATCAGCACTTGACCTAACAACACATGTGTATGTATGTGTAAACATGATTAAACAGAATGAGTTGGTCAACACTTGATCAGAGCTGGCATGCTGCATCATCCTCATTCGACAACATGTTAGTTAGTGAGTTTCCTACTGGTCAGCAACATGTTAGTTAGTGAGTTTCCTACTGGTCAGCAACATGTTAATAATCACATACATAAACAATGGGTCAATATCTGATTGGAAGCACTGGACAGTTAGTCAGTCAAGTATCTGCACACCATGCCATCATCACTGAGACATGCACAAGAATATGATCAAGCAGTTGATCATTGATTGAGGAGAGGTTTGTGTGACAGCATAACGAGAAGAATACAATTGGAAAATAAATGCTAGCCAAGATGTCTTCATATTTCATATCTCTATATATCTATATCATGTCTATAGGCAACAAATATGTGTACACATGTCTGATTATACTCAATATAAACCAGTAGACCCTCTAGTAGTAGTGCTGGTGATGATGATGGGGAGTGTGTAAGCAGCACAATTAATCTTGCCTTGACTGTTGTCAGATTTAGTAACACAGAGCTGACTTTCTTGCTTGTGTGATGCTAGAGACAGTTGAATTATAGTAACTAGTGTCTGAGTAGACCATACCAGACAGTCGAGCTCTTCTTCAATTCTATGTACAACATAAACACAACATGACAATATGTTATCTTGTCACAGGACAAAAGCTTCTAGCATTGCTAGATCATTGACAAGTAGAGAAACTGTTGACCTCCATCTGGTCTGGAGTGTTGTGGAGTCAATCCCACACTAGATGTTTCACATGTGAGGTGACTCGTGGCAAACTCTTGTTTAACCAGCAAAAGAGAATCGTTGAAACAGTAGGAGTGCAACCTCAATTTACTGAACACTTTAACAAAATAAAAAGCCAGATTTCAGATGTTCCCTAGTTTAGTCATCTTTTAGTTTTGATTATCAATGTTTTCAGACACAATTTGAAGCAGCAGATGTCCTATGTGAATTATTCTCACCAAGTGTCAACTTCCAGAACTTAGAGATGATGATCAAGTTATCACAAAATGCAGCAAAGACTTGTCAATACATATGAGTAAGAGCTGTAGTAAGAACACTCACTGCATGAACATTGTTCACTTTACATGTTTCATAAAACTGTTGTCGGCATTGAAAGAGAATCTGTTTAGACTTCTCAAAGTAATTTACGAAAGACAAACTACAAGGTATATTTGTCCAATAGTTGTATCCCCATGAAACTGTTTTGTCTAGTAGTAGTAGTTTCTGTTTCTTCAGTTGAAAGATCAGTCAACAGGCTGGACTAATTCAGTGAAGATATAGCAATAGTTGTATCCCCATGAAACTGTTTTGTCTAGTAGTAGTAGTTTCTGTTTTTTCAGTTGAAAGATCAGTCAACAGGCTGGACTAATTCAGTGAAGATATAGCCAAGAAAGACAACTAGTCTAGATTGCAGCAATCATCTAGCATTGAAGAATATGATTTAGATAAGCAAGTGGAGTATGCTGAAGTTAGTGGAAAATTAGGGGAGAGAGAGAGAAGAATCAAAGATCCTGGACTGGAGGTCCTGCTTAGGGATATGGGTGACATGGTCATATTATTGTAGTATTCTTCGATAACTTGATTGTCTTCATCATAGACTTACTTGAAGTAGAAATTGTGTGATGCCCTTGAGGGTATCATGCTGACTATACTGGATTCATGGAAGCAACATGTTGTGTTTTAGATATCTGAGCATAGGAAACTTGAGCATAGAAAATTTGAGTGCTAAACAAAGTTCTGTAGTCCGTTCAACTTGTCATGCCCACTGATACAAATTTGTATCATTGTAACCATTTGATTAAATACTTGAAAACTTGCATGTAACTAAAATGTTCCGACCTTCTAAAATATTTTTTTGCCATTCAAACAATCACATTGCCGCAAAGAGGCACATATGGGTCATCTGTACCACAGTATACAAGAACCAGAGAAAAGAGCTATTTTATTGTAGTGATACCTCCCTTTTTTTCCCTTGAGTTTTTCCTGTGGCAACATATGGTTGTGAGACATGATACGTTGACAAAGCAGCAAAGAAGGTCATTGATGCCCTTGAATGCAAATGCTACAGAAGAGTACTTAGAATATCATGGGCAGAGAAAAGAACAAATGCTTCTGTTCTGCAACAGCTTGATATTAGAGTTAGCTATTACAAAGCTATAACACAGAAAAATATTTCTGACATCAAACGTCATGAGTGCATAGAGAAAATAATTTTGGAAGGAATGGTGCCTGGAAGAAGAACAAGAGGAAGACCTAGAAGACGTTGGGTGCAAGATGTCATTGACGATCTGAGAATAAATGCTACTGATGCCGGCCAACTTGCACAGAACAGAGAGTTTTACATTGCTGTCATAGGAGCCAATTTCCGGAAGGGACAAGCTACTTGATGATGATACCTCCATATCACATATGTTAACACACGCACATTGCACCGAAGTAGTAGCCATTTGAAAAGAATCTCTCCAATAGCTCTGCCATTGCTAGTTTGGACATGAAAGGGGGATGACATGACAGCAGCTAACTTTAACTGTAATGTATGTTATTTAAAAACAATAATACAACTAAATCTACAATTTTTGTTTATTTCACGACTATTACAAGTATCAACATTGCCCCCTTTCATGTATGAGCTGGGATGATACACCTTTGCATGAGACTTGTCATCAAATGTCATATTGGTGCGTTTACTGTAAAAAAAACTAAAATTCTGTATCAGACTCGCCAAATATGCCGCCAACATCAAAGAAAACCCGTTATATTACAAAATCCAGGTTTCATATAGCAATTTCTTCCATCAGACATTTGAGTGGGTATAATTCTAAAGTTGGGTGCAAAGTTTCGCTACTGTGGACTATGATTTTGCTGCAATTGGCATTGGACTGTGGGCATGAGTTGAATGAACGGACTATAGTATGATTGTCAAGTCAATGTTGATTGACATTAACGTGGTAGTGATTGACCAAGCAGTTGATCTAACAAGTTAATGTACATTTCCTCTGTGGGCAAAGACTACGACTACCACTACCACCACCAAATGTAACACTGAATATATGTGCATGCTGCATGCACACCAGGTTACAGTAGTAGGTCAGATCTGCAAAGCTAAAGATACATGTTTGTTCTCCCCTCGCACAAGACAAAAATAGATGTTGACGTCATCTTGTATAGACCAGTCCACTTAGTATGAACAATAAAAAATCCGGAAAATTGCTGGCATACACTAGCAGTTCTTATCTGTGGCTGTCGGTTAGAGCTGCAGTGTAGCAGGTATATGCTGCTTGTTTGAGCATTAACTAACTAGACATAAACAATGATAAATGCCTGCTACCTGATGGCTCAGGACTTCTCTGACCTATGCAGTGTGGATACATACATGTCACGTCATGACTCTCTTGATCTGGTCATGTTATGTAGATTATTTGAACAACTTACGTCCTACATCTTCACGTGACTTCATAGCCACACACACACACAAGAAGAAGAAGAAGCATACCGCACCCGCACATACTCTAAAAATGGTTGCAAGTTCTATTTTTAGTCTCCGATTAGAAAATATCTATCTATTCTGAGCGAGGCAAGCAAAGAAGATATCAATAGCGTGGTCCTTTAACATCTCCGACACATGCACCAAAATAGAGTTAGCGCGCGTCACAAGCCGCTGTGATTCTCTGACCTGATTTTGAGAAATGTGTTTACAATACTACTTGTTTGTTTGTTTGCTTGTTTGATCTAGGTCAGGAAGTTGTGTCGTTAATACATCATTTGACAACACACACACACACTATATATATATATATATATATATATATATATATATATATATATATATATAGATGATGCTATTAGTTCTATGACTGGATCAAACATATCTACAAATGTGCAAACTGAACTAACATGTGCAGGCTGTTCTAACATGTGTCTGTCGCCCCTTATAGATGTAGCCAACAGAACAATGCTGTAGACTAACTGAGCAAGTGAGATTGGCTCACTACCACTCGTCCTGGGCCAGCCACTAAGCAGCCCCGCCTTGACATGTGTTCCAGACATAGAGACACACATATCAAGAAAGGAACACATGGATGTTTCAAAGACATACGTACTTGACAGGGCAGTTTTTCTTTTCAGGTTCAGTGGTCCCTTGTCACGGCGGCCAACCAGAGGACTGTGGGTAATCATGGCACGCCGGACCTCCTTTTTCTGCTTGAGAGCAGACCGTAGCTTTAGAATATTGGACTCTGACGCTGAAAAACCAGAAATTGTGTTTTGTTTGCGTAGTCAGCAAGTGGTAGTCTGTGTTGCTATAACAAGACAAGAGCTAGCATGACAAGTCGCATCGTGAAGATGACAGACAGCAGCCGGACATCAAGCAAGCAAGGCTATGTACAGGAAGGACTAGACAGACAAAACAATGTACATCAACAACTAAATCACATTGTCAGTTAACAGAGACATGTCTCACACGTAGCAAGGTTTTCTGTAATCAAAACAAGAGCAGCAAGGACAACTAAACTGTACACAAGGACAACTAAACTGTACACACGGACAACTAAACTGTACACACGGACAACTAAACTGTACACACGGAAAAACATGTTACACCAATTTCAGTTGAATTCTCTTGATCGACATCCTAGTTCATTGGAACAAGTCCATACCAGCTCTGTCCTCCAATGCAACAGCCGTCTTTAATCTTCTCGCTGTACACAACTGATGCTAATGTGTATATCGTCTGTATATATATCTCTTTACCGCTGCTCAGACAGCAGCAGCAGTACTATTTCAAGCAGTCTGTTTAATATCTCTTATTCTGTTTCAAGAAATGTTGAGCTTAAGACATTTATGATATCTTCTCTGTTGACATTTCTCATCCCACTTTGCAATGTATAGTGTTCCAACTAGTTTATCTGTCTTGTCGTTTCCCTTCCTTCAGTCTTGCTGCATGGGCAGATTGAGACAAACTAAGGTAGTTGTTTCTTGAGATAACACTGCTGAATGTTGTTTATCTATTCGATGAGAGAAACTTGCCAGCATCAATCCACCTAGACGTACTCAGTGAGGAGTCTGTTACTATCAATGTATGAGAAACTTGCCTGCATCGATCCACCTAGACGTACTCAGTGAGGAGTCTGTTACTATCAATGTATGAGAAACTTGCCTGCATCGATCTACCTAGATCCACACAGTGAGGAGTCTGTTACTATCAATGTATGAGAAATTTCTGTAACATATCCATACAGATACATCAGTCATTATATCACCATTGTCATGCTTCAAGTGGCGGAATTAAATGCACAGCTCCTGTACTACTATCCTGCCGCCGCTCACCTGCGCCGTACAAGTCCATCCAGATTGCATTGCCAATGACTATCATCTACTTATGTTCAGGCACTAACAACTATCTTCATTCAAAATATAACAAGACATTCCCCTCTCAGTACACCTATGACTGAATTAAAAATTCAACTAATCTCTGTACACTTATTGTGTGTGTGTGTGTGTGTGTGTGTATAGATAGATATATATGCAAAGTGTAACATGATATGTCAGCAGCGAACTGTCAACTTTGATGTCAGGATCAATGAGAGAAACAGTTTATCTAACTATGACATTGTGATATTATATCTTGGATGTGATTGCTTACACAATGTAAGCAGCACCTATCACCAACAGTACAATCAAGATGGTTAGTGACTAAAAGTTGATTAATTGACTAAAAGTTGGCTAGTGACTAAAAGTTGGTTAGTGACTAAAAGTTGGTTAATTGACTAAAAGTTGGGTTAGTGACTAAAAGTTGGGTTAGTGACTAAAAGTTGGTTAATTGACTAAAAGTTGGTTAGTGACTAAAAGTTGATTAATTGACTAAAAGTTAGTGACAAAAGTTGATATGTTAATTGACTAAAAGTTGGCTAATGACTAAAAGTTGGTTAGTGACTAAAAGTTGATTAATTGACTAAAAGTTGGTTAGTGACTAAAAGTTGGTTAGTGACTAAAAGTTGATTAATTGACTAAAAGTTGGTTAGTGACTAAAAGTTGGGTTAGTGACTAAAAGTTGGTTAGCGACTAAAAGTTGGTTAGTGACTAAAAGTTGGGTTAGTGACTACAAGTTGGTTAGTGACTAAAAGTTGGTTAGTGACTAAAAGTTGGGTTAGTGACTAAAAGTTGGGTTAGTGACTAAAAGTTGGGTTAGTGACTAAAAGTTGGGTTAGTGACTAAAAGTTGGGTTAGTGACTAAAAGTTGGGTTAGTGACTAAAAGTTGGGTTAGTGACTAAAAGTTGGGTTAGTGACTAAAAGTTGGTTAGTGACTAAAAGTTGGTTAGTGACTAAAAGTTGGTTAGTGACTAAAAGTTGATTGACTAAAAGTTGGTTAATTGACTAAAAGTTGGCTATTGACTAAAAGTTGGCTAGTGACTAAAAGTTGATTAATTGACTAAAAGTTGGCTAGTGACTAAAAGTTGGTTAATTGACTAAAAGTTGGTTAATTGACTAAAAGTTGGCTAGTGACTAAAAGTTGGTTAGTGACTAAAAGTTGGTTAATTGACTAAAAGTTGATTAATTGACTAAAAGTTGGCCAGTGACTAAAAGTTGGCTAGTGACTAAAAGTTGGTTAATTGACTAAAAGTTGGGTTAGTGACTAAAAGTTGGGTTAGTGACTAAAAGTTGGTTAATTGACTAAAAGTTGGTTACTTGACTAAAAGTTGGTTAGTGATTAAATCTTGTTGAGTGACTAAATGTTGGTTAGTGAATGACGAAATGTTGGTTAGTGACTGACTAAATGTTGGTTAGTGACTGACTAAAATTTGGTTAATTGACTAAAAGTTGGTTAGTGACTGACTAAAATTTGGTTAGTGACTAAAAGTTGGTTAGTGACTAAAAGTTGATTAGTGACTAAATGTTGGTTAATTGACTAAAAGTTGGTTAGTGACTAAATGTTGGTTAAATGACTAAATGTTGGTTAGTGACTATATGTTGGTTAAATGACTAAATGTTGGTTAAATAACTAAATGTTGTTTAACTGACTAAATGTTGGTTAATTGACTAACATTTGGTTACTTGACTAAAAGTTGGTTAGTGACTAAATGTTGGTTAATGACTAAATGTTGGTTAATTGACTAATAGTTGGTTAGTGGCTAAATGTTGGTTAGTGACTAAATGGTTAGCGACTGACTAAAAGTTGGTTAGTGACTAAATAAAAGTTGGTTAGTGACTAAAAGTTGGTTAGTGACTAAATAAAAGTTGGTTAGTGACTAAAAGTTGGTTAATGACTAAAAGTTGGTTAATGACTAAATAAAAGTTGGTTAGTGACTAAAAGTTAGTGACTGACTAAAAGTTGGTTAATGACTAAATAAAAGTTGGTTAGTGACTCACTAAAGATTGGTTGGTGACTAAAAGTTGGCTAGTGAATGAGAGAGGCTAGAGACCATGAGAGAGACCAATGAGAGAGCTAGACCAAGGGAGAGGCTAGAGACCAATGGGAGAGGTTAGAGACCAATGGAAGATACTAGAGATCAATGGGAGTGGCTAGAGACCAATGGGAGATGCTAGAGACCAATGGGAAAGGCTAGAGACCAATGGGAAAGGCTAGAGACCAATGAGAAAGGCTAGAGACCAATGGGAAAGGTTGGAGACCAAGCGGAGAGGCTAGAGACCAATGAGAAAGGCTAGAGACCAATGAGAAAGGCTAGAGACCAATGGGAAAGGTTGGAGACCAAGGTGAGAGGTTTGAGACCAAGGGAGAGGCTGAGGACAATGGGAAAGGCTAGAGACCAAGGTGAGAGGTTTGAGACCAAGGGGAGAGGCTAGAGAACAATGGGAAAGGCTAGAGACCAAGGGGGGAGGCTAGAGAACAATGGGAAAGGCTAGAGACCAAGGGGAGAGGCTAGAGACCAAGGGGAGAGGCCAGAGACCAAGGGGAGAGGCTAGAGACCAATGAGAAAGGCTAGAGACCAATTGTGTGACTAGGCAAGACTGGAGACCAATGATACTACATAAATTAATTTGCAAACTAATGATATTATCATATTTCTCTCATACTGTTATATATATTGCATACAAGCAATATTTCCCTACTATGCTAATCTGGACAATTAATGAAATCTCATCTATGGAATTGAGTTTGATATATTTCTCTAAGTTCAGTTCATGGTTTCCTTAGGATGTCCTTTCTTTATTGAACCATTTGCCTCTCATTTCAATGCATGTGTTGTGATTCTTTGATCATTTCTTCTCAATGGGTGTCCAACATATCTTCATCTTCTCTTTCTTATAACAGTTGTCACTAGTGGTTGACCAGATATTTCTCAGAGTTCATCACCTCCTGAATTCATTCCATTTTATATTCATTACTTTTCACAGACATCTATTTTCAAATACATTCAACTTGCTTTCTATATATTTAGTCATCCAACACTCGTTAACATATGTTAAGATTGATACAACATTTGAAATGAAAATTCTTAATTTAGTTTTAAAACAGTATTTAGACAGTAACTTAGAGTTCCATATTTTATTTTGGTGTTAAGGAGCCAATGTTGCTTTGACAATACATAGCATAATTTTCTTTTTGGTATTTCCTGTGCAGTCTCAATTGCTACCTAAATATGTGAGCTGCTCTGTTATTTTTATCCTTTTAGATTCCAGGGTGATAGCTGCATGACTTGCCATAGGTATCTTCATTATATTTGTGTTTTCATAGCTTATCTGCAGTCCAACTTGTGGTGCTATAGATGACTGTTTTTATTTAACAAGGCAATATCTTACACAAAATTCAAATCTTCCAGTTGTCTTTCTCATCACCCAGTCAACTTCCACTCTGACCAAAAGTGCAGATAAAATACAACTTTGCTTTACTGCAGTTTCAACCATAAACCAGTTTCTGTGGCCATCTTCAGTGCAAATTGGAGAGCAATATTATGACAGAACTTGGTTAGTAACTAAATGATATTTGAGAATAATGATATTACATCAATTCGACAAAGCTGGATGTCGGATGAAACTCAAATTATTAGTTAGTAAATAGATGACATTGGTGACTAATTATATTATAGAAATGAGTTAAGATACTAGAAGAGTCACTAGTTCAGTCAAAGTGTTGTATTGAATGATTCATGCACCTGCTCTGTCTGCCCCTCTCTCTGTATGAATGTATGTATCTGCTGAGTTTGCTAGTCTAGTAATGTCAAGTCTCTGTACACAAAGGACATTATGAAATATCATTAAAATTGCAGATCATTAACTTGTTAATACTTTCCTTTCTATATCATGATTTTCTATATCATCTATATAGATACACAGATAGATATCACATCTACTGCTCTTAAAGATATACACACTCACGAGTCTCATCTCAACAATTCAAATAATAACAAACACTGCCCTGACCTGGGAACAGACACTGACCTCAGCTCTATAGATCACAGACAATGTTCTCCTATTGAATGTACTGACCACAGTGTCTCTAAGACAAACCTCATTACAAGGACACAAACACACACACTGTCTAGACACATAGAATTATGATTGAAGTTTTGTCATTGCAGATAGGATTCCAAATTGATGATCTGTTAGTACATGTGAGGCTATACATATATATGTATACCAATTTGTCAACATCGGTATATTCTCTATACTTTCTCTTGGTCAGTACACTGGCTTCTTGTCAATAGACACACCTACGTTTGTGAGATTATCTGCTAACCACATCCTAGTTGTTTTGTCTTCCTCTAGATGCTGCAACATTTGTTATGATGTCAATGACATCCCTCCTCTATATGCAAAATTTGTTATGTCAGTTACATCCTCCTCTATATGCAACATTTGTAATGTCAATGACATCCATCCTCTAGATGCAATATTTGTAATGATGTCAATGACATCCCTCCTCTATATGCAATATTTGTAATGATGTCAATGACATCCCTCCTCTAGATGTAATATTTGTAATGATGTCAGTAACATAACAGACTCATCACTAGACAACAATAAGGTCACAAAAGAGACAAGACAGACATTGATGGTCTACTGTGTAACCAACATCAACACAGAGAGACATTGCAAGTTTCAAGTATAGAGAGAGAGAGAATGTGATTGATTGATTCAACAAGAAGAAAGAGAGATAGATATATTCATCTGTAGTGAGAACACTGTAGGCAGAAATCATATCAGACTACAGCTATGCACACAGCTACTACTTCTTGTCACACTCACACACACACATGTGACTAACATTTGTCACAATCATTAAAAAACTAACTGACATAAGTCACAACCCGTGACTGGCATGTCATACACTAACTGGCATATATCACACACCATCATATCAATGTAGTGACAAACTTTCTGTACTGTCGTCACACCTATGTTGTGGCAAACTGACTGTATCATAGTCACATCTATGTCCTGACAAAGTGTCTGTACTGTTGTCACACCTATGTTGTGGCAAACTGACTGTATCATTGTCACATCTATGTCCTGACAAAGTGTCTGTACTGTCGTCACACCTATGTTGTGACAAACTCACTGTATTATAGTCACATCTATGTCCTGACAAAGTGTCTGTACTGTCGTCACACCTATGTTGTGACAAACTGACTGTATCATAGTCACATCTATGTCCTGACAAAGTGTCTGTACTGTTGTCCCATGTGTCCTGACAAAGTATCTGTCCTATCATCACATGTTTCTTGACAACGAATCACATATGTGTGTCCTGACAAAGTGTCTGTACTGTCATCACATATGTGTGTCCTGACAAAGTATCACACATGTGTGTCCTGACAAAGTATCATATGTGTGTGTCCTGACAAAGTATCACATGTGTGTGTCCTGACAAAGTATCACATGTGTGTGTCCTGACAAAGTATCACATGTGTGTGTCCTGACAAAGTAACACGTGTGTGTCCTGACAAAATATCACATGTATGTGTCCTGACAAAGTGTCTGTACTGTCATCACATGTGTGTGTCCTGACAAAGTATCACATGTGTGTGTTCTGACAAAGTATCTGTACTGTCGTCACATCTATGTGTCCTAACAAACTGTCATTGACTACTACCATGCTGGTTGGTGGAGATGCAGGGATAGTAAGGTTAGTGTTGTCAGGGTTAGAGTCAAATATTCCATCCATCAAATATGCAAGTAACAACAAGCAAATATGTCAGCTCTGCTTCCATCAACAACTGGCATGCACAAGAAATGTATTAGTCACAGAATATTGACCAGGCACACTCAAATCACTAATCAATTCAACAGAGTGACAACTCTCCATCTGTCTCTCTCACTTTTTCCCAATTGTACAATATTAATGCATAAGAAACAAACGCCTCCTACCTGTTTTACGTAGGGGAAAATCATCTTCATATTTGGCCATCAGGTGGTGAGCGTAAGGTGGAGACAGGTTGAGTGGTGGAGACCCCTGGTCAAGTGAGCCTTGATTAGGTACCCTAGGACAAGCAGCACAAACTTTACTTCAGAAAACATGCCCAGAGCAAATTTTAAACCCCCAAAAAATAGCATTAACAGAGAAAATCTGACCAATTTTATCATTCTGATTGTGATATATAATTGATGTTTGACAAGAAGGTTTTTACGTTATGTTAAATTATGTGCTTATGGTGACTAGGCCAGCACATCCGATTTAATTTGCTTGCATTTTATTTACTAAGGTAGCTTGCCCTAGGATTTGCTCTTTTACGATTATCTTTCGCGATTATATTTGGGCTTTATGATCTACGCCAAAGAACTGTGTAGCCTTTCTGACTATGTTCAGGATTAGGAACATTTCTCAGTTTTTTGGGACACATAAGCTTGCCCTGGGACGGCATCTTACTCATGCAACACACAGTGAAAATTGTCGGTCTTCGTCATTGTTCAGACTTGGACAGCCTGTCAAATCTTTACAATGTCGGCCTTACTTTTCTGACCACTTTGAGTTTATTCCGGAATAGAAACATTCTCAGCCTTTTCAGGGTGTGTGTCGGCACTTGGCAATTTGCAGTTTCTACTCTGCATTTTCTCTGGCCCCGAGAAACACTGGACTGGCGCTGCGCACAAATAATGTAGAGGGTCGTTTCATTAGGCGCTTTCAACGCAACTTAGATTTTGTGCTCACCAAGCATCACCCACCTCAGTTTCTCCAGGGATGTTAGTTGTAAGAACAACAGTACCGTGCCCGGTTGTTTCAGGGAATGCAGTTTCGTTGGGCGCTAAAATGCAACTTTAGGATTTGCACTCGGGCCCAAATTTACCCAATAGATATATCAGCGCTTGGCCTCTTGTACGGAGTTAACTGCAATCTTCCCTTGTGTCGTCACTTCACATTGCATCTTTTCCGACGATCCTTGTTGAGACTCGGCAAAGACATTTCCACCATTACTTCGAGGGGACGTGAATATTTTCCTCCTGACGACTCATACAGTGTCAGTTTTATACGATCCGTTTTTTAAAGTTATTTTGCTTTTCCTGTCGGCTGGGAGAGATCTGCAGAGACAGTCATTCTGGGATTCTTCTCGTCTATCTTGCGAGTAGATCTCGTATAACATAACTGCTTGCATCACTACTTATACTAGAGTAGCTCTCTCTCGATCCCTACCCGCTTAGCCAGACAGGATCCTGTCTGTTTCCAGGGTCACCATGTGGAGGTGTTGAGGATCTTGATTGGTGCCAGTTCACTAATCCTGGTGTGCCGTTGTTCTTAGAATTGCGCCTTTGACCCCGTATCAATTAAAAACACATAACAGAAAATCTTACCAATAAAATAATTAATTTAACAAAGAAAATTTTCTGATGTTTCACCAGCAGCTACTCTGATGTCATATTATTTGACTCCTGTTTGTGCACCTTAAACCATTCTGATGTTTCACCAGCAGCTACTCTGAACATCCACTTGTTGTTCACGATATTGTATTTCTATTCAATGAATCAAATGTGATGGAAATCCTATGTCCTTCATATTGTTAGTAAATTGCTAATGATATCTGTACATAGTCAACAGGTTTGCTGCCATCTATAAAACATGTGTTTCATGGTTCACATTTCTCTCATATGTTTCGCATATTACAAATATGATGATTCCTGGTTTAATAATTAGACTGAGAGACTCTTGTTTGAGTATTTCACATTGTAAATTTCTTCCGACTCTCTTGGTGATAATCTGCAACATGATCTGGCTGGCATTATCTGATTATAGTAAAGCAACTGTATGATAGTTGTTACACAGCTTTCATTTGTTCATTTTAGCATTAAGATGTATACAGATCTCTTGTTGGTTATATGACAGACAGGCTCAACTGTACTATTAGATTGAGAGACTACATACACAATACTTGGAACTCTCCTCCTCTCTCTCTCTCTGTGCATGTGAATGTTCTGCTTACTATGCCTGGAGTGCTCCTACATTCTCTCTCTCTCTCTCTGTGTGACATGTGCACGTTCTCCTTACTAAGCCTGGAGTGCTCCTACATTCTCTCTCTCTCTCTGTGTGACATGTGCACGTTCTCCTTACTATGCCTGGAGTGCTCCTACATCCTCTCTCTCTGTGTGACATGTGCACGTTCTCCTTACTATGCCTGGAGTGCTCCTACATCCTCTCTCCCTCTCTCTGTGTGACATGTGCACGTTCTCCTTACTATGCCTGGAGTGCTCCTACATCCTCTCTCCTCTCTCTCTGTGTGACATGTGCACGTTCTCCTTACTATGCCTGGAGTGCTCCTACATCCTCTCTCCCTCTCTCTGTGTGACATGTGCACGTTCTCCTTACTATGCCTGGAGTGCTCCTACATCCTCTCTCTCTCTCTGTGTGACATGTGCACGTTCTCCTTACTATGCCTGGAGTGCTCCTACATCCTCTCTCTCTCTCTGTGTGCATGTGAATGTTCTCCTTACTAAGCCTGGAGTGCTCCTACACCCTCTCTCTCTCTCTCTGTGTGACATGTGCATGTTCTCCTTACTATGCCTGGAGTGCTCCTACACCCTCTCTCTCTCGCTGTGTGCATGTGAATGTTCTCCTTACTAAGCCTGGAGTGCTCCTACATCCTCTCTCTCTGTGTGACATGTGCACGTTCTCCTTACTAAGCCTGGAGTGCTCCTACATCCTCTCTCTCTCTGTGTGTGTACATGTGCACGTTCTCCTTACTATGCCTGGAGTGCTCCTACATTCTCTCTCTCTCTCTCTCTGCGACATGTGCGCACACACACACACATGTAGTGTGGGCCACTTCCTCATGTCTGAAATGAGCATCTCAGATTGCAGACTTGAAGAGAAAGATCTAAGAATGCTAGCAGACTGAGATACATCACCATCACGTGTGCTGGTGATTGTTTCACGACAAGCAAATGCAACATGATAAGATGCTGGCCAAGAGAAACTACAACACTTACCAGTGAGGTCTGAATTGGGGCGGTGAATTATTGAGGTCCTTGCTGACTGCCTCACGATGTTTCTTGGTCAGCACAAACTCCTGCAGTTTTAACTTGACTGCAGATGATGCTATTGCACCTGTTGGATGATGAGGAGTGTGCATTTTGATCAAGGGTAGGCAAAACTGCTATGTCAGATGAGCATCATACAATGAACTTACAGCCTACAGTTCATACAATGTAGGAGATTACACAGAACATGAGACAAGTAGCAGTTACTTAGACATGTCACAGTTCATATAGATGGAAGATCAGACAAGTAGCAGTTACTTAGACATGTCACAGTTCATATAGATGGAAGATCAGACAAGTAGCAGTTACTTAGACATGTCACAGTTCATATAGACAGAAGATCAGACAAGTAGCAGTTACTTAGACATGTCACAGTTCATATAGATGGAAGATCAGACAAGTAGCAGTTACTTAGACATGTCACAGTTCATATAGAAGGAAGATCAGACAAGTAGCAGTTATTTAGACATGTCACAGTTCATATAGACGGAAGATCAGACAAGTAGCAGTTACTTAGACATGTCACAGTTCATATAGACGGAAGATCAGACAAGTAGCAGTTACTTAGACATGTCACAGCTAATTTTTTTTTCCCCGATCCAGAAGCACTTGAGCTTTTCAGCTCTTCGGCTCGGTGCCATGGACATCGTAACCCTTCGGTTCGGTGCCACGAACACTGTAAATCTGGGGAATCTGTGGCTTTTTCTGCCATCCCGCGGAATTGAACCCGCACACACAGAGGGATAGTCACCTGTAGTCCAACGCGCTATAAACATGCTGGGCAGACGGGCAGTCACAGCTTATAAAGACAGAAGATCAGACAGACAGAAGATCAGACAAGTAGCAGTTACTTAGATATGTCACAGTTCATATAGACAGAAGGTCAGAGAGACAGAAGAACAGACAAGTAGCAGTTACTTAGACATGTCACAGTTCATATAGACAAATGATCAGACAAGTAGAAGTTACTTAGACATGTCACAGTTCATATAGACAGAAGATCAGAAAAATGATCAGACAAGTAGAAGTTACTTAGACATGTCACAGTTCATATAGACAGAAGGTCAGAGAGACAGAAGAACAGACAAGTAGCAGTTACTTAGACATGTCACAGTTCATATAGACAGAAGGTCAGAGAGACAGAAGAACAGACAAGTAGCAGTTACTTAGACATGTCACAGTTCATATAGACAGAAGGTCAGAGAGACAGAAGATCAGACAAGTAGCAGTTACTTAGACATGTCACAGTTCATATAGACAAAAGATCAGAAAAATGATCAGACAAGTAGAAGTTACTTAGACATGTCACAGTTCATATAGACAGAAGATCAGACAAATGATCAGACAAGTAGAAGTTACTTAGACATGTCACAGTTCATAAAGACAGAAGATCAGACAGACAGAAGAGCAGACAAGTAGCAGTTATTTCAACATGTCACAGCTCATAAAGACAGAAGGTCAGACAGACAGAAGAACAGACGAGTAGCAGTTACTTAGACATGTGACAGCTCATACAGACAGAAGATCAGACAAGTAGCAGTTACTTAGACATGCCACAGCTCGTACAGACAGAAGATCAGACAGAAGATCAGACGGACATCAACTCTCAGACTGGTAGCAGTTGACATTGGTAGTTCCTGAGGCACGATGGTTACTCAAACAAGCAAATGTTCAGACAACGAAAAGAAGTTCACACTAGTAGTTCTTGGTGATGGGAGACTTTAGTCACACAATCCTTCATGTCAAGTCAACAGATGATATGTGACTGGTATGTTGTACATGAATGCAAACATATGCACAAGATAGAGAGAGAAGGTGAATGACTGTCTTACTGCAAACAGTTGTATGATATTGTACTAAATGTGTGCTAGAGGCAACAGTTGTATGATATTGTACTAAATGTGTGCTAGAGGCAACAGTTGTATGATATTGTAATAAAAATGTGTGCTAGAGGCAACAGTTGTATGATATTGTTCAATGTGTGCTATAAATGTGGATCAACTGATATGTCATACTTAACCTGAATACACTGTGCTATATATGTGTGTGTGTGCACGGGCATGAGGGTGTGTATGTATGCTTACGTTGAGATATATATATATATATATATATATATATATATATATATATATATATATATATATATATATAATGATTAGTAATGATGACATTGGGTGGTAAGTGTGTGTGTTAGAGAGAGAGAGACAGATGACAACTTGTATGTGTTAGACAAACAGAATGATTGCAGTTACTAATTTCTCCTCACTTTCTTCCTCTTTGGTCTTGTTTTTGATCTGTTGTAACCTCTCCTGCTCAAACAGCTCCTTCTCCAGCCTCTGCTGTTCCAATTTCTTCTGCTGTTGCTGCTGTTCAAGGAACACCTGAGAACATAACATAGAACAGAACACAGCAGTCAGCAGTTCATGTCAGGAACACCTGAGAACATAACATAGAACAGAATACAACAGTCAGCAGTTCATGTCAGGAACACTTGAGAACATAACATAGAACAGAACACAACAGTCTGCAGTTCATGTCAGGAACACCTGAGAACATAACATAGAACAGAACACAACAGTCAGCAGTTCATGCAATCATCAAACATATTTATCAAAAGTTGACATGAACAATTACAATCTTTATTACGTTGATTAAACACATGAATGTTGAATCCATACATACATACATCATTATTTCTGTCTAGGGTGTGAAACTTGCAGACCACTATTCCATTTTCAAACTATCAATAGTTTTTTTTTAAAGTGAACATGGGACCTCTCTAGATTTAGCCCACATTTTCAATAAAATTAGGTACTTAAACAGGCATGCCTGTAGTAAAATTTGTTCCAGAATAGTCTCAAGAATCCAGGATCTTTGCAGCAACAAAGCAAGTGTACGGAGGATCTGACCACTAGTAAGAGACACACACAACCCCATCCCCCTGTAAGAAACATGCAGAAATGAATGCCAACACAACAACATGTCTCTGCAAGACATATTTATATCATCAAGTCAGTAGTACTGGTACTAACTGCTACTACTACCATGTCTTCTTCACCCTCGCCCTAGGGAAGCATAGGTCCGCAACCAAGGCCTACCAAGCCCGCCTATCCAAGACCATCTTTTCCAGATCTCGCCACTCTCTCCCCGTGTTTTTGCATTCCATCTCTAACTCCCGTCTCCAGGTGTTTCTGGGTCTTCCCTTACTTCTATTGCCCTGGGGTTCCATCGGAGAGCCTGTCTCGCGATGCTGTCAGGGGTTTCCTCAGTGTGTGTCCTATCCATCGCCACCTTCTGCTCATTATCTACTACTACCATGTAGCTACTAGCTATACAAGACTAGATCTATCCAACTATCACACTCTTCTTCTTTCAACATTTCCACACATTGACTTGTATACTTCTCAAGTAGTTAGTGGTCAATCAGTCTGTGTACATACTTCCTCAAGTAGTTAGTGCTCAATCAGTCTGTGTACATACTTCCTCAAGCAGTTAGTGGTCAATCAGTCTATGTACATACTTCCTCAAGTAGTTAGTGGTCAATCAGCCTGTGTACATACTTCTCAAGTAGTTAGTGCTCAATCAGTCTGTGTACATACTTCTAAAGTAGTTAGTGCTCAATCAGTCTGTGTACATACTTCTAAAGTAGTTAGTGCTCAATCAGTCTGTGTACATACTTCTAAAGTAGTTAGTGCTCAATCAGTCTGTGTACATACTTCTAAAGTAGTTAGTGCTCAATCAGTCTGTGTACATACTTCGAAAGTAGTTAGTGGTCAATCAGTCTGTGTACATACTTCTAAAGTAGTTAGTGCTCAATCAGTCTGTGTACATACTTCTAAAGTAGTTAGTGGTCAATCAGTCTGTGTACATACTTCTAAAGTAGTTAGTGCTCAATCAGTCTGTGTACATACTTCGAAAGTAGTTAGTGCTCAATCAGTCTGTGTACAATGTTCAACTAGTACTGGTCAACCAATACAGCCTGTCTTGGACTGACATGAGAATTAGCCATGTGTGTTTTCTCTCTCTACACTCTCACACTATGTGATATGATCATAGACTTGTATATCAACATGATTCTTACCTGGATGTGTTCTTGTACTTGCTTCTCATGTTCCTGTTGTAGCAACTGTTTGTGCCGCAAGTACTGTCACAGACACAAACAAAATATATGCATCAAGTTACCACCAGGTAGAAGAAGCAAGCAGACATGACAGCACTAGTCATCAGACACCATTAGACAAGAGACAGACATGACAGCACTAGTCATCAGACACCATTAGACAAGAGACAGACATGACAGCACTAGTCATCAGACACCATTAGACAAGAGACAGACATCATTAGCACAGGACACAGATATTACTAAACATATGACAAAAATCAATAGTCAGGTTAGTTAGTTTGTTCCTTTCGTGCCAAAGAGGGCACATAGGGCAGAGGTTTTAGATCCCCATGTGATGCGGTTCTTTGCTAGCAGTTGGAGATCTTGTATGGTTTTACATCCCAATAGTTTACTTTCTTGTTGGATGGTTCTTCGAAGAGTGGTCTTTGGTCTTCCACGTTTTCTTTTCCCAACTGGTGACCACATAAGGACTTGTCGATTTAGTCTCTTTTCGTCTGATCTAAGAACATGACCTAAATATTTGCACCTTCGTTTCCTTATAATATTTGATACGGGTTGTTGGTGTGTTCTATCTCTCCAACAACCCGTATCAAATATGTAGTCAGGAGACACTATTAAATAAGAGAAACCACCAGAAAGGAGACACCATTAAAGAGTAAACAAGTGATAATCGACTGGACTACATTTAAAACTCAGTACAATAGTCAAACTGAATAACATCAAGCAATATTCTACTGTACCTACACTAGACATATATAGAGTGACCATGGATCATATACTATTATAGAGACTGTCAACAATGCAACATAGATGGGATGACACCTGTACCTACACCTGTACCTATCTGTACCTACACTAGACATATATGTACATCCAGTTACCATGAATCATATACTATTATAGACTGTCTACAATGCAACATAGATGGGATGACACCTGTACCTACACTGTACCTATCTGTACCTACACTAGACATATATGTACATCCAGTGACCATGAATCATATACTATTATAGAGACTGTCTACAATGCAACATAGATGGGATGACACCTGTACCTACACCTGTACCTACACTAGACATATATAGAGTGACCATGAATCATATACTATTATAGACTGTCTACAATGCAACATAGATGGGATGACACCTGTACCTACACCTATACCTACACCTGTACCTATCTGGACCTACACTAGACAAATATAGAGTGACCATGAATCATATACTATTATAGACTGTCAACAATGCAACATAGATGGGATGACACCTATACCTACACATATATGTACATCCAGTGACCATGAATCATATACTATTATAGAGACTGTCAACAATGCAACATAGATGAGATGACACCTGTACCTACACCTGTACCTATCTGTACCTACACTAGACATATATGTAACATAGAGTGACCATGAATCATATACTATTATAGAGACTGTCAACAACGCAACATAGATGGGATGAAGAGATAGTTCAGTCAAACACTACATGATCAATGACACTGGCTAGATAATGTTGAAGTAAATGCTACTATCACCATCCCCTTTCTCTAGACTATCTTCTCTGTACATCATCTCTATCAACACCATTTCCTTCTGTATACATTCTCTGGTCACATCCTCACTAGCACCACATCCCACTTGGAATCATCTGTATGCATACAAGCTCACTCACCTACATTCCTTCAGTAGGCCACATCCCCAATATTACCTGTAAACAAGCTACTCACAGCCCTCCTGTCCATAAATAACACACACAGAGTTCACTAGGGCAAGACTAGACTGTCCTATGTTATCAGATATCTCACATCTTACCTTGACAACACACCTGTTTCACTCTTATTATCTCAACACACTGGCAGACACACACACTAAACAGACACTTTCAGCAAATGTGCATCTCCACAAGTTCACAACCAATGTCATAATATAAAGCTATGTTTAGTTCATTTATCTGTACTATGTCTAGACAAAAGTTCTCTCTATCTAGTTCATTTATCTGTGCTATGACTAGACAAAAGTTCTCTCTATCTAGTTCATTTATCTGTACTATGTCTAGACACATGTTCTCTCTATCTAGTTCATTTATCTGTACTATGTCTAGACGAATGTTCTCTCTATCTAGTTCATTTATCTGTACTATGTCTAGACAAAAGTTCTCTCTATCTAGTTCATTTATCTGTACTATGTCTAGACACATGTTCTCTCTATCTAGTTCATTTATCTGTACTATGACTAGACACATGTTCTCTCTATCTAGTTCATTTATCTGTACTATGTCTAGACAAATGTTCTCTCTATCTAGTTCATTTATCTGTACTATGTCTAGACACATGTTCTCTCTATCTAGTTCATTTATCTGTACTATCTAGTTCATTTATCTGTACTATGTCTAGACAAAAGTTCTTTCCATCTAGTTCATTTATCTGTACTATGTCTAGACAAAAGTTCTCTCTATCTAGTTCATTTATCTGTACTATGTCTAGACAAAAGTTCTCTCCATCTAGTTCATTTATCTGTACTATGTCTAGACAAAAGTTCTCTCCATCTAGTTCATTTATCTGTACTATGACTAGACAAAAGTTCTCTCTATCTAGTTCATTTATCTGTACTATGACTAGACAAAAGTTCTCTCTATCTAGTTCATTTATCTGTACTATGTCTAGACAAAAGTTCTCTCTATCTAGTTCATTTATCTGTACTATCTAGTTCATTTATCTGTACTATCTAGTTCATTTATCTGTACTATGTCTAGACAAAAGTTCTCTCCATCTAGTTCATTTATCTGTACTATGTCTAGACAAAAGTTCTCTCCATCTAGTTCATTTATCTGTACTATGACTAGACAAAAGTTCTCTCTATCTAGTTCATTTATCTGTACTATGTCTAGACACATGTTCTCTCCATCTAGTTCATTTATCTGTACTATGTCTAGACAAATGTTCTCTCTATCTAGTTCATTTATCTGTACTATGTCTAGACAAAAGTTCTCTCTATCTAGTTCATTTATCTGTACTATGACTAGACACATGTTCTCTCTATCTAGTTCATTTATCTGTACTATGACTAGACAAAAGTTCTCTCTATCTAGTTCATTTATCTGTACTATGTCTAGACAAAAGTTCTCTCTATCTAGTTCATTTATCTGTACTATGTCTAGACAAATGTTCTCTCTATCTAGTTCATTTATCTGTACTATGTCTAGACAAAAGTTCTCTCCATCTAGTTCATTTATCTGTACTATGTCAAGACAAAAGTTCTCTCTATCTAGTTCATTTATCTGTACTATGTCTAGACACATGTTCTCTCTATCTAGTTCATTTATCTGTACTATGTCTAGACAAATGTTCTCTCTATCTAGTTCATTTATCTGTACTATGTCTAGACAAAAGTTCTCTCTATCTAGTTCATTTATCTGTACTATGTCTAGACAAAAGTTCTCTCCATCTAGTTCATTTATCTGTACTATGTCTAGACAAATGTTCTCTCTATCTAGTTCATTTATCTGTACTATGTCTAGACAAAAGTTCTCTCTATCTAGTTCATTTATCTGTACTATGTCTAGACAAAAGTTCTCTCCATCTAGTTCATTTATCTGTACTATGTCTAGACAAATGTTCTCTCTATCTAGTTCATTTATCTGTACTATGTCTAGACAAAAGTTCTCTCTATCTAGTTCATTTATCTGTACTATGTCTAGACAAATGTTCTCTCTATCTAGTTCATTTATCTGTACTATGTCTAGACAAAAGTTCTCTCTATCTAGTTCATTTATCTGTACTATGTCTAGACAAATGTTCTCTCTATCTAGTTCATTTATCTGTACTATGTCTAGACAAAAGTTCTCTCTATCTAGTTCATTTATCTGTACTATGTCTAGACAAATGTTCTCTCTATCTAGTTCATTTATCTGTACTATGTCTAGACAAATGTTCTCTCTATCTAGTTCATTTATCAGATTCGTTGAAATGATGTCTTGTGGAGATTCATTGAAATCATGTTGTAAGTTTGGAGATACATTGAAATCATGTCCTGGTGTAAATATCTGGATGTATCACTACTCTGAAGCTCACCAATATCTGGACGTATCACTACCCTGAAACTCACCAATATCTAGATGTATCACTACTCTGAAGCTCACCAATATCTGGATGTATCACTACTCTGAAGCTCACCAATATCTGGATGTATCACCACTCTGAAGCTCACCAATATCTAGATGTATCACTACTCTGAAGCTCACCAATATATGGATGTATCACTACTCTGAAGCTCACCAATATCTGGATGTATCACTACTCTGAAGCTCACCAATATCTGGACGCATCACTACTCTGAAGCTCACCAATGATAGAATAGTGTAATGACTTGGAACTATATTGAACTCTACCAGGTCTGAAACCTTCCATAAGTAATAATAGTTGACAATCTGATACATGTGATTGATGTTGTTGTACACATTGACAAGCTGATGATGACAGATGTCAGAAATATATGAGAGAAGGTTGTCAGGTGAGAAGTGGATGAACATAGAAGCAACTGTTTGCTAGTTTGATTATATGAGTTTAATCAATGCTATATAACAAACAGTCAGTCATACCTTGGTGTGTTCCTGAAGCTGTTTTTCATGTTCTTGTTCCAACTGCTGTCTCTGCTGCTGGTACTGTTGTAAGAGCATGTGTTGTTGTATTTGTTGATGTTGTTTGAGACAGTTGAGTTGCTGCTGTAGATGCTGGTCTGTAATTATGTCTGAAGGTGTTAAACAAAAGCCACATCAAAAAAGCAAATAGGATTATGTGACAGACAGACAGCAAATGAAGAGTATGATGATGGGTATCTGTATGCAGGTGTAAGCACAAACAATCAAAATAGTTAGTCTAAACTGATGACTAAACACAAAGGTAGGACCGCCATCATTGTAGCAGGTTTGACTCCATATGGCCTGGCCCCTCTCTGTAGAAATGAGATGCCAGCTGGCAAGAGTGTTGCACAAAGCATGAACTCTGCAGATCCAGCAACAGTACTAGGGATCTAGGGGCACAATGCAAACATGAACAGAAAAGCATGATCCAGACTGTAACCCACCAACTTTAGAATGCAAGGCAAGGGCTACATTCAGCACAGAGACATGCATTAAGAAGTCAGTGTCAGCACAGAGACATGCATTAAGAAGTCAGTGTCAGCACAGAGACATGCATTAAGAAGTCAGTGTCAGCACAGAGAATCAGGCAATGTTGTCTCCAACAGCAAACAGAAAGAGGTGGAGAGATATATATCAGATATGAGAGCAGAGTTGATGATGACAATAATAAGGCTGATAGATGAACATGTCAACACAAAGAAATAATATCAAATCAAACATAAAAGCAGTATTTGTATTGACAAACATCAGGAAACAGTTGAGAAAGCAATATACTATAACAGAATATATCTCCAACCACTTGACATGTCATTGTGTGACCCTCACCTTGGTAGTGACACATTCAATCAAGTATGTCTGGTCCCTGTTTCCCCCTCTCTCAGTGGTCATATATACAATTATGTCTGTCATCTAATCTAGAGAGGATGTGTTCTTGTAGTGTTATGTAATGTGTTCTTGTAGTGTTATGTAATGTGTTCTGTAGTGTTATGTAATGTGTTCTGTAGTGTGTTCTTGTAGTGTTATGTAGTATGTTCTTGTAGTGTTATGTAATGTGTTCTTGTAGTTTTATGTAATGTGTTCTTGTAGTGTTATGTAATGTGTTCTTGTAGTGTTAAGTAATGTGTTCTTGTAGTGTTATGTAATGTGTTCTGTAGTGTTAAGTAATGTGTTCTTGTAGTGTTATGTAATGTGTTCTGTAGTGTTATGTAATGTGTTCTTGTAGTGTTATGTAATGTGTTCTTATAGTGTTATGTAATGTGTTCTTGTAGTGTTATGTAATGTGTTCTGTAATGTTATGTAATGTGTTCTTGTAGTGTTATGTAATGTGTTCTTGTAGTGTTATGTAATGTGTTCTTGTAGTGTTATGTAATGTGTTCTTGTAGTGTTATGTAGTGTGTTCTTGTAGTGTTATGTAATGTGTTCTTGTAGTGTTATGTAATGTGTTCTTATAGTGTTATGTAATGTGTCCTTGTAGTGTTTATGTAATATGTTCAACACATTTCTCTAACTCTTCCATGACTAATATATTGATATACAGAGAAAATATTATTCCTTCAGGTGGTCGTCTCTGTGTGGCGTAAGTGATAAAGATATTGATATACAGAGAAAATATTATTCCTTCAGGTGGTTTCTGTGTGGCGTAAAGTGATAAAGATATTGATATACAGAGAAAATATTATTCCTTCAGGTGGTCTCTGTGTGGCGTAAAGTGATAAAGGTATTGATATACAGAGAAAATATTATTCCTTCAGGTGGTCGTCTCTGTGTGGCGTAAGTGATAAAGATATTGATATACAGAGAAAATATTATTCCTTCAGGTGGTCTCTGTGTGGCGTAAAGTGATAAAGATATTGATATACAGAGAAAATATTATTCCTTCAGGTGGTTTCTGTGTGGCGTAAAGTGATAAAGATATTGATATACAGAGAAAATATTATTCCTTCAGGTGGTCGTCTCTGTGTGGCGTAAGTGATAAAGATATTGATATACAGAGAAAATATTATTCCTTCAGGTGGTTTCTGTGTGGCGTAAAGTGATAAAGATATTGATATACAGAGAAAATATTATTCCTTCAGGTGGTCGTCTCTGTGTGGCGTAAGTGATAAAGATATTGATATACAGAGAAAATATTATTCCTTCAGGTGGTTTCTGTGTGGCGTAAAGTGATAAAGATATTGATATACAGAGAAAATATTATTCCTTCAGGTGGTTTCTGTGTGGCGTAAAGTGATAAAGATATTGATATACAGAGAAAATATTATTCCTTCAGGTGGTTTCTGTGTGGCGTAAAGTGATAAAGATATTGATATACAGAGAAAATATTATTCCTTCAGGTGGTTTCTGTGTGGCGTAAAGTGATAAAGATATTGATATACAGAGAAAATATTATTCCTTCAGGTGGTGGTCTCTGTGTGGCGTAAAGTGATAAAGATATTGATATACAGAGAAAATATTATTCCTTCAGGTGGTCGTCTCTGTGTGGCGTAAGTAATAAAGATATTGATATACAGAGAAAATATTATTCCTTCAGGTGGTCGTCTCTGTGTGGCGTAAAGTGATAAAGATATTGATATACAGAGAAAATATTATTCCTTCAGGTGGTTTCTGTGTGGCGTAAAGTGATAAAGATATTGATATACAGAGAAAATATTATTCCTTCAGGTGGTCTCTGTGTGGCGTAAAGTGATAAAGATATTGATATACAGAGAAAATATTATTCCTTCAGGTGGTCTCTGTGTGGCGTAAAGTGATAAAGATATTGATATACACAGAAAATATTATTCCTTCAGGTGGTCGTCTCTGTGTGGCGTAAAGTGATAAAGATATTGATATACAGAGAAAATATTATTCCTTCAGGTGGTCGTCTCTGTGTGGTGTAAAGTGATAAAGATATTGATATACAGAGAAAATATTATTCCTTCAGGTGGTCTCTGTGTGGCGTAAAGTGATAAAGATATTGATATACAGAGAAAATATTATTCCTTCAGGTGGTCTCTGTGTGGCGAAAGTGATAAAGATATTGATATACAGAAAAATATTATTCCTTCAGGTGGTGGTCTCTTGCGCGTAAGTGATAAAGATATTGATATGCAGAGAAAATATTATTCCTTCAGGTGGTTTCTGTGTGGCGTAAAGTGATAAAGATATTGATATGCAGAGAAAATATTATTCCTTCAGGTGGTTTCTGTGTGGCGTAAAGTGATAAAGATATTTGCATGCCATTGTGAAGGTTGTGGGTTCATATCTAGATAGAGCTACATGTTGCATTTTGTCATGAGATCACTAGGATTGTTGCTGGAGCTATGGAGTTCATGTTTTGTACAAGACTTTCTCTAGATGGTGTGACATTTCTGCAGTCAGAGACGGTGCTATATGGATAAACCAGGGGGAATGAAGTCAACCCTTTGCCTTTAGACACTTTTAGATATATATATATATATATATATATATATATATATATATATATATATATGATATATCAATGCTATGATTGCTATATTCTTCTATGTATATCTTTTGGATGTCAACAACTGACTTGACTAGCAGCTAACTGAACACATCAGGTAAGTACTGTATCAGGAAGGGAGGCAGCGGAATCTACATCACTCATCCTCAAGGAAACACACTCTCTGGCAGCAGGAGAAACATGCATCAACTTTAGAGCAGACGCAACAGCCCTCCTTGCATACAGATTCTCAACGACCAGTAGGTGTCAGCAACAAATATTGCAGTCTTTAGCGATTCAGTACCTGTTCTCCAGGTCATCTCATGTCCCAAACAAGACAAGCTCATTCAGGAACATATGGCAAAAAATCAGCTTGCTGGCAAAAAAAATTGACACACTATGGCATACCAGGAAATGAAAAGATTGACAAACTCGCACTGGCTGAAGGGAGCATAACACAACACCACCCAACACAAAGTTTTACAGAAGCAAAGACGGGAGGAGACTAACACAACACCATCCAACACAAAGTTTTACAGAAGCAAAGACTGGAGGGAGACTAACACAACACCATCCAACACAAAGTTTTACAGAAGCAAAGACTGGAGGGAGACTAACACAACACCATCCAACACAAAGTTTTACAGAAGCAAAGACTGGAGGGAGACTAACACAACACCATCCAACACAAAGTTTTACAGAAGCAAAGACTGGAGGGGACATAACACAACACCATCCAACACAAAGTTTTACAGAAGCAAAGACTGGAGGGGACATAACACAACACCACCCAACACAAAGTTTTACAGAAGAAAAGACTGGAGGGAGACTAACACAACACCATCCAACACAAAGTTTTACAGAAGCAAAGACTGGAGGGGACATAACACAACATCACCCAACACAAAGTTTTACAGAAGCAAAGACTGGAGGGGACATAACACAACATCACCCAACACAAAGTTTTACAGAAGCAAAGACTGGAGGGGACATAACACAACATCACCCAACACAAAGTTTTACAGAAGCAAAGACGGGAGGGACATAACACAACACCACCCAACACAAAGTTTTACAGAAGCAAAGACTGGAGGGAGACTAACACAACACCACCCAACACAAAGTTTTACAGAAGCAAAGACTGAGGAGACTAACACAACACCATCCAACACAAAGTTTTACAGAAGCAAAGACTGGAGGGAGCCTAACACAACACCACCCAACACTAAGCTTTACAGAAGCAAAGACTGGAGGAGACTAACACAACACCACCCAACACAAAGTTTTACAGAAGCAAAGACTGAAGGGGACATAACACAACACCACCCAACACAAAGTTTTACAGAAGCAAAGACTGGAGGGAGCCTAACACAACACCACCCAACACTAAGCTTTACAGAAGCAAAGACTGGAGGGAGACTAACACAACACCACCCAACACAACACCATCCAACACAAAGTTTTACAGAAGCAAAGACTGGAGGGGACATAACACAACACCACCCAACACAAAGTTTTACAGAAGCAAAGACTGGAGGGAGACTAACACAACATCACCCAACACTAAGCTTTACAGAAGAAAAGACTCCTGAAACAATCAAGAAAAATGATGTGGAGAAAGACAAACGGAGGATACAACCCAGAGCATGACAGTATAAATACACTAAACAGAAAAGCACAGACCAACAGTCTTCAGACTTAGAACGGGATACTATAGTCTCAGAGCACACCTCCATAGAATGTGTCTCAGGGACTCGGCTGCCTGCACATGTGGAGCACCTTAGCAGTCCCCAGAGCACATCCTGCAAGACTGCCCAGCCTGAGCAGCATGTGAATGGAAATCTGGCAAACACAAACAACACTACAAAACAAACTATGGGGAACCGTAAGACTCAAGCGATCGCCCTGTTTATGACACATACCGGAGTAGTCACATAGCAGAAGTTGATCGCAGAAGAAGTACTGTTTAGAAAATGTTTGTGTGTACAAGTCATGTCCCCTGATATTGTATTGTTTAGAAAATGTTTGTGTACAAGTCATGTCCCCTGATATTGTATTGTTTAGAAAATGTTTGTGTACAAGTCATGTCCCCTGATATTGTTTAGAAATGTTTGTATACAAGTCATGTCCCCTTGATATTGTTTAGAAATGTTTGTATACAAGTCATGTCCCCTGATATTGTTTAGAAAATGTTTGTGTACAAGTCATGTCCCTTGATATTGTTTAGAAAATGTGTGTACACAAGTCATGTCCCCTGATATTGTATTGTTTAGAAAATGTTTGTGTATACAAGTCATGTCCCCTGATATTGTTTAGAAAATGTTTGTGTACAAGTCATGTCCCTTGATATTGTTTAGAAAATGTTTGTATACAAGTCATGCCCCCTGATATTGTTTAGAAAATGTTTGTGTGTACAAGTTATGTCCCTTGATATTGTTTAGAAAATGTTTGTATACAAGTCCTGTCCCTTGATATTGTTTAGAAAATGTTTGTGTATACAAGTCATGTCCCTTGATATTGTTTAGAAAATGTGTGTACACAAGTCATGTCCCCTGATATTGTATTGTTTAGAAAATGTTTGTATACAAGTCATGTCCCTTGATATTGTTTAGAAAATGTTTGTGTGTACAAGTCATGTCCCTTGATATTGTTTAGAAAATGTTTGTATACAAGTCATGTCCCTTGATATTGTTTAGAAAATGTTTGTGTGTACAAGTCATGTCCCCTTGATATTGTTTAGAAAATGTTTGTGTGTACAAGTCATGTCCCCTTGATATTGTTTAGAAAATGTTTGTGTGTACAAGTCATGTCCCCTTGATATTGTTTAGAAAATGTTTGTGTATACAAGTCATGTCCCCTGATATTGTATTGTTTAGAAAATGTTTGTGTGTACAAGTCATGTCCCTTGATATTGTTTAGAAAATGTTTGTATACAAGTCATGTCCCCTTGATATTGGTTTAGAAAATGTTTGTGTGTACAAGTCATGTCCCCTTGATATTGTTTAGAAAATGTTTGTGTGTACAAGTCATGTCCCCGTGATATTGTTTAGAAAATGTTTGTGTATACAAGTCATGTCCCCTTGATATTGGAAAGATGAAGAGAATATAATACATGAAAAAGTTACAAACAGATAATATGAAGCTGAAATTTGCACAGACAAGTGTGTATAATGATTGCTTGATTAGAGACATGTCTAATGAAATAGTCATACGCCCATCCTAGTACTATTGGAGAACCTCTTCATATTTATTGCATGGACGTTGGTAAAGTAATGTAAAGAACAGTAGGGGTGGGAGGGGAGGGGGAAAGAGAAGATAAACAGTGTTTAGACAATACTACAGTTGAACCTATTTAATTTTTGTCTTTTAATGAAACAATATGAGGAAGTTTTAGCTAAATGACTGTCGATGACGTCTTAATCAGAAGGTCTTTATCAAGCAACGGACACATTTTTTTCCCCTGATTCAGAAGCACTTCAGGTTTCAGCTCTTCGTCTCGGTGACATGGACATCGTAACCCTTCAGCTCGGTGCCATGAACACCATAAATCTGGAGAACCTGTGGCTTTTCTGCCAGCCCGTGGAATTGAACCCGCACTCACAGGGAGCTTGTCACCGTCGTCTAACGCGCTACGAACACGCTGGGCAGGCGGGCAAGGACAAATCATACAAATACATTTAAAAAAATAAAAGAACCGACGTTTGCAACTGAAAGTGGAAGTCATGGTAGAAAAAGAAAACAATAGACAATGTTATAGTACATGTGAAATTAACTGATGTCTTCTGTGTTATATCAACATGTAATACTACATATTCTTCTATTTCTTTACTTATTGTACAAACTGACCAGTCATCATGTGTACCAGTTTATATTGTATCTGATTATTTCTTTACTTATTGTACAAACTGACCAGTCATCATGTGTACCAGTTCATATTGTATCTGATTATTTCTTTACTTATTGTACAAACTGACCAGTCATCATGTGTACCAGTTTATATTGTATCTGATTATTTCTTTACTTATTGTACAAACTGACCAGTCATCATGTGTACCAGTTCATATTGTATCTGATTATTTCTTTACTTATTGTACAAACTGACCAGTCATCATGTGTACCAGTTCATATTGTATCTGATTATTTCTTTACTTATTGTACAAACTGACCAGTCATCATGTGTACCAGTTCATATTGTATCTGAATATTTCTTTACTTATTGTACAAACTGACCAGTCATCATGTGGACCAGTTTATACTGTATCTGATTATTTCTTTACTTATTGTACAAACTGACCAGTCATCATGTGTACCAGTTTATATTGTATCTGATTATTTCTTTACTTATTGTACAAACTGACCAGTCATCATGTGTACCAGTTTATATTGTATCTGATTATTTCTTTACTTATTGTACAAACTGACCAGTCATCATGTGGACCAGTTTATACTGTATCTGATTATTTCTTTACTTATTGTACAAACTGACCAGTCATCATGTGGACCAGTTTATATTGTATCTGATTATTTCTTTACTTATTGTACAAACTGACCAGTCATCATGTGGACCAGTTTATATTGTATCTGATTATTTCTTTACTTATTGTACAAACTGACCAGTCATCATGTGGACCAGTCATCATGTGTACCAGTTTATATTGTATCTGAATATTTCACAGTTTTGTCATCTGGTTAAGGTTAGAATAACTCAGTTGTAACAACATCATCAAACAGGCTACTAGTGTGTGTGTGTGTGTGTGTGAGAGAGAGAGAGAGAAAGAGAGATAGGTAGAGAAAGAGCGCCCTGCTTACTCTACAACTCATTCAGCTTCATTAGTGACTGTTGTGTGTATGTGAGAGAGAGAGAGAGTGAGAGCGCCCTGTTTACTCTATAACGCATTCAGCTTCATTAGTGACTGTTGTGTGTGTGAGAGAGATAGAGCACTGCTTACTCTATAACGCATTCAGCTTCATTAGTGACTGTTGTGTGTGTGTGTGTGTATGAGAGAGAGAGAGAGAGAGAGATAGAGAGCCCTACTTACTCTATAACGCATACACAGTTACATTAGTGCGAGTGTTAGTTACATGAGTGTGAGTGTTGTGTGTTAGTGTGACATCAAGACTACAAAATGTTCAAACTGATTGGTATATAACAGGTTCAACGAAGATAGAACAACTATGCTAACAAGACAAGACATATTCCTGAAGATAGAACAAGATGAGACATATTTATGCAAATAGAATCAAGATATAAAGGCGAAGGATATAATTGCACCCAGGTTTCCCCCTTATGGCTCATTCCCAATCCCGTCACCTGTCGAGAGTACTCTTTAAGGCACGAGCTCCGTAGCTCCAGAAACAATTCTAATGATTTCAGGAAAAGATACACTCATGAACAGAACGGCGCGGTGCCGATTCGAACCCACGAGCTTCGAAACGCAAGACAAACGGCTTAACAACAGAGACTTCTGTGCAAATAGTAGATCGGCAAATGAAGCCATCAAGTAGGCGGCACACTGTCCTGCAGATAGAAGTAGAAGAGGATTTGTCTATCTACTAACAAACTGATCAACAGCAAGTGCTGGAGGAGAGACATGGATCTATGATCTACTAACAAACTGATCAACAGCAAGTGCTGGAGGAGGAGAGACATCATCTATGGTCTACTAACAAACTGATCAACAGCAAGTGCTGGAGGAGAGACATGGATCTATGGTGTATTAGTCACTGCCACACGGCACTTGATGATGACAACGAAACTAGAGCAGTTGAGATGCAAATAGTGTTTGAATAACACACACAAACTGATGAAGAATGCACACAGACAATCTCACAAAGTAACAGAGTTTTTGTATAAAGGAGGATATTTGCAAAGTTGTAACAACTGGTAAGATTTACATTACCTCACTTTGATTTAGTCGTTCGTCTCTTACTCCCACACTGTCTACCACAACCACCACCACCACCCACACGTGTCCTAACTATTTTCTACCTATTAAAAAGTACTCCCAACGGTCATTCACGTCACCCACTGGTTGCTTTCTCAAGGTCCACCCGCTCCTCGTTGTGAATGTGTACGCAATGCAAGCTTAAAGCGAGCGGATGCAGGCTTCAAACAGGACACGACATGCGGCACGCAATATGTGGTGCTGAAGCAGTCAGAAGGCTGTCAGTAGTGTAGCTATATGTATGTATATGCCAGTCTGCCCAGCGTGTTCGTAGCGCGTTGGACTACGGGTGACTGACTATCCCTCTGTGTGTGCGGGTTCAATTCCGCAGGATGGCAGAAAAAGCCACAGATTCCCCAGATTTACGGTGTTCGTGGCACCGAACCGAAGGGTTACGATGTCCATGGCACCGAGCCGAAGAGCTGAAAAGCTCAAGTGCTTCTGGATCGAAAAAAAAAATGTATGTATATATATATATATATATATTGTTGACACTAGGCACGTGTGTTTCATACATATTACATTATTTCAACAGAGATGAACACAATAGACACTAGACTGTTCAATAGTCGATAGAAGAGATGAACACAATAGACACTAGACTGTTCAATAGTCGATAGAAGAGATGAACACAATAGACACTAGACTGTTCAATAGTCGATAGAAGAGATGAACACAATAGACACTAGACTGTTCAATAGTCGATAGAAGAGATGAACACAATAGACACTAGACTGTTCAATAGTCGATAGAAGAGATGAACACAATAGACACTAGACTGTTCAATAGTCGATAGAAGAGATGAACACAATAGACTTACTGTTCAATAGTCGTAAACATCATTACACAAAAATCCAGTCCTTCGAAACTAAATGCTACAGAAAGATCCTACGAATACCATGGACAGAAAGAGAAAGAACACTGATGTCCTGAAAGAACTAAATGTTAAAGAGAAATGAAAATCGTGGCATATCCCAAAGGACGTAGCCATCAACCACAGTAAACAAGTTGTTGATTTTCTAGGCACCACTTATACGTTCAGTAGTTTGCCATTGCTTTCTGAACGGGTGGCGCCATCGTCCTTTGTTAAAATCAACGGAAACAATTTGCAAGCAAACTGTCCGCAGCGTGATTCGAACTCAGAACGTCGGGGTTAATAGACCGAGTCACTAACCCCTAGGCCACAGACGCCACAAAGAGAATTGGCTGATAAACAACATACTATACAGAAAAAGTAGATACTTTGGTCACATTAAGCGTCACGATGGCATGGAAAGAACAATACTAAAGGGCAGGGTCCCAGGACGCAGAGGCAGACCAAGAAGAAGATGGCTATAAGATATTAAAGAAACCATGAACATGACCATCGACGAAGTGGGTGAACTGGCAAGAGACAGAGTGAATTTCAGATGTGCTGCAAAGAGAGCAACGTCCTATAAAGGATACGCATATTGATGATGAAAATAGTCTATATAGAGCAGAGATAAGATAGAGCAATGGCGGCTCGTCATTAAGGGCCAGGCCCCACCAAAAGTAATGTGTAACGTGTATTTATTATTGTATAAATTATTTCTTCATAATTATTACTTGTAACGTGATATTGTTTAGCTTTGAAAGTTGAATAAGTAACACTCAAATATTATGTAGACTCTGACATTAATCCTATTATTCTAGTCAAGGTGAGATAAGTGGAATAGATAAATAATAGTAAATACTAAAATATCTTCTTCTTCTTTTGTCGTCACACTGCTACCGGGTTGTTGCCCAGTGTCGTGGTTTTCTGTTTTTGTCTTGCGCTGTTCTGGTGGCTTGTGTGATTGTTATCTTTGCTCTTTCACAGGATTCTGCTACGCCATCTAACCATCTTTTCCGTGGTCTTCCTCTTGCCTTCTTTCCCGATATTCTGTTGTAGAAGACTCTGTATACTGTGGAGTTTGGATGCATTCTTATTAAGTAGCCAAACCACTTCATTCTTTGTTTATCTATGTAATTCAAGCACGGTTTTGTGCCAACTTTCTTTCTTATGCTGATGTTGGTGATTCTGTCTTTTCTTGTGTTGGTAACTTTTCGCAGGCAACGCATTTCACATGTAGTTATTTTTTGTGACTGCGCTTTGCTCAATGTCCATGTTTGGCTCTGGTAACACAAAGTAGGTATAACAATGCTGTTGATCATCTGTTGCTTAGCTGCCTGTGAAATTTTTGGGTGCCTTAACAATGGGGCTAGCTGGTAGGTTACAGCATTTTCTTTTTGTACTCTAGCCTCTATCTCTCTATCCAGTTTTCCGTCTTCTGTGAATATGCTTCCTAAGTATTTGAATTCTTTCACTTGGTTTATTTTAGTGCCATTGAGATGGATGTCTAGATTATTATGTTTTCTTCCCATATTCATTATTTCTGTTTTAGTGTTGTTGATTTTCATGTCTTGTTTTACACAATTTTTGTTCAAGGTGTCAATATGATGTTGAAGATCTTGTTCATGTTGATGTATCAGGCACTGATCATCTGCAAACAGCAGTTCATTTATTTCATCATTATCTGAATTTGACTCTTGAGTTATTTTATCCATATATGCAATAAAGAGTAGTGGTGAGAGGACACAACCTTGTCTAACACCTGATGTAATGGAGAACCAGTCGGTCATTCCTTCTGTTGTTCTTACTGTACTCTGGCTATCTTGATATAAGGCCATGATATTACCTAATAGTTGTCCCTGGACGCCATATTCTTCAAGGATCTTCCATAGTTTGCATCTGTTTACTCTATCAAATGCCTTTTATTGGTCTATAAATATAAGTTGTTTATTTTGATTGTATTCAAAGTAAACAGCTTATATTTATACTAAAATATAACAACCCAAAACGATGATTTTTCCCCCGAAAATGTGTGTCTGGCCCCACCAACAAAACTGATCACGAGCCGCCACTGATATAGAGTAAATTAATTTGGTTAGAGCAGAGATTACATATAATAAAACAGTCTAGTACTGATATATTCTACCAACCATGGACTTTTAGTGTCGGCGGATGTGAAAATGAATAATGGACACCCAGGAAGGTGTTCCGTTAATAAAAACAAAACTGTTTTTAGTTTAAGCCTCAGTAAACTCCTCTATCTGTAATAATTATGTCCTCGTCCACCTACTACTACCCCCCACCACATAACGTGTATTCCATGTTCGAAATTAAGAAGAATATTTGTGTGGCGTGTCAGAAATGATTTATTGTTGATACCTCCGACTATCCACCTTTCTGGAGATGCTATTATATGTCAGCGCGTCTTGACGTCAATCGAGGTTTGCTGTTGTTGTTAGCGTCACTTCACCCATATATTCACACACTTCACTGCACTTCTCTCATTCAGTAGATAGGACTATGTTTACTACAGACTAGTACTAGCATGCACTGCACTTCTCTCATTCAGTAGATAGGACCATGTTCACTACAGACTAGTACTAGCATGCACTGCACTTCTCTCATTCAGCAGATATTACCATGTTCACTACAGACTAGTACTAGCATGCACTGCACTTCTCTCATTCAGCAGATATTACCATGTTCACTACAGACTAGTACTAGCATGCACTGCACTTCTCTCATTCAGCAGATATTACCATGTTCACTACAGACTAGTACTAGCATGCACTGCACTTCTCTCATTCAGCAGATATTACCATGTTCACTACACGCTAGTACTAGCATGCACTGCACTTCTCTCATTCACCAGACGTCTTGTTAGCTACAGATCAAGTCCAAACGTCCTGTTAGCTACAGATTAAGGTTAAGACGTCATGTTCGTTACACACTGGAGCCAGACGTCATGCCATGCACACTACAGACTAGGAGCCATGTTCGTTACATACTAAGTAAGACCAGGCTCGATACAGACTACGACGAGATGCTCTGTTCGATACATACTACGACGATGTTCTGTTCTTCAATACAGACTACGACGATGTTCTGTTCGATACAAACTACGACGATGTTCTGTTCGATACAAACTACGACGATGTTCTGTTCGATACAAACTACGACGATGTTCTGTTCGATACAAACTACGACGATGTTCTGTTCAATACAGACTAAGACGATGTTCTGTTCTTCAATACAGACTAAGACGATGTTCTGTTCAATACAGACTACGACGATGTTCTGTTCTTCAATACAGACTAAGACGATGTTCTGTTCAATACAGACTAAGACGATGTTCTGTTCAATACAGACTACGACGAGATGCTCTGTTCGATACAGACTACGACGATGTTCTGTTCGATACAGACTACGACGAGATGCTCTGTTCGATACATACTACGACGATGTTCTGTTCTTCAATACAGACTACGATGAGATGCTCTGTTCGATACAGACTACGACGATGTTCTGTTCGATACAGACTACGACGAGATGCTCTGTTCTGTTCTTCAATACAGACTACGATGAGATGCTCTGTTCGATACAGACTACGACGATGTTCTGTTCGATACAGACTAAGATGAGGTTCTGTTCAATACAGACTAAGAAGAGGTTCTGTTCAATACAGACTAAGACGATGTTCTGTTCGATACAGACTAAGAAGAGGTTCTGTTCAATACAGACTAAGACGATGTTCTGTCTGATACAGACTACGACGATGTTCTGTTCGATACAGACTAAGATGAGGTTCTGTTCTTCAATACAGACTAAGATGAGGTTCTGTTCAATACAGACTAAAACGATGTTCTGTTCGATACAGACTAAGACGATGTTCTGTTGGATACAGACTAAGATCATGTTCTGTCTGATACAGACTACGACGATGTTCTGTTCGATACAGACTAAGATGAGGTTCTGTTCTTCAATACAGACTAAGACGATGTTCTGTTCGATACAGACTAAGACGATGTTCTGTTCGATACAGACTACGACGATGTTCTGTTCGATACAGACTAAGACGATGTTCTGTTCAATACAGACTACGACGATTTTCTGTTCGATACAGGCTAAGACGATGTTCTGTTCGATACAGACTAAGACGATGTTCTGTTCGATACAGACTAAGACGATGTTCTGTTCAATACAGACTACGACGATTTTCTGTTCAATACAGACTAAGATGATGTTCTGTTCGATACAGACTAAGACGATGTTCTGTTCAATACAGACTAAGACGAGGTTCTGTTCAATACAGACTAAGATGAGGTTCTGTTCGATACAGACTAAGATGATGTTCTGTTCGATACAGACTAAGACGATGTTCTGTTCAATACAGACTACGACGATGTTCTGTTCGATACAGACTAAGACGATGTTCTGTCTGATACAGACTACGACGATGTTCTGTTCGACACAGACTAAGATGAGGTTCTGTTCAATACAGACTAAGACGATGTTCTGTTCAATACAGACTAAGACGATGTTCTGTTCGATACAGACTACGACGATGTTCTGTTCGATACAGACTACGACGATGTTCTGTCTGATACAGACTAAGATGAGGTTCTGTTCGATACAGACTACGACGATGTTCTGTTCTTCAATACAGACTACGACGATGTTCTGTTCTTCAATACAGACTACGACGATGTTCTGTTCAATACAGACTAAGACGATGTTCTGTTCGATACAGACTACGACGATGTTCTGTTCGATACAGACTACGACGATGTTCTGTTCGATACAGACTAAGATGAGGTTCTGTTCGATACAGACTAAGATGAGGTTCTGTTCGATACAGACTAAGATGAGGTTCTGTTCGATACAGACTAAGATGAGGTTCTGTTCGATACAGACTACGACGATGTTCTGTTCGATACAGACTAAGATGAGGTTCTGTTCGATACAGACTACGACGATGTTCTGTTCGATACAGACTACGACGAGATGCTCTGTTCGATACATACTACGACGATGTTCTGTTCTTCAATACAGACTACGATGAGATGCTCTGTTCGATACAGACTACGACGAGATGCTCTGTTCGATACAGACTACGACGATGTTCTGTTCGATACAGACTACGACGATGTTCTGTTCTTCAATACAGACTAAGACGATGTTCTGTTCGATACATACTACGACGATGTTCTGTTCAATACAGACTTAGACGATGTTCTGTTCAATACAGACTAAGACGATGTTCTGTTCGATACAGACTACGACGATGTTCTGTTCAATACAGACTACGACGATGTTCTGTTCAATACAGACTAAGACGATGTTCTGTTCGATACAGACTACGACGATGTTCTGTTCGATACAGACTACGACGATGTTCTGTTCAATACAGACTAAGACGATGTTCTGTTCGATACAGACTAAGATGAGGTGCTCCTGTTGGATACAGACTAAGACGATGTTCTGTATCCACTACCGAATACAACCATATCGATTTGTTCACCAGAGACTAAGACAAAAGAACCACACTTTCACTGAGTGATTAGGAGAAAGTGACATGTCTATGACTGAGTGATTAGGAGAAAGTGACATGTCTATGACTGAGTGATTAGGAGAAAGTGACATGTCTATGACTGAGTGATTAGGAGAAAGTGACATGTCTATGACTGAGTGATTAGAACAAAGTGACATGTCTATGACTGACTAAGTGATTAGAACAAAGTGACATGTCTATGACTAAGTGATTAGAACAAAGTGACATGTCTATGACTAAGTGATTAGAACAAAGTGACATGCCCGTCATTGTGTGATTAGAACCGTACAACATACACTGTTATTGCTATGTGAAGAAATGTTAGTGACAGAGCCACACACCATGCCAGTAGTTGTATTGTCAAGTCAATGAAATAGTCACTTGTCTACTACACCAATCTTACACGGGACACGTTGATTGATTGTTTTCTGTTGCTTCAATATGGATGGATGGTGTTGGAGGGGGCCGCGAACTGAATCAAGCAAATAATCCTCATCACTTTCAACTGTACGGCAAACATTTAGCTAGTCTCAGTGCTCATGTATGAGATAACTGTATTAAGATTTGATAGTACCAGCCACCATGGAGTGCTGACAAAGTTCACGGCTGACTGGACACTGGAAACTGGAAACAACTCAATCAGTTCGTCCAAGTCCAGCAGCGCCGTCTCGTAGTTGTGTTTGATCTGGACATAAAACATCAAAGTATGTCAAATTCCTCAGTAGATGAAACGATTGAGTGGTGGTCACATCTTAACAACGCGCGCGCGTGCGTACACCAGTCAAGCGCGTTGTCAACTGTGTTCAGGCATAGCCAGGCTCCAGTATATAGCAAGGCTGTGGTTCAGGTCAATGGAAAACGCAGGTAAAGACCTACATTCAATAACACCCTCCGTCCCCCCGCCCCTGAATTTTGTTCCCCTTGTTATCTTGGTATGTTTAGTTGAAGATCTTGGATTGTGTTATCTACCATGTATATTGTTATCTGTGACGAGGCGAGACTTATACCTTGAACAACAATCAGTCAAGTATATATGTTTGAAATATCAATAGATTTATTGTGACCATGACGATGATGTATGTATGTCTCTCTATCCAACCATCAACAAAGATATTATATTTGAATTCTTTTAAGAGTATATATATAAGATATAAGAGAGCCGGGCTAGGGTAGTTGTTAGTCAACTCGCTTCTTAGGTTAGTGGTGCGGGTTCAATTCTACAGTGGCCGTGGAATTTTTTCCCGACAGTAAAGGTTTTCAGGACGAGCCAGCCTTAATTGTGTACCAGGAAAATAACTGGGGAAGTAAAGACTGCCGGCGATTGTTGAGCCCATCACCCATCGTGTGCCGACTTTCAATGACAAATACGGATCTAACACCGTATTGCCCAATATAGCTGGAGGAAGACAACAAAAACGGTTTGATGACATTGATTTGACTTGAATATGAATGGGCACAAACATAAGTAGTATTAAGTGGGCCTGACAACAATCTCAATATTGACGACACTGTATACCGCAGCAGAGTATCGACATCAGTCAACCACAAGTCCTACTAATTATTAACGATAATCGATACTTGTAGCTGGGAAACGTTAAATGATCTGGTTCAATAACACTGCACTCGATTACATTTACTTTTCCAGTCACGCTTGCTGAACAGTGATTAGTGTTTCCAGTGATATCGTTAGAGGGAACTGCCGAACTTCAAGGTGTGTCGGCAGATCATACAAATCAAATCATACGGTGGTGTCCTTATTCTTTTTCTTCGGCGATCCCTGCTCAATTTATTGTAGATCACAAACTGGGCAGTCAGTTTCAGGTTTGTCAATAGTTTAGTTTTCAGGTCGACTGGCTGCGGCCACATGTTGCTTCTCAGCTCACACAGGATAGAATAGTTTTACAGGACATGCTCCATTGTCTGTTCAGCTTGCTAACACTGGCAGACAGCTGTTTTGACTTATTCTTAGTCTAACACTGGCAGACAGCTGTTTGACTTATTCTTAGTCTAACACTGACAGACAGCTGTTTGACTTATTCTTAGTCTAACACTGGTAGACAGCTGTTTGACTTATTCTTAGTCTAACACTGGCAGACAGCTGTTTGACTTATTCTTAGTCTAACACTGACAGACAGCTGTTTGACTTATTCTTAGTCTAACACTGGTAGACAGCTGTTTGACTTATTCTTAGTCTAACACTGGCAGACAGCTGTTTGACTTATTCTTAGTCTAACACTGGTAGACAGCTGTTTGACTTATTCTTAGTCTAACACTGGCAGACAGATGTTTGACTTATTCTTAGTCTAACACTGGTAGACAGCTGTATGACTTATTCTTAGTCTAACACTGGTAGACAGCTGTTTGACTTATTCTTAGTCTAACACTAGCAGACAGCTGTTTGACTTATTCTTAGTCTAACACTGGCAGACAGCTGTTTGACTTATTCTTAGTCTAACACTGGTAGACAGCTGTTTGACTTATTCTTAGTCTAACACTGGTAGACAGCTGTTTGACTTATTCTTAGTCTAACACTGGCAGACAGCTGTTTGACTTATTCTTAGTCTAACACTGGTAGACAGCTGTTTGACTTATTCTTAGTCTAACACTGGCAGACAGCTGTTTGACTTATTCTTAGTCTAACACTGACAGACAGCTGTTTGACTTATTCTTAGTCTAACACTGACAGACAGCTGTTTGACTTATTCTTAGTCTAACACTGGTAGACAGCTGTTTGACTTATTCTTAGTCTAACACTGACAGACAGCTGTTTGACTTATTCTTAGTCTAACACTGGCAGACAGCTGTTTGACTTATTCTTAGTCTAACACTGACAGACAGCTGTTTGACTTATTCTTAGTCTAACACTGGTAGACAGCTGTTTGACTTATTCTTAGTCTAACACTGGCAGACAGCTGTTTGACTTATTCTTAGTCTAACACTGGTAGACAGCTGTTTGACTTATTCTTAGTCTAACACTGACAGACAGCTGTTTGACTTATTCTTAGTCTAACACTGGCAGACAGCTGTTTGACTTATTCTTAGTCTAACACTGACAGACAGCTGTTTGACTTATTCTTAGTCTAACACTGGTAGACAGCTGTTTGACTTATTCTTAGTCTAACACTGGCAGACAGCTGTTTGACTTATTCTTAGTCTAACACTGGTAGACAGCTGTTTGACTTATTCTTAGTCTAACACTGGCAGACAGCTGTTTGACTTATTCTTAGTCTAACACTGGTAGACAGCTGTATGACTTATTCTTAGTCTAACACTGGTAGACAGCTGTTTGACTTATTCTTAGTCTAACACTAGCAGACAGCTGTTTGACTTATTCTTAGTCTAACACTGGCAGACAGCTGTTTGACTTATTCTTAGTCTAACACTGGTAGACAGCTGTTTGACTTATTCTTAGTCTAACACTGGTAGACAGCTGTTTGACTTATTCTTAGTCTAACACTGGCAGACAGCTGTTTGACTTATTCTTAGTCTAACACTGGTAGACAGCTGTTTGACTTATTCTTAGTCTAACACTGGCAGACAGCTGTTTGACTTATTCTTAGTCTAACACTGGCAGACAGCTGTTTGACTTATTCTTAGTCTAACACTGACAGACAGCTGTTTGACTTATTCTTAGTCTAACACTGGCAGACAGCTGTTTGACTTATTCTTAGTCTAACACTGACAGACAGCTGTTTGACTTATTCTTAGTCTAACACTGGCAGCCAGCTGTTTGACTTATTCTTAGTCTAACACTGGTAGACAGCTGTTTGACTTATTCTTAGTCTAACACTGACAGACAGCTGTTTGACTTATTCTTAGTCTAACACTGGCAGACAGCTGTTTGACTTATTCTTAGTCTAACACTGACAGACAGCTGTTTGACTTATTCTTAGTCTAACACTGGTAGACAGCTGTATGACTTATTCTTAGTCTAACACTGGTAGACAGCTGTTTGACTTATTCTTAGTCTAACACTAGCAGACAGCTGTTTGACTTATTCTTAGTCTAACACTGGCAGACAGCTGTTTGACTTATTCTTAGTCTAACACTGGTAGACAGCTGTTTGACTTATTCTTAGTCTAACACTGGTAGACAGCTGTTTGACTTATTCTTAGTCTAACACTGGCAGACAGCTGTTTGACTTATTCTTAGTCTAACACTGGTAGACAGCTGTTTGACTTATTCTTAGTCTAACACTGGCAGACAGCTGTTTGACTTATTCTTAGTCTAACACTGGCAGACAGCTGTTTGACTTATTCTTAGTCTAACACTGACAGACAGCTGTTTGACTTATTCTTAGTCTAACACTGGCAGACAGCTGTTTGACTTATTCTTAGTCTAACACTGGTAGACAGCTGTTTGACTTATTCTTAGTCTAACACTGGTAGACAGCTGTTTGACTTATTCATAGTCTAACACTGACAGACAGCTGTTTGACTTATTCTTAGTCTAACACTGGCAGACAGCTGTTTGACTTATTCTTAGTCTAACACTGACAGACAGCTGTTTGACTTATTCTTAGTCTAACACTGACAGACAGCTGTTTGACTTATTCTTAGTCTAACACTGGCAGACAGCTGTTTGACTTATTCTTAGTCTAACACTGGCAGACAGCTGTTTGACTTATTCTTAGTCTAACACTGGCAGACAGCTGTTTGACTTATTCTTAGTCTAACACTGGTAGACAGCTGTTTGACTTATTCTTAGTCTAACACTGGTAGACAGCTGTTTGACTTATTCTTAGTCTAACACTGGCAGACAGCTGTTTGACTTATTCTTAGTCTAACACTGACAGACAGCTGTTTGACTTATTCTTAGTCTAACACTGGCAGACAGCTGTTTGACTTATTCTTCGTCTAACACTGGCAGACAGCTGTTTGACTTATTCTTAGTCTAACACTGGCAGACAGCTGTTTGACTTATTCTTAGTCTAACACTGGCAGACAGCTGTTTGACTTATTCTTAGTCTAACACTGGTAGACAGCTGTTTGACTTATTCTTAGTCTAACACTGGCAGACAGCTGTTTGACTTATTCTTAGTCTAACACTGGTAGACAGCTGTTTGACTTATTCTTAGTCTAACACTGGTAGACAGCTGTTTGACTTATTCTTAGTCTAACACTGGCAGACAGCTGTTTGACTTATTCTTAGTCTAACACTGGTAGACAGCTGTTTGACTTATTCTTAGTCTAACACTGGCAGACAGCTGTTTGACTTATTCTTAGTCTAACACTGGTAGACAGCTGTTTGACTTATTCTTAGTCTAACACTGGTAGACAGCTGTTTGACTTATTCTTAGTCTAACACTGGTAGACAGCTGTTTGACTTATTCTTAGTCTAACACTGGTAGACAGCTGTTTGACTTATTCTTAGTCTAACACTGGCAGACAGCTGTTTGACTTATTCATAGTCTAACACTGGTAGACAGCTGTTTGACTTATTCTTAGTCTAACACTGGTAGACAGCTGTTTGACTTATTCTTAGTCTAACACTGACAGACAGCTGTTTGACTTATTCTTAGTCTAACACTGGCAGACAGCTGTTTGACTTATTCTTAGTCTAACACTGGCAGACAGCTGTTTGACTTATTCTTAGTCTAACACTGACAGACAGCTGTTTGACTTATTCTTAGTCTAACACTGACAGACAGCTGTTTGACTTATTCTTAGTCTAACACTGGCAGACAGCTGTTTGACTTATTCTTAGTCTAACACTGACAGACAGCTGTTTGACTTATTCTTAGTCTAACACTGACAGACAGCTGTTTGACTTATTCTTAGTCTAACACTGGCAGACAGCTGTTTGACTTATTCTTAGTCTAACACTGGCAGACAGCTGTTTGACTTATTCTTAGTCTATGTGTTTATTGAGTCTGCAGTGACCATTACGTAGGCGAAATATAATGACCTGGCCTGTTCTTATGAACACTTGGAGAGAGAGATTATGATGGAGTGAAACTAAGTTTACAGACAGTATCTAGTTTTCTCAGAGCATAAAACACACCAGGAACACATAACTAGGAGACAGACAGTAACAGACAGACACCAGGAACACATAACTAGGAGACATAACAGTAACAGACAAGAGTCCATGAAACTACTGACTGACCAACTGACTATTAGTGTAATGAACAATACTATGGCTCATCATCAAAGTTGGTAGATAACATCTGCCAAAAAAAAGACTAGTGGAAGGTGCTAATGATAGACCATTGAGTAATCAGTAAGATATATAACGCATCTATGACACACATACAAATCTGTCTCTCTAACAACAAACTGAAGACAATGTACGAGCCAAGCACTAAGTAATTTCAATAGCAAGCAGTAAATCAATGATTTTTGTTATACAACTGTCGTTACTGTCTGTAGTAGCGCTTTTGATGGCGGTGTGGCACAAGTGGGACGTGAGCATGAGCAATTTAATGATCTCGCATGGCTAGTGCGGTCGCCGCCAAGTTGTTCAGGTTAGAATGTTTCATTGATGCCCATAACAGAACAACAACCTTGCAATTACCGTGAATTGAACACGGGTCTCCAGCATGGAAGTCACGCTCTAATCCATTCGGCTATCAGACGCTGCTCTTCCAGCCTGGGAGTCACGCTCTAATCCATTCGGCTATCAGACGCTGCTCTTTCAGCACGGGAGTCACGCTCTAATCCATTCGGCTATCAGACGCTGCTCTTCCAGCACGGGAGTCACGCTCTAATCCATTCGGCTATCAGACGCTGCTCTTCCAGCATGGGAGTCACGCTCTAATCCATTCGGCTATCAGACGCTGCTCTTCCAGCACGGGAGTCACGCTCTAATCCATTCGGCTATCAGACGCTGCTCTTCCAGCACGGGAGTCACGCTCTAATCCATTCGGCTATCAGACGCTGCTCTTCCAGCACGGGAGTCACGCTCTAATCCATTCGGCTATCAGACGCTGCTCTTCCAGTCTGGGAGTCACGCTCTAATCCATTCGTCTATCAGACGCTGTTCTTCCAGCAGTATAGACAACTCAAGATAAAGTTACTGACTTGCCATTTCTCTGAGACAACTCTAAATAAAGTAACTGACTTGCCATTTCTCTGGGCTATTGTAACAACACATACAAATTCATACAATATATAGCAGCTATAGCAGCACATTGACAATTTCTCCAACATATCACTGGTTTACTATGATATCGCAGGTAGATCTACAAGACACGTTGAAACATATCATTGGTTTACTATGATATCGCATGTAGAGAGAGAGAGAGAAGACACGTTGAAACATATCAACAAGAACAACAAAAACAAATAAATATATTATACAGAATACAGACAATAATGTCCAGAAGACTTAGACAGATGTATGACAAGTAGATGAAGGACAACTAGGGACAATAATGTCCAGAAGACTTAGATGGATGACAAGTAGATAAAGGAGACAACTAGGGACAATACCTCTCAAGTCGGAGAAGGCTCGCCTGTATGGCGGGGACACTGATAATAAGGAAAGTAGGCTTTCACGCAATAATCAGTCAGAAGCGCCATAACCAGGCGCAGTGACTACGCTGGAATTCATAGCGGCTGAATGCAAGAAGAAGTAGTACTAGCGACAAGATAATTGTTATATTAGAATAGAGAATATATTATCACATGTTATATTTCATTGATTGTGCAACAACACAGCATGAGAGATGTAATATTTGAATGATTGTGTAACAACACAGCATGAGAGATGTAATATTTGACTGTGTTAACACACACAGCATGAGAGATGTAATATTTGACTGTGCTAACACACACAGCATGAGAGATGTAATATTTGACTGTGTTAACACACACAGCATGAGAGATGTAATATTTGACTGTGTTAACACACACAGCATGAGAGATAACAGCTATATCTAACTGTATTAGAAGTGGCAAATAAGCTAACAGAATCTCTCATTGATAGCAGTCCCTTAATGGTTGATCATGCATTAGTACAGTAATACTCAATACCTCCTCATAGAACAGACATAATACTCAATACCTCCTCATAGAACAGACATAATACTCAATACCTCCTCATAGAACAGACATAATACTCAATACCTCCTCATAGAACAGACATAATACTCAATACCTCCTCATAGAACAGACATAATACTCAATACCTCCTCATAGAACAGACATAATACTCAATACCTCCTCATAGAACAGACATAATACTCAATACCTTCTCATAGAACAGATATAATACTCAATACTTTCTCTTAGAACAGACATAATACTCATGGTCAACATTGGACACATAAGACTCGCCAGTATGCTCAATAGTTGTGAAGTCAAACACACCAGTACATGATAGCATTTAGCAGGTAATATGTTAGATAATATAAAGACAGTCAAGCCAGAAATAAACAGTACAGAAACACTAACACATAGCTTACTCGTGGGTAGAGTGTGCACACACGACTATGTGTACAGTAGTGGCAGCAAGAACAAGAAATGATCAACTTGTCTAACCACTGTCAGACAGACATTGTGTGTATTTTATATATATTGGTTATTAGTTAATAAACTGATGTCATTGCACTCCGGCAGACCCATAGGTGCTCAGTCTCCCCAACAGATATCGAAGAGTATGCACACTGGTGGTTCCTGTGGCTCGCTGATTAAACACACCTCTCACACTGCCTCTCATGCATCCAGTTCAACTTGAACAACGGGTAACTCCAAACTGCCTACATCGCTTTGATCGATTTAACATCGATTTTAGTGTCCGCATCCAACAGAGAGTCGCGAAGAGACCGAAGAATATCCCCTTATCCATCTTCAACTCCCCAACAATCGATGCTGTTGATGCAAGCCTGTCCGTTCTCTCATTACCGTAAACACCCGCATGCCCAGGACATTATATCCTCGTACGCCGCTGGAGGTTAGAAACTTCTATAGACGACATCCACTCATACCGAAACCTGCCATTCTGGATCTTGTGAAGCATCGACTGAGAGTCAGATACAACAATTGCCCCAGTAAATAAAGTCCCAGAGATCCAATGGAGGGCAGCAGTAACGGCCTCAACCTCCATCCTAATACTAGAAGTAGTTGTCCTGTATGTCCTACTTCCCTCTGCAAAAACCTTACCATGCGGATTAGCCAAGAAACCCCAGCCGGATTTCTCACCACGCTGAACCGACCCATCGATATATACATATTTATTTTATATATATAATATAATATAATATATATGTCTCCAACACGTGCTTGCTGATGGAGTGAGTGAGAGAGTGATTGCGAGAGAGAGAGAGAGAGAGACGACATACAGAGATATGTACAACTGTTTCACTTGCCTTTCCTAGTAATTTGTTGCTGGTAACTGTTGACTTCCATGGCAGTCTCATGAGGAGTCACTGGATCTGTAGAATACAAGACACATACAAGGTAATAACAGACACATACAAGGTAATAACAGATACATACAAGGTAATAACAGACACATACAAGGTAATAACAGACACATACAAGGTAATAACAGACTGATAAGGAAAAACAAACGCAGGGGATCTCTGTGGCTAAGTGGTAACGCCCTTGCCGTGCGTTCGGAAAGTAGTAGGTTCGATTCAGAACCGCGACGTTGTGTTCACGAGTGTAATGTTTCTCCAGACACCTGGGATTATTGTCTGAAGTATGCAGTTCGTGCAATAGTCTCTACAAATGGCCTGCCATTTCTGCCTAGAGAGAGAGAGAGAGAGAGAGAGAGAGAGAGAGAGACTGCGTCATATGGAGTAAAACATGGTGCAAACAGGTCAATTCTTCAGCTTTTAACCCTATAAACAAAGGGACATGCTAAAGGATATCAGTATGGAGAGAAGAACAGAACACAGAAATAAAGGATATCAGGATGGAGAGAAGAACAGAACACAGAAATAAAGGATATCAGTATGGAGAGAAGAACAGAACACAGAAATAAAGGATATCAGTATGGAGAGAAGAACAGAACACAGAAATAAAGGATATCAGGATGGAGAGAACAGAACACAGAAATAAAGGATATCAGGATGGAGAGAAGAACAGAACACAGAAATAAAGGATATCAGGATGGAGAGAAGAACAGAACACAGAAATAAAGAAGTACAAGAGAACAGTTATGTTATATATATATATATTTAATTTGTATTGTTTATCTTCTTTTTTTTCCACTTCTTGTTTTGTTGCATTTATTTCGTTATTCGTTTTTAGTTACAAATTTTCATGTTAGGGACATTAGGATTTTATTGTTGTATACTATATGTAATGTGCTGTAGAAGAAGTGAAATTCGTCACTTCTGTTTTATCCTTTGCTTGACAAAGGCCTTTTGGTAGAAACGTGACTGTGTATTGTTATTGATTTGTATTTGGTAAAACTACAGTACTTTGTTTTTACTTGCGTGTATGAATATGTGTGTGCGTTACAGCAAGACATGAGAATAGTATTAACATCATCTATACTGCGCCACTTGCTGCATGATGTGTGTCACTTGTGCATCTAGTTGATACAACAATATAAACACATGATAAGTCGCATCTTGATCAGATTTGGTGGCACAGACTGGATACATTTGCTGACTGTACCCGAGATGAGATGATCGTCTAACACATATCGCATACAGTTTAGTCAATGATATGTATACATGTAGACATCTAGTTTCATAATAAATGTTGTTACTCATGTTCTTAATTGAGAAGTATCACATTTCTGAGAGAATGTTCTATGGAAACTTGAGAATTGCATTCACTAACTAACAATTGAGAAGTATCACATTTCTGAGAGGATATTCTATGGAAACTTGAGAATTGCATTCACTAACTAACAATTGAGAAGTATCACATTTCTGAGAGAATGTTCTATGGAAACTTGAGAATTGCATTCACTAACTAACAATTGAGAAGTATCACATTTCTGAGAGGATATTCTATGGAAACTTGAGAATTGCATTCACTAACTAACAATTGAGAAGTATCACATTTCTGAGAGAATGTTCTATGGAAACTTGAGAATTGCATTCACTAACTAACAATTGAGAAGTATCACATTTCTGAGAGGATATTCTATGGAAACTTGAGAATTGCATTCACTAACAGTGGGACGGATTAGCGTCATGTGTAAGCGTTGGCCTATAGACTCGGGCACAAGAAGGTTGTGGGTTCAATCCCACATTGAACGTTCCCCCATGTGAGGACAGGAATTGGTCCTCCTACCTCCTGCACAGTATGTTCTACAAATATGAAATTATAGATCCTTGCTAGCCTACAGTGTGAAAAGGCTACTAGGAAGAATGTTATTTATTGATATAACAAGCTAACAAATGATGCTCATTCAAGCAAATAACATCAATAACTATACATTTGTCTGGGAAGCACTAGCAGTAGCATATGTGGTTGCATTTATCTCTGATACAACATGCAACACTTTGTTTATAGCATCTGCCCCCTTAATCGACAACACGCACATACAAGCAGGCTGAAGCTCACGTTGGATGATGATGGTGAACAAGTGATAATGGTGAAAGTATGCTGCTATCTTGTCCATGGCAATCTCATTGTAACAACACAATCATGAATGTACAGATAAGTCTGACTTACAGTGCAAATATAATACATATAGTAGCAGTACATTCATTCTTCAATTAACCTATTCACACTGTCACTTGGATACTTATCGTGAAATGTTCACACCTGACACAACATTCAGTAGAGAGAGAGAGAGAAGAGAGGAAGCATTCAAGAGATATTGTTGAAACCATCGGTGTCATAGCTTAATCAACACACGTCACACAACATTCAGTAGAGAGAGAGAGAGAGAGAGAGAGAGGAGAGAGAGAAAGGAGAGAGAGAGACAAGCATTCAAGAGATCCTGTGAAAACCATCGGTGTCAGCTAATCAACACACGTCACACAACATTCAGTAGAGAGAAGAGGAGAGAGAGAGGAGATGAGGTAGAGAAGAGAGAGAGAAGTGAGAGAGAACAAGCATTCAAGAGTCCTGTTGGAAAACACACGTATGCTATCAACAATTAAGATAAGACAGATGCAAGAAGAATAAGAGAAGAAGAAAGCACTATAGTGTAAACATGAGAAACGACATGATTTAAATGTGATAATTATACAATGAACAATCTATTGCAACATACTGATAATGATGAAACCGACAGATTGGTAAATAATGTGAGGGGAAGGTGAATGTGTGGGTAGAAAAAGCTATCTATTGCTGACACAAGTATTAATGATAAACCGACAGATTGGTAAATATGTGAGGAAGGTGAATGTGTGGGTAGAAAAAGCTATCTATTGCTGACACAAGTATTAATGATGAAACCGACAGATTGGTAAATAATGTGAGAGGAAGGTGAATGTGTGGGTAGAAAAAGCTATCTATTGCTGACACAAGTATTAATGATGAAACCGACAGATTGGTAAAAATGTGAGGGAAGGTGAATGTGTGGGTAGAAAAAGCTATCTATTGCTGACACAAGTATTAATGATGAAACCGACAGATTGGTAAATAATGTGAGGGGAAGGTGAATGTGTGGGTAGAAAAAGCTATCTATTGCTGACACAAGTATTAATGATGAAACCGACAGATTGGTAAATAATGTGAGGGGAAGGTGAATGTGTGGGTAGAAAAAGCTATCTATTGCTGACACAAGTATTAATGATGAAACCGACAGATTGGTAAATAATGTGAGAGGAAGGTGAATGTGTGGGTAGAAAAAGCTATCTATTGCTGACACAAGTATTAATGATGAAACCGACAGATTGGTAAATAATGTGAGAGGAAGGTGAATGTGTGGGTAGAAAAAGCTATCTATTGCTGACACAAGTATTAATGATGAAACCGACAGATTGGTAAATAATGTGAGAGGAAGGTGAATGTGTGGGTAGAAAAAGCTATCTATTGCTGACACAAGTATTAATGATGAAACCGACAGATTGGTAAAAATGTTAGAGGAAGGTGAATGTGTGGGTAGAAAAAGCTATCTATTGCTGACACAAGTATTAATGATGAAACCGACAGATTGGTAAATAATGTTGTGAGAGGAAGGTGAATGTGTGGGTAGAAAAAGCTATCTATTGCTGACACAAGTATTAATGATGAAACCGACAGATTGTAAATAGCTATCTATTGCTACACAGTAATGATGAAACAGATTGGTAAAAGTGAGAAGTGATGTGGGTAGAAAAAGCTATCTATTGCTGACACAAGTATTAATGATGAAACCGACAGATTGGTAAATAATGTGAGAGGAAGGTGAATGTGTGGGTAGAAAAAGCTATCTATTGCTGACACAAGTATTAATGATGAAACCGACAGATTGGTAAATAATGTGAGGGGAAGGTGAATGTGTGGGTAGAAAAAGCTATCTATTGCTGACAAAAGTATTAATGATGAAACCGACAGATTGGTAAATAATGTGAGGGTAAGGTGAATGTGTGGGTAGAAAAAGCTATCTATTGCTGACACAAGTATTAATGATGAAACCGACAGATTGGTAAATAATGTGAGGGTAAGGTGAATGTGTGGGTAGAAAAAGCTATCTATTGCTGACACAAGTATTAATGATGAAACCGACAGATTGGTAAATAATGTGAGGGTAAGGTGAATGTGTGGGTAGAAAAAGCTATCTATTGCTGACACAAGTATTAATGATGAAACCGATAGATTGGTAAATAATGTGAGAGGAAGGTGAATGTGTGGGTAGAAAAAGCTATCTATTGCTGACACAAGTATTAATGATGAAACCGACAGATTGGTAAAAATGTGAGGGAAGGTGAATTGTGGGTAGAAAAAGCTATCTATTGCTGACACAAGTATTAATGATGAAACCGACAGATTGGTAAATAATGTGAGAGGAAGGTGAATGTGTGGGTAGAAAAAGCTATCTATTGCTGACACAAGTATTAATGATGAAACCGACAGATTGGTAAATAATGTGAGAGGAAGGTGAATGTGTGGGTAGAAAAAGCTATCTATTGCTGACACAAGTATTAATGATGAAACCGACAGATTGGTAAATAATGTGAGAGGAAGGTGAATGTGTGGGTAGAAAAAGCTATCTATTGCTGACACAAGTATTAATGATGAAGAAGTCATGAGGTTTGACACACACACACAACTAGTACATGTACTAACAATTGGTCAAGAGAACACGCAGACCATCCAGATAAACAATGTCATCTTACCGACTTGAAGAGATAACAAGATGTAGCAGCGTTCATGTTTAAAATATCTGACATGTCATACAACAGATTGCAATACCATCTTCTTCTGACATGATTAACAAGAACTTGTAATGATGATGATGATGATGATGATAATGATGATGACGAGTAGAAAGAACTATGGCATTGACAAGATGACTTATGAACATCACTGAAAAATGCTGTCGTAGTGTATAAGCAGAGGACTTGTATGGCAATCTCACGTACTACTATTGTAGGACAAACTCTTTAGAGATCTCTAAGACTGGCCACTGATTTCATTCAACACATTTTCAAATTAAGCTCTGAGAGTGAGCGATAAAAGAAAAGAATGTGTATACTTCTGGTGATCATTCAAATAAAGAAGCACATTTGATATGCAACACATAGAGGTACGTACACACACACAGCTGGATGAAATATAGCAACACTTGAGATGAAGAAACAAACGGACTACATACACGAACCATACAAGCAGTTTCGCATTTGACACAACCAACATGACATACTTTGTTACTTCCCTTGATCTAATTCAAACCAATATGACATACTTTGCTACTTCCCTTGATATAATTCAAACCAATGACATACTTTGTTACTTCCCTTGATATAATTAAAACCAATATGACATACTTTGTTACTTCCCTTGATATAATTAAAACCAATATGACATACTTTGTTACTTCCCTTGATATAATTAAAACCAATGACATACTTTGTTACTTCCCTTGATATAATTAAAACCAATGACATACTTTGTTACTTCCCTTGATATAATTAAAACCAATATGACATACTTTGTTACTTCCCCTGATCTAATTCAACCAACATGACATACTTTGTTACTTCCCCTGATCTAATTCAACCAACATGACATAGACTCTGCTATCGTACAACAGCAACTGTCGCAAAACAAAATCGTGAAATGTGAACTTCGTGATGTGCAATTCAGGTGTGGATGATTTAAATGGAATATTGATATTTGGTGCAACAAGACTCTGGCCATCTCTGAACATGCGTCAGCACATTGTCGGTGTTGTAGAAGTACTAGTAAATTGATATGCTGGTTAGACGACGACGACGACACAGTTGTAGCGTGTACACAAGTTGAATTGTATATGACGATTATCAAAACCTCCTGCTTCAGTAACATGTGTGCATCTTCACTTATAATACACAAATTATAACGATTATCAAAACCTCCTGCTTCAGTAACATGTGTGCATCTTCACTTATAATACACAAATTATAACGATTATCAAAACCTCCTGCTCCAGTAACATGTGTGCATCTTCACTTATAATACACAAATTATGACGATTAAGAGAGATATATATGAATGCATTTTACGTTGTAACGATTTGATACAGATGTGGTTATTTACACCAATGGTTCAGTCATTCGCCAACAACGCTGTGCATGGGCTTTTGTCAGCACGCACATGTGGAAAAATAATAAGAGAGGCCAGTGGGGTCTACGCAACAACCACAAGGAGTTTGACAATGGAGGTTTGGGGTGTTACGGAGGTGATGAAATGGTTGGCATCTCACAACTACTCTCGTGTTTTCTCCATGAGCATGATTCGTAAAAATCGAATCAGGAATGGTGAGACGCAACTGTGTGGAGTGGTACAGACAATGAATGAGCAGAGAAACCACCTTCATTTTTGTCCCTGGGCACGCAGGAGTTAGGGGTAATGAACGAGCTCATAGATTGGCTGACGTGGCTACAATATCAGAGGAGCTGCCATGGATCGAAATGACATTCTTCACGCATTGAGAGAGTCTTTCCGAACAGAGGAGTTTCAGGGCTGTGAATCCCACTCGCTGACCAGATTGAAAGAGATGGGTGTCAATATTGGTGCATCCCGAAAAGAGCGACATACTAAATATGCAAAGAGATTGATTAATCAACATCGAACTGGCGTGTTGAGCCGCTGGACGCTGCTGAATTTGCTGAGGCGGAGATCGGAGCACCTATGGACATGTCCGGAGTGCTATGTTGATAGTCCTCATATAACTGATAACGATTTCTCAACTTGAAAAACAAATACTCGTAACATTACAAACGTTGTTTAGTAAGCAGAAATTACCCTGTTTCATACCATGTCGTATACCTATTGGAGAACATTGTGTTCGGTCGCTAGTTTCTCTTTCATCAACGGCAAACCATGTGTGATGTGGTCAGGAGAACATTGTGTTCGGTAGGTAGTTTCTCTTTCTTCTTCTTCTTCTTTCTCGAATCCTGTATGCCTCACAGCGTCAGGTCAGGAAGAGATTTCTAAAACGGGCCCTAGTATGCGCTTCGTAGATAGTCTCTTTCGTCGCCTGTTATCTCTGAGGTCCATCTTTTGCGTGGCCGGCCTTTTGCTTTGTACCCATTGTATCGGAGCAGCATTGCTCTTTGGGGTGCACTGTCTGATGGTAATCTGCTTACGTGACCGAACCATTTAATTTGTTGTTTCTTGATGAAGTCTAGTACTGATGTTGTACCCACTTTTTCCTGATGTCTTCATTTCTGGAAAAAGTGGTACAACATCAGTACTAGACTGGTATAATCCAATTTGTGCTCGTAGAATTATGAAGTTTCTCTTTCATCAACGGCAAACCATGTGTGATGTGGTCAGAATTACGCCAGCCGTCTTGACTTCCTTGTGCTATTTCTAGTACCGAATTGAGACAGGTAGCCTAAGAGACTCTACCATGAGCCGATGTCGAACCTACGATGACTTATACAGGGTGTTCAAGATAAAAGTAGTCCGAATGGCAAGTGTTTATTTGTCAATCGGGCTAATTTTATCTTGAACACCTATATAAAAGCAAGTGCATTAACCACTGTGTCAGCGCCACTCTCAACTTTGCTTGGTAATAGTTCGTTATTAGCAAGTATACATTCATACATACATGCATAGTTAACAGCGTGTATGAAGTTAGCAACAGTCAAGTTACATCTTGATAAGTAGATACAAACTTGCTTGCTGTCTATGAAGATGTTAGAAGTAGAACACAAGACAACATATGAAGATGATAGAAGTAGAACATAAGACAACATATGTAGATGTCAGAAGTAGAACACAAGACAACATATGAAGATGTTAGAAGTAGAACATAAGACAACATATGAAGATGTTAGAAGTAGAACACAAGACAACATATGAAGATGTTAGAAGTAGAACATAAGACAACATATGAAGATGTTAGAAGTAGAACACAAGACAACATATGAAGATGTTAGAAGTAGAACACAAGACAACATATGTAGATGTCAGAAGTAGAACACAAGACAACATATGAAGATGTTAGAAGTAGAACATAAGACAACATATGAAGATGTTAGAAGTAGAACATAAGACAACATATGAAGATGTTAGAAGTAGAACACAAGACAACATATGAAGATGTTAGAAGTAGAACACAAGACAACATATGAAGATGTTAGAAGTAGAACACAAGACAACATATGAAGATGTTAGAAGTAGAACATAAGACAACATATGAAGATGTTAGAAGTAGAACACAAGACAACATATGAAGATGTTAGAAGTAGAACACAAGACAACATATATGTAGAGTATGATCACAATGTTAGTAAAGTCTCATCTAACAATCAATCATCTGCTAATATCAAACAGCAACTAGTTAATGCTAGTGCCAGTCATATTGATTACAGCAAAGCTTTTGACAGAGTCCAACATGAAAAGCTAATCATACGTCTACAAGAAATAGGCCTAGATGGGGATGATATCAGACTAATAAGTAACATATACTGGGAACAGACAGCAATAATAACATATGAAAATAGCTACTCTCCATACATAGACATAGCTAAACACGTAAAAACAAAGTACTATAGTTTTACAAAATACATACACAGAGACAATAAACAGCAACGTTTCGACCAAAAGGCCTTTATCAAGCAAACAATACAACAAGAATGACGAATTTCGAGGAACACTACAAATGGACGATTACATGTGGAAACATAAACCTATCTAATGAAAATCTGGGAATAAAAACGAATAACGAAATGAGTGCAACACAAAACCGGAAGTGGAAAAGAAGAGAAACAATAAACAATATAGTGGATAAATGACACATATATGGAGCAAATACACATATAGATTACAAGGCATGAGATAAGACAGTACTAAGAAGTATAGGAATGTAATGCGTTGAGTCCAAGAGGTCGCAAGGTGCGATAGAATTAAATAAAACGGTTCTCCAGGGCGAATCGACTGCGATCATCGGAGGAACATGATCGGATGGCTGTGACCTGGACATCGTCAGCTCCTGAATGGCCAGTATCATTGAAATGAGTGGCCATAGGGGTCACAGAACATTGGCGAATATCGCGTAAGTGTTGGGCGAATCGGTCACTGAGCCTCTTGCCGGTTTCACCAATATAGGCCTTGTGACATCGTTTGCAGGTGATAGCATAGATGATATTGCGGGACTCACACGTGAAACTGTCTTGAATGACATACGTAGCTTTTGGAAAATAGACAGTGCGGGTCTGTATTACATATGCACATGTATTACAGCGCCGACAGCCACACTGGATGGTGCCAAAGTGACTCTGGATATTAGGTTTGAGGCGACTGTTTGTAGAATAGGGTGTTAAGTAGTTGGTTATGGTTAAGTAGTTGGTTATGGTTAAGTAGTTGGTTGTGGTTAAGTAGTTGGTTGGTAGTTATCGTCACTGTGTCTGTATTTTGTAAAACTATAGTACTTTGTTTTTACGTGTTTAGCTATTTTTCCAAGTTTTACTGCAGTCTCCACCCTTTTACATAGACATAAAGAGAGGAGTGAGACAAGGATGCATTCTGTCACCAAACCTATTTAACATCTACACAGAGAAAATCTTCAAACAACTAGAGGGAATGCCAGGACTCAAGATCAATGGGAAAATAATAAACAACTTAAGATATGCGGATGACAGTATTGGTAGCAGAAAATGAACAAGATCTACAAGAACTAGTGGACCAATTGGACAGAACTAACAAGGAATATGGATTAGACATTAACATACAGAAAACAAAAACTATGGTAATCAACAAGGAAATGGAAAAACCTAACATGAATATAAAAATACATGGAGAATTACTACATCAAGTAAAAAGTTTCTTATATCTTGGTCAGATGATAACAGATGATGGCAGATGTATAACAGAAATAAAAAGAGAATATGAATGGCCAAGGATAATTTCAATAGTATGAGAAAGTTACTGACATCCAAACAAATCACAAACGTTCTAAAAATTAGAATGATCAAATGCGATATATATCCTATATTAATGTATGACTCAGAAACATGGACAATGAACAAGCAGTTAGAAGACAGAATTGATGCATTTGAGATGTGGATATATATAGAAGAATAGGCAGAGTTTCATGGACAGAAAAACAGACAAATAAACAAGTTTTAGGAAAACTAGGCATGAAGAAACAATTATTAAGAGAAATAAAATTCAGACAAGTAAAGTATTTTGGGCACATAAAAGACATGACACCATGATAAAACATTTACTAGATGGGAAAGTTGAGAGGGGAAGAGCAAGAGGAAGACCGAGAGATAAGTGGAAGGGAAACTAAGAAATTGACAGGTTACAGTCTGGCAGTGTGCAACACCAAGGCGAAAGACAGAGGATGCTGGAGATTCATTGCAGCCAACCTTCGATGTGGAGACGGCACCTGATGATGATGATGAGTCATACACCATATATATATATGTGTGTATGTGTGTGATATGAAATAATAGCATATGTAATAGATCTATCCGAATATGTCTATTGTTTGCCAGTGCTAATTACTCGACTACTAAATACTACTACCAGGTTATCCAGCAGACGACATTAACAGATGTTTCTTCAACTACCATTTACTATTCGTTCATCTCAAGTCGGTACTACTGAGTATTTAGTCATGAAGAATGAAATTATCAAATTACTCTTTCAATCAATACTCGTTAGTTTGTAACACTTAGTTACAATCGCTGGCTATTAACTGCAACGGCGTTGTATATAATAAATAATAAACATACTTCGCGTTATCGTCTCTCTCTTACAATGCTCAAACTGTACATGAAAGTTGCTTATGTTTACATAGAGGAGGCTGCAGTAAAACTATTCGATTGGCAAAACACGTAATCACAAAGTACAGTAGTTTTACAAATTACAAAAACTTATGGACGACTACATACATAAGTTGTTTTTTTTTCATTCCTCACTCCTGTTGTTCGTTTTCTTGATAAAGGCCTTGTTGGTCGAAACGTTGCTGTATTTTGTCATTGTTTTTGTAATTTGTAAAACTACAGTACTTTGTGATTACGTGTTTTCAAACACCATAAGAAACAACTATCTAGTATACAAGAGAAGGTTATATGGAGATGATAGGTCAATGTTGTATAACAGCTGTTGAAAAGGAGGACATATACAAAACGAATATCAACCATTTAAACAAGTATTTTGATAAGTAATTGTGAAAGGAAGACAGTGATGGTTTGTTTCTCATGACTACAAATAGTCTAGGGAGATCATGTCAGTAACAAAAGCAAGGGTTTAGTGCGAGTCATAGACTTTGTGTTCCATGCATGATTTCTCAGTGACTCAATGAGAATACTCAGGAACATTGAGACGGGCTAGGTTGACAATAATGTATTTTATTTTTGTGCCAGGGCAGAAGACCTAAAGAGGATGAACGGGCTGATAGGCTTGCATGTATGGCTACCGTAGAAAGCGGACGCGCAATGGACCAGGCTAATATTCTTAATGCCTTGAGGGAGAAAGAGCACGTCAACAATTTTAGGAATGAAGTTGAATCTACAACCCGGGGTCAGAGGCGCATGAGGACAACGTCGCGCCAGGATTAATGAGCTGGCACTAATCAAGATCCTACCCCACCTCCACGTGGTGACCCTGGTAACATACATTGGTTCCTGTCTAAGCGGGTAGGGATCGAGAGAGAGCTATTGTGACATAAGTAGAGATGCAGACGTAGTCACGTTGGATGGGATCCGCTCGCAACACAGACGAGTGGAATCCCAGAGTGACTATTAATGCACGCCTCTCCCGGCCCATGGGAAAAGCTGAACGGATAACCATAAGGGATGAGGAGTGCATCCAGAGAAGAGACGTGGGCCCGCGTGGAGCAAAACGTGGGCTCGAAATGAGTTGCACGTGGGCCCACATAGGGCGAAACTCGGAGCCCTGAGGTGGGACCCGAATTGAGCCCCGTGTCCGAACAGCATATAGACATGGTTAATGTGGGCACGGTGAGAACCGATGTAGATGGTGGGGCAGGTACCGGGGCAGAGCGAGCACGCAAGCGGACGATGCACGAGTGGGCTCACCAGTGGGCAGACGTGCACGGCGTTGATGAGGCGTGACAGACGTGAGGGTGAGCGGTCCCCAAATGTGCAAAAACTGGAAAGCCCAGCAGAGGTTGAATCCAGTGCGCGTTTCCGGACGCAGGGAACTACTACTGCCTTGTAGTTTGATTGGGGAGCACTAGCGGAGTAAACCGTACACAAAGCTGGACGGCAGAAAAACCAAGTAGTCCATAAAAAGACAGGCTTTCTGGGCAGATGACGCTCAGCAACTCGGTAGGGCAGGTCGTCTAAGGGTCACTATCCTAAAAGAAAATAGCAATCTGCTGCCTTGCAGCTAGCTGGGGACAGTCAAAGGCTAACGGAGAGCGAACCCAGTAAACGCTGGTTGAAATCAGACACGTCGCCGAAGGACAAGCACTAGGGCTCCAAATGGTACTGAAGATTGTGACGTAAAACTATGTTCTTGGCAAAGGCTGTTTATATATCACAATAAGAATGATAAAAATGGCCGAAAAAGAACGATCGAGAGAGAATCTACAACCCTAACCAGACTACAAGAATATGAAATGAAAATTGATTTAACCGGACAAGAGCACTATACTGGAAGCCAAAGAAGTATATTCAACTATAACCTGCAACTCATGTTCACATTGTTCATGCTCTCTTCTAAACTGCATCAGTCATGTTAACAGAAGCGGGATGGTGCAAGTTGATAACACGACCAGTTAGTGACAACGTGGTGTGAAACTCCAGGTCAGATTAGAGCGAAAATTCTCTTTGACTTGGGGATCTAAATTACATGTACCTCTGAAGTCGGCATAAGGTTCGCCTGAATGACGTTGGTGCATCAATCATTGATGTTTACAACTCACTGTTACAGACCATGGTGTATTGTGGGTGGAACTCATGGACACAATCGTGTAGGAGGAACTACTGATGAACGAATATGATTATCTGGCAATTCATAGAGGAAACTCGAGATTACTGGGCCTATTCAATCCGAGATTACGTTGTGTGTCTACTAGTTAAACATACTACATGCATGGACCACGGGACGAAGTTCTCTGTGACGTACGGCTCTCTGGATTCATTTCCTTCTCTGCTAAGTTTTAATTGTGTGGTATTAAATACATTTGACAAATGAGTAAATTGTTTCTCAGATCTGTGTTTGTACAAACAAAAGGAAATTAATTTCAATCAACACATATTCCCAACCATATTAAAGAAGATATGTATGGTAATGGTAATTGTGTGTTGTCATTTGTTGATCTAATTATTAGGATGCTTTGACTAGGGCACGGCGACGACGGCAACACAGAGAGAGAGAGAGAGAGAGAGAGAGAGAGAGAGAGAGAGAGAGTACGGACTATTCATAACTGCAAAGTTTGTCAACCGTAGCGACGATCGAAAGCTAGTATCTACTATTCACTTTCTGACTATCATGTAACTACTATGTCTAAGACGACGCTATAGTGCCAAGCTCTTGAACACCACGAGAAAGAGTTTATATATGCTGACAGATGGAGAGTATACAGATAACAGTTCATTAACTTGCACATTCACAGTGACAGTCAATAACATATGTCAAACATATGGAATACATTTAGTCCCATAATACCGGAACAGAGAGAACTCGCACATCACCTGGAGATAGGTAGTAGTTAGTATGAGCCATCATCCAGTCATGTCTTTGATTTAAAAATGCAAAAATTGCGTGATAAACATTCACTCCTAGACAAAACAGGCCAGCTTGGTAAATGAGAAGCGCAGACATGCGCCGGTTCTGATTCCGGGCATGGGAAGTTGATTATGTCTTAGTTTCTTAGCACATATAGATGAGACAGTATGCATGTGGTGCTTATGTTTATAATTCAATCAGTTTCGTTGATCTGTCCAACGCTAGATGGTGTACATGATATGTTGATGAGTCTAGCAATGCGACTGTAGACTGAATAACAGTATGTTTCGGCTTTGATTTACACAGTACTCACTTCAACACTAGCAACCCTCTTTTGTCATATTTTATCTTTTGAAATATACTTCTATACTCCACCCCCTTTTTGTGTTTGCCTTTTCACTGTAGAAAACGTCTACACATGAATTCATCTCTTCAAATAAATAGCACATCCAGCCGTTTCTGCTTTGAGACACTGGCCACCACACCATCGGATGGAGTGAAGCAGGCAGTATCAGTTGAGAGTAGGTACAGTGTATTCTTGATGTACATACACATTGTTGATTGACATACAATCTAATTTTATTCTTCCCAATTATGATGGTTATATCTGAGATAGTGTACTAAATAGGAAGTGTGCAACTCAACAAGTATCAATGAATCAGTATATCATCTGTCATTGAAAAATATGACTAAAAGGCACCAGAACGACACTTTGAATTCTGAATGGCAGGATCAGTATTGGAAACATTAAATACAAAGGTAAATGTGTGTGTTTATTGTGTAATGGTAACGTATATATTAGTGTTTCGAAAGTTTAAAAAAGAGAAAGTGATGGAACGTTTTTCATTAATAAAAATCATCAACAGCGGATATCATGTGAATTCTGAATGTATAATGAACATCAGAATTGCAACAAATTGAAGCAAATATGATGTATCAAATTTCACACTAATTATGCAAGCACCCTTGTTTTAAACAAATTCAACCTTTAGACAGAATTAAATTGATACATGTTACTATCCGTATTACTATTAATGTGACTTTTACTATCCGTATTATTCATAATTTTTTATTAGCAGTAGCAGTAGCAGCAGCAGCAGTAGTAGTAGTAGTAATAGTAGTGCATCTCTGTGGCTTAGGGTTAGTGACTTGGTCTATTAACCCCGACGTTCTGAGTTCGAATCACGCTGCGGACAGTTTGGTTGCAAATTGTTTGCGTGGATTTTTACAAAGGACGATGACACCACCCGTTCAGAAAGCAATGGCAAACTACTGAACGTAATAATGCCTAGAAAAATCACAAACAGCGTTAAAAGCTGGGTTGATTCGCAAAGTCCTGTAAAGGATATGCAATTAACTTTTAGTAGTGCATCCGCCATACAGTGCCCGCGCCTATACGTTCAATGCACAGATACGCCCAAGCTAAGAAAAAAACTATGGTAGACAGCACTGGCCTGCACAGATTGAATTCCGTCTGAACGTGGCTTGCTCTTTCCTGCGTTTGACAACTTGGTGAATAATTGTGCATGTTAAGTTGAAATATATGAGTCAGTCCAGCAGTCCTAATGTGAGGGATTAAACAACAGCAAGTTAGCTAGTCTGATCAAGTATACATACAGACACCAGCAAATTCTCCACCAAAAGCTCTTTATCAAACAGGCAACATATACTACTACAATAAAATACATTAACAAATTGGGCAACAGATACTAGAGAGAGAAAAAACGAGAAAATTGCACAATCTCGAAGCAGTAGTCACATATAGATTGTGCAATCTTTTAGTTGTCCAATTTCTGGTATTCTTGTGCACAAATCATTGATCCTGTGTGCAGTTAGTTAGTTGTACATTGTCAAACTAGCTGACTTGCTGTTGAATTCTCTCATCGTTTATATATATATATATATCAGTCTAGCGGCTAGCCCATTATTGAACAAGTGCTGAAGCATCATATCAAGGATAGTCCATGACTGTCACAGTCCAAGCGAGCATATTATAGGATGTGTTCCAGTCTTACAAGGTTACACAGAGTGTGATGAATGCTTCATTGGCTTATATATAGCTAAGGACAGCAGATGAAGATATTGGAATAAATACACCATGGTGGTGATGTGCCAGTTATGTAGTGCTGCTGCTGTCAATGATATGCGAGCATCAACCATGTAGTAGTGCTGCTGCTGTCAATGATATGCGAGCATCAACCATGTAGTAGTGCTGCTGCTGTCAATGATATGCGAGCATCAACCATGTAGTAGTGCTGCAAATTGCAAATGATATGTGAGAAGCAATATATGGTACTGTCAGTGTGCGAGCGACAATCATGTAGCGGTACTGTCAATATGTGAGTGACAATTACGTGGTGATGCCAGAGATGTAGTTCGTAGTGACGGTAATACGGCTGGCAAAAGTGATGTAAGAATGGCACAGAAATGTAGCGGCGAGTGAATGAGCCTAGCAGAAGGTCACAGGGTAGGTAGTTTACTAAGAGGTAAACCGACGGTACTGGTATATAACACACTGACATTTTCTCTCTCTCTCTCTCTGTAAAGGTAATACACGCACACTGTCACACACACAGTATCATCTATCTGTTTGTAGCAGTATCTGCCTCTCAACACACACACACACACATATATATATATATATATGTTTATAGAAAGCAAACTTACCTGGATAGTAAAGATACGATGCAATAATGAACAACTCATAAAGAAAACAACGAAGCCGCGGTAGGTATGATCCCGGTTAGAAAACACAAGAGATCAACAAAACGTCAAAGGTTCACATGTGTCCGTCCGTCGTTATGCTGCACATTGTAACAGTCCAACTTACTGTTCATGTGTATGGTAGCTACTGCTACTATTGATGCAAGTGTCAGACTTGTTTAAGAATAACTGTACATTTTGTGCAGGTACAGTACTCGGAAGATGATTTATGGCGCCATGGGCGGGCGTATTATTAGTGTCACCACAGCTCAGGGCTAGTAGCAAGAGAAGAATCTCCAGATATTTGAGTGAAAGACACAACTCATACAAGAATCTTGTATCTGTTTGTATCTCTAGCAGAATAGTAGCATAAAATGTTGAATAATCCTAATAGAAAACAGGCTATGACTAGTCCCGCTATGACTACTACAGCTACACACAGTAAACTCAACGTAATAACAGCAGCAATCTTCAGCTTACTAGCACTACTGACACATACACACACACACAAACACGTTCTATCTGCATGCGGGTCTGTGAAAAGTATGAATCAACTTGTGTCGTCGTCGTCTAGTTGGTAGCTGCTAGCAGCCCACTACCACATATAATCACTGCAGGCCTGCCAGAGTCATGTTTAGAGACACTCAATCTAGGGAAAACCGTCACCTTCTTCCACATCAGCCACACCAGGGGAGAGTAGGTCTGTCGTGCGCCACAAAAACCAAGCTCCAACAGTTGTCTTTCAACTGATTCCATAAACCCACAACCCCCCTCTCTCTCTCTCTCTATCTCCCAGGCTTGGAATGACCCGTTCAACAGCGACCTGACAGTCGCTGATTTCAAGCTAAATATAGCGCTGCCGGTCTATTTATAGATAGCGACCTTTTCTCAGGGAGGAAATTGAAGAATAGATTGGACACGATAATAACTATGCGGGAAGGAGGAGGAGAGGGGAAGGAAGGGCTGAGAAATGGCGATATATGGAGCACGCACAGATCGATATCGAACAACGGGCTCGCTCGCTCTCTCCAGCAACACTAGATAGAGAAACTGCATTTAATAGACGCGCGGTGTATGAGGTGTAAGGGTAGTGAGCGGAATATGTCTGGTGATGATGGAAGAAATACCATTGTAAACAAGACTGAGATAGAGAACAACATCACCATCCGAACTGGTTGCAGAAAGAGAGAGAGAAAGATAGATTCCAACATCCGAATTGGTTGTAGAAAAAGATAGCAACACAAAAGCTCTGGTTGTAGAAAGAGAGATACCAACATCCGAACTGGTTGTAGAAAGAGAGATACCAACATCCGAACTGGTTGTAGAAAGAGAGATACCAACATCCGAACTGGTTGTAGAGAGTAGAAAGAGATAGCAACACAACAGCTCTGGTTGTAGATAGAGACAACAATACGATCGCTTCTATCCAGGGGCGTAGACTGGGACTGAGAGATGAACGACAGAGCGAGAAGAGTGTAGACAGTGATAGAGAGGTGAACAATAGCGGGACCGAGATAGACAGAAAGATACATAATAGAGGACTGATAGGGATTGAGAGATGAGTAACAGAGAGACAAAACTGGGGAACATAGGAGAGAGAGAGAGATGAATAACAGAGGGATAGAGAGGTAAACAACAGGGAGACAGAGAATAAACAACAGGGAGACAGAGAGGTGAACAACAGGAGACAGAGAGATAAACAACAGAGAGACAAAAGATAAACAACAGGAGACAGAGAGGTAAACAACAGGGAGACAGAGAGATAAACAACAGGGAGACAGAGAGGTAAACAACAGGGAGAGGGGATACAGAGATCAACAACAGAGGGACAGAGAGATAAACAAGAGGGGGACAGAGTAGAGGATAAAAATATATAAACATATATAGATAAACAACAGGGGGATAGAGAGGGCGATGCAAAGATAAACAACAGGGGGATAGAGAGATAGACAACATAGTGATAGAGAGATAAACAACAGAGTGATAGAGAGATAGATAACAGGGGAATAGAAAGTGATAGAGAGATATACAACAGGGGGATAGAAAGTGATAGATAAACAACAGAGGGACAGAGAGGGATGCAGTGATAAACAACATGGGTACAGAGAGAGAGAGGGATACAGTGCTAAACAACATGGGTACAGAGAGAGAGGGGGATACAGTGATAAACAACATGGGTACAGAGAGAGAGAGGGATACAGTGATAAACAACATGGGTACAGAGAGAGAGAGAGAGGGATGCAGTGATAAACAACATGGGTACAGAGAGAGAGAGCGGGATACAGTGATAAACAACATGGGTACAGAGAGAGAGGGATACAGTGATAAACAACATTGGTACAGAGAGAGAGAGAGGGATACAGTGATAAACAACATGGGTACAGAGAGAGAGGGATACAGTGATAAACAACATGGGTACAGAGAGAGAGAGAGAGGGATACAGTGATAAACAACATGGGTACAGAGAGAGAGAGAGGGATACAGTGATAAACAACATGGGTACAGAGAGAGAGAGAGGGATGCAGTGATAAACAACATGGGTACAGAGAGAGAGAGAGAGGGATACAGTGATAAACAACATGGGTACAGAGAGAGAGAGGGATGCAGTGATAAACAACATGGGTACAGAGAGAGAGAGAGGGATGCAGTGATAAACAACATGGGTACACAAAGAAGGATAGAGATAGAAGAAAGTAGGAAGTCCAACAGAAATAAAAACAGTTGATAGTAATGTACATTTGATTCACTGTTAGGCACATCAACTTCATTTCATCATGAGATGTGCAGCAAGTATAATACGAAACACAGCAGAATATTCTTCTCAAACATTTGATCTATTCCAACATTCTTCTCAACATCACTGCAACGTGTATCCATTCTTCTCAACATCACTGCAACGTGTATCCATTCTTCTCAACATCACTGCAACGTGTATCCATTCTTCTCAACATCACTGCAACGTGTATCCATTCTTCTCAACATCACTGCAACGTGTATCCATTCTTCTCAACATCACTGCAACGTGTATCCATTCTTCTCAACATCACTGCAACGTGTATCCATTCTTCTCAACATCACTGCAACGTGTATCCATTCTTCTCAACATCACTGCAACGTATCCATTCTTCTCAAGAAGTATATATATATATATATATATGCACGTCAGTCAGCATGTCACGTACATCCTCTACACAAGGTGGCGAGACTATTACATACACGGGGGACGTAAACAAAGTTCATGAATATTTGCAACCATTAAAAAGCTGCCGTACTGAAATGCTAGTCGTCATCGAATGCAGATCAAACCATTGCAGAAGCAACATGAATTTGACAATACCTGAATGATGATAATTTCCGATATTTGAGTGAAAGTTCTTTCATGAGACTATGGCACATGTTGAAGTCATGTACAAACACATGCAATCTCCAGAAATTCATGCCTTGAAAGTCAATGAATATATCATAGATTTCAAAAATGAAATTTTAGAACTAAGAAACTCATTGTAAGTATCCTTCAACTACACAACACATGAACAGAAGCTAAGGAAGTGTGTGTGACTGTATATCTGTGTTGATATAATAGACATATATTCTTCCATGAAACACTTATTAGTTGTTAAATTGTTCAAGGAGAAAAGCTGGACTAGTTTTAAGAATCAACTATTGACAGAAGAAATAGTACTGACCTAGTCAAGCATATGCCACGATTGACGACAAAGATATCAGTTTCAACCTGAACTCAAAAACTATTCGATTGTAGATCGGATATGCCCGTATAAATAAATATTGCCGTCTATGTCATTGAGCTTCTGAAATGTATCTTGGAAACTAGATGACTAGATCTTATAGATGATATTCTTAGTGAAATGACGACAGTCATAACCAAAACTTGTGACAATTTCCATAAAGACATCAGAGATAGAATACTGCATTTCAACACTGAAAGGAATAAACAACTTTTCTAATGAGCACCATGACAGACTGAATGTAATTGTACTGAAGACAAATCCCTGACAGACTGAATGCAATTGTACTGGAGACAAATGTCATCAAGTTATCCATAGATCAAAGAGCAAATTATCTTTCTGTCCAAAGTAAAAGAAGATTTCGTTTGAAAGTGAATGGATCAAACTTGACCTATAACAATTTAGGCAATTAGTAAGTAAGAAATCAATGTTTCTTTATGATTCTATCCAGTTTATGTATACATTTTCTTTTCATATGTTTCTTTCGTTTTATACAATATTAAAACAATGGCTAAACATTTTCTGAAGCATCACCCCCACTGTACTGATAATTAGCTACTAACCGCCACTGCATGGTAGACTTTCGACTGCGTAAAGAACAATATGGTCAACAGTATTGCTGCAAGAGTAACGTTCAGACCAACTTTTCAAGTACGTACGCATTTTTGTTCTGAACGATCTCACCGGATGCTGAATTTAATAGCGTAGCGCTGTCATCTTCTATGTGAGATCCATCCATGACATTCCCCTGATGTCATCATCCATGACATTCCCCTGATCCAGAAGCACTTGAGCTTTCAGCTCGATGCCATGTACATCGTAACTCTTCTGTTCGGTGCCACGAACACCGTAAATCTGGAGAACCTGTGGCTTTTCTGCCAGCCCGCGGAATTGAACCCGCACTCACAGGAGCTTGTCACTCGTCGTCCAACGCGCTACGAACACGCTGGGCAGGCGGGTGGTGACAGCTGATAACTGATTGTTGGCAGACTGGAAGCCAGTAATCGTTGACCTATTGTCTAGCCAATCTTTGTACTTGACTCGTCAAACATTGGTCATGGAATGACCTATAACTTCTGTTTCTACTACAAGTTGGCGGGGCTTGACCTGACCTCCTTGGCTCCCAACCAGTCGGTGTTCTGCTTCCACGAATGCAGTCATGGCTGTAAGATATGGTGACTTCTTCATGAGGTCGCATCTGTCATTTGCCCAGCCATTAGGAAGCTTATATATGTGAATTGTTCTGTCTTGTCTGGGTTGGTTATCACTGTTGCAAGGATGTCAAATACTACCCTCCATAACCAAACATTGAATTCATTACGACTGAAGGCTCAAATTGCAGCACAAGGGTAGGTGATGGTCTGATATTGTCATGATGTATCACTTGTAGGAAGACAATACTTTCTAGTGGACCGTCTAGTGATGATGTAGTATGCAGACAATACTTTCTAGTGGACCGTCTAATGCTGATGTAGTATGCAGACAATACTTTCTAGTGGACCGTCTAGTGATGATGTAGTATGCAGACAATACTTTCTAGTGGACCGTCTAGTGATGATGTAGTATGCAGACAATACTTTCTAGTGGACCGTCTAATGCTGATGTAGTATGCAGACAATACTTTCTAGTGGACCGTCTAATGCTGATGTAGTATGCAGACAATACTTTCTAGTGGACCGTCTAGTGATGATGTAGTATGCAGACAATACTTTCTAGTGGACCGTCTAATGCTGATGTAGTATGCAGACAATACTTTCTAGTGGACCTTCTAGTGATGATCAGATACAGCTTTCCCAAAGAAATGATGTTTCTGTCTTGTCATTATTGTTTGTATTCTCAATGTTGCTGCTGCTCTTGCTAGTATCTTCACCATGATACCATCTCATCAGTGATGATAGTCGGCAGAGATATGAAATGTTGGCACTAGTTGTAACACAACACCATTAAGCTGGATGTCTGTCTATGTGTTGTTGTTGCTATATGACTCTAGCTGTTTGTGATTAATTGAATACTTATTGCCTGCAAGGATGTGTATAATATACCAAACGTTTGGTTGTGGTCTGATGTACTTGAAGAGTTTGATTGAGAATAAATAAGGCAACAATAAACTATCTCAACAGCTAATTAGTCTCCTGATAGTTGATGGCATGGGAGGAGACAACTGGATGAATATTGGTTAACCATTCTACTAGTCATATTGTTGACAACTATTGGTTAACTCGTCTGTATGATTATGCATTGAACGTTGGGTGCGCTGGGGATATGTGAACTGAAAGTGGTATGAGCTGAATGTGTACGAACCGAAGTTGTATGAGTCGAATGTGTATGAACTGAAGTTGTATGCGCTGAATGTGAATGAAATTGTATGCACTGAATGTGAATGAAGTTGTATGCGCTGAATTTGTATGAATTGAAAGGTGTGTTAGCTGGAGTATGCGAGATGAAAGCTACTATGTCAGCAGTATCGCAATCTAACTACAAATGACACACACATACACACAAATAGTACTATTGTAAACATACACGCACACACACACACACACACAGAGAGAGAAACAAACTGGGATTGATGTAAATACAGCTATTTGTAAAGTGAGCGCTACTACCAGTATAGAATCATCAATATCTTCTTGCCTAAAATAGATATGTTTTTCTACCAGCTATTGATTCTGCCAGCGATAAGTTTAGCTATGGCGTGCGTCAAAGTGGAACTTTCAAAGTCTATCATTTAATGTAGCACTAATAGCAGTCGTCGAGCTCGGTACCGTTAAATCATATGGAGTATATTCTTAGACTTGCTGTCTAACATACAGCGGCGGCACCCTGGTCACAAGTCGACATCATCAACAAGTCGTTGTTGTAAATGTGTATAGACCAGTGACAAGCAAACTCGGCACTCTGGTCACAAGTCGACATCATCAACAAGTCGTCGCCGTTGTTGTTGTATATGTGTATAGACCAGTGACAAGCAAACTAAAGTACATTTGGATTGATCAAGTTGTAAGCATCTCGTGTGTGCGTGTGTGTGTGTGTTTGTGCTTGATGTGAAGAACATCCAACGCTCGCTCAGACCTACAACACAATCACATGATGACACCATCACGCCGTCCATAAATAACATCAGTAATGACATCAGCCGTCCACAACCAAATGAGGAGAGAGAATGGAGATTGAGGGCTTGCTTGTTCCGTCACTAGGACACATTTCAACTTTCTCTATCTCTCTCTCACACTCTTATACTGCCAGATCGATAGCACCACCCACACTGTTTTCTCCACAGAATAATAATTGGTCTCTGGACAAAATGGCTGCAACATAGCGGATGTAACACTGTACATCTTAGATTTATCTATCTGCTTTAGTGCAAGAAAACAAAGTCTATAATTGTGTGTGCATGTATATATATATATATATATATATATATATATATATATATATATATATATATATATATATATATATATATATATATATATATATATCTTATATATATCTTATATATATCAAACAAAGAAGTTCGAGATAAACTAGTCATGATGACAGAATTATTACCGCAAATACATATCAAACAAACTATTTCAGATACATAAACAAGCATGACACAATGATTCAAACATTATTAGAGTGCATGTTGCAGTATGACAAGCAAGAGGAAGACTGAGAAACGAGTGGGAGGGAAACATCGAGAAATGGATACATTACAGCGTGATAAAGTGCAGAATCAAGACAATAGATGAAAAGTTTTGGAGATCAATTACAGCCACTCTCCGAGGGCGGACACGGCAGCTGATGATCATATCATGAACATTATATAAACTAACACCAGCTTCCCAAAAAAAATGGTGTGATCTGTGAAGAATGGCTTCATAGCTACTTAATACCACTGGCAATACCTAAAACCTAACAAAAATCACAAACATATAAGCGGTTTTAGAATAATTGCAATGCAGAACACAGAGGACAAGTTACGGGAAAAGTTAGTGGCATGTAGACTGTAGCGAGATTTAGAGTGACGTCGCATGCTTCCTTCCACCCTCGGCGGATACAGGCGGAATAAAGAAACCTGGTGCAATGCATCCATCTTTGCATATGACGTTTTTCAGGTTGGTTTAGAGACATGCGCTGTTGTACTTGATCTCGAGGATGCTTATAGCAAAGTTTCAATCACGTACCTCATATACATGCTCACGCTACTCCATATCGATACGCTGCTCATAAAATGAATTGCATAGATCCTGTGCGAGAGAAAATTGGCACTCATGTGTGTTAATTGGTACTCTGTGTCTACAACAATTTCACCAGGCCTACGACAGGGCTCCTTACTATCTCCATTACTTTTCAACGTATTCACCATAATGATTACGAAGCAGCAACTATCTAGCAGGGGAAGAACACTGTCATTTGCAGAGGACATGATGGTGTACAGACTGGGGAGAAACTGCTAATAAGCTACAGAAAGAACTGGGATCGCATCATAGTCTAATGTCGTCAAGCTTGATAGCAGTCTGTGTTTAAGCTTGATAGCAGTCTGTGTTTAAGCTTGATAGCAGTCTGTGTTTAAGCTTGATAGCAGTCTGTGTTTAAGCTTGATAGCAGTCTGTGTTTAAGCTTGATAGCAGTCTGTGTTTAAGCTTGATAGCAGTCTGTGTTTAAGCTTGATAGCAGTCTGTGTTTAAGCTTGATAGCAGTCTGTGTTTAAGCTTGATAGCAGTCTGTGTTTAAGCTTGATAGCAGTCTGTGTTTAAGCTTGATAGCAGTCTGTGTTTAAGCTTGATAGCAGTCTGTGTTTAAGGGACCATATCCACCAAGTTATTGCCAAGGCATGCAACGTACTATCTGTACTGAGAATCATGGCTGCTGCTAATATTGAGCAATGCCTTCTTGTGCTCTTGTACCAAGGCTTCGTTCTATCATGTATAGAATTCAAAACGAGGCTATGCGCATCATTAAGGGATGTACCAAAGATACACCAGGAGTGTCAATTAGATTCCTTCTTGACCTCCCCACTATTGCCAACAGAATTTAAACTTGGAGGGTTCGATCATATCTAAAAATCAACACAAACAAGGAACATCCCATGCATGAAGAACTCATTAAGGAGAATAGATGTAGACTCAAGAGAGGCAGATCATGATTGAGTCGGGCGGAAGGTACTTTTGGGAAAATATGTGAACCTTCCGGAATTGAATCAGGAGAGGAATGCATTGCTGTGTCGTCTCAATTTCAGACTGCTATCACAGTTATTACATCTATTAAGAAATAATGTCAACAAAATAATTCATTTCTAATTAACGCGAAAGTTGAAGCCCGCTTCAATGACAACATCAATCAAACAGATGCAGTTATTTCTACCGATGTGTTTCAGTCATTCGCTAATAATGATATCCGTGAGCTTTTTCAGCATTCTCAGGAGGAAAAATAATAAGAGGCCAGTGGGGCCTATACGACAACCACAAGTAGTTTGACAATGGTGGCACGGGCGGTTACATTGGCGGTGACGTAGTTGGCGTCTCATAACTACTCTCGTGTTTTCATATTCAGTGACTCCATGAGTATGATTCGTCAAGTCGAAACCAGAATAGTGAGATGAAACTGGAAGGAGTTACTGGCTTCAGACGAATCACCTTCATTTTAGTCCCTGGGTATGCAGGAGTCAGCGACCGAGCTGATAGGTTGGCTGGCACGGCTATGAGTTGAAATGGACCGAAACGACATTTTTAACGCATTGAGAGTTATTTGCGAACAGAGGAGTTTCAGGGTTGAGAATCCCAGTCGCTGATAAGATTGAGAGAGATGGCTGTCGATATTGGTACAACCCGAAAAGAACGACATACCAAATATGAAAACAAGAGTACAAAAATCAATATCGAACTGGCGCGTTGGTACGCTGGACTTGTTTAGAGGGAGATTGGAGCACCTATGGACATGTCTAGAGTGATATGATGATAGTCCTCATATAACTTAGAACAGCACACCAGGTATATGAGTAGGCTCATCAATCAACATCAAACTGGTACGGTCAGTGGCTGGACGCTGTTGGAGATATTGCGAAGGAGATTGGAGCACATATGGACATGTCCAGAGTGCAACGAAACTATTCCAAACTGAAACTGAAACTAGTATATAGTTTCCACATTCTCCTGTTACTTCTTTCATGATATGAGGGTTTCAGAAAATATATCCTCGCTCTTATACACATATACACCAAAACCAGGAGGGGCAATGGGGACATACACTTTCTTGAGCCTAATCATGAAATAAGTAAGAGAAGAAAGTTCTTCATATTTGCATTGAATGTGTGAAGTATGTATTTGTTCATTTGTTCTGCTATGGTGGGTGCACCATTACTCTATTGAACGGATCTACTGTTCCAACGATTGATCAGCTCGAACAATTGAGAAGTCAGAGATCAGGGCTGTGATAAGATTTCTGATGCAACAGGGAAGAATAGTTTCAATTCAGGTGATGGCTTACAATGAAGACACAACAAAAAATAAACATTATACAAAACTTTCTTTACAGCGGTATTTTCTTCATAGTCATAGTAACAAGTTATGGTGAAAGCCTTGTCAAGAACTGGTCTTGAATCGACCAAGTTCTCAAAAGATATCAAGATAGCATTACAAAAATTGACATGATACGTGGACACTCCTGGGAGGGGAGAGAGAGATGTGAATGGCGAAATATAGGTAGACTTAGATGGAGAAATGTCAAGGATAAGATGAAATGTCTAATACAATCCTATAGACAGGATAATGATGAAGAAACCACGGACCAAGCAAAGTGCTGGAGGGAGTTGGATTCTCAAAGGAGTCTCTCAGATATTCACTGACTGGCTGCAGTAGCAGTCTTAACTTTTATTGTCATACTGGAGGTAGTAGCAGGGACAGTCAGATAGTCATACACCATACATGTTTTTCATAAACTATTCTCTCAAATGAGTAAAGCGTAGTCACAAAAAATAACTACATGTGAAATGCAGTGCCTGTGAAAAGTTACCAACAACACTAGAAAAGATAAGAATCACCAACATCAGCATAAGAAAGAAAGTTGGCACAGAACATTGCTTGAATTACATTGAGAAACAAAGAATGCAGTGGTTTGATAACTTAATAAGAGTGCATTCAAACTCCACTGTATACAAAGTCTTCTACAACAGAACATCAGGAAAAAAGCGAGAGGAGACTACGAAAAAGATGGTTAGATGGCATAGCAGAGTCCTGTGAAAAAGCAAAAGTAGTAATCACACAAGCCACCAGAACAGCGATAGACAAAAACAGAAAAACCACGACACTATGCAACAACCCGGCTGCAGTGTGACATCAAAAGAAGTAGATTCTCTCGAATGAATCTTACACAGTGGCGGCTCGTCATAGGGCCGGGCCCAACCAAAAATAATTTATAACGTGTATTTATTAATTTAGAAATTATTTGCTTGTAATTATTACTTTTAACGTGATACTGATCAGCATTGAAAGTTGAACATATAACGGTAAAATAGCATATACAGTCTGACAATTCAGTGTCTTTCCTCCCTAATTAGTATACTTCACACGCATTTCCAGTGCACTATTTTTTAGGGCCAGTAGAAATGTGGTATATTTAGACCATGCTTTTTGCAACAAAAATGATCACGAGCCGCCAGTGATATTACACATACTATAGATGAACACTTCCGTTGAACAGAGCATTGATCAAGATAATCTCCAACAATATGTATGACCTTACATCTACGTGAAATAAGTACATGCATGCATCAGGCTTGATACTTCCTAACAAGTCATTTCTATACCAATTTAATGCCCGTCTGCCCAGCGTGTTCGTTGCGCGTTGGACTACGGGTGACTAGCCCTTTGTGAGTGCGGGTTCAATTCCGCGGGCTGGCAGAAAAGCCACAGGTTCCCCAGATTCACGGTGTTCGTGGCATCGAACCGAAGGGTTACGATGTCCATGGCACCGAGTCGAAGAGCTGAATGCTCAAGTGCTTCTGGATCGAAAAAAACAAACAATTTAATCACATCATCATCAAACGTTGCTCCACTTAGTGCATTGTTTAAGTGTACCAGAAAGATTAAAAAAAAACACACATAAAGTCAGATCGGGGATGTAGGATGGATGACTGAGTACTGTCCAGCCCAATTTGTTAATTGTTTGTGACTTGTATGAGGACGTGCATTGTTGTGTTAAAGTAACAATTGTGCTGAATTCTTATTAGGTGGAGCTCTTGTTAGTGTTTTGACATCACAATTGATTATCTTCCCTCGGAATGTCAGTTTCATTTCTCTCAGTATCGATCCGACATGTCACTTTCACGAGAAAATGTCCTATATCCTGAGATGTGACTACTCTATATGGCAGAGACATCCATCAGTAGTATACAATAGCATTTATCATGTCCAGCACTGATCATCTATCAAAAGTGTTGTTCATTTCAAGATCCTTGTTGTCATTTGACCACTGATTGCACTTCCTAGCAAGGGTAATAATGACTAGCTACTGGTAGTCCAGTGTGCTCTCATGCACGTGTTGTGCGTTGAGCTTCATTTGTCTCCACTGACTCTATATTCTCTACGTTCGCTAAACGTCAAACACTTGGTTAAATTACACTTTCTTGTATCTATGTGATTTGTACCTTTAGAGCGGTGTGAGTTTCTTGTGCCAGTTATGAGTCTACAGTCACTATGCCAGCACATATCGGGTCACGACAACCAAAGAAAACTGGCCTAGGGAAGTCTATCCCTCTAGGCGAGCCAGAGACCGTAACCTTGAACCTAGTGGTCAAAATGTCCCGGTCTATAGTAGTTGGAGATGGGGTTGACTTTTGTGTTCTACATGTCATCGGCAGGGTACTAACTTTCACTTCTAGCAATTCATAAGCAAGGCTAACCGACCCCATTAGTTTTGAATGCAGAGCCAGGCGACTATAATTTCAACTGTAGTCACCTGACCGTGCCATCCTTCATCTTACAATATACTATATTTTATATATATATATATATATATATATGTATATATATATGTATGTATGTCTGCCTGTATGTGTGTATGCACAAAGACCAACGGTCGATATGAACAAAACGATTGATCAATGTTATTGTGAAAGCAGAATTTGATAGACACTGACTGAGATCACATTCTAGTGTAGACTAGTCAAGTCCATGCTGACGATAGCTACAATAACATTCTCAAACTGACGATAGTTGTAATAAGAACATTCTCAAACTGACGATAGTTGTAATAAGAACATTCTCAAACTGACGATAGTTGTAATAAGAACATTCTCAAACTGACGATAGTTACAATAAGAACATTCTCAAACTGACGATAGTTGTAATAAGAACATTCTCAAACTGACGATAGTTGCAATAAGAACATTCTCAAACTGACGATAGTTGCAATAAGAACATTCTCAAACTGACGATAGTTGTAATAAGAACATTCTCAAACTGACGATAGTTGCAATAAGAACATTCTCAAACTGACGATAGTTGTAATAAGAACATTCTCAAACTGACGATAGTTGCAATAAGAACATTCTCAAACTGACGATAGTTGTAATAAGAACATTCTCAAACTGACGATAGTTGCAATTGCGATATTCATGTATCTATCTATAGCAAGCATTCCTGATTTGTTATCGGCTGAGAATGTCAACAATACTTGATGGTCGACCTACTAGCAAGTCAGATAGATTGTAAGTTGAACTGACTAACTAATCCGCTCGACTGATGATGATTGCATGTAGGCACGATATAAAGAACTAGACATATCAGTCTTGTCAGTGAAATCATGCAGGAAAGAATGAAACACATTCTACAGACTACACTATAAAACAAGGAGAGACCACACTATAAAACAACGAGAGACTATACTATAAAACATCGAGAGACTACACTATAAAACAAGGAGAGACCACACTATAAAACAAGGAGACTATACTATAAAACAACGAGACTATACTATAAAACAAGGAGAGACCACATTATAAAACAAGGAGAGACCACACTATAAAACAACGAGACTATACTATAAAACAACGAGAGACCACACTATAAAAAATGAGACTATACTATAAAACAAGGAGAGACTACACTATAAAACAAGGAGAGACTACACTATAAAACAAGGAGAGACCACACTATAAAACAAGGAGAGACCACACTATAAAACAAGGAGAGACCACACTATAAAACAAGGAGAGACCACACTATAAAACAAGGAGACTACACTATAAAACAACGAGAGACCACAATATAAAACAAGGAGACCACACTATAAAACAAGGAGAGACCACACTATAAAACAAGGAGAGACCACACTATAAAACAAGGAGAGACCACACTATAATACAAGGAGACTACACTATAAAACAACGAGAGACCACAATATAAAACAAGGAGAGACCACACTATAAAACAAGGAGAGACCACACTATAAAACAAGGAGAGACCACACTATAAAACAACGAGAGACTACACTATAAAACAACGAGAGAATATACTATAAAACAACGAGAGACCACACTATAAAACAAGGAGAGACCACACTATAAAACAAGGAGAGACCACACTATAAAACAAGGAGAGACCACACTATAAAACAAGGAGAGACCACACTATAAAACAAGGAGAGACCACACTATAAAACAACGAGAGACTATACTATAAAACAACGAGACTATACTATAAAACAACGAGAGACTATACTATAACACAACGAGAGACTATACTATAAAACAACGAGAGACTATACTATAAAACAACGAGACTATACTATAAAACAACGAGACTATACTATAAAACAACGAGAGACCACACTATAAAACAACGAGACTATACTATAAAACAACGAGACTATACTATAAAACAACGAGAGACTACACTATAAAACAATGAGAGACTATACTATAAAACAACGAGAGACTATACTATAAAACAACGAGACTATACTATAAAACAACGAGAGACCACACTATAAAACAACGAGACTATACTATAAAACAACGAGAGACTACACTATAAAACAATGAGAGACTATACTATAAAACAACGAGAGACTATACTATAAAACAACGAGACTATACTATAAAACAACGAGACTATACTATAAAACAACGAGAGACTATACTATAAAACAACGAGAGACTATATTATAAAACGAGAGACTATACTATAAAACAACGAGAGACTATACTATAAAACAACGAGAGACTATACTATAAAACATCGAGAGACTATACTATAAAACAACGAGAGACTATACTATAAAACAACGAGAGACTATACTATAAAACAACGAGAGACTATACTATAAAACAGCGAGACTATACTATAAAACAACGAGACTATACTATAAAACAACGAGAGACTATACTATAAAACAACGAGAGACTATACTATAAAACAACGAGAGACTACACTATAAAACAGTGATACAACAGAGAAAGAGCACACAATAAAATAGAGAGAGAAAGACAACACAAAGACAGAGAGACTTCTCAGTGAGTATTAGACCTCTCTCAAAGACACAACTCATATACTTTCTCTCAAAGACACAACTCATATACTAAGACTTCTCTCAAAGACACAACTCATATACTAAGACTTCTCTCAAAGACACAACTCATATACTAAGACTTCTCTCAAAGACACAACTCATATTCTAAGACTTCTCTCAAAGACACAACTCATATACTAAGACTTCTCTCAAAGACACAACTCATATACTAAGACTTCTCTCAAAGACACAACTCATATACTAAGACTTCTCTCAAAGACACAACTCATATTCTAAGACTTCTCTCAAAGACACAACTCATATACTAAGACTTCTCTATAGAAATCAATAACAGAAAGTCAAACAAGTGCAATCAGTTAGCTGTTTTAAGTATAACGTCTTTCATTAAATAAACACAAAATAAAACAGATGAACACCAGGAACACAGTGATGAGAATAAAACAGATGAACACCAGGAACACAGTGATGAGAATAAAATAAACAACAGAACATATATAAGCATGACAATTGACAAGAAAGCAACAATCATGACAATTGACAAGAAAGCAACAATTAGACGACAAGAAAGCAACAATCATGACAATTGACAAGAAAGCAACAATCATGACAATTGACAAGAAAGCAACAATCATGACAATTGACAAGAAAGCAACAATTAGACAATTGACAAGAAAGCAACAATCATGACAATTGACAAGAAAGCAACAATCATGACAATTGACAAGAAAGCAACAATCATGACAATTGACAAGAAAGCAACAATCATGACAATTGACAAGAAAGCAACAATCATGACAATTGACAAGAAAACAACAATTAAACAATTGACAAGAACGCAACAATCATGACAATTGACAAGAAAGCAACAATCATGACAATTGACAAGAAAGCAACAATTAGATAATTGACAAGAAAGCAACAATCAGAGACAATTGACAAGAAAGCAACAATCATGACAATTGACAAGAAAGCAACAATTAGACAATTGACAAGAAAGCAACAATTAGACAATTGACAAGAAAGCAACAATTAGACAATTGACAAGAAAGCAACAATCAGAGACAATTGACAAGAAAGCAACAATCAGAGATAATTGACAAGAAAGCAACAATTAGACAATTGACAAGAAAGCAACAATTAGACAATTGACAAGAAAGCAACAATTAGATGACAAGAAAGCAACAATTAGACAATTGACAAGAAAGCAACAATCAGACAATTGACAAGAAAGCAACAATTAGACGACAAGAAAGCAACAATTAGACAATTGACAAGAAAGCAACAATTAGACAATTGACAAGAAAGCAACAATTAGATAATTGACAAGAAAGCAACAATTAGACAATTGACAAGAAAGCAACAATTAGACAATTGACAAGAAAGCAACAATTAGACGACAAGAAAGCAACAATTAGATAATTGACAAGAAAGCAACAATTAGACAATTGACAAGAAAGCAACAATTAGACAATTGACAAGAAAGCAACAATTAGACAATTGACAAGAAAGCAACAATTAGACGACAAGAAAGCAACAATTAGATAATTGACAAGAAAGCAACAATTAGACAATTGACAAGAAAGCAACAATTAGACAATTGACAAGAAAGCAACAATTAGACAATTGACAAGAAAGCAACAATTAGACGACAAGAAAGCAACAATTAGATAATTGACAAGAAAGCAACAATTAGACAATTGACAAGAAAGCAACAATTAGATAATTGACAAGAAAGCAACAATTAGACAATTGACAAGAAAGCAACAATTAGACAATTGACAAGAAAGCAACAATTAGACAATTGACAAGAAAGCAACAATTAGACGACAAGAAAGCAACAATTAGACAATTGGCAACAATTAGACAATTGACAAGAAAGCAACAATTAGACAATTGACAAGAAAGCAACAATTAGACAATTGACAAGAAAGCAACAATTATGACAATAAGTAAATATGAGAATCAATGAGGACAAAGTATGTACACTTGAGATGTATATTGATACAATCTAGTAATGTATACTAGAGATAACTGATAACTGCTATTGTATTCAGACAGTTGATTTGACTGGGTGATGATCTTCATGTGATGAGGACATATATCTGTCTACTGTGCAGCATTCAATCCTTGTATCATTAGTAGTATATATATATATATATATATATATATATATATATATATATATATATATATATATATATATATATATATATATATATATATATATATATATATATATATATATATACTTGCTCTCTCTTGTGTGTGTGCGCGTGCGTGCGTGTGGAGAGGGAGGGGGTAAATAGAAAGATCAGGTATCATAACTTGTTTGATGGTGTCTGTATAGCTTTTCCTTCCATGAGATCTCATATCAACAGTCAACAATGTGCATATTTTCTAGCAACACACATTATACAGGGTGTTCAACTTAAAAGCAGCCCCATTGATAAATAGCGAAACACGTAGAAACAAAGTACTATAGTTTTACAAAATACAGAAACAGTGACGATAAACAGCAACGTTTCGACCATTGATAAATAGAAATTTGCCAGGTACGCATTGCATCTCCGTCTATTTACTATTTAAACCGGTTCTGACTAGCTTGTCCAACGTCACATTTGTTCATCGCCCCTTCCCGCACTACAATTACACACCATCACACAACCTTGACCTATATTACGTCATAACTGAACCTTCTCATTTCCATACATATATGCCAGATTAGTTTCATTCATGTGCTGCTTTTAAGTTGAACACCCTGTAGCAGTTTTACCCGTTCTTCGCACGGGAAATTTAGTTGAAATCTATTTGTAAAGTCCCATAAAGAAACATGCCACATTGCTTCAAAATCGGCTTCTTTCCCATTAAAATCAATAAGTTTTCTCTCCATGCATCGGCCAATAAAACCTGATACAACAGAATTTCCGTGAAAGTTGACAAATAATTTAAAATGTCCCTCATTTCAATTGCCAGTAAAATCTGATACAACAGAATTTCCGTTCCCGTGAAAGTTGAATTTAGTTTACATCTAGTTGTAATATTTCACCAGTTGTAAAGCTACATTTGTAAAGTTTTCCTTTTACACTGATCTTCCCACATAAACTGTCCCCCATTTCCATTTCCAGTAAAACCTGATACAATTGAATTCCCGTGGAAGTTGAAGAAAAAACAATTGGCAAATTAAATTTATTCAGATTATTAACTTATCGACGAGTTTGAAAAAAAAATAATAATAAAATTTGACCCGAACGTGAATCGAGCGCATATAGCGTATGTATAAGTTACTCTAAAGAAACTTATAAATAAATGTGTTTAAAATACATTATAATAAAAGTGACGTTATCATAGCATTATATGACCAGTACTTGAGCGGAAAGTAATAATTTGGTTGTAATATCTTTGTCAAAGTCTGTATGTAGTGTGCTGTGACATTCATCACTTTGTTGTATTGTTTGCTTGATCAAGGCATTGTTGGTCAATGCGTTGCTGTGTATTGTCATTGTTTTTGTATTTTGTAAAACTACCGTACTTTGTGATTAGGGGGTTTCGCCGAAAGTAACAACATGATCACGTGACCGGGAACGTCGTGAAATCATGGATATACACTTTCGGTGATTTCTACACAGAATAACTATGTGCGTTAAGTTGGAATATGGATATACACTTTCGGTGATTTCTACACAGAATAACTATGTGCGTTAAGTTGGAATATGGATATACACTTTCGGTGATTTCTACACAGAATAACTATGTGCGTTAAGTTGGAATATGGTTATAGAAAGGAACAAATAGTTCAGTTTTATAATTTTTTCCTCTTCATATCGATGAAAGCCACCTTCTTGCCAAATTTCAAGTTCGTAGGGTGTCCAGATATCTTCAAACAATTGGGACACACACACAATTGCATTGATCTTTCGTTTATATATATATATATAAGATTAGATGTAGATAAGTCAGTATAAGCTGAGACAAACCTACCTATGGGTTCTTGAAATCCCGAGTCCACACTTGTACTTCCCTTATAGAACTTGTTGCCACTGCTGGAGAAATCTGCAATGAAATCATGAATAATCAATCACTGAGCAAACAGCAAAGACAATGAGATAGTTATTAGTCAGATGTTTCATGTGTGTGTGTCTAGTAGTTGTCTGTACTAGTTCTGGTTGGTAACCATCATGCTGGTAGTTACGAGTATCCCTTTCCTCTACTCCACTACAACCTTCCACCTGCAACATGAATATTAAGAAATCATGTGACTTGCTAGAAGGTGAAGTGCCATTTTTGTAGCAAATCTTGTCATCAACAAACGGTCAAGGTAAAGAATTTCAAATGCAAGTCAGAGTGCCCTAACCATGTAGCAAAGGTTTATTTACAGGTGAAGGACTGACTTCAATGCACCGGGTTTACACTCATGGCTCCCTCCTCAGTAGAACTGACATGCCACCTGCCCATGCCAACTACATCTAAGCTTTATTTTCTCCAGCTATACATATGTCCTGTGTATTCTTCAACTAATTAATATCTACCTATATCTGATCATATCCATAATTCCAATACCTATCCGAAGTTGTCCTCTGTTACAACTAAATTAGCTAACACATGGGCTATGTGTTAACTGCATAGTTAGAAGTCATCTGTGCACAGTCTGATCACAAAGTTACAACTATATCCGTCTAATGTATGCATCTCAAAAGCACAAGCATCATCAGCTACAGAGTGACTTCAGCACTGCAACTATTTACTTATAGCATAGTTAGCTAGATAATTGACTTTCCAACACTATATAGGTGCCCGCATAGTTAGCTAGATAGTTTGACTTTCAAACACTATATACGTACCCCCTGCCTGCATAGTTAGCTAGATAGTTTGACTTTCCAACACTATATACGTGTCTCCCCCGTGCCCGCATAGTTAGCTAGATAGTTGACTTTCCAACACTATATAGGTGCCCCCATCCCGTGCCCGCATAGTTAGCTAGATAGTTTGACTTTCCAACACTATATACGTGTCCCCCGTGCCCGCATAGTTAGCTAGATAGTTGACTTTCCAACACTATATACGTCCCCCTCCCCGTGCCCGCAGAGTTAACGATATTCTATCACATTGGTCTTGTTGTGTAGTTAGCTGCTCACTTTAAATCATACATTGTTCAAATGTATCCAACACCACCCTATCATTGTGTTTCTTGTCTATTTGGTTTGTTTGCTTGGTCAACTGTACAGTTATACGCCTACAAATATCCAGCACATCCGATTTATGCGACGTTTTTTTATTAACAAGGGTAGCTTCCCTAGACCCTTACCGTAATCGCCTCTTACAGCATGCCTTGTAGATGGCAGTGTTACTATTTTTTTAACCAGCTGCAGTCCCCACCAACACACTGGCGATATTATTATTATTGTTACTGAGACGTCTCTTGTCGGCTGTATTATATTGTGTCACATTAAATGTTACTTGACGTCTCTTGTCTGCTGTATTATATTGTGTCACATTAAATGTTACTTGACGTTTCTTGTCTGCTGTATTATATTGTGTCACATTAAATGTTACTTGACGTCTCTTGTCTGCTGTATTATATTGTGTCACATTAAATGTTACTTGACGTCTCTTGTCTGCTGTATTATATTGTGTCACATTAAATGTTACTGAAACTCTTGTCTGCTGTATTATATTGTGTCACATTAAATGTTACTGAAACTCTTGTCTGTTGTATTATATTGTGTCACATTAAATGTTACTGAAACGTCTCTTATCTGCTGTATTATATTGTGGCACATTAAATGTTACTGTGACGTCTCTTATCTGCTGTATTATATTGTGTCACATTAAATGTTACTGAAACGTCTCTTATCTGCTGTATTATATTGTGTCACATTAAATGTTACTGTGACGTCTCTTGTCTGCTGTATTATATTGTGTCACATTAAATGTTACTGAAACGTCTCTTGTCTGCTGTATTATATTGTGTCACATTAAATGTTACTGTGACGTCTCTTATCTGCTGTATTATATTGTGTCACATTAAATGTTACTTGACGTCTCTTGTCTGCTGTATTATATTGTGTCACATTAAATGTTACTTGACGTCTCTTGTCTGCTGTATTATATTGTGTCACATTAAATGTTACTTGACGTTTCTTGTCTGCTGTATTATATTGTGTCACATTAAATGTTACTTGACGTCTCTTGTCTGCTGTATTATATTGTGTCACATTAAATGTTACTTGACGTTTCTTGTCTGCTGTATTATATTGTGTCACATTAAATGTTACTTGACGTTTCTTGTCTGCTGTATTATATTGTGTCACATTAAATGTTACTTGACATCTCTTGTCTGTTGTATTATATTGTGTCACATTAAATGTTACTTGACGTCTCGTCTGCTGTATTATATTGTGTCACATTAAATGTTACTTGACGTCTCTTGTCTGCTGTATTATATTGTGTCACATTAAATGTTACTTGACGTTTCTTGTCTGCTGTATTATATTGTGTCACATTAAATGTTACTTGACGTCTCTTGTCTGCTGTATTATATTGTGTCACATTAAATGTTACTGTGACGTCTCTTGTCTGCTGTATTATATTGTGTCACATTAAATGTTACTTGACGTTTCTTGTCTGCTGTATTATATTGTGTCACATTAAATGTTACTTGACGTCTCTTGTCTGCTGTATTATATTGTGTCACATTAAATGTTACTTGACGTTTCTTGTCTGCTGTATTATATTGTGTCACATTAAATGTTACTTGACGTCTCTTGTCTGTTGTATTATATTGTGTCACATTAAATGTTACTTGACGTTTCTTGTCTGCTGTATTATATTGTGTCACATTAAATGTTACTTGACGTTTCTTGTCTGCTGTATTATATTGTGTCACATTAAATGTTACTTGACGTTTCTTGTCTGCTGTATTATATTGTGTCACATTAAATGTTACTTGACGTTTCTTGTCTGCTGTATTATATTGTGTCACATTAAATGTTACTGAAACTCTTCTCTGTTGTATTATATTGTGTCACATTAAATGTTACTGAAACTCTTGTCTGTTGTATTATATTGTGTCACATTAAATGTTACTGAAACGTCTCTTGTCTGTTGTATTATATTGTGTCACATTAAATGTTACTGTGACGTCTCTTATCTGCTGTATTATATTGTGTCACATTAAATCATATTAATATACATTATTCATCATCAGATGCCGTCTCCGCATTGAAGGTTGGCTGCAATAAATCTCCAGCATCCACTGTCTTTCTCCTTGGTGTTGCATTATGCCTGACTGAATCCTATCCATTTCTTTAAATTCCGCTCCCACTTATCTCTCGGTCTTCCTCTTACTGTTCGCCCTTCAACTTTCCCCTCTAGTGAAGATTTTATCATGGTGGCATGCCTTTTTATATGTCCAACATTCTTCACGCCTAGTTTTCCTAAAACGTGTTTATTTGTCTGTTTTTCTGTCCATGAAACTCTGCCTGTTCTTCTATATATCCACATCTCAAATGCATCAATTCTGTCTTCTGATTGTCCATGTTTCTGAGCCATACATTAATATAGGATATATATATTATTTGATCATTCTCATTTTTAGCCTGTTTGTAATTTGTTTGGATGTCAGTAACTTCCTCATACTATTGACATTATCCTTGGCCATTCCTATTCCCTTTTTAATTTCTGTTATACATCTGCCATCATCTGTTATCATCTGACAGTACATTATTACAATGAGTACATTGTTTCATTTTGACGCCGTCATCACCAGACAAAAACTGCATGGAAGAAGCAAGTGTTACAGTAAGCTTTCAACAAGTTTCTCAGTCATCTCTCAGTCAAGTCATCATTTTATGCTGATGTCAATACCGTATTGTGAAATAATGGACGACAACAACAACACACAGACACACACACAAACCACATGCCACGAGACTGCGAGAGGCTTATCTCCAGCACTGTATGAGGGACCCCCACAGACAGTACATGAGAGGAACATGTAATTTATATAAGAAGCGGAATTATTCAATCAACGATGTGTGACTACATCCCTAATTCTCATCTAAGACATGTCCAGTGAACCCATCTTGACACCCCCTAAAATAAAAAAACTCAATTGGTTGTGTAAACTATGTCAGACATTCGTATAGTCGGAGATATATGATAAATGTGAACAAACATTTCACTTTCGAAGAAGTACTACTCCATACACATATCTCATCCGGACAGAAAAGATGGTTAGTTCAAAGAGACAGCTAGACAGTGAGACCCCACAATGGGAAGCAGTGATATGGAACAAAGATATGGTCTTCCATAGAGATACACTGTGCCGCCGCACAGTCCACAACAAGATGATGTATTGCATGTCACTCTCTCACTGTAAGCAAGCAGTCAATAGTGTAGAAGAGATTATCTATCATACATCAAATCATAACATTGTACAAGTACTACTACAGGTGATTACTGAATGTAAGAAGCAAGCAAGTGCTGTGGTGTGTATGATCTACAAAGTGCTTTCACAGTTGCAACAAGAATGTCTGCAGCATCAAACATATCTCATAAGAATACAACAGATCCCCATCATGTTTTCTAGCAATGACTACATTACATGCTGACTTTCCCCCTCTCTCTCCATTCTCCGTCAAGCATAGAACATCAACAGTTTTATTTCTTCCCTTTTTCTCTCGGTCTCAGTCGGTTTTCTTCATGGTTTCCCAGCATAATAAGGCATCCTTTAGTTACACAAGAACACTTCCGTCTCCAGGTCTGTTTGAGACGTCCACTTTTCCGTTTTCCTTATACGGGTTCCATTCTTTTTCTTCTTCTTCTTCTTCGAACGCTCCATATCGACCACTTGCCAAACAATCTGTGTGATTTCTATGTCATCTGTGTCTAAGAGCGATTGTACGTTGTGCCAGTTATGCGTCTACAAGTAGGCCAGCACATCCGATTTCTGCTACGCTTTTTATTTACTAGGGTAGCATCCCTAGGGCCTACATCAGTCGCCTCTTACGACATGCATTGTAGGTTGCAGTGGTACTATTCTTTGCTTTCCTTGAGGGCCCCAACACCACACGGGCAGGGTTCCATTCAAGTGCTTGTTTCGTGACAATCGATTGTCTCTTCCGCAGGGTAAGCCCGATCCATCGTTATGTTGTCCTCTTTACCTAGGTCACCATGCGTTCCTGTCCTGTTCTTATTCACAAGTCTTGAGTTTGCAACTCTGTCATACCATCTCAATTTGCGAATACATCGAAGACATCTAGTGACAATGGTCTGGATCTTATTTGTATTCAACTTAGTGACTGGCCACATTTTCCAGCTGTTCAATGAAGTCCCATCCAAGATGTTCATCTGTTTAGTCTGCTCATCTTTTGTATCCGGATTACCCTGATGATGTATGTCACTGTTGGTTGGGAGGTAGATCCGTGTTCGGCAAATCATTGTTCTGTCTTTCATTGTTGGACAGTCAAGAAGCTATCTCATCGCATAGTCTTGCATGGTGTACGTTTAGTGCAACAGTTTATGATACGCGTAGTCTCGCGCTGTATTCTTTCCATATGTGTATTGCTGACAGTCAGGATAGCCAGAGCGTAATTAATCATAGACCGGATCACATATTAGTATAAGATGCATAACAGACAAACATATTACCAGGTACTAAACGTGTCTAGCACAACACTATTACCAGGTACTAAACGTGTCTAGCACAATACTATTACCAGGCACTAAACGTGTCTAGCACAATACTATTACCAGGTACTAAACGTGTCTAGCACAACACTATTACCAGGTACTAAACATGTCTAGCACAACACTATTACCAGGTACTAAACGTGTTTAGCACAACACTATTACCAGGTACTAAACATGTCTAGCACAACACTATTACCAGGTACTAAACGTGTCTAGCACAACACTATTACCAGGTACTGAACGTGTCTAGCACAAGTCTACTAGAAGATATTCTACTGAACTATTCGCTACTATTGTCTACTTTGGTGTGGTCGTAGTATAAAAGAGAAGCTAAAGGGAATGTATTTTCTGTAATATTAGTGGGAGATTTGAGCATGTTCTAATCTTGACCTGGAGTGATATGACACGACTGATGAGCTGACTGACACATGTCTGGGCGTTGTCTAATGTTGAACATGAGCACACAACATGCTGCGTGTATGTGTATGATGTACACACACAACATGCTGCGTGTATGTGTATGATGTACACACACATGATGCGTGTATGAGTAGGTATGGTATTTTTCCTCTTTACAGACGGTCAGTTATTAAGTTAGTGTGTAGCTGTCAAATGACTTCATGTTTGTTGCCTAGCCTGGGCAGCTAATATAGAGAATGTGCCGTGTCCATTTTGCACAAACCCCCTATAGACCCTACTGTTTTAATCTAAAGCCCATGCTCGTATTGCTAGGATGGGTGTCGTAAGAAATGAGGGTAAGTGGTTCGAATCCTGTGTTTGTCTGTCTGTTTTTTCGGAAGCTCTTAATACATGTACACATTGTTTATTTGTTGATCATAATCTTTGCTTCCGCTGCTTTCTCTGGGGTTCTTGCAAAAAAAAAACCTTCTTGTTCTCAAGTGGTGACTAGAAAATCGACGAATCGTTGACTGTGATTGATGGCCACGTCATGTCAAGGATATGCTAGGATTTTCATTCATGTCCATGTATAATATAAAGAAAGAATATGGTGTAGGCATGATATATGAACATACAACAGTGTATGACGGCCACGTCATGTCAAGGATATGCTAGGATTTTCATTCATGTTCATGTATAATATAAAGAAAGAATATAGTGTATGCATGAATGTATATGTAAACAAACATCATGTATGTATGATATATGAACATACAACAGTGTATGACGGCCAGAGAGAGATAGAGAGAGTGTATGTATATGTATATGTATGATGCGAGCATGAAATAGTGTAATAGCATTGTAGCGATAGTTGGTTGTAAGCTTGCTCCTCTTGCAGACTCGAATTGAAGGCAAGATGTACACTACTTTATGTACACTACTTTATGGCATTCTCTGTCTTACGTGCCTGCCTGCGTGCGTGGCTGGAGGCAGCCAAGTCGTCTGCTAGTCTGGCTTTACAAGTGCTTATCTGCGGCGGCACTCACCCAGTTCTTGACGCGAACGGCACCACCTGTAACTTGCAAACTGTGGATGTATCGTGCCATTCAAATATGGCTGCCAACTTGAGTAACAACCCTTTCTATTTACCAAAAATTAGTTTTCAATTTCAGATGATCTATCTTTCTACATACCAGCAAAGCTCTCTCTATCTATCTCCATATCTATCTATCTATAATATAAAACATCATGCTTACTTAACACTACAACACTGGCTATAATCAGTTAGTGAATATAGACACAGTATGTCAGTAGAGAAGCAATAGCCTAGAGGTTAGAACATTTGCTTTCTATACGCGTGGTCTGGGTTCAACTCCACACTGGAAATGCATTTTTTGTTCAACCGTGTAACGGCTCTCAGCTGGACCCAGCCTGAAATGAGTACTAGAAAAACACTGGGAAGTAAAGACTGCAGACGAGATGTTGACCACACGTTACCCATCGTGTGAAGATTGTCAATGAAAAACATAAGCTTAACACCGTATTGCCGAATATATACCTCATGGTATGAAAATTGGTTCATTTTGTCCTCTTCTCTGTGGAAGTTTATATGAGTGTACACAGACCAAGAGATCTGAATACATAGGCAATGGGTTATTATGAGTGTACACAGACCAAGAGATCTGAATACATAGGCAATGAGTTATTATGAGTGTACACAGACCAAGAGATCTGAATACATAGGCAATGAGTTATTATGAGTGTACACAGATCAAGAGATCTGAATACATAGGCAATGAGTTATTATGACAAGAAGTAAGACAGGGTATGAGAACACAGAAGTGCTATTAGAACACACATATACATAATATATTATCACAGAAAATGTATGAGAATGTCAGCATACACACTGTACTATATGAGTGTGTACACTTGACTATGTTATAAATCACACAACTAATGCAAAACTCGAGAGCTATGTGAAGAACATTTCAAGTCAACAACTACAAGATGCTGAATGTCTTGTATAAATGTAAAGATGTCTGTTGGAATATACCAACTACATAGAAGGTACTTGTGGTGTTGACAGTTGAGTCAGCTAATCAGATGGAAGAAGTCAAGCAACGTTGTCCGTGATCAGTATATAACATGTGAAAGTCATCAGTTGAGTTTATTGGCCAGGGACTAATATTACATTCAAGGTTGGAAAGCTACATCTACTTAATCTGTGTATGTCATATGTAAGTGATACCGCCCACAATGTGACAAGATGCCAACAACGACAGAATGTATTGGTGTGCATTGACTAGTCTGTTATGTTAGGACTCTGTTACATAAGTCTAACGGAAGTTGAAATATCTCAGGACCAACACGTGAAATGTGGTTACTACATATGCATAACGGAAGTTGAAATATCTCAGGTAGATAAATAGTGCAGCGCAGCAACAAAGACAGTGTGTTCAAGTCTCTGTACCCTTCACTTCCTATTCTATTAAGTTGAACATGTGTATGAATCAACACTTTCAGTTGACAACAGAATTTTGGAAGTGAGAAGAATTCTGAAATATCGTCAATGTCAGTGACCTGAAGCTACTACATTCGGCAAACTATCAAAGAGAGAGTGTGGGTAACACACAATTAACGTTGCAGACGAAGATTCAAATATATCGAGCATGTGTAATTATCTACTTACTATGTGGCTGAGAAACATGGACAGCCTACACAAGGCACGAGAGAAGGCTTAACATATTTCTCCTTCGATGTCTCTACAAGATTATGAACATCAGGTGGTAGGACAAGATAACTAACTCTGAAGTATTGCAACATGCAAACTTGCCTTCCACCATGGGCATGCTCAGTAGTAGAAGACTTAGATGGCTAGGACATGTGAGAAGAATGGACAATAGCTGCATACCAAAACAAGTGTTGGTCTGTGAACTTTCGGAAGAGAAGTGGCACCAAGGCAGACAACTGCTCAAAGATGTCTGCAAGACATTTTCTATTGGTGGTAACAAATGGGAAAAACTAGCTGATGACTGAATAAAGTAGGAAACAACATTACCGCAAAAGTGTAGAACTGTTTTTTAAAGAGACTTAGTGATGAGCTGAAAGACAAGAGAGACAGGCACAAACTCAGAAGTTGTCTCAGTAACAAACACACTTGTCAATTGACCGTAGACGAAAGACGAAAAAGGTCACTTTGATGTTTGTGAAACTCTTCTAGAAATCATTTGTGTATAGAGATTAGCCATTGACATTAATAACAATGTCCAAGATCAAAGTGACAAAATGATATCAGATTGAAGTGAGAGAAACACATGGTCTCCACGGACGATGAACTAACTAACTACATGTTACAAGATCAAAATAACAAAATGATATCAGATTGAAGTGAGAGAAACACAAGGTCTCCACGGACGATGAACTAACTAACTACATGTTACAAGATCAAAATGACAAAAAGATATCAAATTGAAGTGAGAGAAACACAAGGTCTCCACGGACGATGAACTAACTAACTACATGTTACAAGATCAAAATAACAAAATGATATCAGATTGAAGTGAGAGAAACACAAGGTCTCCACGGACGATGAACTAACTAACTACATGTTACAAGATCAAAATGACAAAAAGATATCAGATTGAAGTGAGAGAAACACAAGGTCTCCACGGACGATGAACTAACTAACTACATGTTACAAGATCAAAATAACAAAATGATATCAGATTGAAGTGAGAGAAACACAAGGTCTCCACGGACGATGAACTAACTAACTACATGTTACAAGATCAAAATGACAAAAAGATATCAAATTGAAGTGAGAGAAACACAAGGTCTCCACGGACGATGAACTAACTAACTACATGTTACAAGATCAAAATAACAAAATGATATCAGATTGAAGTGAGAGAAACACAAGGTCTCCACGGACGATGAACTAACTAACTACATGTTACAAGATCAAAATGACAAAAAGATATCAAATTGAAGTGAGAGAAACACAAGGTCTCCACGGACGATGAACTAACTAACTACATGTTACAAGATCAAAATAACAAAATGATATCAGATTGAAGTGAGAGAAACACAAGGTCTCCACGGACGATGAACTAACTAACTACATGTTACAAGATCAAAATGACATCAAATTGAAGTGAGAGAAACACAAGGTCTCCACGGACGATGAACTAACTAACTACATGTGACATGATAAACAATACAGTCCTATTCTTATACTGGTGGAGTGTGGTGTTTTTTTTACTAACAACCAAGTCATGAGACTATTAACAAAGTTATCCCTACACCATGACTACATATTTCATCCATAGAGGAACCGAGTTTGACTAAAGCAAGGACACAACAATATCAAATTCTCACAAATGTAGCGACCAGTAAGAACATGATCAGAGATGTGAGTCACACATCAAACTTGTAATATCATCAGAGAGAGATGTGAGTCACACATCAAACTTGTAATATCATCATAGTGAGATGTGAGTCACACATCAAACTTGTAATATCATCATAGTGAGATGTGAGTCACACATCAAACTTGTAATATCATCATAGTGAGATGTGAGTCACACATCAAACTTGTAATATCATCAGAGAGAGATGTGAGTCACACATCAAACTTGTAATATCATCATAGTGAGATGTGAGTCACACATCAAACTTGTAATATCATCATAGTGAGATGTGAGTCACACATCAAACTTGTAATATCATCATAGAGAGATGTGAGTCACACATCAAACTTGTAATATCATCATAGAGAGATGTGAGTCACACATCAAACTTGTAATATCATCATAGTGAGATGTGAGTCACACATCAAACTTGTAATATCATCATAGAGAGATGTGAGTCACACATCAAACTTGTAATATCATCATAGTGAGATGTGAGTCCTTTCTTCCAGCCGCCGATACCTAATCAAATGTGTACTGCTGATCTCTTAGAATAACTACATTCCTTGTATCTGTACACAACTACTTATTGAACTAACTAACATCCTGGACACTTCACATTACTAGCCAGATAGTCAGAAATCATTGATGTATTTTATTGATGAAATCTACAGACAATATTTGTACAAGTGTATTGGAAATTCCTGCTAGTATTCTGTGTACTCTCCGACACGTGTGTATAGTATCGAGTATAAATGTAGGCAAGCACACACAGGCACATATAACATGCATAACTAGTTCATTCATGTTTCTCAGTAGCCTGATAGCGGTGAACTATTTTCTCTCTCTCTCTCTCTCTCTACCTTCAAGACAAGATTATTCACACTGACTAAAATAAACCTACTCATTGCAAGTATTTGCTTTTTGTGAGAAATGTGAGGATTTGCCCAGCAACAACCGCCATCCTGCTCCACTCCTGTAAACTTGCACATTTTTGTCTTCCTTCATGACACTCACGATTGACGCCATCTAATGAAGGATTCCAAAATAGATCAGAAACCTATTCTTAGTTCAAGCATCCTCACAAACACCGCCCCCTCTCTCTCGTTTCATCCTGCAGCACCCCTAGCGTTGTCTTCTATCTGGTCGGCAGTTTCATCAACAGCCGTTAGATCTCAACGTGACTACACGCGCGCGGTGTACCTGAGACGGAATGGGGTAGGGCAGTGATTCTCCAACTGTTTCCTATGGCAACAGTTACTGGCGCGCACAGACACCAGTGTCAGATATTGCAACATTTCATTAGAATTATCATATTACTGATCTGATCTATTGCTGTCAGTAAGATAGTATTTCAACAACATCGAATGTCTGTCAGACACCACATCGCCAGACTGTCCATCAGAGAAACATATATATTCTGTCAGACACCACATCGCCAGACTGTCCGTCAGAGAAACAATTACAGATCTGATCTATTGCTGCTATAATCGAATGTGAGTGAGACACCACATCGCCAGACTGTCCATCAGAGAAACATATATATTCTGTCAGACACCACATCGCCAGACTGTCCGTCAGAGAAACATATATATTCTGTCAGACACCACATCGCCAGACTGTCCATCAGAGAAACATATATATTCTGTCAGACACCACATCGCCAGACTGTCCGTCAGAGAAACATATATATTCTGTCAGACACCACATCGCCAGACTGTCCGTCAGAGAAACATATATATTCTGTCAGACACCACATCGCCAGACTGTCCATCAGAGAAACATATATATTCTGTCAGACACCACATCGCCAGACTGTCCGTCAGAGAAACATATATATTCTGTCAGACACAACATCGCCAGACTGTCCATCAGAGAAACATATATATTCTGTCAGACACCACATCGCCAGACTGTCCGTCAGAGAAACAATTACAGATCTGATCTATTGCTGCTATAATCGAATGTGAGTGAGACACCACATCGCCAGACTGTCCGTCAGAGAAACAATTACAGATCTGATCTATTGCTGCTATAATCGAATGTGAGTGAGACACCACATCGCCAGACTGTCCTTCAGAGAAACAATTACAGATCTGATCTATTGCTGCTATAATCGAATGTGAGTGAGACACCACATCGCCAGACTGTCCTTCAGAGAAACAATTACAGATCTGATCTATTGCTGCTATAATCGAATGTGAGTGAGACACCACATCGCCAGACTGTCCTTCAGAGAAACAATTACAGATCTGATCTATTGCTGCTATAATCGAATGTGAGTGAGACACCACATCGCCAGACTGTCCTTCAGAGAAACAATTACAGATCTGATCTATTGCTGCTATAATCGAATGTGAGTGAGACACCACATCGCCAGACTGTCCATCAGAGAAACATATATATTCTGTCAGACACCACATCGCCAGACTGTCCGTCAGAGAAACATATATATTCTGTCAGACACCACATCGCCAGACTGTCCATCAGAGAAACATATATATTCTGTCAGACACCACATCGCCAGACTGTCCGTCAGAGAAACATATATATTCTGTCAGACACCACATCGCCAGACTGTCCGTCAGAGAAACATATATATTCTGTCAGACACCACATCGCCAGACTGTCCATCAGAGAAACATATATATTCTGTCAGACACCACATCGCCAGACTGTCCGTCAGAGAAACATATATATTCTGTCAGACACCACATCGCCAGACTGTCCATCAGAGAAACATATATATTCTGTCAGACACCACATCGCCAGACTGTCCGTCAGAGAAACAATTACAGATCTGATCTATTGCTGCTATAATCGAATGTGAGTGAGACACCACATCGCCAGACTGTCCGTCAGAGAAACAATTACAGATCTGATCTATTGCTGCTATAATCGAATGTGAGTGAGACACCACATCGCCAGACTGTCCTTCAGAGAAACAATTACAGATCTGATCTATTGCTGCTATAATCGAATGTGAGTGAGACACCACATCGCCAGACTGTCCTTCAGAGAAACAATTACAGATCTGATCTATTGCTGCTATAATCGAATGTGAGTGAGACACCACATCGCCAGACTGTCCTTCAGAGAAACAATTACAGATCTGATCTATTGCTGCTATAATCGAATGTGAGTGAGACACCACATCGCCAGACTGTCCTTCAGAGAAACAATTACAGATCTGATCTATTGCTGCTATAATCGAATGTGAGTGAGACACCACATCGCCAGACTGTCCATCAGAGAAACATATATATTCTGCACTATCTCTCTCCCACACGTACACACACACGTACGCACATACAATATGGTGAGTGAGCTAATCAACAGCAGATAAACTGACTGGGGGAAAGAGAAAGAATAGCATGACTTGGCCTTACTGTGGGAAATGTCATCAGCGACTATGAATGTCCGATGGAGGTTAATGAGAGAGAAAAGGGGGCGTTGGATTAAACAAGATCTCATGAAACATTCAAACAACATATAACAAAGACATGGAGATCACATTCAAACATGTGTCGGAAGACAAGAGTGGGGAGTCCAACAAATACACGGCAAAGAACTTTCCAGAATGAGCTCTAAGGGATCTCAGTGCAACAAGTGTAGACACTGTCACATTGCCAAGTTCACAGAATGACCGGACCTTACATTGCCAAGTTCACAGAATGACCGGACCTTACATTGCCAAGTTCACAGAATGACCAGGCCGTACATTGTCAAGTTCACAGAATGACCGAACCTTTACATTGTCAGAATGACCGGACCTTACATTGTCAAGTTCACAGAATGACCGAACCTTACATTGTCAAGTTCACAGAATGACCGGACCTTACATTGCCAAGTTCACAGAATGACCGGACCATACTTTATAAACCGAAATATTTAGTTGTACGAGTGTAGTGATGAAAGTTGTAGGTTGGATCTGTGGTCTTAACGATGAGACGAGGAAACACACATTAAGAGAGACAAGTTGGGGTGGGAGGGGGGCGGGGGTTTGGGTGGTTCATGCAATGATGCGCATTCAGACAGAGACTCAGATATAGAGGTACTCATATTGGGGGAGTATTTAGTGATCATTCAAGAAGATTCATTCACAGAGAGAGAGAGAGAGAGAGAGAGAGAGAGAGAGAGAGAGAGAGAGAGAGCGGACTACTAGGTAGAGACATAACATCTTCGATCAAGAATATTCAGCAGAGTAGACATTCTATGAGCTATATCAGTTTGCTCTAAGTAGAACAAGACCATAGACGTGCTCTGTGAGAGCCAATTCACTCTGATCAGATAGAGAGAGAGAGAGAGAGAGAGAGAGAAAAGATACTATTATTCAAGGAAAACCATTGAAGGATACAGATCACAGTATAGGAAATTGATATATAACGTAGAGAAACTTCGATTAAACAGGCAACCAGGGAGGGAGACCCAGTCTCTGATGTTCAAGAGAGAAAAAAAAAAACAAGTGTTTACAATGCACAGACTCCTGTTGAGGATACGTTGGATAAGCGAGATTGTTATAGAGCTAAATTAGATTTGTGATTCTACTAGAAGAATACTAACGGTCTGACATTATCTTATGTGTATAGTCATCCTTGTCAAATAGTCCTGAGAGAGAGAGAGAGAGAGAGAGAGAGAGAGAGAGAGAGAGAAAGAGAGAGCAAAATGGTGGACGGTCAGAGAATAATGTACACACACATATATCTATGGCTGCTGGAGTCTGCCCACGAGACATGTTGAATAATAGTGTACTAGATTGTTATCTGGATCAAGAGGTTAAACTTGGACGTCATATTGGTCTGCAATACTACGATGACCCACTAACAATAACACTGAACCCATGGAATAGTACTACTGATATAATTGATGACTGCACTAAAGTTCTATAGCAATGGAGAAGCACGTAAAAACAAACCACTACAGTTTTACAAAGTACAAAAATAATATATAGCGACGTTTCTACCAAAAGGCCGTTATCAAGCAAATGATACCCACAAAAAAAAGAGAAGAAATTCAGACTTGCTATAGGGCAGACACTTTTAGGACCGTTATGGATGTATTGTCGGACTTGTATGCTATGTCTGTCGTACAGGCAGGAGGTGTGAATTTCTTGATATGAAATACGAATATTTTCTGTGAGATTAACGTTCAACCATATTTTGAAGCCGATTTCTTGTGTTAGTTGACTATTGACATCATCATCATCATCATCGTCATCGTGCGAATAGTGGTAGGAAATTGTCATCTCTAGTAACGGTCAGCGTTGTAGACCAGACGAAACAAGATGATACTACTACTCATGTTTCTGTGAGATAACTCTGCTACTCTAGTAACGGTCAGCGTTGTAGACCAGACGAAACAAGATGATACTACTACTCATGTTTCTGTGAGATAACTCTGTTACTCTAGTAATGGTCAGCGTTGTAGAGGAGACGAAACAAGATGATACTACTAGTCATGTTTCTGTGAGATAACTCTGCTACTCTAGTAATGGTCAGCGTTGTAGACGAGACAAGATGATACTACTAGTCATGTTTCTGTGAGATAACTCTGCTACTTGTCGCCAGTGTGTACACAACAACCATTAAAAGAAAGCAAGAGAGAATCTAAGTTTACAGGAGATAACAGTTTTGGTGCGATAGTTGTATTGAATGTTTGTTAAACATGCTGATGATAATCTTACGCAAGTGAATTTCCAATTAGTTATGCTTATTAGTAAACCTGTGTTGTTGACGTTTTTTGTTGTTGTCAAACAAGAAGATATACGTGATTGCGTTGTTATATTTCCTTGACTGATATATTATTATTATTACTGCGCAGTACAGAGAGCCTACTCGTCCTTCTTAGTGATAGCTCAGTCCAACGCTAGCTGCTCAGCTGCAGGGTGGCTAGACAAATCTACAGGTGCGTGCGTATGTATGTATGTAAGTTCTAGCCTGTAATGTGAGTTTCTATGTTGTCTGACAAGTCCAGATAGGATATCGCGTAGGGCGGTTGGGGAGGGTGGGTTGTTTTGGCTGTCTCTAATAGCATGTGTTAATATCATCATCATGTGCCGTGCCGGCTGGCGTAGACGATCATGGATCTCCACAAATCTCTGTCGTTGGTGTTTGCTATCAACTCAGATGTTGGCGCTCTACCGTGCCATGAAGTCAGGTTATCCAACATTTTCTCTCTCTGTCTTCCCCTGTCTCGTCTACCCTCGATTTTACCGGTTGTCACAATGTGTTCTAAACCTCCCCTTTAATCACATGCCCGAAAAATGATGACTGCCTCTTTCTTATATTGATGATAATATATTGGTATAATAGTAGTAGTAGTAATGCTGGTTTCTGCATGAGGTTAGCAAACTACTATTTGGCAGAGAATCTAGCACTGCAAATTGATATCAGATAATCAATGGAAGTAATCATCTCATCGACACATCAGACTATGACAGACAACTTCATGATTGTGAATGTTACTTTCAACAGGTGATAGTGTGTAGTGTTACATCAACATCGACACACACACACTAGTCAACATCGACACACACACACTAGTCAACATCGACACACACACACTAGTCAACATCGACACACACACACTAGTCAACATCGACTCATTACATGTAGAACATAAGCTCATCTTAGCAATATTATGTTTCATTTACCTTGAAGAATTGCTAACTATTTATTACGTTGTAGCAAATACTCGTCACTTGACCACCGCTACTTAGTTATTGTAACAGACATGTGGGGTATGGTGTGGGTAGATATTGTCTTCTGTGGTGCAGACCTATCACTTGTTGCAGGTGATTTTAGTAGCTTGTTGCAGACAGAAAGATTATGAAGAAATGTACAACATAGACACGTCTGAGACTTATTAGAGGAAGAAGAAATGATAGCAGCTACCAGATCTCATGTAGGATTGCCTTATGTTTTACTTAGTTGCTTGCTCTGATAGCAGCTACCAGATCTCATGTAGGATTGACATATGTTTTACTTAGTTGCTTGCTCTGATAGCAGCTACCAGATCTCATGTAGGATTGACATATGTTTTACTTAGTTGCTTGCTCTGATAGCAGCTACCAGATCTCATGTAGGATTGACATATGTTTTACTTAGTTGCTTGCTCTGATAGCAGCTACCAGATCTCATGTAGGATTGACATATGTTTTACTTAGTTGCTTGCTCTGATAGCAGCTACCAGATCTCATGTAGGATTGACATATGTTTTACTTAGTTGCTTGCTCTGATAGCAGCTACCAGATCTCATGTAGGATTGACATATGTTTTACTTAGTTGCTTGCTCTGATAGCAACTACCAGATCTCATGTAGGATTGACATATGTTTTACTTAGTTGCTTGCTCTGCAATTTGGTCACTTATAGTATCGACTACTCGACAATATATCAGATGTTTCCAAATGAAATGTTATTTTAAATTTGCTATGGTGCCTTCTCCTTGCTTGAAGGAAAGAACTCTTGCACACACATTATACCTCTCTTACAATGCTAAAATGTATACATAGTTGGTCTATTCTTCTGTTCCAATTCCCTGTCCGACACGATATGTTATGTCTGACAAGACTTGAGAACTATGTTATTGCTGTATGAAGATATTGGACACACAATACAATGAATAATAATTCCTCTCGTACCGGTAGGCCCTATACGTTACATAGAGCCTGCAAGTAATTTCTCCATACCGCTCTATCCTGGGCAACTCGCTCAATCTCCTTCATGGAACTGAGACCGATATTTCCTGCCTCTCTCAGCAAAGTTCGCTTCAGGGTCTCCTTAGGTCGACCTCTCATTCTTGAACCCTTTGCATCCCACTTCAATGCCTGATTTGATATTCGTTGATCATTTCTCCTCAAGGTGTGCCCAACATATCTCCATCTTCTCTTTCTTATAACAGTTGTCACTATTGGTTGACTAGACAATGAATACAATGAATACATCATTAATAAAAGCTTCATAAACTTGGCTCGCTTAAGAGACAAAACAAAAACAACAGAAATTATTCTCAATGAACTTCTTTTCGCTGACGATGCTGCCTTAGTTGTACACAGTGAAGCTACACTGCAATCCCTAATAAATAATTTGGTCAGGGCATGCGACCTGTTGTCTCTGACTATAAGTGTCAGCAAAACAGTGATTTTATGTCCGGGAAATAACACATCATTAACTATCACTTTAAATAGTAACCATCTAACCCCGGTTCAGAAATTCTGTTATCTTGGATCTACAGTCACTGCAAAGCTTTTCTCTTGATGAAGAAATCAACGCTCGAATAGGCAGTGCGGCTAATACATTCGGCAAACTATCAAAGAGAGCGTGGGACAACAACAATGAACATTGTAGACGAAGATTGAAATATATCCAGCCTATGTAATTAGTAACAGCCAACAAATATATCCAGCCTGTGTAATTAGCAACAGTCAACAAATATATCCAGCCTATATAATTAGCAACAGTCAACAAATATATCCAGCCTATATAATTAGCAACAGTCAACAAATATATCCAGCCTGTGTAATTAGCAACAGTCAACAAATATATCCAGCCTATATAATTAGCAACAGTCAACAAATATATCCAGCCTATATAATTAGCAACAGTCAACAAATATATCCAGCCTGTGTAATTAGCAACAGTCAACAAATATATCCAGCCTATATAATTAGCAACAGTCAACAAATATATCCAGCCTATATAATTAGCAACAGTCAACAAATATATCCAGCCTATATAATTAGCAACAGTCAACAAATATATCCAGCCTATATAATTAGCAACAGTCAACAAATATATCCAGCCTGTGTAATTAGCAACAGTCAACAAATATATCCAGCCTATGTAATTAGCAACAGTCAACAAATATATCCAGCCTGTGTAATTAGCAACAGTCAACAAATATATCCAGCCTATATAATTAGCAACAGTCAACAAATATATCCAGCCTATATAATTAGCAACAGTCAACAAATATATCCAGCCTATGTAATTAGTAACAGCCAACAAATATATCCAGCCTGTGTAATTAGCAACAGTCAACAAATATATCCAGCCTATATAATTAGCAACAATCAACAAATATATCCAGCCTATATAATTAGCAACAGTCAACAAATATATCCAGCCTGTGTAATTAGCAACAGTCAACAAATATATCCAGCCTATGTAATTAGCAACAGTCAACAAATATATCCAGCCTGTGTAATTAGCAACAGTCAACAAATATATCCAGCCTGTGTAATTAGCAACAGTCAACAAATATATCCAGCCTGTGTAATTAGCAACAGTCAACAAATATATCCAGCCTATATAATTAGCAACAGTCAACACATATATCCAGCCTATATAATTAGCAAGTCAACAAATATATCCAGCCTATATAATTAGCAACAGTCAACAAATATATCCAGCCTATATAATTAGCAACAGTCAACAAATATATCCAGCCTGTGTAATTAGCAACAGTCAACAAATATATCCAGCCTGTGTAATTAGCAACAGTCAACAAATATATCCAGCCTATGTAATTAGCAACAGTCAACAAATATATCCAGCCTATATAATTAGCAACAGTCAACAAATATATCCAGCCTATATAATTAGCAACAGTCAACAAATATATCCAGCCTATATAATTAGCAACAGTCAACAAATATATTCAGCCTATATAATTAGCAACAGTCAACAAATATATCCAGCCTGTGTAATTAGCAACAGTCAACAAATATATCCAGCCTGTGTAATTAGCAACAGTCAACAAATATATCCAGCCTATGTAATTAGCAACAGTCAACAAATATATCCAGCCTATGTAATTAGCAACAACAAATATATCCAGCCTATATAATTAGCAACAGTCAACAAACATATCCAGCCTGTGTAATTAGCAACAACAAATATATCCAGCCTGTGTAATTAGCAACAGTCAACAAATATATCCAGCCTATATAATTAGCAACAGTCAACAAATATATCCAGCCTGTGTAATTAGCAACAGTCAACAAATATATCCAGCCTGTGTAATTAGCAACAGTCAACAAATATATCCAGCCTGTGTAATTAGCAACAGTCAACAAATATATCCAGCCTATATAATTAGCAACAGTCAACACATATATCCAGCCTATATAATTAGCAACAGTCAACAAATATATCCAGCCTATGTAATTAGCAACAGCCAACAAATATATCCAGCCTATATAATTAGCAACAGTCAACAAACATATCCAGCCTGTGTAATTAGCAACAACAAATATATCCAGCCTATGTAATTAGCAACAGCCAATAAATATATCCAGCCTGTGTAATTAGCAACAACAAATATATCCAGCCTGTGTAATTAGCAACAACAAATATATCCAGCCTGTGTAATTAGCAACAGCCAACAAATATATCCAGCCTATATAATTAGCAATAGCCAACAAATATATCCAGCCTATGTAATTAGCAACAACAAATATATCCAGCCTATGTAATTAGCAACAGTCAACAAATATATCCAGCCTATGTAATTAGCAACAGCCAATAAATATATCCAGTCTGTGTAATTAGCAACAGCCAACAAATATATCCAGCCTGTGTAATTAGCAACAACAAATATATCCAGCCTGTGTAATTAGCAACAGTCAACAAATATATCCAGCCTATGTAATTAGCAACAGCCAACAAATATATCCATGTATCATGTCCCAGAAACTGAAATATTTTGCTGACATTAAACCAAGCAGTAGTTAAGGAAGAACAGTAATTGAGTGCATAATTTCTGGAAGACAAGGCAAAGGACGTACAATATGATGGTGGCAACAGGACATTAAAGAAACACGTTGAACAGGACGCTGGTGAACTTGCTAGTGACTGAGTTTTTCTGGAGGACTGTGATAAAAGCAATGTTCTGCAAACGACATGCTACATGATGATGATCGGGTTAACGAGTTAAGTAACGACTACTATTTCCTAGATCATACTCGTTACTTGTGTATATCTATACAATGCAAGGAAAGACTGCAGTAAAACTGTAACAAAGACGAAACATGTTTAAAGAAACCAAAGACAAGATGCTGCGCTGTGATCTTGTTTGTGTAATAATATGTGTTTCGCTCTGGTATCATCCATACAATGAGTGTATTTGTGTGTCAGACCATCATATTTGCTAGTCTAACATGATTAGTCAAACTGTAACTGCTGCAGTACTAGAAAACAAATCTTCAACGCAAGTCACTCACAGCTTATCAAATATCAATATTTATATCTACATTGTTCAACTACCCAATGATTATTCACGTCCCAGCCTACATTTCATTCTCAAATGACAGACTCTTAAGATATCAAACGCGTGAACATCTATCATGGTGTTTACTATGACAAGTAAACTGGACCAAGGTTGCCGCTCGTCCTAACATTTGTTCATTGGTTTGAAATATGGTGTGTGTGTGCGTGTATATATATATATATATATATTATACAGGGTGTTCAACTTAAAAGCAGCCCGTGAATAGAGCTAATCTGGCATATATGTATGGAAATGGGGAAGGTTCAGTTATGACGTAGTATAGGTCAAGGTTGTGTGACGGTGTGTAATTGTAGTGCGGTAAGGGGCGATGAACAAAGGTGACATGGGACGAGCTAATCAGGACCGGTTTAAATAGTAAATACACACAACTCAATGTGTACCTGGCAACTTTCGAATTGTCAATGGGGCTGCAATTATCTTGAACATATACATATATATAGACTATTTCAAACTAGTGAACAAATGTATGGACGGGCGACAATCTTGGTCCAGTTTACAGTTTTCTTTTCATAGTATATATATATATATATATATATATTTCTGTCTTTTTAACCCGGATTGGGGTATAGGCCCTCAACCAACTCATGCCAAGTCTTCCTATCTCTAGCTATCTCCTGCAGCTCCTCCAGCTCTTCTTTATATTGCTGATCTCTACCTCCAAATTTCGTCTTCATGTATTTCTCGGGCGCCCCTTCTTTCGCTGTCCCAGTGGGTTCCAGGAAAGGACCCTTCTTGTTATATTCCCCTCAGGCTTTCGATATATATACTAATGTTGCTCAGTATGATACTATCAGCAAGATAAACAATATATATATACAATTGTGTCTCTTGTATAAACTTCTGTCTTTTGTAGCTGACAGAAATCTGTACAGTTTTCCTACCAATGTTGTTTCACTAGGCCAGTGAGTTTGTAGAAGTATATCATCACATTCGGGACAGTCTTGAAGTATATTCTCTGCAGTCTGAGCTGTCTGTACACATTACTGAATTGTCAATCTTGACATTTTTGGTAAATGTGGCTGTGGAGTCTATTGTGTCCCGTACTCAGGCACAGAATGACAACTTATTCTAATCTGCTCATATTTTGGAAGACATTCTGTGCTAGTATTGGTGGCTTCCTGATTGAATGTATCACTTTTGTTTTATAATACACCATCCTTGGCTAGTCAGTGTGCTGTCTCATTTACTGGTATTCTACAGTCAGACGGTACTACATTGCATGGTTTCATCTTGCACTGGTTGCATACTTCATACTTAGGGCTTGTAAACCTGGCACTTTTCTGCATTGATGTGCTTGAAGTATTGATCTTGAATATGTCAACAGTATCACAGCTATTATACCACCAAGAATTCTTGTCCAACAGTTTCTTATTGGCCACCTAGATTGTCTAGATTTCTGACATCATTTTCTTGTTGGTCACCTTGATTGTCTAGATTTCTGACATCATTTTCTTGTTGGTCACCTTGATTGTCTAGATTTCTGACATCATTTTCTTGTTGGTCACCTTGATTGTCTAGATTTCTGACATCATTTTCTTGTTGGTCACCTTGATTGTCTAGATTTCTGACATCATTTGCTTGTTGGCCACCTTGATTGTCCAGATTTCTGACATCATTTGCTTGTTGGCCACCTTGATTGTCTAGATTTCTGACATCATTTCCTTGTTGGTCACCTTGATTGTCTAGATTTCTGACATCATTTTCTTGTTGGCCACCTTGATTGTCTAGATTTCTGACATCATTTCCTTGTTGGTCACCTTGATTGTCTAGATTTCTGACATCATTTTCTTGTTGGTCACCTTGATTGTCTAGATTTCTGACATCCTTTTCTTGTTGGTCACCTTGATTGTCTAGATTTCTGACATCATTTTCTTGTTGGTCACCTTGATTGTCTAGATTTCTGACATCATTTTCTTGTTGGCCACCTTGATTGTCTAGATTTCTGGACATCATTTTCTTGTTGGTGCTTTGATCATATCTCCAACATTATTTATTCTATATACACGCCTGCTCCACTATTCATCACTCTTCCTACATTACTTAGTTTACTGAAACACCCCCTCTCTCTTGGTACTGTTTCATAGGCAGCATGTTGGTGAATGTATTGAATGGACAACATGTTAGTGAATGTATTGAATGGACAACATGTTAGTGAATGTATTGAATGGACAACATGTTGGTGAATGTATTGAATGGACAACATGTTAGTGAATATATTGAATGGACAGCATGTTAGTGAATGTATTGAATGGACAGCATGTTAGTGAATGTATTGAATGGACAACATGTTGGTGAATGTATTGAATGGACAACATGTTAGTGAATGTATTGAATGGACAACATGTTAGTGAATGTATTGAATGGACAACATGTTAGTGAATGTATTGAATGGACAACATGTAGTGAAAGTATTGATTATCTTATTGTTCTTGTCTGCAGTTAGATTTCTTGCCAGTAAACTGGTGCAATGTGTGTACAGTGTCCAGTCTGTCTTGTAATTTCACTGATCCTCTCCTTGCTCAACTCATTTTATACAATTAGAATAACAGCTTGATGGTTACTGTCTTCTCCAAGTTGTTTCCCAGTAACTGATTGACAGCTCAGATCCAGGTCTGGTGAGTGGGATGACAAGACTGGTGTCCAGTTGATGTGACATGATCTCAAGTTGAAAGTTGCTTTCATGGACTGACTGGTAAATAAGGATATGTCTGCTGTCATCCTGTCAGTTTTCAAGTTCCACTCTTTGTCCATGTGATCATAGACTCAGCTCTGTGAGTGATTATTAAAGTCTCTGCCCACTATCAGTCTTTCTTTTGCTTAAATTTTAGTCCAGTGTCAGTAGGTGATCACTCTTGACAGCAATATTGAGCAAGTGAAATTGTAATTTCTGTCTTGAGATGAAACATTTGGTATTCCACAAGGTCTATGTATTCCTCAAGTTGTTCCCTTACAAGTATCAGTATTCCATCCTTGCCACTAGTATTGGTATCACTACTGGAAGTCTCTGATACTGAAGTCTTATAGCTTTGTTCAGCTGGATCTCTTGTACAAGGAATAGCAAATCATTTTCAATGTTTCATTCTTGTACAATAGATTTCTTTTTCTTCTTTTCTCTATCCATACTATTTGACAACTTCTTTCACAACATTTCTATTCTTCAATGTCATCGATATGTACTTTCATCACATGATTTGTTGCTAAGTGTCCAGTTCTCAGACATATATTACAATAACAAAGATGTACACACTTGAAATATCAAAATGTTGGTTGTTTACTCTGTCCTATACCAAAATTTCTTCAGTTGATTGAACTTTGGAAGTGAGAAATAATCTCTATTGAATCTCCAATATATCTCCACTGATGTTACTTGCATTCACTTGAAATCAATGATTTATTTCACCCCTCTCTGTGTGTGTGTGTGTGATGTGCAACTTAGAACACAAGTACATTGTACTGTACCAATGTTAGATGACTGAAATCTCAACACATCTAGTTTGATACTTAGAACACAAGTACATTGTACTGTACCAATGTTAGATGACTGAAATCTCAATACATCTACTTTGATACTTAGAGCACAAGTACATTGTACTGTACCAATGTTAGATGACTGAAATCTCAACACATCTAGTTTGATACTTAGAACACAAGTACATTGTACTGTACCAATGTTAGATGACTGAAATTTCAACACATTTAGTTGATACTTAGAACACAAGTACATTGTACTGTACCAATGTTAGATGACTGAAATCTCAACACATTTAGTTGATACTTAGAACACAAGTACATTGTACTGTACCAATGTTAGATGACTGAAATCTCAACACATCTAGTTGATACTTAGAACACAAGTACATTGTACTGTACCAATGTTAGATGACTGAAATCTCAACACATCTAGTTGATTTTTACTTACTTACTTATTCCTCTCCATTCTTTGTGGATCATAGCACCTCAACAGCTGTTGGACACTTTTCCCAGTCTCTGGCGGTTTGCTTTATGCTCTTCCAAGATAGTCGAGCATCCTCAGTTCCTCAAGAAGACTTCGCTTTTCAGGTCTGTTTAGAACATCCCCTTTTCCATTTTCCTTGCGGGTTCCACTAATGTGATTGTCTAGGGACACTCGACTGTGCCTTCCGCAGGGTATGTCCGACCCATCGCCATGTTCTCCTCTTAACCTGGGCCACATCTAGTTTATGTAAATGTGATATTAGGGTGTCACCTCCCTAGCTCATGTCAGCACCCTCACTGTCTACTGGGTGCCTCCAGTTTGAGGTGGCAATAAATTGTGTACCCTCTAGATACAAATTTTCAATCACTTCTTGTGATTATATAATCAAAGCCACATAATATGAGCATGCTGTGTCAATGTTATGACGCAGCAAAACCATTCTAGATGCGGTATCTGCTCAATCGTTTTTGAGAAACATTCTATTTTGTGGCCCCAAGGTATTAGGAACTCCCCTGTATTATTTTACTACAATGAATGATCAGAAATGGTGGACATAGTAGAGAAATGTTTGTATCAGCATTACTGATCGGACCAACCAATTGATGTATATACAAATCTTGCTTCCAAATGATACTAATGGACATATTGTTTGCCTTTTCCCAGAAATGTGAAGCTCTGTATTATTTTCCAAGTTGATTCCATTTAATAGTCAAGTAGCTGAGAGGGAAATGGGAACTGCCATACGCAGCCACTTTGTTAGAAGCATGAGATATTGGAATAATCAACATGTGTGCAATTAGTTGTTATACACTGGTAAAGATATTGGGGAGGAGATCCAAACTCCTTTGCACTTGTTCAGAGTGTTGTGATCCTCACCAATCACAAATTACTGTTCAAATATGATATTCTCTTTGCTAAAATGTGAGGGTTAATCCTTGGCTGGTGAACTGGGTAGCTGCTTCTTTGATGGACAGGACTATTGCACTACGTTTAGGAAGATGGATGTCAGATCCTTCAAGTATGTGCCTTGGATTACCACATGACTCAATCACTTGTGCTGTTTAACATCTACACAGCAAATGTAGTCAATATTCAGCTACCAGGGCACTTGTGAGCCCCATTGTTAAGGCACCCAAAATTTCACAGGCAGCTAAGCAACAGATGATCAACAGCATTTTTATACCTACTCTGTGTTACCAGAGCCAAACATGGACATTGTGCATAGCGCAGTCACAAAAATAACTACATGTGAAATGCGTTGCCTGCAAAAGTTACCAACAACACAAGAAAAGACAGAATCATCAACATCAGCATAAGAAAGAAAGTTGGCAAAAAACCGTGCTTGAATTACATAGATAAACAAAGAATGAAGTGGTTTGGCCACTTAATAAGAATGCATCCAAACTCCACAGTATACAGAGTCTTCTACAACAGAACATCGGGAAAGAAGGCAAGAGGAAGACCACGGAAAAGATGGTTAGATGGCTAGCAGAATCCTGTGAAAGAGTAAAAATAACAATCACACAAGCCACCAGAACAGCGCAAGACAAAAACAGAAAACCATGACACTGGGCAACAACCCGGTAGCATTGACGACAGAAGAAGAAGGGCACTTGTGTTGTTTAACATCTACACAGCAAATGCAGTCAATATTCAGCTACCAGGGTTGGGTCAGACATTAATTAACTTTTGCAGATGACATCTTAATGTATAGGCCTGAATCAGATAAACAGGAAATGGTCAAAGACATTCAGGGAAAATTGTACACCATCTTACTTTGGTGTAGGGAGTCTCGCCCTCAGGTTAATCCTGGGAAGGTGTGTATGTTGAATAAATCCATAGCCAGGGCTGATTTACCCAGAGTCACCTTAGATGGACAGGCTATTGAGCATCGTGACAGGCTGACAATCTTATTAAAATTACTGGCCTTCGACATACATGACCAATCCACCTTCATATTTTCATGACATTCTTCAATGATGCACAATTTGAACATTTTAAAACTCCATTTCTTATTGTATTTGGCTAGAAAATGTGCAGGATTCTTCTGAAACATTTATTTGGCAATGTCTTCAAGTTGTGTATAATGTTGGTAATTATGTCAGCACTTCCTATAATATAATAACACTCACAGTACACTGTATCTATGTTTTAAGTTTTGTTTTCAGATTTCATCCTTTGATTAAAACATTTTGTTATGCATGGCGAAAGTTTCACTTGTTTTCTTGATTTTTCCAATGATGCCCTTTTTCTAATCACAGACCTGTGATACTGTACTTCCCATGTATACAAAGGTCTTGAACTTCTTCGATTTCATTTTGTAACATAATTGTGTTTTCTGATTTTTTGTTATTTGTTATTATCTTCAATTTTGCAGTATTGACTTTAAGTCTTATTGTTTGAGCTGTTCTGGAAAGTGTATCTTTCCTTTAGGCATCCTCCTATTAGCTGCTGAACATTGTATATCAACAGCATAATCCAAATCTTCCACTACTACGTTAAGTGTCCATCAAATGCCTCTGCTGTTATCCTTAATGGTTTCTCTCATCAGTCAGTCTATGGCAAGGATGGTTTCTCTCTCATCAGCCAGTCTATGGCAAGGATGGTTTTCTCTCATCAGCCAGTCTATGGCAAGGATGGTTTCTCTCTCATCAGCCAGTCTATGGCAAGGATGGTTTCTCTCATCAGCCAGTCTATGGCAAGGATGGTTTCTCTCATCAGTCAGTCTATAGCAAGAATGGTTTCTTTCTCATCAGTCAGTCTATGGCAAGGATGGTTTATCAGCCAGGACGGTTTCTCTATCAGCCAGTCTATGGCAAGGATGGTTTCTCTCTCATCAGCCAGTCTATGGCAAGGATGGTTTCTCTCTCATCAGCCAGTATATGGCAAGGATGGTTTCTCTCATCAGTCAGTCTATGGCAAGGATGGTTTCTTTCTCATCAGCCAGTCTATGGCAAGGATGGTTTCTCTATCAGCCAGGACGGTTTCTCATCAGCCAGTCTATGGCAAGGATGGTTTCTCTCTCATCAGCCAGTCTATGGCAAGGATGGTTTCTCTCATCAGTCAGTTTATGGCAAGGATGGTCTCTCTCATCAGTCAGTCTATGACAAGGGTGGTTTCTCTCTCATCAGTCAGTCTATGGCAAGGATGGTCTCTCTTATCAGCCAGCCTATGGCAAGGATGGTTTCTCTCTCATCAGCCAGCCTATGGCAAGGATGGTTTCTCTCTCATCAGTCAGTCTATGGCAAGGATTGTTTCTCTCATCAGCCAGCCTATGGCAAGGATGGTCTCTCTCATCAGCCAGCCTATGGCAAGGATGGTCTCTCTCATCAGTCAGTCTATGGCAAGGATGGTCTCTCTCATCAGCCAACCTATGGCAAGGATGGTTTCTCTCATCAGTCAGCCTATGGCAAGGATGGTCTCTCTCAGCCAGCCTATGGCAAGGATGGTTTCTCTCATCAGTCAGTCTATGGCAAGGATGGTCTCTCTCATCAGTCAGTCTATGCAAGGATGGTCTCTCTCATCAGCTAGTCTATGGCAAGGATGGTCTCTCTCATCAGCTAGTCTATGGCAAGGATGGTCTCTCTCATCAGCTAGTCTATCGCAAGGATGGTCTCTCTCATCAGCTAGTCTATGGCAAGGATGGTCTCTCTCATCAGTCAGTCTATGCAAGGATGGTCTCTCTCATCAGTCAGTCTATGGCAAGGATGGTTTCTCTCTCATCAGCCAGCCTATGGCAAGGATGGTCTCTCTCATCAGCTAGTCTATGGCAAGGATGATCTCTCTCATCAGTCAGTCTATGCAAGGATGGTCTCTCTCATCAGTCAGTCTATGGCAAGGATGGTTTCTCTCTCATCAGCCAGCCTATGGCAAGGATGGTCTCTCTCATCAGTCAGTCTATGGCAAGGATGGTCTCTCTCATCAGCTAGTCTATAGCAAGGATGGTCTCTCTCATCAGTCAGTCTATGGCAAGGATGGTCTCCCTCATCAGTCAGCCTATGGCAGGGATGGTCTCTCTCATCAGCTAGTCTATGGCAAGGATGGTCTCTCTCATCAGTCAGTCTATGGCAAGGATGGTTTCTCTCTCATCAGCTAGTCTATGTCAAGGATGGTCTCTCTCATCAGCCAGCCTATGGCAAGGATGGTTTCTCTCATCAGTCAGTCTATGGCAAGGATGGTTTCTCTCATCAGCTAGTCTATGGCAAGGATGGTCTCTCTCATCAGTCAGTCTATGGCAAGGATGGTTTCTCTCATCAGTCCGTCTATGGCAAGGAAGGTTTCTCTCATCAGCCAGCCTATGGCAATGATGGTCTCTCTCATCAGTCAGTCTATGGCAAGGATGGTCTCTCTCATCAGTCAGTCTATGGCAAGGATGGTTTCTCTCTCATCGACCAGTCTATGGAAAGGATGGTTTCTCTCTCATCGGCCAGTCTATGGAAAGGATGGTTTCTCTCTCATCGGCCAGTCTATGGCTAGGATGGTCTCTCTCATCAGCTAGTCTATGGCAAGGTTCAACAAGAATGGTAACAGATAATATTGTCATCCAATGTCCAGGCAATAAATGTAAAAACAATATGTAAGATCCAACAAACTATGACATGCTAGTTTTGGTAAAACTCTGACTTGTTTACAAATAGACTGACACTGACCAGTGCATTACACAGGTCATATAGTTGGAGAATTACTATGAGCATTGTCAGCTGACAAAGATATGCATGCAAGCACACATACACACACACACACCATACTACTATATAAACAAGACATGAATATGATGTGGCACACTCTAGCTAGTCTGTACTCACATTGTTGGTAGTTGTTAGAAGTCATCGCACTGCTGCTGCTGCTGCCAGCGTTGCTTGTCTCTAAAACGTTGTCTTGCAATGAAGCATAGTCATCAATGACTTCCTGTGGACAAATATAGAATCATTAAACACTATAAAAGAATGTCATCACCTTCATCCAACACAAGTTCAACATCTCTATTCAAGTCTACACAGCAGATTTCTATGTCAAGTAGTTAGAACAATGATACAATTTTCTAACTCAACAACACAAGTTCAACATCTCTATTCAAGTCTACACAGCAGATTTCTATGTCAAGTAGTTAGAACAATGATACAATTTTCTAACTCAACAACACAAGTTCAACATCTCTATTCAAGTCTACACAGCAGATTTCTATGTCAAGTAGTTAGAACAATGATACAATTTTCTAACTCAACAACACAAGTTCAACATCTCTATTCAAGTCTACACAGCAGATTTCTATGTCAAGTAGTTAGAACAATGATACAATTTTCTAACTCAACAACACAAGTTCAACATCTCTATTCAAGTCTACACAGCAGATTTCTATGTCAAGTAGTTAGAACAATGATACAATTTTCTAACTCAACAACACAAGTTCAACATCTCTATTCAAGTCTACACATCAGATTTCTATGTCAAGTAGTTAGAACAATCATACAATTTTCTAACTCAACAACACAAGTTTAATCATTGTCTAGCCATTTAATAATAATAGTCGTCCATCGTAAGCGATGATGACAACAGCCTCAGAAGTGTACTGCTGCACCTCTCTGGTGTGTGTGGAGTTGACTATAGAGTATAATTCTAGAACACAATCCCCTACCACATGTGTGGCATACATGACTGAGGTTAGACATGTGGGTGTTCTGTTTTTTCACACAGCTTGTTTTCTCTTTGCCTCAACGATTCTCAGCTATGTGAGCTCCTTTTGTGTTGTTACAGAGCCACACTTGGCGATCTTGCACCAGGGATTCCCAGCATGTAGTGTCTCTATTGAAGCGTTTCAGAGACACTTTAAAGCGTTTTTCTGTCTACCAGCTGAATGTCTGTTTCCTTCAAGCTCGCTATACATCAACTGTTTTGAGATGCGTTTATCAGACATCCGAGCAACGTGACCGGCTCATCTCACTTGGGCCATCTGTAACAGTGTGTTGACGCTTGCTTATAAGGACTTCGGTATATGGAATTTTGTCCTGCCAGTTTATTTTTAGTAGTCGGCGTAAACAACTTATGTGGAAGTAGTTTAGTTTATTGCGTGTCTGCTATACACTGTCCATGTCTCGCTGGCGTACAGCAGCGTGGTTAGCACTATGGCCCGGTAAACTTTCAGCTTTTGTGGCTACGCCTTATCCCTTTCTGCTCCCACACAGTAACATGCAACCTTTGGAACGCAGCACTGGCTTTGGATATCCTAATGTTCACCTCAGAATCTATGTTTGCCAATCTGGATAGGATGCTGCTTCTCTTCTTCTTCTTCAAATGATCCACATTGGTACTATTCTTTCTGATTAGTATGGGATCTGAGCCTAAGAGCGATTGTACGTTGTGTCAGTTATGACCTCAGTGGTCTCTTACGACATGCCTTGTAGATCGCAGTGTTACTATTCTTTGCTCCCTTGCGAGCCCTGGCAACACATGGGCGGGATGCTGCCAAGATAGGCAAAGTTGTCTGCTGGCAGGCATTAATATTGATGACTGGATCATAGTACTACTCTCTAGGGACAGGCTGAAACATGATGAACTTGAGCCATGGAGAACTTGTCCATGTAGGTTTGCATTTCTTCCTCAGAGTTGGTAGCGAGGCATAGTCATCAGCAAACAATAGGTTTGAGATGGTTGATTCTTTTACCTTGGTGGAGGATTTTAACCTTCTAAGATTGAACAGGTTACCATCTGTCCTGTATCTAATATTTACTCCATGTTCATCGCCTTCTCATGAGCATAGCAGCAAACATCATGCTGAAGAGTGTTGTGGCCTAGTGAGATCTGTAGCGACATTATTCGGTTACTGATACCTTTTGGGAGTCTGATGAAGCTGCGTACAAGATGGGATTTTACAGCAAACCCTACACCAGATTCCTGAAGTTTTGTATTGGCTCGCCCACACCAAAAGAAGGTGTAACCACCACCCACCTCTAACAGCTGGCATTTGTCAAGGAGTCTGGTTTCGCGCAGGGCAGCTATGTCAATATCACAGCGCGCCAATTCTCTGGCCACGAGTGCAGTCCATCTCTCAGGTCGTTGGCTTTGTGATTGTCGAATAATGTTCGCATGTTCCACGCGCCAATGGTGAGAGCCATAAATTGTTCTTCATTTTGACTGTTGTGTAGATTTGTAGTTGTGTTTAGCTGTCTGAAACTGTTACTTGCGCTGTAGTTTGATTAAAGTGAGGAAAACTTGGGCTATCGTCAACCTCACTCTCTCGTCCAGGACTATCTGTATCCAGCAGTTGCATCATTCAGATCATTGGACAAGGTATGGAGATCATCAGCTTACAGAACACAGACTAAAATCAATATATACAAATCCAATGAGCGCTCAGTCCTACTTTATGGATCAGAGACATGGAAAACAAGTACCAAGAGGCTTTGAGGGAAGAATTCTCAGAATTTGTTGGGATAAGAGAAATACCAAATACTGAGATCAGATGGTATACAGGCATCAACAAGGAAATTAAAAAGAGGTAGTGGAAGTGGTTGGGACATACATTCACAGCCAGTTATTCTAACACTACACAGAATCAGAGACACAGCCTACATCAAAGTAGGCGGTGTAAAAAGGAAAAGATCGGGTGCCAGAAAAAATATGAGCAACTGGGTTGAAAGAACGTACGCATCGTGTACTGGAATTGTGCCAGCGTGAAGCAGAGATGACGGCCCTCTACAAAATTCTATATGGTGCCGACATCGTTGCCCTGCAAGAGACCAATCTGGGGGAAGGGACAGTCCTCATTGGCGGTTTTTATAGCTTTTATAGCAGGCTGCATCTTGGACAGGCAATTCTTGTAAGGAATAACATATCGGCATCTGCAGTAGACATGTCAAGGTGAAGCTGTGACACCATACAAGTACATGCTGTTAGAGTGAAGACACATCCCCTTCATCCTAGTGAATGTGTATGCGTGTAACAGTAAGGTGGATATACACTGCAGTGGCAACATTTATTTAACCAGGATGAGAAGAATATCATCTTTTATGGTGACTTTAACGCCAGGGTAGGCAGTGGAAAATTTGACCAACAAACAGGGTGAGAAGTTGGAAGACGTGCTGGTATAACCAGATCTGCTCTGTATCAATGATGGTATAGCAACGACTAGTGAGTCGACCAGGGGACTCTGATAGTGTCACTGATTTGGCATTAGTCTCTCCCACTCTGTTGCCACTTGCAAATGGATTATGCTGGGATATTACAACAGAGATCTCTATCCGTGCATGATCCTGGTAGAGAAACACAGAACAAGTGGGTACAGAAAACATGCGCACAGCTTTCAGTATGACACAGCAGGGTGTGACACTATCAGCACGATTAGGCGCAGTATAATCAGAGCTCCTTGCAATAAACAGAGAAATCTGAAACAGCCTCCATGGTGGAATGAAATGGTGGCTGAAGCCTGGCTGACCAAGAGACGAGCTGTCAAAGTGTGGCGGAAGGTCAGCTAGCACACAACATGCATATACCAAGGAACAGAAAAAGGACATGGATGAGAAAACTGTGTTCTTTAAAGAATGTGCAAATCTGGCTAAGAGTGTCGTATGGGACGAATTATGCAGTAGGCTGTGCGCTGACAAATCCCTGTCAAGGTTCTGGAGATTTCACCAGTGCATGAATGGTACTGCAAGATGTTGATGCATCCAGGATTTCCAGAGCACAGACTTAACCTGGCAGAAGTCAGATGAAAATAAGGGTACAGCTCTCCTTAGATGCTATATGCAGCAGACAGACCACAATGACGAGGCAGAAAGACTCATGACATAGAGAGCCATAGAAGAGCTGTGCAGTGCTGTGGTAGTGGATGAAGAACTATGTGTCTATCTATCTATCTATTCTCTAATCCTGTTTGCCTTCCAGCGTCAGGTCGAAAAAGAAGACACCTGGAGTGAGCCTCTCTATGCACCTTGTCTTTCTTTCTCTTCTCCATTCCCGATTTGTCTCACAGCTTCAGGGGAAGAACAGTTTTCTAGCACTGGCTTTTGTGTGTGCTTCATAAATAGTGTCTTTCATTGCCTCTGTTATCTCTTGAGTTCACCTTTTGCGTGGCCAGCCTTTTGCTTTGTGTCCACTGTATCGGCACAACATTGCTCTCTGTGGTGCACTGCCTGTTGGTAATCTGCTTATGTGACCAAATATTTAATTTGTTGCTTCTTGATAAAGATCAGTACTGATGCTGTACCCACTTTTTCCTGATGTCTTCATTTCTAAACCAGTCTCTTCTTGTTACCCCCAGCATTCTTCGTAGACACTTCATCTCTGTTGTGACTAGTTTTCTTCTGTCATTTAATGTCAGTGTCCAGGTTTGGCACTGGTAGCATAATGCAGAGAGAAATATTGTGTTGAACATTACTCTTTTGTGTTCATGGTGACATGTTTGCATTTTTAAATTGGCACCATTTGTCATCCCAGTGTTTGATTTGCTTTGTTGCATCTATGTTGGATTTCGTTAGTTATTCTTCCATTTGCTGAAAAGATGCTCCCTAGGATGTAAAGTCTTTGACTTGTTTTAATGGGCGTTTGTCGATGGAGGTATTGGTGGTGTTTTCCTCTCTAGCGAATGTCATTACGTCAGTTTTGTCGATGTTTATTCTCATATTGTATTCATTACATGTTAACTGGAGGCTGAAAATGTGTTGCTGTAGCTGTTTCTCTGTTGTTATGATTACTTGGTCATCTGCAGTACGCATCCTTGTCTTACTCCTGATCCAACATGAAACTTTTCTAACAGACCTGTGTTAGTTCTAACTGTGCACTGGCTGTTTATATAGATGCTCTTGCATAGATTAATTAGGTGGTCATTAACCCCATAGTTTGACAATACTTTCCACAACTTGTTTCTGTCTACGCGTCTGAATGCTTTCTCCTGTTCTACAAACGCATCGTGCAGGTGTTTGTCAGATTCGACTGTCCTTTCCACTAACTATGTGTCACTGATGAAATAGTCAGGGCAACAACGAAAACCTCTGGAAGTACTGCGCCAGGTCCTGATGGCATTGGATATAAAGATATTACCGATTTATCAAATGATGACATAGAGGACCTGGTAAAAGACTTAACAGTCAGCATCCAGGACGGTGAGATCAGGGAGTAGTGGCTCCACAGCTACCTACTACCATTGCCGAAACCAAACAAAGATCACTCACAGATAGCTGACTACAGAATCATTGCATTGCAAAATACGGCATGCAAGCTTCTTGAGAAAATCGTAGCACGTTGACTGGCGAGGGACCTTGAAAGTCATCATATTTTCCCACCCACTCTCGGAGGTTACAGATATGGGTAGGAAACATGGTGTAACTCTGCAGTCTTCGTCTATGATGTCTTCAAGGGTTTCCATGCAGGTATTGAAACGTGCAGCGATGGTGAACTTGGAAGACGCATACAACAGAGTGCCCTACAATTATCTCAAGCACCAGCTAATCAAACTTCAGGTGCACCCTCTATTCATAAGATGGAAAGCTGCTGTAGTGTTCAAAAGGAAGATTGTACTATGATGTGGTGGTTGGTTATCTGAGCTGGTGACTATATTCTGTCTTGTCACAAGGCCCTCCTCTTTCCCCAGCCTTATTCAACATTTACACGGTGTCATCACAGAACAACAACTTGAAGGAAGAGGTAGAACATTGTCCTTTGCTGATGACATTCTAGTGTTACATTGCTGAGCTTTCAATTCAAATGTCCACTCCGTTCACTTCATGCATGAAACGATCAGCATATTTATCCAATGATCACTGTTCTCAATGTAGGTGTTATTAAATTACTAGTTCTATTAGAGTCGCATGACAAAATATATGAATATGCTCAAGTCAAGCAAATAAAAAATAACTTGGCACTTCAACATCAAATGAGTAATGGGCTGAAAAATCACCTCAAAAGAAATTCATTCCAAATAAAATCCCCACAAATTTAACTCCTCCCCAAAATTGCATTAGGAACTCTCACCACACATTGCCGCTGTGCAAGAGAGATCTAAGCACACATGGTTGTTTTACCAAAGTGCAATGACGATGTTCTCATCAATCAATCAATCATGGTTATGCATGAAAATAGATAAGAATATATAAATTGATATGAATGATTACACACAAGACTATTATTATATTGTAGGTTGGGTCTCTGGGGCTAAGCTGTTGACTTGTGTTACAAAGGTTGTGTGTTCATACACACACAAGACTATTATTATATTGTAGGTTGGGTCTCTGGGGCTAAGCTGTTGACTTGTGTTACAAAGGTTGTGGGTTCATATCCATACCGTGTTATTCTGTTCACTGGTGACATTTATCCAGAGATCCTGAAGATTGTTACAGAAGCTATGGAGTTCATACTTTCTGCAATACTCTCTGCAGATGGCATATACCATTTCTGCCAAGCGGGACCAAGCCATTAGAAGTAATACGCAGTGCAATGAAGTCAATCCTTGTCTTCAGACCTTTTAGGTTGGTGGTACTTTTCTAAATGTGTACATACACTGGTTATTGTTAGTGACATCGTCTGTGTGTTGCCAGGGCCCACAAGGGAGCAAAGTTGGTGGTGCTTTTCTAAATGTGTACATACACTGGTTATTGTTAGTGACATCGCCCATGTGTTGCTGGGGCCCTCAAGGGAGCAAAGTTGGTGGTGCTTTTCTAAATGTGTACATACACTGGTTATTGTTAGTGACATCGCCCATGTGTTGCTGTGGCCCTCAAGGGAGCAAAGTTGGTGGTGCTTTTCTAAATGTGTACATACACTGGTTATTGTTAGTGACTTGCCTGTGTGTTGCCGGGGCCCAAAAGGGGAGCAAAGAATAGTAACACTGTGACCTACAAGACATGTCATAATAGGCAACTGAGGTAGGGGCCTAGGGAAGCTATCCTAGTAAATAAAAAGCACTGCAGAAATTGGATGTGCTGGCAATATGGATCACATAGAAATCACAAAGAGTGGTTTAACAATTGGTCGATATGGAGAGTTTGAAGAAGAAGTTATTGCCATAATCATGTTCTACTGAAATCTTATATATTGCCTAGTCCTTCCATGAAACTGACTCAAATGAACATTTTGGCATATCCTTTACAGAACATCGCCATCAACAACAGTAAACGAGAAAGTCAATTTTTTAGGCACCACTTATACAGTTAGTAGTCTACCATTGTTTTCTGAATGGTGAGGTCTAATTTTATCATTCGTAAATATCCAAGGGAACGAATTTGCTTCGAAACTTGTCTGCTGCGGAGCTTGAACCAGGCACGCTTGTGGTCGCAGGGTTGTGATCGAGCTCACTACTGTTTAAGCTACAAGTGCTCATGCGAAACTGACTAGTGTTCAAATGTAAGTCCAGCTGGATTATCTGACCGACTATAAAGATGCAGTATAAAAACATAATTATTAAATATTTTTCTAAAGACCATTTGTCTCAATCAATCTCACAATCTATTGTAATAATGCAACATCAATAAAAGTGAAGACAACAGTAAAACTATGTGCCAAAAATGTACCCCTTTTGTTTTTGTATACTTTGCTTGATAATGGCTTTTTGTCAAAATGGCGATGTATCTCATTTTTGCACTAACTACATTACTTAGCATTTCCATATAATTCCTTGAATAATTCAGCAAATAATCAGAAATGTGGGCAGCAACTAAGACTTATGCAAAATTAGCACTTGCAGTAAGTAGTATGACCACAGGAGCTGTTGGAGGTTTCCAGGTTTTCAAGAAAGCCGGGTACTACCCCCATTGCACTATAGGAAAAAGAGTGAAAATTCATAATTCCTGAGGTTCAAAGAAGAGCTCTTGTTGGCTTCAGAGCTATCATGATACAACATTTCCCACATCCAGAATAAGGCTTTTCCATGAAGTTAACTGACCTATTTAAATTTTGTCGTTAAATTGGATAATGAGAAGAACCTAATTGTACTACTACAATATTCAGTGCGTACGCAAATACAACACAACTGTCGGATGCTATTAACACAACTGTCTGATGTTATTTCCAGCATATACTCAAATACTGTGCAACTTTGTTATTTATTTGTCACATACTGTGTTATTTTTTGTGCAACATAATCATTATGTGCCATGCTGGCTGGCAGAATCGGTTATGGATCTCCACAAACATCTGTCCTTTTTGCTGACCATCGCTGGCAGAATCGATCATGGATCTCCACAAACATCTGTCCTTGTAGCGGACTATCGCTGGCAGAATCGATCATGGATCTCTACAAACATCTGTCCTTGTTGCTGACCATCGCTGGCAGAATCGATCATGGATCTCCACAAACATCTGTCCTTGTAGCGAACTATCGCTGGCAGAATCGATCATGGATCTCCACAAACATCTGTCCTTGTAGCTGACTATCGCTGGCAGAATCGATCATGGATCTCCACAAACATCTCTCCTCGTTGCTGACTATCAGTTCAGATGCTGATACTCTTTCATGCCATGAACGTGATGAAGCTAGACTATTCCTAATTTTCTTTCTGTCTCATCTCCCCCTGATTTTACCAGGAGTGACAATGTGTTATAAATTTTATTTTCTCATTACACGCTCAAAAAATGACTTTGCTATATTGACTGCCTTCAACACATCAAAATTAGCCATGTTAGCAATAGTCCATGGTATTCTTAGCATTCTCCTGCAAAACCACATCTCTGTGGACTTCAAAGATTTTGCTAGCTGTTTATTTATTGTCCATGACTCACATTCTTATGTTCGTACTGGCTCTATGTATGAAGAACTGAAGAAACTCATTTTGACTTCAATGGGCAATGTCTTGTTGCATACATTGCGTTTCACTTTCTAGAATGCTGTTTTTGGCCTGGCCTATTCTACTCTCTATTTCTGATCTGCATCTACCATCTGATCTTATTAGGATACCAACAAGATATTTAAATTTATAGACTTGTCTTAGCTTCATTCCCATTTACTTTGATGGTGTATTTTGATAGAGTCTGATTTTCTTAGATGTTCATAACTTCTGTCTTCTTGCTATTCTGACTTGGGCCTTTGTTGTTACTTTTTCAGCATATATACAAACACAGAACACAGCTATATCATATTTCAGTTATTTCCAGCAGTATATACTCAAATACAAAACTTTGTCATTTCATATTCAAGTTCAATATTGTGATTGGGTTATCTAATTGCTTGTCTATCTAATAACTGAATACATTGTTGTTCTAGACTCCCAATTAATTCCTACATTTTTCTTGCTACTCTGAATCACCAGGAAAAGGTGTGTCGATATCCTGCCTGTCCTACATACCTGTCTATTATTATCTTAGTAATAGTGGCATACCTACATATAAACTATATATTGCTCATATGAAACCACAAAAATGTGTTCTTTCTTTGACAGTGACAGACCTAGGAATAAGTAGAAGAAAATTCAATCAAATACACAGTATAAGACAAAAGTAGTACAGAATAGACTACAACACAAATAAAACAAGTGCACGGTGACCAGGAATTCTAGCCTCAAAGCTGATCGCCTGCACAATAATCAGGACTGAGACTGGAACTCACCTTCGCCGACATTAAATACCTCCGCACGAACTGCCTACTACTAATTTCCTTACAAAATACAAGTTATGCTCCAGCCACACATTTTAGTTCACTCTAATGTAACACAATGAAAGGTCATCTAGCCTATAGCAGAATCATCGATGTACTTCTTTATCAAACTGAATGTTCACTGACGCTAAAGAAGGAAAGGATGCAAGAAGTGTCCAACACTTGCCAGGCAGCCAGCATAAGTTTACGTTACGGATGAGGAACAAATCTCAGCACTCAAAATGAACTTCCACAAGCGAGAGGGGAGAGAAATTTACGCGATGGAGACCAGCTCTAAGGTTGTATGTTGTAGCAGAAGTGTTACTACTAAAGCAGCACTGCAGCCGCATCGATCGATGTTTCTACGTCAAGAAGTAATAACTAATAGAGCAAAATAATACTACCTCACACTTAAATTCCTACCTTTTGTTAAAAAACTAGGATGCACAGCTTAAAAAGTCCACAGTGATTCCAATCCGATGTTCAGCTCTGTGTTGGTGTTCGCCATTATTTTTTTTTCCCCAACATCACGTGGTCGCAACCATCCAATTATAACTTGCGCTTTCGCTGGATTCTAAAATTAGCCACTAATACTCGGTCGGCTGGATCAGCAGACAACATGGAGCAGCAAGTAAACATGAGGAACAAACTACTTCATCTTGCTGATAGATAGACGACCATGTCCCACCGCCTAGATACTTACTAGTCATGCTTGGAATCGGGAAGACAAGTTAGCGGCAACAGTGATGATTACAGTTAATATATTTCATATATACATTCCTGCATCAACGTGAAATAGTTATTACATTTCTTACCAACTCTTGTGAATAGCTTGTCGTCTGCTAAAAATAGATGCCGTTAGTTAACGACGCGCGTGTCTTGTCTGTATACAAAAGTAAAAATCTATTTTTGCTCGATGTATGGTCTCGGCTCTTTTGTTTCCACTGTAAACTGAAGTGGCTGTAGTGACAACAAATAAATATTGAACTTGTTTATGATAAAGTATATATGATCAATATATCGGTTAGATATAACTACAATGACGGATTGAGAATTACATTTGTAGCCTTTCAATGTATGCGAGATAGAGAAGTTGATGATTGCTTTCCATATAAACTACATATATATATATATATATATATATGAATGAACTGAGTCCAATGTCACTTGGTTGTGGGAGTAGCGATTTGAAACAGCTCCAACTAATGGTAGTACTATTTGCTGGGGTGTTTAGTTGGGGAAGTTTAGCTAGTAAACATGTTTCTTGTTGCAAGGTTAACTCGCTACAGTTCTTCGAACAGGCTAGTGGTTTGACTCTTAATTGTGCCTTTCTTATTTTTCTTGTCTGGTGTGTATGTTTACCGAGAGTTTGATACACCGTTCTAACATCTATTTCGTTGCTGTGTAATTATATAACTACAACACGCACATCGTTTGATAATGGGGTATGTCGATGCTTGACACATTACCAACTTTCACTGCTTATTGGGCACACTTTGCCATCAAAGAGACTTTCAGCAGATGATGAGTGGTACGCATGCTGATGGTTCTTGTGGCTCATTGATTACACATACTTATTATGATTCCTTCAAGTTTACACTTGATAAACATAATACGTTAGATTGTAACTTCCAACAGTCTCAGAATGATTATATCATCCAACATGCAGTTATTAAACAACTTCAGTATAAATATACAATGTGACCTCTGTCAGCTTTTCAAGACCAGCCGATCAGCTCTTTCATTACCGCTAACCCTATGCGTGTACGGGACAATAGATGCATGTAAGATCCTATGTGGGTTATTAGATATATATATATATATATATGTGTGTGTGTGAGTGAGAGAAATCCTTTCATATGGTAACTATCAGTTGTGTATCTTTTGAAGCATGGAATGAGAGTCACACACACAATAGCTGTCCTAGTTAACGAGATTCCATTTAGCAACGTCGAGGCTGTAGCGATTGCTTCAATTTCATTTCTCATACATTGCCCAATTTCCTTGTGACATCTATGTTATACTTCTCATACATTGCCCAATCTCCCTGTGACATCTATGTTATCCTTCTCATATTATATGAAGTAACTAGCATATATGATTCGGTTGGTTTAGGGCATGTCTTGTCTTTGTTGACAACATCTAAATATGTACGTAATGGTAATATATAAATATGTATAGCACATTCTTTAACCATTCCTTCATACCTTCATTCTCAATATGTTCAAATCATTTACATTTTGGCCGTGATAGTGTGTTCACATCATAGTGAATCCTTGACAAGATCAACTATTGTGTGAGTGAAGATGTTCACATCATAGTGAATCCTTGACAAGATCAACTATTGTGTGAGTAAAAATGTTTACATCATAGTGAATCCTCAACAAGATCAACTATTATGTGAGTGAAGATGTTCACATCATAGTGAATCCTTGACAAGATCAACTATTGTGTGAATGAAGATGTTTACATCATAGTGAATCCATGACAAGATCAACTATTTTGTGAATGAAGATGTTTACATCATAGTGAATCCTTGACAAGATCAACTATTGTATGAATGAAGATGTTTACATCATAGTGAATCCGTGACAAGATCAACTATTGTATGAATGAAGATGTTTACATCATAGTGAATCCGTGACAAGATCAACTGTTGTATGAATGAAGATGTTTACATCATAGTGAATCCTTGACAAGATCAACTACTGTGTGAATGAAGATGTTCACATCATAGTGAATCCGTGACAAGACCAACTATTGAATGAAGGAAGACAAACAAGTGATCTTTAGTAAATGTTTCTTCCCACAGGAAAAGTTAACAGTACAACCAGATCATTGGACATTACTGTATGTTTTTTTACTGTATGACTTGTTACTGTATGATTGTATTTCTGTTGTTGTATGATTGTATTTATGTTGTTGTATGATTGTATTTCTGTTGTTGTATGATTATATTTCTGTTGTTGTATGATTGTATTTCTGTTACAATCAGTGGAGAAAGGTGATCCGTGATTATACATGTAATTTCTCTACCGTTAAATGTGTAACTGGAGAGTTGCTGAGACTTTCTTCAATTGTTCATTCTTGTCTCAGTGACTCATATATTGAATATGATGCTGGAGAAGAAAACCATGATGATGACGACGACGACGAAGTAGCTGTTGGAAGAGCTCATATATCATGTAAGTATTGCTGAGATTTAACCTTGTCATCAGTAACATATCCTGAATGAACATTTGTTTATGATGTCTTTTGTAACTCTTTGATCAGTTCTATTCATCTTAGTCTTGTGTGTTCGAGAATGTCATCTGCAAATATTGAAACACCTTGCCTACCGCCGTTCCCCCAGCCAGCCACTGTTACTCTGTGTAGATGTCATATAGTACATGCGATTGCATGAAACCATACAACAACATCAACTGTATACGTTTATTTATCAAGTATCTTACATCTATGATACACTCTTTCTCTCTCTCTCTCTCTCTCTCTCTCTCTCATTCTCACTAGCTGGACAGTTGTTCTCTCCACTCACTAGCGTTTCTCCAATAACCCAGTTAACTATTGATGTATTAACAATCCCCAATAGAATTGATTAAAATCTGCAACTTTACGATGTCGACCTATTCTATTTTAGGTTTCAGGTAGCACAAATTGTGTATGTGTCACTCTTCCACCTCCACCTCCCCTACCCTTCCGTAGTTAGATGAAACAATTAAACTTGGAATCTGTGTAGACAATAAATGATAGTAAACAAGTATTTTGGATCTGTGCTTCGTATGTGTATGTAGTACACAGATTTATCATGGTCAAAATGTTGCATATATTCATGATTTCGTTCACTACCAAACAAAATGTTGGATATACTTATACTGGAGTTTTGCTGTTGCATGATCGCGTGTATGTAGTCACAGATTTATCATTGTCAAAATGTTCATATATCTAATATGTATACACTGTTGTTCTCTTGTCTGTGCTGTCTTATGTAGTACAGATTTATCATTGGTCAAAATGTTCATATACTCTATGATATTGTTCATATCATTGCAAAATGTTGATATACTCTATGAATTGTTCATATCTGTCAAATGTTACATACTCAGATTTATTCATTATTGTCAAAATAGTTACATATACTTTGATATTGTCGTATCATTGTCAATGTTATACTCTAGATTGTTCTATCATGTCAAAATGTTGATATACTCTATGATATTGTTCATATCATGTCAAAATGTTGATATACTTATGGTATTGTTCATATCATTGTCAAAATGTTGCATATACTCTATGATATTGTTCATACAAACAAAATGTTGGATATACTCTATGATATTGTTCATATCATTGTCAAAATGTTGCATATACTCTGATGATATCATGTCATGTTATTATACATTGTTCATATCATTGTCAAAATGTTGCATATACTCTATGATATTGTTCATATCATTGTCAAAATGTTGCATATACTCTATGATATTATTCATATCATTGTCAAAATGTTGCATATACTCTATGATATTTTCATACATTGTCAAAATGTTGGATATACTCTATGATATTGTTCATATCATTGTCAAAATGTTGGATATACTCTATGATATTGTTCATATCATTGTCAAAATGTTGGATATACTCTATGATATTGTTCATATCATTGTCAAAATGTTGGATATACTCTATGATATTGTTCATATCATTGTCAAAATGTTGGATATACTCTATGATATTGTTCATATCATTGTCAAAATGTTGGATATACTCTATGATATTGTTCATATCATTGTCAAAATGTTGCATATACTCTATGATATTGTTCATATCATTGTCAAAATGTTGCATATACTCTATGATATTGTTCATATCATTGTCAAAATGTTGCATATACTCTATGATATTGTTCATATCATTGTCAAAATGTTGCATATACTCTATGATATTGTTCATATCATTGTCAAAATGTTGCATATACTCTATGATATTATTCATATCATTGTCAAAATGTTGCATATACTCTATGATATTATTCATAACAAACAAAATGTTGGATATACTCTATGATATTGTTCATATCATTGTCAAAATGTTGGATATACTCTATGATATTGTTCATATCATTGTCAAAATGTTGCATATACTCTATGATATTGTTCATATCATTGTCAAAATGTTGCATATACTCTATGATATTGTTCATATCATTGTCAAAATGTTGCATATACTCTATGATATTGTTCATATCATTGTCAAAATGTTGCATATACTCTATGATATTGTTAATACCAAACAAAATGTTGGATATACTCTATGATATTGTTCATACCAAACAAAATGTTGGATATACTCTATGATATTCACATGACAAACAATTTGTTTTTATCCCTTTAGTATTTTTACGAGATTTTACGAAGCTGTTAAGTTAAGTTTGCTCATGTTGGTATATCTACAAATAAGATATAAATATATATTGCTTATTTCGTACCCTCGTATATTTAATTCTTTCTTTCTTTTCTTCCTCTGCCTCACAACTCACAATCATTCCTTGTCCTGTCTAGACAGAGCTTCTACATGTTTTGTCATTCATATCTTGTCCATTGTGTGAGTAGCCCACCAGAGTTGTTGAATAGAGGAATTATGTCTATGTTTTGTGTCTAGCATTCTACCCCTCTAGTATACTCATATATCAACAACACACAGATACAACATATCTATTCGTCAAATGTTATTTGTTTCACTACTATTAACTCATTCACTACGTAACTATTGTTAACTCCTGGACAAACACAACAAAAAATGTTGACCCGATAAATAGCGTGCACATATGTTAATCGATGTGAAATAGTACACTTCATTTCAATCTTCTTCTTCTTTGTGTTCGTTCTTTACAACCAATTTTAATCACTCTTTGTGATATGTTTGATCTTTGCCAAAAACGTGTATACGTTGCACATTGGTTTGGTAGGCCCTTAAACGCATAAACTTCTACACGCTTACGACATGTGCATCCGATTTCAGTCAAACCTCCTTAGACGCCTCTTACGACATGAACAGTGGTTCTATTCTTTACACCACAAATTTGGGCCCCGGTAACCAATCGGGCGTTCATTTCAATGATAAAAGTATCACGTATTTGATTGTAAATTGAAGGGAAATGGATCACTTTGTTAGATATGTTCATTGTATGGACAAATTTAATTCAAAGATATCTCTGGAGTAAAACAAAATACAAACATTATGCACACGAAAAGAAACATTATAAATTAGCGATAAAAGATTTCCAATTATCAAAGACTTCTGCAATATTTTTATAATAAACTTTAACAGCTATTTTCTTGTCGGTAATTCTTATACGAATAAGTTACAGGTGAAAGAAAAGGTTTGGAACTTTTAATCTACTATATATATAAAAATGGATGTTTGTCTGTTTGTTACCTATAGACTCGGAAACTACTGAACAGATTTAGCTGAAATTTACAGGATATGTTTGTTTTGATGTTGGGATGCTACCTGTCATAGTTTGAAATATGTAGAGCTGAAACTTTTCTAAAAAATCGAAAACACGCTAATTTCATCGAGAGTTTCACAATTTGCTATGAACGTTTCCGGAAGTCTACAGTATACACATTAATATATACACAAGATTCGATGACGTATGTTTTAAAACTATGGAAACCTTGATCTCTTTCATAGCATAAAATAATCGTTTCAAGGCAATTTTACAAACAAGTTGAAGTTAAAATACGCAATCCAGGTTTGTTTCTTCATTGGATTTCTACTCATTTCGAATCATGATAAGAGAAATATCAACTGGGACGCGACATTAGTAGCAATGAAGCAGTATATCAACTGGGACGCGACATTAGTAGCAATGAAGCAGTATATCAACTGGGACGCGACATTAGTAGCAATGAAGCAGTATATTAACTGGGACGCGACATTAGTAGCAATGAAGCAGTATATCAACTGGGACGCGACATTAGTAGCAATGAAGCAGTATATCAACTGGGACGCGACATTAGTAGCAATGAAACAGTATATCGACTGGGACGTGACATTAGTAGCAATGAAGCAGTATATCAACTTGGACGCGACATTAGTAGCAATGAAGCAGTATATCAACTGGGACGCGACATTAGTAGCAATGAAACAGTATATCGACTGGGACGTAATTCAATTTTTTGTTGGAGGCGTAGCAACGCGCGTAGGGTACAGCTAGTATTTTTATAATAAACTTTAACTGTTATTTTCTTGTCGGTAATTCTTATACGAATAAGTTACAGGTGAAAGAAAAGGTTACTAGACACACCATGTGTTGATCACATACAGAATAGCAACATAATGGAACTTTTAAAATTCCATTGAAAAATTGTCACTTTCAAATTTATATGACGTATTCAGACACCCATGTCGGTCTGTAAAACGACAACACTCCACTGGATATCTGAAGATCTTCTACTTCCTGTAGTAGTTTAATTCTTGTTAATATAAATTACGAAATTACGAAAGGTCACAAATATTTTATAAAAAACTAGAGTCTATAGATAGATCCTGTGTCGGAAGGACATGGATAAACAAGACTATATATAGATCTTGGGTAGTGAATTAGTTAAGTGAAAACTTATTACCAAAACAAACATTGTTTAATGTTCTGATAGATAACAGCTAGTAGCAGGAGTAGCTAGATTACAACTTGACAATCATCGTTCAATATAATGAATGTCTGGTTTTTTTTCTCTTCAAGCCAAGTATACATACAAAGAGGGATTACAATCTGCAGAGACTAAATGCACTTTTACATATCCCAACAACATACACAGAGGGATTACAATCTGCAGAGACTAAATGTACTTTTACATATCCCAACAACATACAAATAATAATATTTCGTTAGTATGGCATATTTTTATTTTATTGGTAATGGATGCCTGTTTTTTTAAATTTCCTTAATCTGGTCACCCTAATAGAGAGAAGGGGAAGGAAGGGGGATTACATAAAAGTACCGAGGTGGCGCCGTAGTAGTGCGCCCTGACATGCATGACTACATCGCGTGCTGCATATCACCTACCTACCGTTTGTTCTTGGTTGAAACAAAAATAGAAACTTACCAGTGTATTTCCCCAATATGTCTCATCTGACGGTCTGAATATGGACTCTTTATTCATGACTTTGATTATAAATCAAGTAATAGATAGTACACTACATTGTAGCAATACTTCATACTTGAAAGTAAGCCTTTTCTTCTATATTGTATTTGGAGAGTCCAACAGCAAGTTTTTCATTTGTGCATACTGTGTTCCTTCTTCTTTGCTATAAACCGACTTTGGAGCAGACCAACTTTCAATACACTGTCATGGACTATCTACACCCTCATATCTACACACATCATTTTATCTTGTTTGTTTTCCTATTGAAATGCATCTTCTACCTCTTGAACAATTAATGCTATCTGATCTACAGTTGATCTACAGTATAGATTCCCAAACTATTTCTACCCACCGCCTACTTTGTACAACATAAAGTTAGTAACGCCCACTCCCCATTATAACAGTTTACCTACGCCCCCACACACACACATATATATATATATATATATATATATATATATATATATATATATATATATATATATACATGCTCTATTTTCACGTTGACATGGACATTGATATATATGTCTGTCATACATGGTCAATTTTCAAATGATTATATACATGATATAGAAAATTGATGGAAAAATGGATCGTGTAAGATGGGCATAAGATAAATTAAAATGCAGAATTCAAATTTTTAATGATTATTCAATCGCAAAAATCACGAAAAACTACCCACAAATGCTTCTGAACCACTATCGCCCCTGAAAGGCTTCAGCGTCCACTGGGGCGGTACCCCCACTTTGGGAACCCTGATCTACCTGAACCCTGAGAAACAGACTAAAAATGAGAATGATCAAATGCGATATATATCCTATATTAATGTATGACTCAGAAACATGGACAATGAACAAGCAGTTAGAAGACAGAATTGATGCATTTGAGATGTGGATATATATAGAAGAATAGGCAGAGTTTCATGGACAGAAAAACAGACAAATAAACACGTTTTAGGAAAACTAGGCATGAAGAAACAATTATTCAGAGAAATAAAATTCAGACAAGTATTTTGGGCACATAAAAGACATGACACCATGATAAAACATTTACTAGAGGGAAAAGTTGAGGGGAGAGCAAGAGGAAGACCGAGAGATAAGTGGGAAGGAAACTTTAAGAAATGGACAGGTTACAGTCTGGCAGTGTGAATATGTCTACCATATACAGTATTCATACCGACTATCTTCTGTTCTATGAAACTAAGTTCTCATTTTAGCTGTGTTGTTATACATTGTTACAGCGCATTAGTTTATTACATAGACATATCAGATTTTTTCTGTGAGCATTTTCTTTATCAAACAGACAATATTTCTTCTTTGTTATATTACGTTCATGTCTCTCATACTTCCTTGTCTCTCATACTTCCTGTTGGACACATTTTACCCATTCCATCATTCTTTATGTTTGTCTACATTCTTTCTATTTGCCCTTTAGTTTCTTGTTGGTTAGATATTTATTATTTCTGACATCAAACAAGCATGTTCCTGAATATTTCTTCTTGACTAAATCCTTCATGTTTATCATATCCTTCCTATTCTGTCTGTTTATCATATCCTTCCTATTCTGTCTGTTTATCATATCATTCCTATTCTGTCTGTTTTCTCTAATTTGTATTGTTCATTCTGTTTATCTCGTCTTTTATTTTCTCCTTCCACCTTTCCTGCTGTCCTCTTCTACCTGTAATATCTCCAATGAGCTCCAGCCAATGCTTCGAAGTTTGTGCACTGTCGTACAGTCCTCCAGCATATATCAAATAAGTAAATATGAAGTTTGAAATTACATATAGTACATGAGAGTGAAGAATGGGTTTACCCAGCGAAACCAACAGTATGCATACCCCCCTCGACTGTGGCGTAGAGGCTAGGTGATATCCTCTTGTTTCAAATGTATTAGGTTGGCTATCTGGTGGAGCTATCGAGATATTTTTCCAGAAATCCATGATTTCATTGTAGGTGAGATCGAGTTCCTAGTCCTATCGGAGACGGACGATAAAACGTAGGTCCCGCTTTCAAGTTGTGCACTTAAAAGAACTATTGGCAGCTCAACATCGAGAATAACATGTTGGGAAGTCGTTGCCTAAACACATTCATAGGAAGATTTTTCAACATCGAGAATAACATGCTGGGAAGTCGCTGCCTAAACAAATTCATAGGAAGATTTTTTTTGAAAATTCCTACAAAATACTTTTAACATCTTATAAATTATATCGGGACCTCGCCAGTGCTACGGAACTCATTCACTGCCGTTGAGGTCTTTCTGTGTAAGAAAGCGATCGGAGCACACATGGTTACTCACCGAAATGCAATGATAATGATACTATCAATCGACGTCTACTAGGGAAGGCTATGACGACAGTTCAATAACCTCTTCCACCTACTCTTTCCATCTTCCCGTTCTCTTTCTTCTTGTGTACATGCCAGCAGTTTGTCATTTGTTTGTTGGTAATACAATTGTATAATTATGTTATATATTCTCATAGCAGCAATGTTTCTGTTTCTGTTGTTATTGAGCAATCATGTCAGTCGGTCGTCAATAATTCTGTTGCACAACTGTGGAAACATGCAATCACTTTGTTTCTTAGCTTGACAACAGTTGCATCATGTTCTCTGTCTGCAACAAGACAAATATATCATCAAAGATGAAGAACACTTCTACTAGTCAGCGTGTTGCACATAACGATTACCTTCTGTCATAAATTCAATGCTTAGCTAGACGTTTAGATATCTTTATTGACAGTCAAAACTTGCTGATGTCAGTAGATTTATTATGTAGACATCAAACAGGATCAAACAATCATGATACACGACGACACATGTCACACCAGCATTAACACTCAGCTCAGAACGAGCTGCTGTGTCTTGTAGACATGTGATGTCGAAATAGATGCGCATTGGGCTAGGTAGTACCGCATTCCATTCTTCCAAACATTCCATAGTAACATCAATCTCACATTGCAACTTGTTCACAACTCTCTCAAACGTTTTTATTTTAATATATTTTTCCACACAAAAAAAAATCTAGACGTTTGCATAACTGGGGTGGACGCATCAGCCGAACTACGTGTTAGCTTGAGCTCGCTACCCGGCACGGCTATTTTTGGCTATCCTTGCGGAATATTGTTTCTAAGATGGTTGTTTTTGAGTCCAAATTTAGACACGCACAGCCCAGAATAGCTGCTCGTTACCACACAAACGCTGCCTGGGGCCAAATGAACGCCCTTCCCGGCAGTCAATGCTCTGATTGGCCTCACGCCCAGAACTTGCGACACAAAATCGATGGCTGTGATAGTGTCCCGATTTAGCCTCACGAGCTGGCGGGGTGGCCATTTTTTTACGAAGAGAAAGCTAAAATAGTGTCAAGTACTGATGGTGTGACATTGAGCTGAATCTCAGCAATAAAATACATGATAACTACACAGATATAACAAATATAGCAGACAATTACACATATAGTACAAGAGTTGCAGGATGGAAAATCATGGAGAGATTAGTTCAGAGAGTGAAAATCTTGTGCAATAAATACATGGACAAATTCAAGCAATAAATACATGGACAGTTACACAGACACAATAAATACATGGATAGTTACACAGACACAATAAATACATGGATAGTTACACAGACACAATAAATACATGGATAGTTACACAGACACAATAAATACACGGACAGTTACACAGACTCAATTATTGTAACACCTAGATCGAGCATTGATACTAAGAGAATGCACATCCCCCAGTAGCAACGTATGGGTGGGAAGCATAAACATTTAACAAGGCAGTTGATTTTTTTTGGATCCAGAAGCACTTGAGCTTTCAGCTCTTCGGCACGGTGTCATGGACATCGGTACGCTTCGGTTCGGTGCCACGAACACCGTAAATCTGGAGAACCCGTGGCTTTTCTGCCATCCAGCGGAATTTAACCCGCACTCACAGGGAGCTTGTCACCCGTCGTCCAAGGCACTACGAGCACGCTGGACAGGCGGGTGAGCAGTGGATAAAACATATATGTACTTCCGAATATAAGTGTTACAGAAGAGCCATCCGTATATCATGGACAGAGAAGAGAACAAATAGATCTATCCAGAAAGAAGTCAAAATCAAATAAAACTGGCTGATGCTACAAATAAGAAAGAGAAAATTGAAATATTTTGGATATAAAAAGACCCAAACGGTTGGAGAAGACCAATATGAAAGACGACATCCCGGCAACGAGGAGAAGAGGAAGACTACGGAGAAGATGGATTTAGGATATAACTGCTAATTTGAGCATGGCGGTGTAGAGACAGGACATCTGGCATATGAGAGAGAGAGAGACATTTCGAAGGACTGTTGGGGTGGCAAACTTCTGCTCAGGACAAGCTATTTGATGATGACGATGAGATCGTGTAATCAGAGAGTGAAAGGGGAGGAGGGGGGCAGAATTTGATGAGTTTAACATAGCAGACGATAACCCACCATATTAAGTTCATGCATACATACCAACGTGACTATATTTTATTGTTATCAACTATTTCTCTCTCTCTCTCTTTCTCTCTCTCTCTCTCTGTGAGAACTGATGTCTAAGAGAACTTGGTTAATAAACTGTATGGTAGCACATCAACTGAGTTATACTGTAGCATGATGTCTGAGAGAACTTGGTTAATAAATTAGTGTGTTAACGAGACATCAAATATGATTGTTCAGATGTTGTTAACTTTTACCTTACTACTGTCAACTTACTGCTGCCAACTTACTGCTGCCAACTTACTGCTGCCAACTTACTGCTGCCAACTTACTGCTGCCAACTTACTGCTGCCAACTCAGTTGCAACCGATCTCTGGATAATATTCTCTATATACAACAACAATATGCAACAATTAACTAGGTTATTACAATATGCAACAATTAACTAGGTTATTACAATAGGATCCAATTGGAATTAATCCTCCACAGCTACAACTCTTAATTATAATTGGAATTAATCCTCCACAGCTACAACTCTTAGTTATAATTGGAATGAATACTTCACAGCTGCAACTCTTAGCTATAATTGGAATGAATACTTCACAGCTGCAACTCTTAGCTATAATTGGAATGAATCCTCCACAGCTGCAACTCTTAGCATCCAATTGGAATGAATCCTCCACAGCTGCAACTCTTAGCTATAATTGGAATGAATCCTCCACAGCTGCAACTCTTAGCTATAATTGGAATGAATCCTCCACAGCTGCAACTCTTAGCTATAATTGGAATGAATACTTCACAGCTGCAACTCTTAGCATCCAATTGGAATGAATCCTCCACAGTTGCAACTCTTAGCATCCAATTGGAATGAATCCTCCACAGCTACAACTCACAACACGGATTTATTATCTTATCCATATTGATACCATTTAGCTTATCACAAAGCAGGCGTTGAAGTGGCAGGCAACCGGCTCAAGAAAGAAAGAAAGCCCTACAGAAACACTGAAACAAACTTCATTGAGGGAGGTAAGATATATCGGACTCAATTTCATTGAAGAAATCTCACGAGTTGCCCATGATAGAGCGGTATGGAGAAATTGCTTGCAGAAATGGTCTTGTCCCGTGTGGCATATATGACTTACAAAAGCGATTTCCATTGCTGCTGATCTAAGTCATGGTCTTGTCCCGTGTGGCATATATATGGTCTTGTCCCGTGTGACACATATATGGTCTTGTCCCGTTTGACATATATATGGTCTTGTCCCGTTTGACATATATATGGTCTTGTCCCGTTTGACATATATATGGTCTTGTCCCGTTTGACATATATATGGTCTTGTCCCGTGTGACATATATATGGTCTTGTCCCGTGTGGCACATATATGACTTACACAAGCGATTTCCCATTGCTGCTGATCTGTCACTTGTTGACTAAATTAGTGTTTCCCATGTTAGATCACAATCTTTCAACTCTCTTTCAACATTTCTTATTCATGTTACCTTTGAACTTACAAACCTTCTTTTCTCATCCGCTGTTCATGTTAGAGCTGTTCTAGTCAATGTTTCTACTGACATAAAACATACCGCTGTCCATGGTAGAGCTGTTCTAGTCAATGTTTCTACTGACATACAACATACCGCTGTCCATGGTAAAGCTGTTCTAGTCAATGTTTCTACTGACATAAAACATACCACTGTCCATGGTAAAGCTGTTCTAGTCAATGTTTCTACTGACATACAACATACCACTGTCCATGGTAGAGCTGTTCTAGTCAATGTTTCTACTGACATACAACATACGACATACCGCTGTTCATGGTAGAGCTGTTCTAGTCAATGTTTCTACTGACATACAACATACGACATACCGCTGTTCATGGTAAAGCTGTTCTAGTCAATGTTTCTACTGACATACAACATACCACTGTCCATGGTAAAGCTGTTCTAGTCAATGTTTCTACTGACATACAACATACCACTGTCCATGGTAGAGCTGTTCTAGTCAATGTTTCTACTGACATAAAACATACGACATACCGCTGTCCATGGTAGAGCTGTTCTAGTCAATGTTTCTACTGACATACAACATACGCATACGCTGTCATGGTAGAGCTGTTCTAGTCAATGTTTCTACTGACATACGACATACCGCTGTTCATGGTAGAGCTGATCTAGTCAATGTTTCTGACTGACATACGACATACCGCTGTTCATGGTAGAGCTGTTCTAGTCAATGTTTCTACTGACATAAAACATACGACATACCGCTGTTCATGGTAGAGCTGTTCTAGTCAATGTTTCTACTGACATACAACATACGACATACCGCTGTTCATGGTAGAGCTGTTCTAGTCAATGTTTCTACTGACATACGACATACCGCTGTTCATGGTAGAGCTGATCTAGTCAATGTCTACGACATACGACAACTACGACTGACATACGACTACAACGATACGACATACAACATACGACATACGCATAACGTACAGACGCATACACATACGACATACGACATACCGACATACAACATACGACATACGACATACAACATACACAGTCACACATACACATACGACATACAACATACACACGCTACAATACGACACTAACATACAACATACGCACAACACAACATACGACACAACATACGACATACGACATACACACATACGACGACAACAACATACGACATACAACATACGACATACGACATACGACATACGACATACGACATACGACATACAACATACGACATACAACATACGACATACGACATACAACATACACATACGACATACAACATCAACAACATACAAATACAAGCATACAACATACGAACATACGACATACAAACGTATCGACTCACACGCACATACACATACAACATACGACATACGACATGCGAAATACGACATACAACATACGACATACGACATACAACATACGACATACGACATACGACATACGACATACAACATACGACATACAACATACAACATACAACATACGACATACAACATACGACATACAACATACGACATACACCATACGACATACAACATACAACATACGACATACAACATACGACATACAACATACAACATACGACATACAACATACGACATACAACATACGACATACGACATACGACATACGACATACAACATACGACATACAACATACAACATACGACATACGACATACAACATACAACATACAACATACATGACCGACCAATCTACTTTCATCTTTGTCTTTAATGATGGCCCCTAGTGATGCACATTTTGTTTATTTTAAAAGTTCTCTGCCATCAGTATTTCTGCCCAGACTTTGTCACTGTCCCTTGCTTTATTCTTCTTATTGTGCACATTAATTGCTTCTTTTAGTTCTACTTCTTATTGTGCACATTAATGACTTCTTTTAGCTCTACTTCTTATTGTGCACATTAATGACTTCTTTTAGCTCTACTTCTTATTGTGCACATTAATGACTTCTTTTAGCTCTACTTCTTATTGTGCACATTAATGACTTCTTTTAGCTGTACTTCTTATTGTGCACATTAATTACTTCTTTTAGCTCTACTTCTTATTGTGCACATTAATGACTTCTTTTAGCTCTACTTCTTATTGTGCACATTAATGGCTTCTTTTAGTTCTACTTCTTATTGTGCACATTAATGACTTCTTTTAGTTCTACTTCTTATTGTGCACATTAATGACTTCTTTTAGCTCTACTTCTTATTGTGCACATTAATGGCTTCTTTTAGCTCTACTTCTTATTGTGCACATTAATGACTTCTTTTAGCTGTACTTCTTATTGTGCACATTAATTACTTCTTTTAGCTCTACTTCTTATTGTGCACATTAATGACTTCTTTTAGCTCTACTTCTTATTGTGCACATTAGTGGCTTCTTTTAGTTCTACTTCTTATTGTGCACATTAATGACTTCTTTTAGTTCTACTTCTTATTGTGCACATTAATGACTTCTTTTAGCTCTACTTCTTATTGTGCACATTAATGGCTTCTTTTAGCTCTACTTCTTATTGTGCACATTAATGACTTCTTTTAGCTGTACTTCTTATTGTGCACATTAATGACTTCTTTTAGCTGTACTTCTTATTGTGCACATTAATGATTTCATTTAGCTCTACTTCTTATTGTGCACATTGATGATTTCTTTTAGCTGTACTTCTTATTGTGCACATTAATGACTTCTTTTAGCTGTACTTCTTATTGTGCACATTAATGATTTCATTTAGCTCTACTTCTTATTGTGCACATTAATGATTTCTTTTAGCTGTACTTCTTATTGTGCACATTAATGATTTCATTTAGCTCTACTTCTTATTGTGCACATTAATGATTTCTTTTAACTCTACTTCTTATTGTGCACATTAATGGCTTCTTTTAGCTGTACTTCTTATTGTGCACATTAATGACTTCTTTTAGTTCTACTTCTTATTGTGCACATTAATGACTTATTTTAGTTCTACTTCTTATTGTGCACATTAATGACTTATTTTAACTCTACTTCTTATTGTGCACATTAATGACTTATTTTAGTTCTACTTCTTATTGTGCACATTAATGACTTATTTTAACTCTACTTCTTATTGTGCACATTAATGACTTATTTTAGTTCTACTTCTTATTGTGCACATTAATGACTTCTTTTAACTCTACTTCTCTGAGATTGGATTCCTCTTCTTTCTATTTCCTCTGCTATGTCAGTAAGTAGAAGCGGATGTGAGCGGTTTAGTAGCTGCTGGAAATGTTCTCTCCACATTTCCATGTGTTCACTGATATTCAATTTCAATTACATTTATCCAAAATATATCCTTCTGAATCAGTTTGAGACACTTCCAAGTGATAAATCTTGCATGATTCTGAGACATGGAAGAGGAAAGTGCAACTTCAGTATCAACATAGTTTGGAAATAACATTAACAACTGTTGTCGGTCGTCTTGAATAAAACGAGACTTGCTACTGAATGTCTCTGACCAAATGTGTTGTTATATCAAGAGTTAGTACTTCAAACTTCTATTGATGTATTCTGCTTCTAATGTTTGATTTCCAAACGGTTTCTATACTTAATATTTCAGATGAAATTTAACATAGACGGACTGCCTTTTTTTGTTGTTGTTTGTTACACAAGTATATCAGTTATCAGAAGAAATCAACGCTTCTATAGGAGTGCGGCTACTACATTCGGCAAACTATCAAAGCGAGCATGGGACAACACAAAACTGACATTGCAGACAAAAATTCAAATATATCGAGCCTGTGTAATTAGTTCTTTACTATATGGCTCAGAAACATGGACAGCCTACTCAAGACACGAGAGGAGACTTAACATCTTTCACCTTCGATGTCTCTGCAAGATTATGAACATCAGATGGTACGACAAGATAACCAACTCTGAAGTACTGCAACGTGCAAATCTGCCTTCCATCATGGGCATGCTCAGCAGTAGACGACTAAGATGTTTGGGGCGTGTGAGAACAATGGAAACTTGTCGCATACCAAAACAAATGTTGTTCTGTGAACTTTCGGAGGAAGAGGCACCAGGGCAGACCACTGCTCAGATATAAAGATGTCTGCAAAGCCTCAATGAAAAACTTTTCTATAGGTTCCAGCACATGGAAAAACTAGCTGATGACAGAGTTGTGTGGAAAGCCAAATCGCGAAAGGGCGCAGAGTCTTTGAGAAGAGACTTATGTATGAGCTGAACGACAAGAGAGAAAGCGAAAACTCAGAAGTTGTCACAGTAAAACACTTGCTTTATAATTGACCGTCTGTAAAGATGAAAAAGGCCATATATATATATATATCAGTTATGAAAGGTATATCAATACTTTCATGAAATCTATCTTTGATAGTTATGGAAAATCTTCTTGTCAGATCAGACTTTTACAATAGTTCTTTGAACTGCCAGTTCAGTGCAATATCCATGGATATTTCCATTTTCTTCTTCTTCTTTGCGTTTGTTCTTTACGACCAATTTTAATCACTCTTTGTGATATGTTTGATCTTTGCCAAGAACGTGTATACGTTGCACTTTGGTTTGGTAGGTCCTAAACGCATAGACTTGTACATGTTTAGGACACGTATATTCAGCCAAAATATGTATTTCAACTTTTGCCATCTTTCTGCTGCTGTAACTCTCTATTCAAATTTATTCAATTCGTTCTTTCTGACTTTTGTTCCACTGCTTGTGCCATGAAGTGTTACAGAGTTGACATGTCTGACAGGGGTAATATAGTGTAGTATTGACTATGGTAGATATCAGCTTCTATCTTTTAGTTGACATGTTCATTTGTTGTGTTTGTTTAAGGCTTGATGTTAAGTGATAGCTCATGATGTTTCAGGCTTGATGTTAAGTGATAGCTCATGATGTTTCAGGCTTGATGTTAAGGGATAGCTCATTGATGTTTCAGGCTTGATGTTAAGGGATAGCTCATGATGTTTAAGGCTTGATGTTAAGTGATAGCTCATGATGTTTCAGGCTTGATGTTAAGGGATAGCTCATGATGTTTCAGGCTTGATGTTAAGGGATAGCTCATTGATGTTTCAGGCTTGATGTTAAGGGATAGCTCATTGATGTTTCAGGCTTGATGTTAAGGGATAGCTCATGATGTTTCAGGCTTGATGTTAAGGGATAGCTCATGATGTTTGCCTTCTTCATTCTGCGTTCTAAATTATCTAGTACCAATCTGACATTCTCTGATGTGTTTATAGATTAGAGTTCATACACAATAACTGAATAATAGACATTGCGTCAGTATTTGCTTCCATCAGAAGCAGTAGAAAGAATTGTGAAAACTATGTTGTTAAACTTGCAAATAGTATGCTACCAAGTGGTGTGTGTCTTCTTGAAACAATTCTACTAAACTCTCAAATAGTATGCTACCAAGTGATGTGTGTGTCTTCTTGAAACAATTCTACTAAACTTGCAAATAGTATGCTACCAAGTGGTGTGTGTCTTCCTGAAACAATTCTACTAAACTTGCAAATAGTATGCTACCAAGTGGTGTGTGTCTTCTTGAAACAATTCTACTAAACTTGCAAATAGTATGCTACCAAGTGATGTGTGTCTTCTTGAAACAATTCTACTAAACTCTCAAATAGTATGCTACCAAGTGTGTGTGTCTTCTTGAAACAATTCTACTAAACTTACAAATAGTATGCTACCAAGTGGTGTGTCTTCTTGAAACAATTCTACTAAACTTGCAAATAGTATGCTACCAAGTGGTGTGTGTCTTCTTGAAACAATTCTACTAAACTCTCAAATAGTATGCTACCAAGTGGTGTGTGTCTTCTTGAACAATTCTACTAAACTTGCAAATAGTATGCTACCAAGTGGTGTGTGTCTTCTTGAAACAATTCTACTAAACTCTCAAATAGTATGCTACCAAGTGGTGTGTGTCTTCTTGAAACAATTCTACTAAACTCTCAAATAGTATGCTACCAAGTGGTGTGTGTCTTCTTGAAACAATTCTACTAAACTCTCAAATAGTATGCTAACAAGTGGTGTGTGTCTTCTTGAAACAATTCTACTAAACTTGCAAATAGTATGCTACCAAGGGATGTGTGTCTTCCTGAAACAATTCTACTAAACTTACAAATAGTATGCTACCAAGTGGTGTGTGTCTTCTTGAAACAATTCTACTAAACTTACAAATAGTATGCTGCAAGTGATGTGTGTGTCTTCTTGAAACAATTCTACTAAACTTACAAATAGTATGCTAACAAGTGGTGTGTGTCTTCTTGAAACAATTCTACTAAACTCTCAAATAGTATGCTACCAAGTGATGATGTGTGTGTGTCTTCTTGAAACAATTCTACTAAACTTGCAAATAGTATGCTCCAAGTGGTGTGTGTCTTCTTGAAACAATCCTACTAAACTCTCAAATAGTATGCTACCAAGTGGTGTGTGTCTTCTTGAAACAATTCTACTAAACTTACAAATAGTATGCTACCAAGTGATGTGTGTGTGTGTGTCTTCCTGAAACAATTCTACTAAACTCTCAAATAGTATGCTATCAAGTGGTGTGTGTCTTCTTGAAACAATTCTACTAAACTTACAAATAGTATGCTACCAAGTGGTGTGTGTCTTCTGAAACAATTCTACTAAACTTGCAAATGTATGCTACCAAGTGGTGTGTGTCTTCTTGAAACAATTCTACTAAACTCTCAAATAGTATGCTATCAAGTGGTGTGTGTCTTCTTGAAACAATTCTACTAAACTCTCAAATAGTATGCTACCAAGTGGTGTGTGTCTTCTTGAAACAATTCTACTAAACTCTCAAATAGTATGCTACCAAGTGGTGTGTGTCTTCTTGAAACAATTCTACTAAACTTGCAAATAGTATGCTACCAAGGGATGTGTGTCTTCCTGAAACAATTCTACTAAACTTACAAATAGTATGCTGCAAGTGGTGTGTGTCTTCTTGAAACAATTCTACTAAACTTACAAATAGTATGCTACCAAGTGATGTGTGTCTTCCTGAAACAATTCTACTAAACTTACAAATAGTATGCTGCCAAGTGGTGTGTGTCTTCTTGAAACAATTCTACTAAACTTACAAATAGTATGCTACCAAGTGATGATGTGTGTGTGTCTTCCTGAAACAATTCTACTAAACTCTCAAATAGTATGCTACCAAGTGGTGTGTGTCTTCCTGAAACAATCCTACTAAACTCTCAAATAGTATGCTACCAAGTGGTGTGTGTCTTCCTGAAACAATTCTACTAAACTCTCAAATAGTATGCTATCAAGTGGTGTGTGTCTTCTTGAAACAATTCTACTAAACTCTCAAATAGTATGCTACCAAGTGGTGTGTGTCTTCCTGAAACAATTCTACTAAACTTACAAATAGTATGCTGCAAGTGATGATGTGTGTGTGTCTTCTTGAAACAATTCTACTAAACTTGCAAATAGTATGCTACCAAGTGGTGTGTGTCTTCTTGAAACAATCCTACTAAACTCTCAAATAGTATGCTACCAAGTGGTGTGTGTCTTCTTGAAACAATTCTACTAAACTCTCAAATAGTATGCTCCAAGTGGTGTGTGTCTTCTTGAAACAATTCTACTAAACTTACAAATAGTATGCTACCAAGTGATGATGTGTGTGTCTTCTTGAAACAATTCTACTAAACTCTCAAATAGTATGCTACCAAGTGGTGTGTGTCTTCTTGAAACAATTCTACTAAACTCTCAAATAGTATGCTACCAAGTGGTGTGTGTCTTCTTGAAACAATTCTACTAAACTTGCAAATAGTATGCTCCAAGTGGTGTGTGTCTTCTTGAAACAATCCTACTAAACTCTCAAATAGTATGCTACCAAGTGGTGTGTGTCTTCTTGAAACAATTCTACTAAACTTACAAATAGTATGCTACAAGTGATGATGTGTGTGTCTTCTTGAAACAATTCTACTAAACTCTCAAATAGTATGCTAACAAGTGGTGTGTGTCTTCTTGAAACAATTCTACTAAACTCTCAAATAGTATGCTACCAAGTGGTGTGTGTCTTCTTGAAACAATTCTACTAAACTTGCAAATAGTATGCTACCAAGTGGTGTGTGTCTTCTTGAAACAATTCTACTAAACTTACAAATAGTATGCTACCAAGGATGATGTGTGTTTTCTTCTTGAAACAATTCTACTAAACTTGCAAATAGTATGCTACCAAGTGGTGTGTGTCTTCTTGAAACAATCCTACTAAACTCTCAAATAGTATGCTAACAAGTGGTGTGTGTCTTCTTGAAACAATTCTACTAAACTCTCAAATAGTATGCTACCAAGTGGTGTGTGTCTTCTTGAAACAATTCTACTAAACTTGCAAATAGTATGCTACCAAGTGGTGTGTGTCTTCTTGAAACAATCCTACTAAACTCTCAAATAGTATGCTACCAAGTGGTGTGTGTCTTCTTGAAACAATTCTACTAAACTTACAAATAGTATGCTACCAAGTGATGATGTGTGTGTGTCTTCTTGAAACAATTCTACTAAACTCTCAAATAGTATGCTACCAAGTGGTGTGTGTCTTCTTGAAACAATTCTACTAAACTCTCAAATAGTATGCTACCAAGTGGTGTGTGTCTTCTTGAAACAATTCTACTAAACTTACAAATAGTATGCTACCAAGTGGTGTGTGTCTTCTTGAAACAATTCTACTAAACTTACAAATAGTATGCTACCAAGTGGTTTGTGTCTTCTTGAAACAATTCTACTAAACTCTCAAATAGTATGCTCCAAGTGGTGTGTGTCTTCTTGAAACAATTCTACTAAACTTGCAAATAGAATGCTACCAAGTGGTGTGTGTCTTCTTGAAACAATTCTACTAAACTTACAAATAGTATGCTGCAAGTGGTGTGTGTCTTCTTGAAACAATTCTACTAAACTTACAAATAGTATGCTACCAAGTGGTGTGTGTCTTCTTGAAACAATCCTACTAAACTCTCAAATAGTATGCTACCAAGTGGTGTGTCTTCTTGAAACAATTCTACTAAACTCTCAAATAGTATGCTCCCAAGTGGTGTGTGTCTTCTTGAAACAATTCTACTAAACTTACAAATAGTATGCTACCAAGTGATGATGTGTGTGTGTCTTCTTGAAACAATTCTACTAAACTCTCAAATAGTATGCTACCAAGTGGTGTGTCTTCTTGAAACAATTCTACTAAACTGACAAATAGTATGCTACCAAGTGGTGTGTCTTCTTTAAACAATCCTACTAAACTCTCAAATAGTATGCTACCAAGTGGTGTGTGTCTTCTTGAAACAATTCTACTAAACTTACAAATAGTATGCTACCAAGTGATGATGTGTTTTGTCTTCTTGAAACAATTCTACTAAACTCTCAAATAGTATGCTACCAAGTGGTGTGTGTCTTCTTGAAACAATTCTACTAAACTTACAAATAGTATGCTGCCAAGTGGTGTGTGTCTTCTTGAAACAATTCTACTAAACTCTCAAATAGTATGCTACCAAGTGGTGTGTGTCTTCTTGAAACAATTCTACTAAACTTGCAAATAGTATGCTAACAAGTGGTGTGTGTCTTCTTGAAACAATTCTACTAAACTCTCAAATAGTATGCTACCAAGTGGTGTGTGTCTTCTTGAAACAATTCTACTAAACTCTCAAATAGTATGCTACCAAGTGGTGTGTGTCTTCTTGAAACAATTCTACTAAACTCTCAAATAGTATGCTACCAAGTGGTGTGTGTCTTCTTGAAACAATTCTACTAAACTTGCAAATAGTATGCTACCAAGGGATGTGTGTCTTCCTGAAACAATTCTACTAAACTTACAAATAGTATGCTCCCAAGTGGTGTGTGTCTTCTTGAAACAATTCTACTAAACTTACAAATAGTATGCTACCAAGTGATGTGTGTGTCTTCCTGAAACAATTCTACTAAACTTACAAATGTATGCTACCAAGTGGTGTGTGTCTTCTTGAAACAATTCTACTAAACTTACAAATAGTATGCTACAAGATGATGTGTGTGTCTTCCTGAAACAATTCTACTAAACTCTCAAATAGTATGCTACCAAGTGGTGTGTGTCTTCTTGAAACAATTCTACTAAACTCTCAATTAGTATGCTACCAAGTGGTGTGTGTCTTCTTGAAACAATTCTACTACACTTACAAATAGTATGCTACCAAGTGATGATGTGTGTGTGTCTTCTTGAAACAATTCTACTAAACTTGCAAATAGTATGCTACCAAGTGGTGTGTGTCTTCTTGAAACAATCCTACTAAACTCTCAAATAGTATGCTACCAAGTGGTGTGTGTCTTCTTGAAACAATTCTACTAAACTCTCAAATAGTATGCTACCAAGTGGTGTGTGTCTTCTTGAAACAATTCTACTAAACTTACAAATAGTATGCTACCAAGTGATGATGTGTGTGTGTCTTCTTGAAACAATTCTACTAAACTCTCAAATAGTATGCTACCAAGTGGTGTGTGTCTTCCTGAAACAATTCTACTAAACTTACAAATAGTATGCTACCAAGTGATGATGTGTGTGTCTTCTTGAAACAATTCTACTAAACTCTCAAATAGTATGCTACCAAGTGGTGTGTGTCTTCTTGAAACAATTCTACTAAACTCTCAAATAGTATGCTACCAAGTGGTGTGTGTCTTCTTGAAACAATTCTACTAAACTCTCAAATAGTATGCTACCAAGTGGTGTATGTCTTCTTGAAACAATTCTACTAAACTCTCAAATAGTATGCTACCAAGTGGTGTGTGTCTTCTTGAAACAATTCTACTAAACTCTCAAATAGTATGCTATCAAGTGGTGTGTGTCTTCTTGAAACAATTCTACTAAACTTGCAAATAGTATGCTACAAGGATGTGTGTCTTCCTGAAACAATTCTACTAAACTTACAAATAGTATGCTACCAAGTGGTGTGTGTCTTCTTGAAACAATTCTACTAAACTTACAAATAGTATGCTACCAAGTGATGTGTGTCTTCCTGAAACAATTCTACTAAACTTACAAATAGTATGCTACCAAGTGGTGTGTGTCTTCTTGAAACAATTCTACTAAACTCTCAAATAGTATGCTACCAAGTGATGATGTGTGTGTGTCTTCTTGAAACAATTCTACTAAACTTGCAAATAGTATGCTACCAAGTGGTGTGTGTCTTCTTGAAACAATCCTACTAAACTCTCAAATAGTATGCTATCAAGTGGTGTGTGTCTTCTTGAAACAATTCTACTAAACTTACAAATAGTATGCTACCAAGTGATGATGTGTGTGTGTCTTCTTGAAACAATTCTACTAAACTCTCAAATAGTATGCTACCAAGTGGTGTGTGTCTTCTTGAAACAATTCTACTAAACTTACAAATAGTATGCTACCAAGTGGTGTGTGTCTTCTTGAAACAATTCTACTAAACTCTCAAATAGTATGCTACCAAGTGGTGTGTGTCTTCTTGAAACAATTCTACTAAACTCTCAAATAGTATGCTACCAAGTGGTGTGTGTCTTCTTGAAACAATTCTACTAAACTCTCAAATAGTATGCTACCAAGTGGTGTGTGTCTTCTTGAAACAATTCTACTAAACTTGCAAATAGTATGCTACCAAGGGATGTGTGTCTTCCTGAAACAATTCTACTAAACTTACAAATAGTATGCTACCAAGTGGTGTGTGTCTTCTTGAAACAATTCTACTAAACTTACAAATAGTATGTTACCAAGTGATGTGTGTGTCTTCCTGAAACAATTCTACTAAACTTACAAATAGTATGCTACCAAGTGGTGTGTGTCTTCTTGAAACAATTCTACTAAACTTACAAATAGTATGCTACCAAGTGATGATGTGTGTGTGTCTTCCTGAAACAATTCTACTAAACTCTCAAATAGTATGCTACCAAGTGTGTGTGTCTTCTTGAAACAATTCTACTAAACTCTCAAATAGTATGCTACCAAGTGGTGTGTGTCTTCTTGAAACAATTCTACTACACTTACAAATAGTATGCTACCAAGTGATGATGTGTGTGTGTCTTCTTGAAACAATTCTACTAAACTTGCAAATAGTATGCTACCAAGTGGTGTGTGTCTTCTTGAAACAATCCTACTAAACTCTCAAATAGTATGCTACCAAGTGGTGTGTGTCTTCTTGAAACAATTCTACTAAACTCTCAAATAGTATGCTACCAAGTGGTGTGTTTTCTTTGAAACAATTCTACTAAACTTACAAATAGTATGCTACCAAGTGATGATGTGTGTGTCTTCTTGAAACAATTCTACTAAACTCTCAAATAGTATGCTACCAAGTGGTGTGTGTCTTCTTGAAACAATTCTACTAAACTTACAAATAGTATGCTGCCAAGTGATGATGTGTGTGTCTTCTTGAAACAATTCTACTAAACTCTCAAATAGTATGCTCCCAAGTGGTGTGTGTCTTCTTGAAACAATTCTACTAAACTCTCAAATAGTATGCTACCAAGTGGTGTGTGTCTTCTTGAAACAATTCTACTAAACTCTCAAATAGTATGCTACCAAGTGGTGTATGTCTTCTTGAAACAATTCTACTAAACTCTCAAATAGTATGCTGCCAAGTGGTGTGTGTCTTCTTGAAACAATTCTACTAAACTCTCAAATAGTATGCTATCAAGTGGTGTGTGTCTTCTTGAAACAATTCTACTAAACTTGCAAATAGTATGCTACCAAGGGATGTGTGTCTTCCTGAAACAATTCTACTAAACTTACAAATAGTATGCTACCAAGTGGTGTGTGTCTTCTTGAAACAATTCTACTAAACTTACAAATAGTATGCTACCAAGTGGTGTATGTCTTCTTGAAACAATTCTACTAAACCCCTCAAATAGTATGCTACCAAGTGGTGTGTGTCTTCTTGAAACAATTCTACTAAACTCTCAAATAGTATGCTACCAAGTGGTGTGTGTCTTCTTGAAACAATTCTACTAAACTTGCAAATAGTATGCTACCAAGGGATGTGTGTCTTCCTGAAACAATTCTACTAAACTTACAAATAGTATGCTACCAAGTGGTGTGTGTCTTCTTGAAACAATTCTACTAAACTTACAAATAGTATGCTACCAAGTGATGTGTGTGTCTTCCTGAAACAATTCTACTAAACTTACAAATAGTATGCTACCAAGTGGTGTGTGTCTTCTTGAAACAATTCTACTAAACTCTCAAATAGTATGCTACCAAGTGATGATGTGTGTGTGTCTTCTTGAAACAATTCTACTAAACTTGCAAATAGTATGCTACCAAGTGGTGTGTGTCTTCTTGAAACAATCCTACTAAACTCTCAAATAGTATGCTACCAAGTGGTGTGTGTCTTCTTGAAACAATTCTACTAAACTTACAAATAGTATGCTACCAAGTGATGATGATGTGTGTGTCTTCTTGAAACAATTCTACTAAACTCTCAAATAGTATGCTACCAAGTGGTGTGTGTCTTCTTGAAACAATTCTACTAAACTTACAAATAGTATGCTACCAAGTGGTGTGTGTCTTCTTGAAACAATTCTACTAAACTCTCAAATAGTATGCTACCAAGTGGTGTGTGTCTTCTTGAAACAATTCTACTAAACTTGCAAATAGTATGCTACCAAGTGGTGTGTGTCTTCTTGAAACAATTCTACTAAACTCTCAAATAGTATGCTACCAAGTGGTGTGTGTCTTCTTGAAACAATTCTACTAAACTCTCAAATAGTATGCTACCAAGTGGTGTGTGTCTTCTTGAAACAATTCTACTAAACTCTCAAATAGTATGCTAACAAGTGGTGTGTGTCTTCTTGAAACAATTCTACTAAACTTGCAAATAGTATGCTACCAAGGGATGTGTGTCTTCCTGAAACAATTCTACTAAACTTACAAATAGTATGCTACCAAGTGGTGTGTGTCTTCTTGAAACAATTCTACTAAACTTACAAATAGTATGCTGCAAGTGGTGTGTTCTTCTTGAAACAATTCTACTAAACTTACAAATAGTATGCTACCAAGTGATGTGTGTGTCTTCCTGAAACAATTCTACTAAACTTACAAATAGTATGCTACCAAGTGGTGTGTGTCTTCTTGAAACAATTCTACTAAACTTACAAATAGTATGCTACCAAGTGATGATGTGTGTGTGTCTTCCTGAAACAATTCTACTAAACTCTCAAATAGTATGCTACCAAGTGGTGTGTGTCTTCCTGAAACAATCCTACTAAACTCTCAAATAGTATGCTACCAAGTGGTGTGTGTCTTCTTGAAACAATCCTACTAAACTCTCAAATAGTATGCTACCAAGTGGTGTGTGTCTTCTTGAAACAATTCTACTAAACTCTCAAATAGTATGCTACCAAGTGGTGTGTGTCTTCTTGAAACAATTCTACTAAACTCTCAAATAGTATGCTACCAAGTGGTGTGTGTCTTCTTGAAACAATTCTACTAAACTCTCAAATAGTATGCTGCAAGTGGTGTGTGTCTTCTTGAAACAATTCTACTAAACTCTCAAATAGTATGCTACCAAGTGGTGTGTGTCTTCTTGAAACAATTCTACTAAACTTACAAATAGTATGCTACCAAGTGATGATGTGTGTGTGTCTTCTTGAAACAATTCTACTAAACTCTCAAATAGTATGCTACCAAGTGGTGTGTGTCTTCTTGAAACAATTCTACTAAACTCTCAAATAGTATGCTATCAAGTGGTGTGTGTCTTCTTGAAACAATTCTACTAAACTTGCAAATAGTATGCTACCAAGTGGTGTGTGTCTTCTTGAAACAATCCTACTAAACTCTCAAATAGTATGCTCCAAGTGGTGTGTGTCTTCTTGAAACAATTCTACTAAACTTACAAATAGTATGCTACCAAGTGGTGTGTGTCTTCTTGAAACAATTCTACTAAACTTACAAATAGTATGCTACCAAGTGATGTGTGTGTCTTCCTGAAACAATTCTACTAAACTTACAAATAGTATGCTACCAAGTGGTGTGTGTCTTCTTGAAACAATTCTACTAAACTCTCAAATAGTATGCTACCAAGTGATGATGTGTGTGTGTCTTCTTGAAACAATTCTACTAAACTTGCAAATAGTATGCTACCAAGTGGTTTTGGTCTTCTTGAAACAATCCTACTAAACTCTCAAATAGTATGCTACAAGTGGTGTGTGTGTCTTCTTGAAACAATTCTACTAAACTTACAAATAGTATGCTACCAAGTGATGATGTGTGTGTGTCTTCTTGAAACAATTCTACTAAACTCTCAAATAGTATGCTACCAAGTGGTGTGTGTCTTCTTGAAACAATTCTACTAAACTTACAAATAGTATGCTACCAAGTGGTGTGTGTCTTCTTGAAACAATTCTACTAAACTCTCAAATAGTATGCTACCAAGTGGTGTGTGTCTTCTTGAAACAATTCTACTAAACTTGCAAATAGTATGCTACCAAGTGGTGTGTGTCTTCTTGAAACAATTCTACTAAACTCTCAAATAGTATGCTACCAAGTGGTGTGTGTCTTCTTGAAACAATTCTACTAAACTCTCAAATAGTATGCTACCAAGTGGTGTGTGTCTTCTTGAAACAATTCTACTAAACTCTCAAATAGTATGCTAACAAGTGGTGTGTGTCTTCTTGAAACAATTCTACTAAACTTGCAAATAGTATGCTACCAAGGGATGTGTGTCTTCCTGAAACAATTCTACTAAACTTACAAATAGTATGCTACCAAGTGGTGTGTGTCTTCTTGAAACAATTCTACTAAACTTACAAATAGTATGCTACCAAGTGATGTGTGTGTCTTCCTGAAACAATTCTACTAAACTTACAAATAGTATGCTACCAAGTGGTGTGTGTCTTCTTGAAACAATTCTACTAAACTTACAAATAGTATGCTACCAAGTGATGATGTGTGTGTGTCTTCCTGAAACAATTCTACTAAACTCTCAAATAGTATGCTACCAAGTGGTGTGTGTCTTCCTGAAACAATCCTACTAAACTCTCAAATAGTATGCTACCAAGTGGTGTGTGTCTTCTTGAAACAATCCTACTAAACTCTCAAATAGTATGCTACCAAGTGGTGTGTGTCTTCTTGAAACAATTCTACTAAACTCTCAAATAGTATGCTACCAAGTGGTGTGTGTCTTCTTGAAACAATTCTACTAAACTCTCAAATAGTATGCTACCAAGTGGTGTGTGTCTTCTTGAAACAATTCTACTAAACTCTCAAATAGTATGCTACCAAGTGGTGTGTGTCTTCTTGAAACAATTCTACTAAACTCTCAAATAGTATGCTACCAAGTGGTGTGTGTCTTCTTGAAACAATTCTACTAAACTTACAAATAGTATGCTACCAAGTGATGATGTGTGTGTGTCTTCTTGAAACAATTCTACTAAACTCTCAAATAGTATGCTGCAAGTGGTGTGTGTCTTCTTGAAACAATTCTACTAAACTCTCAAATAGTATGCTACCAAGTGGTGTGTGTCTTCTTGAAACAATTCTACTAAACTTGCAAATAGTATGCTACCAAGTGGTGTGTGTCTTCTTGAAACAATCCTACTAAACTCTCAAATAGTATGCTACCAAGTGGTGTGTGTCTTCTTGAAACAATTCTACTAAACTTACAAATAGTATGCTACCAAGTGATGATGTGTGTGTCTTCTTGAAACAATTCTACTAAACTCTCAAATAGTATGCTCCAAGTGGTGTGTGTCTTCTTGAAACAATTCTACTAAACTCTCAAATAGTATGCTACCAAGTGGTGTGTGTCTTCTTGAAACAATTCTACTAAACTTGCAAATAGTATGCTACCAAGTGGTGTGTGTCTTCTTGAAACAATTCTACTAAACTTACAAATAGTATGCTACCAAGTGGTGTGTGTCTTCTTGAAACAATTCTACTAAACTTACAAATAGTATGCTAACAAGTGGTGTGTGTCTTCTTGAAACAATTCTACTAAACTCTCAAATAGTATGCTACCAAGTGGTGTGTGTCTTCTTGAAACAATTCTACTAAACTTGCAAATAGAATGCTACCAAGTGGTGTGTGTCTTCTTGAAACAATTCTACTAAACTTACAAATAGTATGCTACCAAGTGATGTGTGTGTCTTCCTGAAACAATTCTACTAAACTTACAAATAGTATGCTACCAAGTGGTGTGTGTCTTCTTGAAACAATTCTACTAAACTTACAAATAGTATGCTACCAAGTGATGATGTGTGTGTGTCTTCCTGAAACAATTCTACTAAACTCTCAAATAGTATGCTACCAAGTGGTGTGTGTCTTCTTGAAACAATTCTACTAAACTCTCAAATAGTATGCTACCAAGTGGTGTGTGTCTTCTTGAAACAATTCTACTACACTTACAAATAGTATGCTACCAAGTGATGATGTGTGTGTGTCTTCTTGAAACAATTCTACTAAACTTGCAAATAGTATGCTACCAAGTGGTGTGTGTCTTCTTGAAACAATCCTACTAAACTCTCAAATAGTATGCTAACAAGTGGTGTGTGTCTTCTTGAAACAATTCTACTAAACTCTCAAATAGTATGCTACCAAGTGGTGTGTCTTCTTGAAACAATTCTACTAAACTTACAAATAGTATGCTACCAAGTGATGATGTGTGTTGTTCTTGAAACAATTCTACTAAACTCTCAAATAGTATGCTACCAAGTGGTGTGTGTCTTCTTGAAACAATTCTACTAAACTTACAAATAGTATGCTACCAAGTGGTGTGTGTCTTCTTGAAACAATTCTACTAAACTCTCAAATAGTATGCTAACAAGTGGTGTGTGTCTTCTTGAAACAATTCTACTAAACTCTCAAATAGTATGCTACCAAGTGGTGTGTGTCTTCTTGAAACAATTCTACTAAACTCTCAAATAGTATGCTACCAAGTGGTGTATGTCTTCTTGAAACAATTCTACTAAACTCTCAAATAGTATGCTACCAAGTGGTGTGTGTCTTCTTGAAACAATTCTACTAAACTCTCAAATAGTATGCTACCAAGTGGTGTGTCTTCTTGAAACAATTCTACTAAACTTGCAAATAGTATGCTACCAAGGGATGTGTGTCTTCCTGAAACAATTCTACTAAACTTACAAATAGTATGCTACCAAGTGGTGTGTGTCTTCTTGAAACAATTCTACTAAACTTACAAATAGTATGCTACCAAGTGGTGTATGTCTTCTTGAAACAATTCTACTAAACTCTCAAATAGTATGCTACCAAGTGGTGTGTGTCTTCTTGAAACAATTCTACTAAACTCTCAAATAGTATGCTACCAAGTGGTGTGTGTCTTCTTGAAACAATTCTACTAAACTTGCAAATAGTATGCTACCAAGGGATGTGTGTCTTCCTGAAACAATTCTACTAAACTTACAAATAGTATGCTACCAAGTGGTGTGTGTCTTCTTGAAACAATTCTACTAAACTTACAAATAGTATGCTACCAAGTGATGTGTGTGTCTTCCTGAAACAATTCTACTAAACTTACAAATAGTATGCTGCAAGTGGTGTGTGTCTTCTTGAAACAATTCTACTAAACTCTCAAATAGTATGCTACCAAGTGATGATGTGTGTGTGTCTTCTTGAAACAATTCTACTAAACTTGCAAATAGTATGCTACCAAGTGGTGTGTGTCTTCTTGAAACAATCCTACTAAACTCTCAAATAGTATGCTACCAAGTGGTGTGTGTCTTCTTGAAACAATTCTACTAAACTTACAAATAGTATGCTGCAAGTGATGATGTGTGTGTGTCTTCTTGAAACAATTCTACTAAACTCTCAAATAGTATGCTAACAAGTGGTGTGTGTCTTCTTGAAACAATTCTACTAAACTTACAAATAGTATGCTACCAAGTGGTGTGTGTCTTCTTGAAACAATTCTACTAAACTCTCAAATAGTATGCTACCAAGTGGTGTGTGTCTTCTTGAAACAATTCTACTAAACTTGCAAATAGTATGCTACCAAGTGGTGTGTGTCTTCTGAAACAATTCTACTAAACTCTCAAATAGTATGCTCCAAGTGGTGTGTGTCTTCTTGAAACAATTCTACTAAACTCTCAAATAGTATGCTACCAAGTGGTGTGTGTCTTCTTGAAACAATTCTACTAAACTCTCAAATAGTATGCTACCAAGTGGTGTGTGTCTTCTTGAAACAATTCTACTAAACTTGCAAATAGTATGCTACCAAGGGATGTGTGTCTTCCTGAAACAATTCTACTAAACTTACAAATAGTATGCTACCAAGTGGTGTGTGTCTTCTTGAAACAATTCTACTAAACTTACAAATAGTATGCTGACCAAGTGGTGTGTGTCTTCTTGAAACAATTCTACTAAACTTACAAATAGTATGCTACCAAGTGATGTGTGTGTCTTCCTGAAACAATTCTACTAAACTTACAAATAGTATGCTACCAAGTGGTGTGTGTCTTCTTGAAACAATTCTACTAAACTTACAAATAGTATGCTACCAAGTGATGATGTGTGTGTGTCTTCCTGAAACAATTCTACTAAACTCTCAAATAGTATGCTACCAAGTGGTGTGTGTCTTCCTGAAACAATCCTACTAAACTCTCAAATAGTATGCTACCAAGTGGTGTGTGTCTTCTTGAAACAATCCTACTAAACTCTCAAATAGTATGCTACCAAGTGGTGTGTCTTCTTGAAACAATTCTACTAAACTCTCAAATAGTATGCTACCAAGTGGTGTGTGTCTTCTTGAAACAATTCTACTAAACTCTCAAATAGTATGATACCAAGTGGTGTGTGTCTTCTTGAAACAATTCTACTAAACTCTCAAATAGTATGCTACCAAGTGGTGTGTGTATTCTTGAAACAATTCTACTAAACTCTCAAATAGTATGCTACCAAGTGGTGTGTGTCTTCTTGAAACAATTCTACTAAACTTACAAATAGTATGCTACCAAGTGATGATGTGTGTGTCTTCTTGAAACAATTCTACTAAACTCTCAAATAGTATGCTACCAAGTGGTGTGTGTCTTCTTGAAACAATTCTACTAAACTCTCAAATAGTATGCTACCAAGTGGTGTGTGTCTTCTTGAAACAATTCTACTAAACTTGCAAATAGTATGCTACCAAGTGGTGTGTGTCTTCTTGAAACAATCCTACTAAACTCTCAAATAGTATGCTACCAAGTGGTGTGTGTCTTCTTGAAACAATTCTACTAAACTTACAAATAGTATGCTACCAAGTGATGATGTGTGTGTGTCTTCTTGAAACAATTCTACTAAACTCTCAAATAGTATGCTACCAAGTGGTGTGTGTCTTCTTGAAACAATTCTACTAAACTCTCAAATAGTATGCTACCAAGTGGTGTGTGTCTTCTTGAAACAATTCTACTAAACTTGCAAATAGTATGCTACCAAGGGATGTGTGTCTTCCTGAAACAATTCTACTAAACTTACAAATAGTATGCTACCAAGTGGTGTGTGTCTTCTTGAAACAATTCTACTAAACTTACAAATAGTATGCTACCAAGTGATGTGTGTGTCTTCCTGAAACAATTCTACTAAACTTACAAATAGTATGCTACCAAGTGGTGTGTGTCTTCTTGAAACAATTCTACTAAACTCTCAAATAGTATGCTACCACGTGATGTGTGTGTGTGTGTCTTCCTGGAACAATTCTATGTTGTTAAACTTCCAAATAGTATGCTACAAGTGATGATGTGTGTGGTGTGTCTTCTGAAACAATTCTATGTTGTTAAAATAAAAGACATTGTTATGTCAAAAGCGCCGGACTTTGCCCCATATGGCTCGGTCCCTCTCAGCAGAAACGGCACGCCACCTGCCGAGAGTATTGCACTAAACACAAACTCCGTAGCTCAACACAATCCAGGGTCTTTGGGAAAAGGCACTAGTGAACAGAACTGTGTGGTTCGCAAGACAACAGCTTAATCACTTAGGCACACAGACCAACATTTCACTATTCTGTCACTTCTTTATCATATATATCATTTAGTATTTGACACAGTAGAACGGACTGTCGAATCCGACAAACACCTGCACCTTGAATTTGTAGACCAGGAAAAGCGTTTGACCGCGTGATAGGCACAAGTTGTGGAAAATACTAACAACCTATGGGGTTAATGACCACCTAATCAACCTTTGCAAGAGCATTTATACAGACAGCCAATGTACGATTAGAACAAACACAGGACTATCAAAAAAGTTTCACCTTAGGGTCAGGAGTAAGACAAGGTTGCGTACTATCCCCGACGCTGTTCATCATGTATATTGACCAAATCTGTAAAATAGCTAACACCAGCGAAGGAAACAACCTCGGAGATCTCTTAAATGAATTCCTTTTTGCAGATGATTAGGCAATCATATCAACAACAGAAGAACAGCTACAACAACACATTAACAGACTCCAGTTAGCATGTAATGAATACAACATGAGAATAAACATCGACAAAACAGAAGTAATGACATTTGCCAGAGAGGAAAGCATTACCAATATCTCCATTGACAATCGCCCACTAAAACAATTAAAAGATTTCACATACCTGGGGAGCATTTTTCAGCAAATGGAAGAATAACTAATGAAATTCAACACAGATGCAACAAAGCAAATCAAATGATAGAACAAATGGCGCCAATTTAAAAATGCAAACATATCACCATGAACACAAAAAGAGCAATGTTCAACACAATCTCCCCACATTATGTTACCAGTTCCAAACCTGGACACTGACAACAAATGATAGAAGAAAACTAGTCACGACAGAGATGAAGTGTCTACGCAGAATGCTGGGTGTAACAGAAGAGACCGGTTGAGAAATGAAGACATCAGGGGAAAAAGTGGGTACAACATCAGTACTAGACTTTATCAAGAAACAACAAATTAAATGGTTCGGCCACGTAAGCAGATTACCAACAGACAGTGCACATCAAAGACCAATGCTGCTCCAATACAATGGGTACAAAGCAAAACGCCGGCCACGGAAAAGATGGACCTCAGCGATAACAGAGGCGCCGAAAGACACCATCTACAAAGCGCACACAAAGGCCCGTTTTAGAAATCTCTTCTTGACCTGATGCTGTGAGGCAAACATGATTGGAGAAATCTCTTCTTGACCTGACGCTGTGAGGCAAACATGATTGGAGAAATCTCTTCTTGACCTGACGCTGTGAGGCAAACAGGATTGAAGAAATCTCTTCTTGACCTGACGCTGTGAGGCAAACATGATTGAAGAAATCTCTTTTTGACCTGACGCTGTGAGGCAAACAAGATTGGAGAAATCTCTTCTTGACCTGACGCTGTGAGGCAAACATGATTGGAGAAATCTCTTCTTGACCTGACGCTGTGAGGCAAACAGGATTGGAGAAATCTCTTCTTGACCTGACGCTGTGAGGCAAAGAGAATTGAAGAAATCTCTTCTTGACCTGACGCTGTGAGGCAAACAGGATTGAAGAAATCTCTTCTTGACCTGACGCTGTGAGGCAAACAAGATTGGAGAAATCTCTTCTTGACCTGACGCTGTGAGGCAAACAGGATTAGAGAAATCTCTTCTTGACCTGACGCTGTGAGGCAAACAGGATTGAAGAAAAGAAAAGAAAGAAAAGTATTTTACAAATCTGTCTTTGTGTTTCTAATTCTTCCGTCATCAGCATTTCTGGACAAACTCCATCACTACTAGGGTCATTATTCTTTTGCTATACCTTAATGGCGTCTTGCAGCTCTACTTCTGAGACGGGTTGGATGTTAGGTCTAATTTCTTCTACCAGATGTCACTGTCTGCGAGACGGGTTGGATGTTAGGTCTAATTTCTTCTACCAGATGACATTGTCTGCTAGACGGGTTGGATGTTAGGTCTAATTTCTTCTATCAGATGTCATTGTCTGCGAGACGGGTTGGATGTTAGGTCTAATTTCTTCTACCAGATGTCATTGTCTGCTAGACGGGTTGGATGTTAGGTCTAATTTCTTCTACCAGATGTCATTGTCTGCGAGACGGGTTGGATGTTAGGTCTAATTTCTTCTACCAGATGTCATTGTCTGCGAGACGGGTTGGATGTTAGGTCTAATTTCTTCTACCAGATGTCATTGTCTGCTGGATGCTGATCTGTAACCCAGCCGTCGTCGTGCTAACATAGAGTGTTAATTTTATAAGGGAAATAATAAATAATAATAATTCCTCTCGTACCGTTATACGTTACATAGGGCCTGCACGTAATTTCTCCATACCGCTCTATCCTGGGCAACTCGCTCAATCTCCTCCATGGAACTGAGACCGATATTTCCTGCCTCTCTCAGCAAAGTTCGTTTCAGGGTCTCCTTAGGTCGACCTCTCTTTCTTGAACCCTTTGCATCCCGCTTCAATGTCTGCTTTGATATTCGTTGATCATTTCTCCTCAAGGTGTGCCCAACATATCTCCATCTTCTCTTTCTTATAACAGTTGTCACTAGTGGTTGACCAGACATGTCTCTGATTGCATCACTTCTCCTGAATTCGTTCCATTTTATATTCATTTTTTTCGCAGACATTTATTTTCAAATGCATTCAACTTGTTTTCTATATCTTTAGTCATTTTCCAACTCTCGCTGGCATATGTTAGGATTGATACAACATTTGAATTGATAATTCATAATTTAGTTTTAATACTATATAACTTGCAGTTCCATATTTTATTTAGACTTTTAAAAGCTGATGTTGCTTTGCCAATTCGTATCATAATTTCTTCTTTAACATTTCCTGTGCAATCAAAATTGCTACCTAAATAGGTGAACTGCTCTGTTATTTTTATCATTTTAGATTCCAGGGTGATATCTGCGTTACTTGTCATAGGTGTCTTCCTTATATTTGTTTTTCATAACTTATCTGCAGTCCAACTTTTGATGTTATAGATGACAAGTTGTCTGTTTTTCTTTGCATATCTTGGTTGTTTCTACTTAACAAGGCAATATCATCTGCAAAATCCAAATCTTCTAGTCGACTATTTTCTACCCAATCGATGCCAGTTTCACCCCTGCAACATTTTCGCATCACCCAGTCAATGGCCACTCATAATGTTTATTATTTTGTCTGGTATTCCATAGCATCTCAGAATATTCCACTGGGAGATTCTGTGTAGAATATCAAAGGCTTTTTTAAAATCGATGAAATTTAGAATAAGTGGTTGTTGCTTCTCAATATGTTCCTCCAAAATTAGTCGTAGGGTAATTATTTGGTCTAAGCAGCTTCTCCCAGGTCTAAAACCAGCGTGTACTTCTCTCAGGGTTGTGTCCACTGCTCCTTTGATTCTATTAAGAATGATTTTGCAGAAAGTCTTGGTCATTACTGATAAAAGGGTGATCCTTCTCCAGTTGTTGCAATCTTTGAGATCACCTTCTTTGGGGATCTTAACAATTATTCCCTTTTTCCATTGATCTGGGACAGTTTCTTCTTCCCATACTTTATTAAATAGTTCTTGCACCTGGCTAATAGTTGTATCATCAGCCGCTTTGAGCATTTCTGCAGTAATGTTGTCACCACCCGCTACCTTATTGTTTATCAAGGAATGGATTGCCTCCTTGACCTCAGCTACTATAAGGGAAATATTGCAGTAAAATAGAGTATTAACTATATAAGGGAAATACTGCAGTAAAATAGAGTATTAACTATATAAAGGGAAATATTGCAGTAAAATAGAGTATTAACTATATAAAGGGAAATACTGCAGTAAAATAGAGTATTAACTATATAAGGGAAATATTGCAGTAAAATAGAGTATTAACTATATAAAGGGAAATATTGCAGTAAAATAGAGTATTAACTATATAAAGGAAATATTGCAGTAAAATAGAGTATTAACTATATAAAGGAAATATTGCAGTAAAATAGAGTATTAACTATATAAAGGGAAATATTGCAGTAAAATAGAGTATTAACTATATAAAGGAAATATTGCAGTAAAATAGAGTATTAACTATATAAAGGGAAATATTGCAGTAAAATAGAGTATTAACTATATAAGGGAAATATTGCAGTAAAATAGAGTATTAAATTAAAGTGGTGTGTGTCTTCTTGAAACAATTCTACTAAACTTGCAAATAGTATGCTACCAAGTGGTGTGTGTCTTCTTGAAACAATCCTACTAAACTCTCAAATAGTATGCTACCAAGTGGTGTGTGTCTTCTTGAAACAATTCTACTAAACTCTCAAATAGTATGCTACCAAGTGGTGTGTGTCTTCTTGAAACAATTCTACTAAACTTACAAATAGTATGCTACCAAGTGATGATGTGTGTGTGTCTTCTTGAAACAATTCTACTAAACTCTCAAATAGTATGCTACCAAGTGGTGTGTGTCTTCTTGAAACAATTCTACTAAACTCTCAAATAGTATGCTACCAAGTGGTGTGTGTCTTCTTGAAACAATTCTACTAAACTTGCAAATAGTATGCTACCAAGTGGTGTGTGTCTTCTTGAAACAATCCTACTAAACTCTCAAATAGTATGCTACCAAGTGGTGTGTGTCTTCTTGAAACAATTCTACTAAACTTACAAATAGTATGCTACCAAGTGATGATGTGTGTGTCTTCTTGAAACAATTCTACTAAACTCTCAAATAGTATGCTACCAAGTGGTGTGTGTCTTCTTGAAACAATTCTACTAAACTCTCAAATAGTATGCTACCAAGTGGTGTGTGTCTTCTTGAAACAATTCTACTAAACTTGCAAATAGTATGCTACCAAGTGGTGTGTGTCTTCTTGAAACAATTCTACTAAACTTACAAATAGTATGCTACCAAGTGGTGTGTGTCTTCTTGAAACAATTCTACTAAACTTACAAATAGTATGCTACCAAGTGGTGTGTGTCTTCTTGAAACAATTCTACTAAACTCTCAAATAGTATGCTACCAAGTGGTGTGTGTCTTCTTGAAACAATTCTACTAAACTTGCAAATAGTATGCTACCAAGTGGTGTGTGTCTTCTTGAAACAATTCTACTAAACTTACAAATAGTATGCTACCAAGTGGTGTGTGTCTTCTTGAAACAATTCTACTAAACTTACAAATAGTATGCTACCAAGTGGTGTGTCTTCTTGAAACAATTCTACTAAACTTGCAAATAGTATGCTACCAAGTGGCGTGTGTCTTCTTGAAACAATTCTACTAAACTCTCAAATAGTATGCTACCAAGTGGTGTGTGTCTTCTTGAAACAATTCTACTAAACTTGCAAATAGTATGCTACCAAGTGGTGTGTGTCTTCTTGAAACAGTTCTACTAAACTTGCAAATAGTATGCTACCAAGTGATGTGTGTGTCTTCTTGAAACAATTCTACTAAACTTGCAAATAGTATGCTACCAAGTGGTGTGTGTCTTCTTGAAACAATTCTACTAAACTTACAAATAGTATGCTACCAAGTGGTGTGTGTCTTCTTGAAACAATTCTACTAAACTTGCAAATAGTATGCTACCAAGTGGTGTGTGTCTTCTTGAAACAATTCTACTAAACTTGCAAATAGTATGCTACCAAGTGGTGTGTGTCTTCTTGAAACAATTCTACTAAACTTACAAATAGTATGCTACCAAGTGGTGTGTGTCTTCTTGAAACAATTCTACTAAACTTGCAAATAGTATGCTACCAAGTGATGTGTGTGTCTTCTTGAAACAATTCTACTAAACTTGCAAATAGTATGCTACCAAGTGGTGTGTGTCTTCTTGAAACAATTCTACTAAACTTGCAAATAGTATGCTACCAAGTGATGTGTGTCTTCTTGAAACAATTCTACTAAACTTACAAATAGTATGCTACCAAGTGGTGTGTGTCTTCTTGAAACAATTCTACTAAACTTGCAAATAGTATGCTACCAAGTGGTGTGTGTCTTCCTGAAACAATTCTACTAAACTCTCAAATAGTATGCTACCAAGTGGTGTGTGTCTTCTTGAAACAATTCTACTAAACTTACAAATAGTATGCTACCAAGTGGTGTGTGTCTTCTTGAAACAATTCTACTAAACTTACAAATAGTATGCTACCAAGTGGTGTGTGTCTTCCTGAAACAATTCTACTAAACTTGCAAATAGTATGTTACCAAGTGATGTGTGTCTTCCTGAAACAATTCTACTAAACTCTCAAATAGTATGCTACCAAGTGGTGTGTGTCTTCCTGAAACAATTCTACTAAACTTACAAATAGTATGCTACCAAGTGGTGTGTGTCTTCTTGAAACAATTCTACTAAACTTGCAAATAGTATGCTACCAAGTGGTGTGTGTCTTCCTGAAACAATTCTACTAAACTCTCAAATAGTATGCTATCAAGTGGTGTGTGTCTTCTTGAAACAATTCTACTAAACTTGCAAATAGTATGCTACCAAGTGATGTGTGTCTTCCTGAAACAATTCTACTAAACTCTCAAATAGTATGCTACCAAGTGGTGTGTGTCTTCCTGAAACAATTCTACTAAACTTACAAATAGTATGCTACCAAGTGGTGTGTGTCTTCTTGAAACAATTCTACTAAACTTACAAATAGTATGCTACCAAGTGGTGTGTGTCTTCCTGAAACAATTCTACTAAACTTACAAATAGTATGCTACCAAGTGGTGTGTGTCTTCTTGAAACAATTCTACTAAACTCTCAAATAGTATGCTACCACGTGATGTGTGTGTGTGTGTCTTCCTGGAACAATTCTATGTTGTTAAACTTCCAAATAGTATGCTACAAGTGATGATGTGTGTGTGTGTGTCTTCCTGAAACAATTCTATGTTGTTAAAATAAAAGACATTGTTATGTCAAAAGCGCCGGACTTTGCCCCATATGGCTCGGTCCCTCTCAGCAGAAACGGCACGCCACCTGCCGAGAGTATTGCACTAAACACAAACTCCGTAGCTCAACACAATCCCAGGGGTCTTTGGGAAAAGGCACTAGTGAACAGAACTGTGTGGTTCGCAAGACAACAGCTTAATCACTTAGGCACACAGACCAACATTTCACTATTCTGTCACTTCTTTATCATATATATCATTTAGTATTTGACACAGTAGAACGGACTGTCGAATCCGACAAACACCTGCACCTTGAATTTGTAGACCAGGAAAAAGCGTTTGACCGCGTAGATAGGCACAAGTTGTGGAAAATACTAACAACCTATGGGGTTAATGACCACCTAATCAACCTTTGCAAGAGCATTTATACAGACAGCCAATGTACGATTAGAACAAACACAGGACTATCAAAAAAGTTTCACCTTAGGGTCAGGAGTAAGACAAGGTTGCGTACTATCCCCGACGCTGTTCATCATGTATATTGACCAAATCTGTAAAATAGCTAACACCAGCGAAGGAAACAACCTCGGAGATCTCTTAAATGAATTCCTTTTTGCAGATGATTAGGCAATCATATCAACAACAGAAGAACAGCTACAACAACACATTAACAGACTCCAGTTAGCATGTAATGAATACAACATGAGAATAAACATCGACAAAACAGAAGTAATGACATTTGCCAGAGAGGAAAGCATTACCAATATCTCCATTGACAATCGCCCACTAAAACAATTAAAAGATTTCACATACCTGGGGAGCATTTTTCAGCAAATGGAAGAATAACTAATGAAATTCAACACAGATGCAACAAAGCAAATCAAATGATAGAACAAATGGCGCCAATTTAAAAATGCAAACATATCACCATGAACACAAAAAGAGCAATGTTCAACACAATCTCCCCACATTATGTTACCAGTTCCAAACCTGGACACTGACAACAAATGATAGAAGAAAACTAGTCACGACAGAGATGAAGTGTCTACGCAGAATGCTGGGTGTAACAAGAAGAGACCGGTTGAGAAATGAAGACATCAGGGGAAAAAGTGGGTACAACATCAGTACTAGACTTTATCAAGAAACAACAAATTAAATGGTTCGGCCACGTAAGCAGATTACCAACAGACAGTGCACATCAAAGACCAATGCTGCTCCAATACAATGGGTACAAAGCAAAACGCCGGCCACGGAAAAGATGGACCTCAGCGATAACAGAGGCGCCGAAAGACACCATCTACAAAGCGCACACAAAGGCCCGTTTTAGAAATCTCTTCTTGACCTGATGCTGTGAGGCAAACATGATTGGAGAAATCTCTTCTTGACCTGACGCTGTGAGGCAAACATGATTGGAGAAATCTCTTCTTGACCTGACGCTGTGAGGCAAACAGGATTGAAGAAATCTCTTCTTGACCTGACGCTGTGAGGCAAACATGATTGAAGAAATCTCTTTTTGACCTGACGCTGTGAGGCAAACAAGATTGGAGAAATCTCTTCTTGACCTGACGCTGTGAGGCAAACATGATTGGAGAAATCTCTTCTTGACCTGACGCTGTGAGGCAAAGAGAATTGAAGAAATCTCTTCTTGACCTGACGCTGTGAGGCAAACATGATTGAAGAAATCTCTTCTTGACCTGACGCTGTGAGGCAAACAAGATTGGAGAAATCTCTTCTTGACCTGACGCTGTGAGGCAAACAGGATTAGAGAAATCTCTTCTTGACCTGACGCTGTGAGGCAAACAGGATTGAAGAAAAGAAAAGAAAGAAAAGTATTTTACAAATCTGTCTTTGTGTTTCTAATTCTTCCGTCATCAGCATTTCTGGACAAACTCCATCACTACTAGGGTCATTATTCTTTTGCTATACCTTAATGGCGTCTTGCAGCTCTACTTCTGAGACGGGTTGGATGTTAGGTCTAATTTCTTCTACCAGATGTCACTGTCTGCGAGACGGGTTGGATGTTAGGTCTAATTTCTTCTACCAGATGTCATTGTCTGCTAGACGGGTTGGATGTTAGGTCTAATTTCTTCTATCAGATGTCATTGTCTGCGAGACGGGTTGGATGTTAGGTCTAATTTCTTCTACCAGATGTCATTGTCTGCTAGACGGGTTGGATGTTAGGTCTAATTTCTTCTACCAGATGTCATTGTCTGCGAGACGGGTTGGATGTTAGGTCTAATTTCTTCTACCAGATGTCATTGTCTGCGAGACGGGTTGGATGTTAGGTCTAATTTCTTCTACCAGATGTCATTGTCTGCTGGATGCTGATCTGTAACCCAGCCGTCGTCGTGCTAACATAGAGTGTTAATTTTATAAGGGAAATAATAAATAATAATAATTCCTCTCGTACCGTTATACGTTACATAGGGCCTGCAGTAATTTCTCCATACCGCTCTATCCTGGGCAACTCGCTCAATCTCCTCCATGGAACTGAGACCGATATTTCCTGCCTCTCTCAGCAAAGTTCGTTTCAGGGTCTCCTTAGGTCGACCTCTCTTTCTTGAACCCTTTGCATCCCGCTTCAATGTCTGCTTTGATATTCGTTGATCATTTCTCCTCAAGGTGTGCCCAACATATCTCCATCTTCTCTTTCTTATAACAGTTGTCACTAGTGGTTGACCAGACATGTCTCTGATTGCATCACTTCTCCTGAATTCGTTCCATTTTATATTCATTATTTTTCGCAGACATTTATTTTCAAATGCATTCAACTTGTTTTCTATATCTTTAGTCATTTTCCAACTCTCGCTGGCATATGTTAGGATTGATACAACATTTGAATTGATAATTCATAATTTAGTTTTAATACTATATAACTTGCAGTTCCATATTTTATTTAGACTTTTAAAAGCTGATGTTGCTTTGCCAATTCGTATCATAATTTCTTCTTTAACATTTCCTGTGCAATCAAAATTGCTACCTAAATAGGTGAACTGCTCTGTTATTTTTATCATTTTAGATTCCAGGGTGATATCTGCGTTACTTGTCATAGGTGTCTTCCTTATATTTGTTTTTTCATAACTTATCTGCAGTCCAACTTTTGATGTTATAGATGACAAGTTGTCTGTTTTTCTTTGCATATCTTGGTTGTTTCTACTTAACAAGGCAATATCATCTGCAAAATCCAAATCTTCTAGTCGACTATTTTCTACCCAATCGATGCCAGTTTCACCCTGCAACATTTTCGCATCACCCAGTCAATGGCCACTCATAATGTTTATTATTTTGTCTGGTATTCCATAGCATCTCAGAATATTCCACTGGGAGATTCTGTGTAGAATATCAAAGGCTTTTTTAAAATCGATGAAATTTAGAATAAGTGGTTGTTGCTTCTCAATATGTTCCTCCAAAATTAGTCGTAGGGTAATTATTTGGTCTAAGCAGCTTCTCCCAGGTCTAAAACCAGCGTGTACTTCTCTCAGGGTTGTGTCCACTGCTCCTTTGATTCTATTAAGAATGATTTTGCAGAAAGTCTTGGTCATTACTGATAAAAGGGTGATCCTTCTCCAGTTGTTGCAATCTTTGAGATCACCTTTTTGGGGATCTTAACAATTATTCCTTTTTCCATTGATCTGGGACAGTTTTTCTTCCCATACTTTATTAAATAGTTCTTGCACCTGGCTAATAGTTGTATCATCAGCCGCATTTGAGCATTTTGCAGTAATGTTGTACCACTGCTACCTATTGTTTACTAAGAATGGATTGCTCTGACTCAGTTACTATAAGAAATATTGTCAGTAAAATAGAGTATTAACTATATAAGGAAATACTGCAGTAAATAGAGATTAACTTATATAAAGGAATATTGCAGTAAAATAGGTATTAACTATATACTGATAAATGATCTTACGTTTGAAGAATACTGCAGTAAAATATATTAACTATATATGAATATTCAGTAAATGGAGCATTAACTATATAAGAAATATTGCAGTAAAATAGAGTATTAACATATAAGGGAATATTGCAGTAAAATAGAGTATTAACTATATGAAATATTGCTAAATAGAGTATTAACTATATAAAGGGAAATATTGCAGTAAAATAGAGTATTAACTATATAAAGGGAAATACTGCAGTAAAATAGAGTATTAACTATATAAAGGGAAATATTGCAGTAAAATAGAGTATTAACTATATAAGGGAAATATTGCAGTAAATAGAGTATTAAATTAAAGTGGATTGTGTCTTGAAACAATTCTACTAAATATGCAAATAGTATGCTAACTCAAGTGGAATGTGTGATAGTTTGAACAACTACTAAACTTGCAAAAGTATGACAAGTGGTGTGTGCTTCTATGAAACAATTCTACTAAACCTCAAATAGTAATGCTACCAAGTGGGTGTGTCTTCTTGAAACAATTCTACTAAACTTACAAATAGTATACAAGGTATTCTTGAAAATTACCAAATAGTATGTAAAGTGGTGTGTGTCTTCTTGAAACAATTCTACTAAACTTCAAATAGTATGCTCAAGTGGTGTGTGTCTTCTGAAACAATCCTACTAAACTTCAAATGTATGCTCAAGTGGTGTGTGTCTTCTTGAAACAATTCTACTAAACTCTCAAATAGTATGCTACCAAGTGGTGTGTGTCTTCTTGAAACAATTCTACTAAACTTTCAAATAGTATGCTACCAAGTGGTGTGTGTCTTCTTGAAACAATTCTACTAAACTCTCAAATAGTATGCTACCAAGTGATGTGTGTGTCTTCTTGAAACAATTCTACTAAACTCTCAAATAGTATGCCAGTGTGTACTGACATTCACTAACTCAAGTATGAAGTGTGTGTGTCTTCTTGAAACAATTCTACTAAACTTTCAAATAGTATGCTACCAAGTGGTGTGTGTCTTCTTGAAACAATTCTACTAAACTCTCAAATAGTATGCTACCAAGTGGTGTGTGTCTTCTTGAAACAATTCTACTAAACTTTCAAATAGTATGCTACCAAGTGGTGTGTGTCTTCTTGAAACAATTCTACTAAACTTTCAAATAGTATGCTACCAAGTGGTGTGTGTCTTCTTGAAACAATTCTACTAAACTTGCAAATAGTATGCTACCAAGTGGTGTGTGTCTTCTTGAAACAATTCTACTAAACTTACAAATAGTATGCTACCAAGTGGTGTGTGTCTTCTTGAAACAATTCTACTAAACTCTCAAATAGTATGCTACCAAGTGGTGTGTCTTCTTGAAACAATTCTACTAAACTTGCAAATAGTATGCTACCAAGTGGGTGTGTCTTCTTGAAACATTCTACTAAACTTCAAATAGTATGCTACCAAGTGGTGTGTGTCTTCTTGAAACAATTCTACTAAACTTGCAAATAGTATGCTACCAAGTGGTGTGTGTCTTCTTGAAACAATTCTACTAAACTTGCAAATAGTATGCTACCAAGTGATGTGTGTGTCTTCTTGAAACAATTCTACTAAACTTGCAAATAGTATGCTACCAAGTGGTGTGTGTCTTCTTGAAACAATTCTACTAAACTTACAAATAGTATGCTACCAAGTGGTGTGTGTCTTCTTGAAACAATTCTACTAAACTTTCAAATAGTATGCTACCAAGTGGTGTGTGTCTTCTTGAAACAATTCTACTAAACTTGCAAATAGTATGCTACCAAGTGGTGTGTGTCTTCTTGAAACAATTCTACTAAACTTTCAAATAGTATGCTACCAAGTGGTGTGTGTCTTCTTGAAACAATTCTACTAAACTTGCAAATAGTATGCTACCAAGTGATGTGTGTCTTCTTGAAACAATTCTACTAAACTTGCAAATAGTATGCTACCAAGTGGTGTGTGTCTTCTGAAACAATTCTACTAAACTTGCAAATAGTATGCTCCAAGTGATGTGTGTCTTCTGAAACAATTCTACTAAACTTTCAAATAGTATGCTACCAAGTGGTGTGTGTCTTCTTGAAACAATTCTACTAAACTTACAAATAGTATGCTACCAAGTGGTGTGTGTCTTCCTGAAACAATTCTACTAAACTTGCAAATAGTATGCTACCAAGTGATGTGTGTCTTCCTGAAACAATTCTACTAAACTCTCAAATAGTATGCTACCAAGTGGTGTGTGTCTTTAACATTCTAAACTGAAAGTATCTACAGTGATGTGTCTAACATTCTACTAAACTCTAGTATGCTACCAAGTGGTGTGTGTCTTCTGAAACAATTCTACTAAACTTACAAATATATGTACAAGTGTGTCTTCTGAACATTCTACTAAGCTAATGTAGCTAGTGGTGTGTCTTCCTGAAACAATTCTACTAAACTTACAAATAGTATGCTACCAAGTGGTGTGTGTCTTCTTGAAACAATTCTACTAAACTCTCAAATAGTATGCTACCACGTGATGTGTGTGTGTGTGTCTTCCTGGAACAATTCTATGTTGTTAAACTTCCAAATAGTATGCTACAAGTGATGATGTGTGTGTGTGTGTCTTCCTGAAACAATTCTATGTTGTTAAAATAAAAGACATTGTTATGTCAAAAGCGCCGGACTTTGCCCCATATGGCTCGGTCCCTCTCAGCAGAAACGGCACGCCACCTGCCGAGAGTATTGCACTAAACACAAACTCCGTAGCTCAACACAATCCCAGGGGTCTTTGGGAAAAGGCACTAGTGAACAGAACTGTGTGGTTCGCAAGACAACAGCTTAATCACTTAGGCACACAGACCAACATTTCACTATTCTGTCACTTCTTTATCATATATATCATTTAGTATTTGACACAGTAGAACGGACTGTCGAATCCGACAAACACCTGCACCTTGAATTTGTAGACCAGGAAAAAGCGTTTGACCGCGTAGATAGGCACAAGTTGTGGAAAATACTAACAACCTATGGGGTTAATGACCACCTAATCAACCTTTGCAAGAGCATTTATACAGACAGCCAATGTACGATTAGAACAAACACAGGACTATCAAAAAAGTTTCACCTTAGGGTCAGGAGTAAGACAAGGTTGCGTACTATCCCCGACGCTGTTCATCATGTATAT